>JAUYWG010000053.1:7440392-7461810 GCA_034779775.1 Enteromius afrohamiltoni
GACAAATTTGGGTTTTTTGTGATGGTGTGTGTATGCGTCTATATTGTTGTATGAGATTCACAGTTCATAATGAACTCCAGGCTTAGTAGCTAGTCATTTATTCAATCTGCTCCGCAGGGAAAACTCAATTTTTTGTGTGTGAGTGTGTGCTTGTATTATCAGACACTTAAAAGTCTTTGCTGTATGAAATGATGGATTAAAAGCACAGGCAAAAGATGCCTTTGCTCAGATGGTAATGCTTACAGTAAACAAATTCTGCCCTTCTCCCACACAATAAAAAGACAGAGAGAGAAAGGATATGTTATGTGTGTGCCAGTCTTTTTGTGATTTTCCTCTCTTATCTCTGAGTTAATGAGTTTTTCCAGCTTGTCACCCATAATTCCTTCTCTGGAGGATTCTAGCTGGAAAAAATAACACCCACCCACATCCACACCCACTCAAATATATATATATATACATAGAATGACAAAGAAAATCTGTATTAAATAAAGTAAGTGTGTGTTCTAATGGATAAGATCTGCATTTCGAACATAAAGCATTGAGCAAGACTCTTAACCCCTCATTAATCAAATGGAATTGTCCCTACGATAAGTATAATGAAAGCTCTAGATGGATTTTTATATTAATATTTATAACAAAAATATAGTAAAAAGATTCATATGTGAAATATTAATACAATAAAAAAAATTGCAGTACTCCAGTCTTCAGTGTCTCATAATTCAAAAATCAAATATGCTAATGATTTATTACTCAAGGAACATTTCTTACTATTATCACTGATAAAAACAGTTGTGCTGCTTAATATTTTATGAAAACCGTGATATATTTTTTACAGAATTCATTGGGTATATTATAAATGTCTTAACCGTCATTTTTAATTAATGTAATGCACCCTTGTTGAATAAAAGTATTAATTTCATTTAACAAAAACAACAACAATAACAAAAAAACTTACTGACCTCTTATTTAAACTTTTAAAGACCAGTATAAATTAACAATAAACCTGCTAAACAAATGCTATCTCAAAGCATACATAACATACACATAATATCCACAACATGTAAACATTCTTTATACATACTACAATACAGTTTTAAAGAACACAAAAAACCTCCATACCTGAACACTGTGCATAACAATCTTCACTTAGATTTGGTGATTTCCAATGTTTATCGTCCTCTTTATCTTCTGTATCTCCTTAGTATTACACAAAAACCCTAAATGCTTCAGAAACCTGCTTTTTCTAAGTAAAATAGAAAAGTGGTTTCCGTGAAAGGTTGTAAGAAACTAGACAAAATGTCTTATGACTCTAAGAAGTCCCATCAAGTGTTAAGGTGCTGCTAAGTGTTACTTTCCATAAACGTGAACCTTTATTGTTTACATGTACAGGTTTATATTTGTTTTTCGGACAGTTTCTAGAGGGATTTGTATTCGACATGCACAGTGGAGCACTTACTAAACACTTTAGTGAAACTATTTAGTTTTGCTACACTGCCAGGACTTTGCTAAGGTATTTATAACGATTGTTTGTATCACTTTCCAAGGTTAAACAGCCACCACCTAATCTGTCTATGGGATTTTTTTTGCATCTTCATTTTTTAAAAATCTTTTAACTGTGTAGTAAGAACCTGTGTGTCAAGTGTCAAGCTCTGAATCTTTATGAATGCTCACACTCTATAATTCATCTCAAGCATGGAGATGTAAAAGGCCTCTCTGTTTTAAAATAGTATGCATCAATATTTCAGTGTGGGAAATTCTGTGAACGCTCAATGCATGTACAGTACAGTACGCACAGTAGAGTGGAAACACTCTGCGCTACCTCACACACACACACACACACACACACCCAGTGGTGTTACATAAGACATTCTCTAGGGTACAGCTGTTATTAAAACATCAGAGATACTGGGCTGAAAGAAAGACATGAGGAAAGGGAAGAGAAAAGGTTAGAGTTGATAAAAATGACGCTACATCGGAAAACAAACTGTTAGTGACTGTACAGCTGCTGTTCATAAAAGAATTAGAACAGCTGACCCCATAATACTCTAGTCTTCTGCCTCTCTGTCTCAGTGTCTCTTCAGGTCCTAGATAAGCAGCGAGCTCAAATACAGCATGATCGGCAAAAAAACAAAGCTACCCGTCAGTGTGGCTGCAGACAAGGCGACTACACACACACACACACAAACACTTTCCTGTCCTCTGAACATCAACACCACTATATTCAGATACAGTCCTTGAAAAATAATGTAAAAGATAACATGTTGCAATTTACAGTCAAAATAAAACATTTGTGGTTGATTTTTAAAGAGGAGTTGGTCAGTTCAGATTCAGATTGGTTCTTTATTTCTACAAGAGAAGCTGCTTGATTGTTTAGTTTTAAAATCCTTCCTTCTCAGCATATATGTTTTGATTCTCTATTCACCCATTTGTATAACATAACCTCCCTAAGACCTACTGGAAATGGATTCATACATTCATTGTACTAGAATAAGTCAAATTATTTACCAAATGCTTTAGGCTCCAAAAAGTACAGATGCACCATTGTTGAAGTTCTGAATTGCACAATAATTTTTATATTACGGCTGATAGACAACCACTATTATAAATCTACACTAATTATTTAAAAAAGAAAAGAAACTAAACACACTAAACACTATCTTTACATGAGCGCCGCAATTCTTAAAGGGCAAGCACTCTTCAAAGGATTAAAGGGTTAAATTGTCACCATAATCTATCAATTTCCCTTTAAATTTGAAGTTATTACAGTTATTAGAGTTAAGCTAAAACATTAAGTTAAACACCCTATAAACACAAATCCAAGACTAAGTTTGTCCAGCCTCAGCATCACAATAAAATGAAAGCCCCACAGTCGTGAAAGCCTTATTAGGTAAATTAGATAAAGTGGTCTAGTAGTGAACATGGCAAAGAGCTTTTAAGCACCAGGACACTCTGTGCTTTTATTACCATGCATGCACACACACACACACACACACACACACACACACCAAGGTCAGTAAAAAAGCACTAGAGCAAAGGTAGAGTTGACCAGTATGAATGTCAAAATGGTGGTAATAACACCACCACACATGAAACAGATCTGATATTTCACGTGATTCAACCTTAACAATAGAACTGCACTTCAAAATACAGTTGTTCCCTGAATTCTGTGAGGACCTTTAGCTCTGCAGGATTCTGCAAACAAAATATAGAAATCTGAGCCCAGCGAGACCAACAGATCCGACTTTGCGCCATTTAGCCCGCAGAGGAGTTTAAAATTACCAAGCACTGTGAAATATATCAAGTATTCAAGAAATATGTTAACAAAAGGTTTGAAGGACAAAATCAGACAAGCAAGAGCATTTCAGGATCTCACGCTCCCAAGCATCCTCAACCAACAACTTTCATTTCCCAACCATTCCCAAAACGCCTGTTCAAAACAACATATCCTTCCCAACCATTCCCAGTCATGTTTGTAGAATACTTACGGGTGAAAAACAGTCAGCAGCCTCTTCCACCGCCATTTTTCCTGCAGTCCCACAGAAACCCGATCAGTTACTTCTCTAGCTCTGCGGCCAGCAAGGTGCCATTCAGTCATGTGATGTGTGGAAAAAATGCCCAGGCAGCAGGATGCTCAAAGACACGCTTCCACCTGACGCGTGCGCGAGTACGGATACAAGGATATGATGATCTCTGGTACTACAGTAAACACAAAGTCACTTTGAACCCAACCTTCTCTGTCTATCTATTCTCTTTTACAACTTGACCTCTCCTTCTGTGTCAAAGCACATCAGCTTTTCAGTTTTCTGTTCATAACTTCTGCAAAAACAATATTTCTTTCCTCCTACTATTATCCCGTTCTTATATTCAGTGAAAACCAGCTCCAATCTTCATTTAACACAGACAAAATGTGCATCATTTACATCGCTGCCATGTTTTTATGAGCTGCTGTCCCCTCTGATTTTCTCTCTCTTTCTGTCATACACACTGAGGGTGGGGGTCTTTTGAATAGTGATATAAGGTGCTAAGGGGGTCCAAATATAGCAGCTGAATCAAATGCATTTGCTAATAGGACTCCCTTTCCCTCCATTCTGCAGTCTCCTCCTCCACCCTGCAAACCCTCGTGTGTGTGTGCATTTGTATTGTTTGAGTGCTTATCTGCTCCCTTTTTGGACAAAAAGAGTGTGTGTGTGTGTGTGTGTGTTTAAGACTGCAGGGGGTCGGTTTATTAGGTTGAATGCAGGGTTCATGGTGCAGCTCAGAAAAGGATTAGGGGCATTTCCTCCAGTATTAGGGCAACCGCACCATCATGTAAAAATACACACCAGCTGTAGCTCTGAAAAAGGGATGAATTGTGTCACCCGTTACACAGTGGCACCGGCTGTGTTGTTTACATACTGTGCTCGCTCTGTGTATCTTGGTGTATGCTTGAATATACTGTTCTGTTGAATGTACCGTTTGTTTTTTTCCGTTGTGTATCGTCAGTGTCCATGTGTTTATGGAAAGGGGGAGTGTCCTAGAGCTGTGTGTCAGACAGACACATACTGTGTGAACATATGGAAACCTAACTGCCATCAATAGTTTTATTTTACAACATATGATAAATAAAATTATTTAACAGAGTTTAACAGTGTGCATTTTAAAGTTTACATTAAGAAATTTAAAAGTATATAAATATACACATGCTAACTGTTTACTACTAAAACAGGTCAGTCTCATAAAAACACTCTAAATGATCATTTAAAAAACGTATAAAGAAAATTATTTAAAATTCAAATGTAAAATTAAATGCACAGCAAATACTACCATAATGTGTGGATACTTTGCAATTTAAATAATAATATTAATAATTAATATTAATTAATTTAATTCAAATACATACTTTTCAAAATAAATTAATAATTTTATTTAGAATGTATGCGTTGGAGTGATTAAAAGTGACAAAGTTTCTTAAATGTTGTCTTGCTATTACAGGAATAAATAACATTCACATTTTAAGAATATTTCAAAATATGACTGGTTTTACTGTATATCAATCAAATAAATGCAGATTTAGATTTTTAAAAACAAAAAATATATACCATCCAATGATAGTGACATTCATATCATAAAGAGTTTTTGCATTACAGTAATGAAAATTAAATATAGATTCATAATCAGAACTTAAATTTTAATAGTAACAAAAACATGTATCATTAATGGAGTTTGTGTGTGTGTGCGTGTGTAAAATGATCTAGACATGTTTTTGAAAAGCTTTGTGATTGATCTTTTTAAACCCCTAAAATATTGTTTAGACCTAATACACATCATAATAATACATCTCCTGACACACATCACATCTGCAACACTATTTTCCTAAAATGATTCATCCAAAACATAGATAGATGCACTTGAACATACAGGCATTCATACACTCACTCACTTTGATTATGCAGAGAGGCATCCCATGATGCTTTGGGGTGCATCACAGGTCTCCTCGTTCTGGGATGGTGGCGTTGCTATGGCAACAGAGGAGGAGGGGAGAGAGAATGTGATCTGAAGGAGCTCAAGATGTTCGGTAACCGTGGTGATGGTTTCCCTCAATGACCTCCACCTCATCAGCCAATCGCGGAGAGTGTATGAGAGCCATCATTCTCTCTCTCTCGAATACAGTCAGACACACAGAGGTGTTCACAAGGGCTACACCTACTTTAAACCCATGGGCACTGAAGGATTTCCAGGCTTTCAGAAATAGGGCAGAATTTTACATTCTAGAAGGACAAATGAGCTCCGCTCCTGCATGATGAAATACTAACACAGGTTCTAAGTTTGCATTTTTGCTTAGTTTGGATTTGACAGGCTGTCAGTACTGTGTCCGCATGTGTGTTTGTTATTTGTAGTGATTGTTGTGTTTGTGTGTGCTCACTGTGTTTGCTGAGAAGGTGAAATTGAATGCCCGTCAGCAACAGACTTCTAACATGTAAGGTCTATGACAGACACAGAGCAAATCAGATGAACAGTGCAACAAACACACTGTGACTGCAAAGAAACCTCAGAAATCATGACATCATCAGAATATGCCTGATATCCAGACTCACACTGGGCCCTAGTGGAGAGATTCAATACTACTGTCAACCCCATAGAAACATATCAACAAAAACATCCTCCTTTTTTAAAACATAACAAATGGCAACATGTTGAAGAAAATCAAAACTGACTCTATACTTTCCTGATGTACAGTACTGGTCATATTATGAACAATTAAGCAGCACACATTATTTTACATTTTAAATCAAGTTGATAAAAATCAAGCTTACCCCTACATTTTTTTCACTCACAATTATTTCATATTACAAAAATAAAATAGGCTGAAAATGACATTTCAGGTTTTCTTTAAGCCTGCCTATGTACAAATCTGTAAAAGTATAATAATAATAATAATAATAATAATTATTATTATTATATCTTGCACTGTCAATTTATAAGAATCCTACAATTACTACTAAATCATAATTAATATTGATATTCAATATATACTATTAATATGTATAATATATTTTAACAATATTATTAAACATTATTATTATTTTTATTATATCCATTATCATTATATTACTATTAATATTCAATACACAATATGAATATGTATTTTATCATTCATTCTCAAAGATGTTGGGAATATTTGGTGTGAGTTTAGGCAGCTGGAAGCACTTTAAACTCTCTCATGTTCTCTCTGAGGGGCAGCAGTTAATGAGTGCCGGCATGCATGAACTTGCGAGTGTGTGTGTCTGTGGGTCTCTGGGGGCAGAACAGCAGCGTGTGACCCAGAATCATGCTTCTGCAAGGCATTTATCATTACAGACCCACACCATCCTCCATAAAACCACATCTGACACACACAGTGTGAAAAAAAGTTCAAACTAATTTTCTGATATGTGTGTGTGGCCTCAGCACCCAGGTGCAGACGGTCTGCAGATGCAGTCTGCGATATTGTACACATGCACATATATAAATCGTACACGTAATTTTATTTAGCAGACGGTCTACAATAGCCTATATTTTCCTAACTCGGTGAAACATGACTGAAAACAGGCATAATTAATAAACATAATATTATGTCTGTCATGTTGCTTCATTTGTAACTTTATTGTAGCTAATTACAATTGGTTTATATACAGATGACACCTTAAAAATACATACACCTTGTCATTTTCAGCACAATCTTCATCCAGCTGTGGGACTGAAATGAGCTAGATTCCTGTATAATAATTACACTGAGAATTTAAAGTCTGGTGAGAAGGATAATCTCAACTCCGTCATTAGGTGAGATAAAAGAGAGAGTCTAAATGAACAGTAAAACCACATGCAGTCTGGAGGTAAAAGAGCTCTTCAGGCTTTCAAGTATCTTAAGATATCATATAAGTGCTGTAAATCTGGATTAAGGTTATAAAGGAACTATATAATGGCAAGACCATGCCCGTAATGTAATGAGGGTGTGTTTAATCATTTGTGAATTAGTGAGACAGTAAGAGATGGAGGAGGCAAGTGAGAATGAGAGAGTGAAAAGCCATGCGATTTTTCTGCATCATGTGGAAGTTAATCACTGTCCTGTTCAATACAAGTGTGCTGAGAGAGAATATCAACAAACCAAAGGGTCAGAAAGAAGTCCAGAAACACTGTGCAGTATTCAATAGCCATGATTTAATGCTTACTGTAATATTGATTTTAAATAAGAACCAGTTCCACGGGGAGTACTGCATATACGAACAAACATAAGAAATGATTAGGTGCTGGATTATTTAGCTGTAGTTGGCTGCTCACTGCTTCTTTTAACCTTTTTTTTTTTTACATAATCTTAACTTTTTTGCAGTTTTGGGATCAAAAAGATTGTTTTTATTGTTTTGCTCTCCGTCTAGCAAGGACACATTTAATTGATAATGCAAATTACCAAATTTATTAAAACCGTTTATGAAACTTTATATTCATCAAAAAAATCTTTAAAAAATGTATCATGGCTTCCACAAGAATATTCAAAACATATTTTGGAAAATTGATAATAATAATACGTTTCTTAATCAACAAATAAGCAAATTAGCGGCTCAATACAATTAACACAGAAGAAATACATATAAAATAAAATTTGTATAACTCTACAATATTAACAATATTAATATATTTTTAACCTGTAATTTTAAACAATAATACTTTTTGTATTTGTAGAAATATATCATTAAGGTAGTGCCAGAGTGGGTAAAAATCTGAACTACTGCCCAAAAAACACCAACAAATATGGTAAAACCAGTACAAAACTTTGGCAGAGTCAGAGTATGTTTGTGTGCCAAAATCCTTAAAAACCTCAAGATGCATTTTATAGACTGATTCATGCCTTGTGCTTAAACATAAGCTTGTTTTGTAACATATTCTAATGCCCAATACAGGATCAAATGCGTGCACATGCTCGATGAATGACTGTCACATGCTCTTCCGTTTAAATGTGTGTGTGAGATTTTATCTGGCACTCAGACTGTAGCAGATGAGAGAGGAGGGAAAGGCCATCTGCCTGTATTACTCCCCCCTGTGCCCTCAAACACCCCCCCCAAACACACACACATTATACACACCTCAAAATATCTCAAATGTACATGCATGCTGTTTGTAGACACGAACTGAGATATTGCATCAGTCATCCACTTTCTGTAAAATATGAATCTACACAACTTACAAGCCTTTGCTTTGTATAAAAGAATAGAGGGACAGATCAAAACTACTGCAAGACGTGATACAGATAATTGATATAATATAACATAATATAATGTAATAAAATAATTAATATTCATGAAAACAATTAAACTATTTCATTTCAAATCTAACCAGAACCGATTATACAATATTGTCCTTCCAAGTAATATCACACACAACTTAAAGCTTCGAGGACCTGCCAACACACCATAAAAATTTTAACAGACATTATATTGTAGCCTTTCAAAGCTATACACACAAATGCACACATCTATGTTGAGTTTACAGTAAAGGAGTTTTATAAGGGCAGACAGCCTGGCTGCTACCCTGAGAATGTACCAGAGATACAACAACACTCTGAACAAGATCAATAGAGAGCTGCTGGGTAATAGACAATTATCAGACAGAGTACCTTTGACTGGCATTTACAGGACAGAAGTAAATGTGATCCAAAAAGAATTACGGTGCAGAAAATCTAACACAATAAAACGGACAGAAAGAGAGAGAGGGAAATATATAGAAACACTTTGTTGTTATTAGATCAACAGATCCCTGAATAGCAGAGCTTCACTACAATCCTGACTGATAAAATATAAACTGTTCATAATAAGACTATAGTTCTTATTAAAACATTTAACTGATTAATAAAAAGCAATGTTTCTTGAGCATCAGATCAGTATATTAGTATCATGTGACATTAATGAGCAAAGTAATGATTGCTGAACATCATTATGTTGTATTATGTATATTAAAACCAAATTAATTTTAAATTGTAATATTACATATTTCTGATCAAATAAGTGCAGCCTTGATGTGCATACAAGACTTATTTCAATGACTTTATTAGCAGTGAACAAGTTGTGTCTATTTAAAGAGACAGCGAGACTTTCATGTTGCTGCTGAATAAGCAGAAGCAATAATATACTGTTAGAAGGAGCGTCTTCATGAACACACGACTCTCTCATGCACACACACACACACACACACTCAAAGAAAACACACACTTGCACACACCTTCATGTCATACATGATCTATATTGAAATTGACATGACAGTTAATAGTTATTAGATATTATTCCAAAAATGGAAATGTGGCCATTTCCTCAATAATAGGTCAAAAAAGAAAGTGAAAGGCACTGAAAGAGACAGTGAAATACATTAAGTATAGAGGAAAGAAATATAGAAAGACATTATTTAAAACTCAATAAAGATATTGTTGGGAAGAAAGACATTATGTAACTAAACTTTTCAGAACAACGGATATAACTGAAGTCTTGTCTCGTGTGTATATAATTTTAAGAATTTTTAAGCACAGTTTCAGTAAAATCACAAAAGCATTCAAAAGGCTACCAGTAATTTGTTCAAAAACAATAGTACAACTTAAAGTTTGGGATTTTATTTTGTGCTGAAATACATTTTAATCCTGTGATGGCAAAGCTCAATTGTCTTTAGTGTCACATGATCCTTCAGAAATCTTGGGGCTGAAAAAGCAGTTGTTCTGCTTAATATTTTTGTTTACAGTCAATTTTGCTAAATGTGTCTTTTCCAACCTGATCTCACAGCAATTCGTACATATTTTACAAGGTGGCTACAGTAATTCGTATGAATTTGTATCACCTCACTCGTACAAATTCATACGATTTATTCTAAATCGTATGTATTTTACGAGACGCCAGTTCGTATAAATTTGTACGAATGAGCTAAACATAACCCCGCCCCTACACCTACCCATCACATGGTTTTAGACAAAGTGAGGTTGTATGAATTAGTATGAATTGGCACAAATTTTGCACCTCGAATTGCTCGTGAGACTGTGTTATCTTTTATTAATAAAAGTAACAAAAAAAGTAAATAAACTTTTGTGTGCAAATTACAATTTTGAATCCAAAGAGTCACAAACCTTACAAAAACTGTCTGAATCATATAAACAAACACAGACATTCACTATCAATCTTCCACGCACTTCACACTCACTAACATAGATGTACTATACATGCGTTCTTATTGCCTGCCATTACAGTAACTGTGACACTGGGGAGGTGTATGATTCAATAATTCAAAATAAACACCATGCTATTCTCATTTTCCTTCTTTTTTTTTGACATTTAGTCATTTAGCAGACACAAAAACATCACAAAAATGATACGTTTTACACTTGACTGCTGTGGAAAAACAGCTGTAGTTGTTTGAGTGTGTAATCTGTCCTCTGCCCCACACTGTATGATTCTTTCAGCATGATTCTTTTCAGTCTCTAGTAGAATTATGGCTGTAGGTGAGGAGTTATGGTTGTGCATGATCTGTCCTCTGACACACAGTGTACTCAGCAGGGAACTGAAGCTCTATACGGAGCCTCAAGCATGTATCAACCTTTAACAGACAACCGATATAGCTCATAAACGCACTCAAAGAAGTGTCAAACGCTAAAAATGTAAAATATATTTGTTTACAGCTTTAAAAATAAATTTAAAAGCTATACGTTTCATAACCCCCAAATATAACAGTCACACAAATCTCTTTGCAGCCTTACGTAACAAAAGTGAATTAAATAATTAGGCCTAAGTGTAAGACATGTAAAAATGTAGAGCAGTTTTTTGTATAAATATGGCTATGTTTTAAGTTTAATTTTATGTATAAGGCAGTGTACTAAAACTATAACTAGCTTTCCCAATATAAACATGTATTATTTAATATATTGCACTATATTTTTTAGTATATTCACATATTTGTGTTTCATAAAGGCCATTTTCCTCACTGGGAAGCAAAAACTGATCCGCTTACACACACACACACACAGAGACAATTACTACCATAAATACACTTGTTTACACCTGTTCTCCACTAATATGGACATCTTAAACATCTGCTACTCATGTATCACTATATAACAGACAAAAGTCCTGGAATCACTCATTACTCAATTACAATCACAAATGTAGTTATTAATGTGCTTCTGCTTTAAATGAATGAAAAACAATCTTGCAACTGACACAGATGCAGAATACAAACTTGCCTCTGCAGGCAAGCAAATATGGTTACAAGGCAAGACAGAAAAAGGAAAGAAAGACTGAGAAATCCCATAACTGATAATGACATGATCACATACGTATAGAACAAAGCATCTGAATAGATGGATAATGGGCCCTTCTGCACCTCTCCAACAAAATCACCCTCTTCATCTTCCTCTCGATGTATGTCTCTCTCTCATTCTCTCCCTCAGCCCCTTCCCCTCCCCCACATCATTCCTTCTTCATGTTTGTGCGTGTGAGCAATAGAGAGAGACACACTATTACACGGCTTCTCTCATTAATGGTGTGGAGCGAAGCTCATTCATCACATTGTCCTGCCAAATACGTGCATGTGCAACTGAATTCTGCTATAGGGGCTCCACGGTGCATGTGTGATCACCGGGGACAGATCCCAAAAAAAGCATTTAACTCTCTGACCTCTCACTGCCCAGTGTACAAACACTGAAAAATTATAGTAATGCACCATTAGAAAGCCCAGTCTGTTCAAGGTGTGCGAAAACTCAGGTTAATCATATGAAAATTACAAAAAGGGGTAGAGGAACAAAGAGAAAGAAATTGTTTTGATAATCTTAAGTGAAACAGAAATATTAACTATATATTTTTAAAAAATGTTTGGACTATTCACTATGAGAAATCCCTGCTCCATTTGTAGGGGATCTACAAATTTTATCATAAGTGAACTTTTGTTTTTAAATGTAACATTAACGTGTGTGTAACGAATGCACAGAAGAAGAGAAAAAAATCTGAGAAGAGCAGTGGTGAACTGATGGAAAAGTTACATTTAGTGCCACACAGTGTTGTATTTTTTATTTATTGCATGGACAGTTGGGTGATTCATTGCATGGCATTGTGTGCTCTTCATATTCTTGGGCTGATCTCCATTGGACAGGACTGGGTCCTTGTCGGATCTTCAGGATCGTGGGGGCAATTGTTAGAGTTTAGAGAGTGAAAGAACATTACCCTGCCTATCCGGACACCTTTCAGCACTCTGTTCTTGACTCAGCGGTGGTGATGTACATTACTTTATTCATTTTTCATTGAATGCTGGTGAGCAAGTCACACTTTTTTCATCTAAATAAATACTTGTTTAGTTAGTGTGTAAGTTATCTTGAATCCCTTATACTAAGGTGTGGCGCCATCTCACCTATTCTGTTAGATCTGTGGAGGGTGGGTTTTAATGAGTTTCCTGAACACTCACACACTTCAGACTACCACTGTAAATAAAATAAGTCCTGGAGCCCACCTCATCTTATCTGTAGCTCCACATAGCAACATGATAGGCAGCAACATATAACCACCTGTTTTACTGAGACCTAAAGCATTGGGTTGGGGGACTCGAATCCTGTTTCTCCCTCAGTCTTCCTTAGTTGGAGAGTTTAATATCTGCCCCACAAGGTGGTGGCATGTTCCCCTCAGCCGCATATTGGCATCATGAACAGGATCAATTCCTGATTTAGTGTAAGTTTGTAGTCCTTGAGTAGACGCTATGGCTGAACTGGAGGAACTAAAGTGACAATTTAAAGGGATGCAAAGACTGTTCGCTGAGCAGTCCGGAAAGTTAGAGCAAGCCAGAGCCAAACAGAGAGAGGTTTTCTTAAAACCGTTATTGAACAGCAAGCGGCTGCACATAGAAATTTCGAATGGACCAGGATGCCATTCGGACTCTGCAATGCTCCGGCGACATTTCAGCATTTGATGGGGATGGTGCTCGGCGATTTAACTTTGGACGTACTGCTCATCTACCTGGATGACAATCACGTCATGGTTTGAAACTAAAACCCAGCAAGTGCTTTCTTTTGAAACCCGAAGTGAAATTCTTGGGTCATCAAAATTTCCTCCCAAGGAATAAAGATGGATAAAGAGAAATGTCAGGCGTTGGAAACATGGCCTGCACTCACGAATGTGAAAGATGTAAGACAGGTCCTTAGATTTATGAGTTACTACAGGAGATTTGTTCCTGGTTTTGCCCAGTGTCAGACCATATTCGACAACCTAAAGCAGTGTTTAATGTCTCCACCATTCCTTGCATACCCAGATTTCAGTCAGTCTTTCGTGCTCACAACTGATGGGATCCTGCATGGTCTTGGGGCCGTGCTGAGCCACAGACAAGGAAGTGCTGAGCGTGTGATCGCATATGCAAGTTGAGGTGTTTGTGGGTCAGAAAAGAATGATCAAAATTACAGTGCTTTACAGTGCTAGCCTTAAAATGGGCTGTAACCGAAAAGGTCTCTGTGATTACAGATAACAACCCTTCGCATTACTTAAAACAAGCAAATTTAGAAGCAGTCGAACAACGGTGGATAGCTCAGTTGTAAGTTGATTTTGATTTTGAGGTCAACTACAAACCAGGATGACAAAACACAAATGCAGATGTGCTAGGAGGAAGAAGTGCGCACATACTTATGGCCAACAGCAGAAAATTCATCAATAACTGTTAATAAAATAAATACATATACACACAATTGTTATGTTAATCTTCCACAAAACATAAATAAATATTAACCACATTTAACTATGTTGTTCCCTAATATCTAAACAGGATACATTGTCTCTGGATTTTCTCATCTGCTCACAGAAAACTGAGAATATGAACAAATGGTCAACGAGTTGATTCAAATGTCCTGAAGGATACAGTATCTTCACTTCTCCATGCTCTGTAGCAGGATACACTGTCCTGAGGCACAGAAGTGAAGCCAGCTAACCTTCACATGACCTCTGCCAATGGCAATCAGCTGGTCTCTCTGCCTCTACCTCTCTCTGTTCCTTTACTCTCTTCTTTACTAAGTCCATTTGTCTAATAAAAGATGTAGATATTAGTCCAGCTGACCATAATTCTTCAAAATTCAGTGATTATTTCATTTTACAGACTCTCTTTTAAGTGTAATAGATTATTTTTTTTCTTTTACTACAATCAATGAAAGAACAAAAATTAATGATTATACCTCCTCATGAAATGGACACCTACTTTGCCCCTTAAACATGAGGCCTTTTATTAAATCACAACAACGCCCCTGGGACTGATCTGAGATCAGGACAGTGACACTCAGACAGCCCAAAAACACAACAGATGGTTCCCTGTTCCCACAGCAACCCTCAGCGTAACCTGGGATGCAGAATTGTGTGACACAACTTTAGATGAGATCTGTAGAGCAAAATAAACCAAGAAAATTCACAGAAGCCAAGAAACTGAAACCTAAATAAAGCAAACTCTCTCTTTGGCAAGCAAGACTTCCTAATCGCTCTCCTATTAGATGCATGTGATGTACTGGTGTGTGTGTTGAAATCACATGTGTGTTTCTGTCCCACAATGCCAAAGCAATTACCTTCTTCATACAAGAGTGCAGCACAGATTAACCTCCATCTTTATGATGTCTCTCTGTTTGTCATTTAGACATATAAAGAGAGCCTGTCCTCTGTCCTCTCTCACAATTTCATTTCATCTCACATTCTCCTCTCATATTATTATTTCAACAAACTATGTTAAAATTCCTTTTTCCTGTACTATTATGTATCAATCCATACACCTTCATAAGACTATAATTCTCTCTGAAAGAAAACACTGAAAGAAAAGAGAAATAAATAAACAAACACAAAATAACAACCCTAAATAAAATAAAAATTAACAAAATAAAAAAAAGGAAAGGAAAAAAAAGATTAAATAATGAGTCGGCAACTACAATGACAATGATAAAATAAAATACAAAGAAATAAAAATGATTAAAAAAACTCCAGTGCGTCTATAAAACATATTCAATATTTATAATAAAATAAAATATTAATACCGTTGAATGTAATTTATTTCATAACACTTTTTTTTATTTTTTAAGTGTTTTTATACGTTTTATTGGCATGACAAGTACATTAGTAGTGGGTGAGACTCACACACACATCGTTAAACAGCAAAGGTCAACAGACGTGATCATAGCTCAGTGTGTTGATCACAGGTAAGACACATGTTATGGGAGGCAGGAGGCAGCCAGCCAGCCATCACTTCCACAGGGATCCTTCACTTCTTAAACCACATCACATAACACACTCTGGTTTAAAATATCACAGCAGCAATATAAGAACATATAGAAACTGCAGAGGTAGCGCTGAAGAAGATCTGTCTGGGTGTGGTGGACATAGGCTGTGTGCATGTGTGTCTGATATGAAATGATAGACAGCACGGCTAACATCAGCATGCTTCGTTCCATCACTCTGTACAGAACAAACATCAATAAATCAGTATGTGATGTATAATACACGAGTGCCTACACGCACACAAACACACACATTTCAGAGGACAGTTAAATCGCTCAGAACATGCTGCAGTGTGATGCTCTCATTTTTAACCTGAACGGAGAAGAGGAGACACACACACACATCACGGCTGGTTGTTTATGGAACGTATGTGTGTGATAATGTCAGAAGGATGCCGAGCGGTAAATGTACAGTGTAACCTTGGCACTGCAGCACAGATTTAACACACACACACACACACACGCTGAACTCACTCGCAGTAACAGGCGAGATGTTGCTGTCCCACAAACCCGATCAGCTCCCTCTAATAACATGTATGTGTGCACATGTACCTTTTTCTTTTGATCCTTTGAGTGTTTCCTGCTCTTCCTTTTCCTTTCCTTCTCATCTTCCAGTGCATTAATATCCACATCTTTATTCTTCTTGATCTGAGACGCCGCATGAGCCATTATCAAGCATCAGCCACGTCCCCACAGCAACCATACACACACACACACACAAACACACTCACACAAACGTCCAGAATATGCAACAAGAACACAAATTCCTTAAAAGATTCCAAAAAAATCCACCAGAAGGAGTGGAAGAGAGGGATTCCGTCCAGGAAAGAAAAAGAAAAAAATTGTCTACTCCGTTTGCTCTCCTCCAGCCTTTGTCATTGGCTGCTCTAGGAACCATATCCAGAGAAAAGTAGATACACAGAAAGAGGGTGGGAGAAAGAAAGAGAGATGGATGGTGTCACCATCATCTCCAGGCACGAGTGAACGACTGAAGGAGAGAAAGGAAAGAGAGAGAGGGGTGGAGGAGGGCAGCTGGGGTGGTTACTACGGAAATCACGTTCTCCAGTCCCCAAACGGTCCTACCTGAACCGTGTACGTGTCGCGACAACCAGCATCAGTGTGAGTGTGAATATATGCGCATATGTGTAGCCCCCCACCAGCACCATGTGTGTGTGTGTGTGTGGATGGTGGTTGTAGGGGAGGGGTGTTGCACAATTCAGCTCATGCATGTGCGATCTCTATTTCACACACACATAATTTGATGTGAGGGAGGGTACCATTCCTACTCCAATCCTATTATGTTACCAGCTGACCCACTCTACATAGAGAAGGTGGTATATTTATGCATATTTGGGGCATAGAAACTTAGATATGAACACGATATTTAATGTATCTTTATATATAGATTATGTTTTGAGGGATTTGGGGTGAATTCGTGTTTAAGGACAAAAAAACCAACGTGGCCATAAAGCCCAATGTGTTTCCCAAAGAGAAACATGAGAGATGAATGAATAGTAAAGAAAAATTATCGTGGTTCACACACACAACAGCTCTCGGCTTCTCTCTGATGTCACTGACATTATGGAGTATGGAGTGACGGCAGCCATGTTGGTTTCTCCTGCATATCAGCCACCTGAGTGCAGCAGGGTCCTTGGTAACCGTGAGACGGCCTCAGTCTCTGCCTGTAATAAAAAACCTATGTACTTAATGTGTGTGTATGTCTGTTTGTCTGTCAAAAACAGAGAATGAAAAATGCAAAAATCAATCCATTCCATTTCCGTGGATGACACTCTTTAACAACAAAGGAGATGTCAGGCAGAAAGGTTGCATTGCTCTTTTGAATGAACTATAAGCAAGCTCAAGTTCAAGTGCAATATTATATAAAAAAAATACATGGAAAAGAGGAGCGTGAACACTCTACCTAACTTCTCCTTTTTGTGTTCCACAGATTAAACTTGCATTTGTTTGAAATGACCTGGTTTCTATAAAGGAAAGTGATTTATATTATTTGTGCACAGACTATTAGTTATAGCTTTTTTACAAAGATATATAAAAAAAAAAAAAGATGATTATGGTCTGCACACAAATGATATAAATCTAAATAAAATACATTCTATTTAATAAATACCATTAGGGACTTTATGCCTGCACACAAATAAATTAAACGTCTAATAGCACATGCACATTTATAATATTACATATTTTTGAAAATGACATAAATATTATATTAAAACTTTCTATTCATTTAAAGTGGTATTTATTAGAAAAATATTACTTATTAATTTTGTGACTTAATTTTGTGTATTAATTTGTATGTATATTTTTGAGGAAAAGGCATCAGATGAAAAAGCTTGGTGTGCAAGCACTCTTTCCTAAATTTTCTTAAGGTCCCGATTAGACTGAGAGAGTGGTCTGTTTTGGCTCACTATCAGCCTGGCCCAGTTGCCTTTGCGCTGGATCCACTGTTACTGCCACAAATGTAGCTCAAAAGGGTCCATTTACCCTTCAGACTGGGCAAACAGCCAAACACATATACTACCTCTGTCTGGGAACACTGTATAAAAACAAAAACAGTGTGTTAAAAAAACACACACAAACCCAGCCACCTTTTTTACCGTTATTCTTCAAAATCCCACCCAACCATTCATCAAACCTATGAGAATTACCAACTGATTGGTTGTACACATGCCAGCACTACTAGACCATAAGAGCTGATCACAGCAGATCAGAGTCCAAACCATTCCTGAAAAGCTGATTCATAATTCATTGGCACACTGGGGGAGAGCTTGTGTTCATGTAGCCACGGTTTCTTTCCTCCCTCAGGACAGCAAGCACATTCCCAGCTCACCCCGTATCACCAAAGAGACCATTTCCACCACAGGACACCTTGGGGAATTACCCACGATGCATCTGTGCTGATTTGTTGAACCCAGTGACCTGTCCATTCATGCACACACACACGCAAAAACACACCCTCCATCTCCACCGGCAGTGACCAGTCCAGCAGTCAATTCAAACTAACCAGAGATAATAGTTAAAACAGCAGAGCAGTCAGATCAGATAACCACACTGAACCCATCAGACCAGAAAAAACAACAGCTGTCGAGACAATAAAACAAAAAAAACAAAAAAATCAATTTCAATGTATGTGGCAAAGTGCTAATTAATCAGAGTGCAAACATACTGTAATTAAAGTCCTATGAAACATTGTTAGATTATGAAGAGGAATGTTGTGTTTTGAAATCAAGGGTTATCAGCTTTTTTAGGATCAGTAAGATTTTTTAATGTTTTTAGAGAAGTCACTTTGTTTCGCAAAGATACAAATAGAAATATATAGAAAAACTGCAGTATTATATATTATTACAATTTAAAGGTAGTTTTTTTTTTTACTTGAATATATTTTAAATGGTAAATTATTTCTATGATAACAAAGATGAATTTTCAGCAGTCATTATTCCACTTTTCAGTGTCACATGATTAATCAGAAATCATTTCAATACTATAATTCAGTTGTGCTGCTTAAGATTTTCATAGAAACTGTGATGCATTTTTTCAGGATTCTCCAGTTTTTTTTTAGAATGTAAATGTATATCTTTTTTGGTTAGTGGAATGCATCCTTGATTTTCTTTTTTTGAGTGTCCTTTACGGCAATACCGTAAAGATTTTGCTCCTATTTGTCCTGGCTGCTGTAAATTGCAGTGGTGGTCCTGCCATCAATCCATATTTAGACAAAATGAAGCAGTGTAAGGATAATTAAAAAAAAAAATCATGAGCTTCAAATTGAGATCTAAACACAGAGAACAATAACATATACTGCCTATATGCTGCACAACACATGAATGCATTAAAGTCAGCGGTTTGTCCTGCAATATTCACATATGCTCCTGATCCTAGTACTTAATGGAGCTCTTCTGCCCTCTAGTGGTTCAAACGAGAAACTGAAGTAAAGTAAAACGAGTAGAGACTTCCTCCAGATAAAGAAAAAAATATAAATATACTCTAAATGACATAAGGTTTTTAAAAAAAGTGTGTTTTAAACCATTGTTATTCACATTTACAATAGCCTCTATTAATATTAATAGCAAAAAAATAAAGGCCTATTTGAAATTACTCTAAAATTACTCTAAATGGAATTTTGGGTTTTCTATGAAAAAAAAACATTAATATGCATATTTAAACACATCATTTGAATGTCCAGCTTTTAGAGAGATGATAAAACCCATATGTAATGTTCAATGCATAAAATCATTAAATGAAACAGAATTGCTCTCAAAGCATTTGTCTAAAGCCCACACACAAACATCTGAAAACCTGCTATGAAAATATATTTTTATATTTAGGGTCCCAGTCAGTCAAAAGTGAACGGTCAACTGTTTTGTAAAGTGGAAACTCCTGGAGGGTGTAGCTTCAACCAGCTCCAAAACACCTGCCTTGATGTTTCTAGTAATCCCAAAGACCATGATTAGCTGGTTCACATGTGCTTAACTAAGGTTGGAGCTAAACTCTTCAGGACAGTCAGGAAAGCCCTGTTGAAATCCTGACTTTATATAATGTTTGGTTTTATAAAATGTCATGTGAACTTGACAGCCACTTCAACTATAGATCCATAAAGTCTCCTGTGAGATGTCTTATATTCCCTCTTTCTCTTTACGTTTCTTTCTCTAAAATGAATCCAGGTCACACTCTATAGCTTCCTCTCCTCTCTGGAGAGATGACAAGTGACATTAACTCTCTGGCTCTGAATGGAAACATAGTTAGCCTACTTGCGTGTGCATGCACACACACTAATGTGGAATGCATTGACTTACTTCACCACAAGGGGACAGAGTGAGTTACACTGTTGCTACATGCTAGTTCATAACGCAGCCTTCACAGCCTTACAATTAAAATCCTCAAATTTTGAATTTATATGTGATTCCATAAAAGACAGTTAGAGACTTCTTGCCATATATGGAGACATCTGTAAGTGAAAACAATAAAGATGCAGCGGGCCGAATTAAATCCCTTGTATAAATGTCATCATGCCCATGGCATCCATCTTTTAGCTCAAGTTAGCTGTATAAATAAATCTGATCTCTGAAAAACACTTATGCAACATAAGAGGAACAGACTGATCGCAAAATGGACCCGGTACTTCTTGCAAATGACCGGCTTTCAGTGTCACAGCTGTAAATCAAAACACTTGAGTGCTAAAGATGCTTTTTGTAAAGAGGCAGGACAGTCTATGTAAACACTGCAAACCATATTTACACTTCCATTCAAAAGTTTGGGGTTTAAATTTTAACAGTAATATTATAAATTACATGTAACTGCTCTGTATTTAATAACTATTCCAAAAGTGTTGCATGGTGCTTCAGTAATAATTCTTATCTGCGGATTTGGTTCTCAAGAAACATTTCTTATGTGCTGCTTATTTTTTTTTTTTAAATCCATGATCCATGATGTATACTAGCAAAGAGAAAAACTTACAGATTTTCAGGTCAAGGTACACTGCTATGGAAAAGCCAGCTGAATTGAAAATGCAAACAGAGTTCACCATTTTTCAAACAAAACTGATAAAGTGGGTCAAAGAAAAGCAGGTATGTGAACACTGATGGTTTTACACAGTCTCAGCTGTTTGTTCTATTTTATTTCTTTTTGGTTTTGTATTATTAG
>JAUYWG010000053.1:7465655-7500504 GCA_034779775.1 Enteromius afrohamiltoni
TTTCGCGGAAGGATGAAAATGTTAATTTAAAACAAATATGCCAATAAAATGTTTTAAATTCATATTCATGTCCAGTTATTTTCCTTATGTGGCATGTAGCCGTTTAATAAGCTGGATAATGCAGAGGCAGCCGGTAGTTATCGCAAAATAAGCCCCTTTCAGCGTGATCAGGGGAGGAGTGCCAATCGGGACGGTCGGGACTGGTTAGATCATGACGTCATAGAAGTGAAGCCACCGCGCCGCCATATTGCTATTCCCTAGTATTCGCAAACGTTCTATTGAATGAATAGGAAATAATACGACTTTAATGAGAAAACATCACATAACAAGTCAACATTTTCATATTTGATTCCTCCCTTCACAGAAATAGGATGTCGCTGTTCTTGGTTAATAGCAGGTGGCAGTAATGCATTTGTTCTCCGCTCTTTAAATGAAGAACATCTTTTTAAAAGAAGATGCCTCCAACTAAAACTGTCTGATGGTGTCGCTATTGGACGCGTAATAATTTTGACGTTATTTGCGCATTTATACCTCTTCATTTATAGAATTTTATATTAATTTTGTGAGGACACACTTCTCTTGCCTCATACAAAAAAATACTAATTTAAACATAAATTACTAAAACTTCTTGAATTCAACCTGTGTGCAGTTTTGCCACATCATTTAGCGAATTTCGTGTCACACTTGTAGGCTGCACAGCAGGTCATTTTTGAAGTGAACTACCAATCCCTGTAGCGCAGACGTTGGAGCCCTCTGTCGGTAGGGGATAGTAAGATGGCGGATCGAACACTTCCAGTGGCTTCACTGCCTCACGGCACTTTAGAACTCAATGAGCGATCCAGTCATTATATATAGATCAGTGGTCTTCATCCAGAAAAAAAAGGTAGTATTAACGTTATATTGTAATGACCCGGCAGTCGGCGCTGGGTGCATTATGGGTATTTCTTTAGAGTTTACTTATTTGTTTCATTTAAGCAAGACAGTTGGGGTTTTGTATTAGTTATTGTATTAGGGATGTTAAGTTAGTTTGGGTGGGTTTGGTTCATTTGCAGCCCTGTTATATAAAAGCGTAACCATCATGGAGAGATGTGTAGGAGAGTCACTTGCCTTGCACGATAATAATTTTATGAACTTTCTTAATAAATAGGTGAAGGACAACATTGACTCCTATATGCTTATTCTGTCTATGCTCTTACAATCAGAGTTAATAAGAGAATTGAGATAGTTGGGACAATTGCACGCATGCAACCAATTCATCAGTATTCTTGTTGCTAAATTCAGGATTTTAGTTGCATACGAGTATGTTCATATATGAGAGAAAGAGACGGGGAGGGAAAGAGCAAAGGAGAGGGGCGACTGCTGATATTCGGTCTGAAACCCCGCTTCACACACTTGCCCTTTTATTCCCGTCTCGCACACATTTCTAATCCTGTAATATGGCTGCCAGTGTGCTGCCGTCTATCCATGTGTGACAGACTGCTTGTTTCAGCGCCTGTGTCTTTGCGTCTTCGTGATTGCGTGCACACAGACTTCAAAGCATCCCTTTCCTTCCAACTGCCAAGAAGATGTATCTGAAGCCTAGCGTGAGCTATGCGAGTTTGCACATCTGTGTGTGTGTATTTCTGGGACGGCTGTTCTTGGGGTCAGATAGCACTGTGAGTGCCTTGCGGTGGCTTGATGTATGAATATTAATGGCATGTTCACAGTGACAGTGATTGTCAGCGACAAAGGTACCAAAAGTCATTCATTTTTAATGCAAGTCTGTGGTTTGAGGTGACAACATGAGCGACAGACTGTGAGCGACATGATAGCATGATGCAATATGGTGATTACTGATAAGCAATTTGCAGGCCTCTAGTGATTTGATTGCTTTCAACATAAACAGTCTATGAAAAATAAAAAATCTAAATTATTGCCAAGTATGCACATTAACAGATTGACTTTTTGGCAGACATCACCAAGCCTTCTGATCTGTCTGTCTGTCAGTCTATCTATATAAACAAAACAGAACAATTTGATAATATAAAACCATAGTAAGACCTACACAATTAATGAAACACTTTAACAAAAAAATATGGGCAAGACGTTACAATGAGATTCATTGCTTAACACTGGGTTAACAACATTAGTAAAGATGAACTAAATAATGAACAATACTTCTACAGCATTTGTTATTCTCCTAGATACTTTTACAGTACAATCAATTCTAGACAAAAAAAAAAAGTCCAGCTTATTTTTTAAACTCCTGTTTCACTCTAAAATACATCACATTATGGAAGTAAACTGATTTATCGACACAGTTGTGTTTGCTTCCCCAGAAAGGACAGATCATCCAGGTCTGAACCACAGCATTACCAGAAGGCAAAGGGCGGTTATTAAGCAGATTAAGTGCTGGTACACGCAGACACATGCTCAGTCATCAGAGCAAATCTACTGCTACTTCTCATCAGTGCAATTCTTCACCAGTTCTCATTTCTGCTCCAAGCGCTCTGCTCCATCCATGCACTCTCACACAGGCCTGATAATTCCTTACGAAAAGCTATGCTTCATTTGGTGATTCTGACATGAGCCTTTGATGGTTAATTGCAGATTAATAACCAATCCTTCTCGCTGTGCATTCATTTAGCCTATAATCACTGATCTCAAGTAAGTCTCTATCAAAGCTCAAGGCCAGACCTGATCTGACTTCCATTCAGCTCGTGAAGTGAACGTGGGAGGACATAATCTGATGTTTTCGCCCTATTCTTAACCAAAGTTCAATATCTCATTTGTGTGTGTGTAAAGGAGATCGTACAACGAGTGTGTGACTGATGGATTAGACAGATAGTCATACAGGAAAGGATGTCAATATGTCTGCAGAAAATGGGAGGGAAAAAGAGAGAGACACAAAGGTTGTGATCTGAATTTTCCATACTTCAGCAGAGAAACAAAAGCAAAGAGAAATACATTTCAAATTTTCTTTGTGTTTCTTTTGGTCCCGCTTATTTTTCTAACAGATAATGAAGATCACTATTTTTGCAGTTTGCTTTTGGCTGACATGATGAAATTTAAATTTTCAATCGGTTTATGAGAGGATAATACAATAAAGATAAATTATTAAAGTTCTGTATATTTTTGACTACACAAGTTAAAGAATAAAAAATAATAAAGAAAAAAAAATCATATTAAAAATAAATTTACAAGTGAACTACAAAATTTAGGCATCACAATATTATATTGTACAATATAAAACCTGTATATTATTATTTTTTTATTTACCAGTAATCTTTATTATTTGTGATTTTAACGATTAACTGTAAGTGATTGTTTGATGATATTATATCCAATTTACATGTAAAAAAACGTAAATGTGCGAATATAAATCCAACATTGAGCAAAGCAAGCGAATCAGAAGACCTCCAAAACATGCACATAGCTAAAAGGGGTAGCAGTATATTATGTATCCTTCAATAAAATGCATAATCTGTTGTAGAGGCTAAGGTTTAGTGATAGTAACTGTAAGGTTTTTGGTTTAAATCCACAGTAGCCTTCACCATTGTGTCCCCAAATAAGTTACCTAACCCTAAGATGCTACAAGCAGACTGTCTCTGTAATAAGCTATTGACAGCATTGGACAAAATCCCCTTAAAATGCAGAACTCACTACAGATTCTAGCTGATTCTGTAGGAACGAAGAAGGTGTTCAAGTAACAAACACTAACATTTTAAACATGTTAAACATTGAAATGTTGGGAATCCAACTATCAAGTTTACAGAAACACCAATAAGTTTTATAGAAGTTGCCAGATTTCTGATTCACGTCACAACTAAAAAGTCTAATACAAGACAGTGTGCTTGAGCTGACGTTACTGTACTACAGTAACTCCAGTTCTGTATGCACAGCCATACAATAATACTGAACACTACTTTAAGAGAGCAAAAAGAAATATGTGCATATGTGTGTGAGAACACACAATCCCATCCACAAGCCGTGTTTATATAACCCTCTTCACTCATGTGGGAGTTCATTTAGTTAAACATAATACACCATTAGCACTGCCATTTCTTTCTCTTGAACTTCCGCTCTCTTTGTGAGGGTGATCACTGGTCTCAGGTGCATTTCTGAACTGCGCTTCTGAGCGCTGGAGTATGGCCAACGGATGGAGGGAGAGAAACAGAGAGAGGGAGGAACAGGCAAATGTAGGCAGATCTCTCTGGTGATGTTTCTGAAATAGAGCCCTCTAAATACACTCTCAGCAGAAACCCTTCAATCACGTCTACATCTTCAAACAACATCATTTTGTCTGTTTTCTGCTCTGGTTCTTTTATTAATCTCATTAGATCTTTGGCTGTCACAGGACATTTCGCCTCCATTACATTTTGAATTCATTATGTTCTGCTTCTACATTTTGTGCATTTCATATCTACTTACAAAGACTGTTAAAGCCAAATTACCAATTAAAGTAATACACACACACACACATATATATATATATTGTTATGGTTATACATTTTAAAGGTATCAAACCCACTACAATAACTGCAACAGAGCAAAAAGTCACAAAAAATGTAATAAAAACATTAAGTGTCACAACTTCTAAAGGCTCAGATTTTGCTTCTGTCTCAGCTGAAAGCCTTTGTCACACTTAGGTACACATAATGTAGCTGTTATGAGTATCTTTAGTCTCCAATGGTGTTTCATTTCATGTTCACACCACCATAGTAGATATAAAGGAAGTATATCACACTACACACCCACAATCACACTCACAAATACACATTGTGCCTCATTCATTCTCAAATAAGAATAACTGTATAATAAACAGCTGAACACACTCCATGTTTCTAAACCCACTGAGAGTATCCGATGCTTGCATGTGTGCTTTTAGATTGCTTTAATTGTAAAATCAATTATTGTACAAATTAATCATGAATCACAATTCCTGATTAAAATGTTTACATGCACAAATACATTTGAATGAGACATTGTTGATTTGAAGTGAGAGATGAGTTAGTCATCGCACTGGTGGAGCAAATGCACATCAAAACAACTCATTATAAAGGAACAAACAATTATTAGTGCTAGTTTCAGTAAACAAGGCGTGTAATGGAAAAACAGGTCAATTGTTCTTCCTCCCTTATACTCCAGTGTTTAACCACTGTTATTGCAACCGCGAGGAATTAAAAGTATGGAAACCTCAGACAACAGCAACCGTTGTGCTGATGCATTGTTGCATGAACTTTTACACACCTGTGTGCTTTCTATTGTGTGTGTTTCAAACTCCTGTCACATACTATGTCGCATGATGTTAACTTGCTTATGTGTTTATTGATTAATTCTAGTAACCCAAGGGTTTTTGGTTTAAACCCCCATGAGGGCTTTCCTATTACCCAAGTGCCCTTGGGCACGGCATTTAACCCCAAGACTGTTTCCGTTACAAATGTAGTGCACAGTAAAATGTTTTGAATAAGAGCTACATGTATACATGGAAATGAACTTTTTACTAATATGTTTTCTGGAGCATAAAAAAACTTTAAAGGGAACATGGGAACATCTTGATTATGGAAAAACTAGTCTCTGAATACATATATTTGCTTAATGTATGTATTGTTACTATAATTTTTTTATATCATTTTTATTTTTTTAATTTTAGTCCACAGAGAGAGAAAGAAATGCTGGATGTATGCATACATGGATACATCCCAATATTGAGTCTAGAGTCATCGAAGAGATATTAAAATATGTATTTAAACATGTTCTCAGAAGAGAAGGTTGCAGAAAGTGCAATCGGAGAATCAGAGGTCCAGAATGTGTGATATAGGTCGAAGAGCTTCATAGCTACAGAGCCAAATGGCCAGCAACACTAGTACCCAGACTGCCTCATCAGCACTTCAGACTGTTGCAGCTCACTAATGCTGCGGATTCTTTCCTGATAGAGTTCTATCAGTTACTTACACACACTCACATAACACATGGCTTAACACTTGCACGGAAACTCACGCATCAGTACTACAATCTACATCTACTGTCAATCAATCTGTAAACGATTTTAACACCACAGGACTAATAACAAATTTTTCATATGGATTTGCGAATCAATCGTGGTGATTAATATGAATTGCTGCCAGGTCAAAATGTATCCTGAAAGCCTGAAGATACATTACCCTTAAGACCTGTCTTGCATGCTGCTCTAGTCAGTATGGGGTTTGCTCTCCTTCTGTCTCTCTCCCTGACAGGTGTACAGTTTCACTCCTCTTCGATCTGTCTTGGGGTGCCCTTCCTCGTGCTAAATATTTCCCCAGACTGGCGTTTGGAACCGGTTGGATTCTCCTGCAGACACCGGAGAGGTTGGGATAATCTGTCTGTTTGCTCAGAAGTGGGATTACGATTACAGAGAGAGCGAATGAAAGTTTTGCTTTAGTATCAGTCACACTTTCCTTTTGCCAGCCTGGCCAGGAACACCAGCACACTTTAAGAAATGTATTATTACTGATACCTTTAACTTTAAATATGAATTATTTTATTGCAAATCTTAAAAAATGATAACGTTTAGAAGCTTAAGAGGACAGTTTTCTAAATATTCTTCATAATTTATTTACCTCCATGTTGATCCAAACTGTTTTTTTATCCAAATACTAAAAGTCAATGGGGTCAGTGTTTTTCCACGGGAGATCATACTGGTTTGGATCAACATGAGGGTAAGCAAATCATTTTGTGGACTATCCCTTTAAGAACCATAAAGAAAAATCTTCCTTCCTGAATATTACCTATTATATCTAGTATAATATTTGACATTTTATTAAAATATTTAAAGAGAGACAATGGAACCACTTAATGATTTTAAGTTTAAGGAAAATATTTTTTGTTAATGAATATGTTTTGTTAGGAAGCACTAACAAATATTTCTGTGCGCACAATTCTACGTGTTTACATGTGAACATATGTGTCTGCGCATGTGTAGTTGAGCAGACTGATGGATTGCCCCTCTGCCAAAAGCTCCATGGCAACGGTTTCTCTAGCTGTGTTATGATTTAGTGCCCTCAGCCCTTTTAAATACACTGTCTCTCCATTTAGACTAACCCTCCCTCGCTCATTCTGTTTACATCATCTCCTGCTCTCACACATTTATGTTCCCTGTCAGCACTTTAAGTCGAGATCTTTTGGGTTCTCTCTACCTTCATCAAAAGGAAAGCAGAATTGTTCTCTTGATTCCGCTCTCTCTAAAAAAAAATTCTACTTTTTATTTCTCTCTCATTCTGCTCTCACACAAGCTCATCTTTCCTTCTTTATTTTCCTTCCTTCTAGAATTTCTTTCTTCTTCCTTCCAATACATACCATCTTTCTATCTTTCTTCCTTCCTTCTTGCATCTCTTTTCCTTCCTCCTTCCTTTTCTTTCTTCCTTTCAGTATTTTTCCTGTTTCTTCTTTCCATACTAGCAATCTCTATCTTTCTTACTTTCCTTTTCTAGTGTTTTTCCTTCCTTCCATCCTCCCTTCCAATACCAGACTTTCTTTTCTCTCCTCATTTCAGCAAACCAACAATCCTTCCCTACTTCTTTCCAATATAACAACAATCTCTCTTTTTTCCTTCTTTCCTTTCATAACATCAATGTTATCTTTGGTCCTTCTATTCTTCCTGAATGTTTTCTTCTCTTTCTATCCAATATCTAATCTTTCTTTTCTTCTTGCATTTACTTTCTTTTACCCAGCATGCCAACAATCCTTTATTTTTTCTTTCCAATCTTCCATACCAGCAATTTCCCTTTCATTGCTTCCAGCATTATCTTTTCTTCCTTCCTAAATGGATTCCTCCCTTCCTTATTTCCTTTCTCTTCCCATTTGTTCCAGAATCGGAAGGAATTTCATCCTTTCTTCAGTTCTTCCTTCCACATTTCAAACAAACTTTCTTTCCCTCCACTGGCAGGTCTGATCTCTCTGGACGAAGTGGACAGATCTCTCCTACTTGCTGATATTTCTGCTGTGATGCTCATGAGTGCTCAAGTGTGTGTCAGCCAGAAGGACATGATGGTGGCAGAGGGGCTATAATAGAGCACCACACCCCATGTCAGCATCAAACACACACACACTCACATCTACTGCCACACAAAAGCACACATTCACTAAAACACAGCATGTGAGAAAAATTCTGTTGTGTGTGACCAAAAGAGATGGAGTCAGAGCAAATGAGGGACTCGGGAACCATCCATTAAGTAAATTAATAGATGTATGAAATAGTGAAATCACTCAAACGGAGGAGAGGAAAAATGTTTTTTAAACGATTTCAAGTATATGAGGTTTATTTTGATCTGACAGCAAACAAAATCTCTGTCATTCTCTTCAATGTGATCCTGGATAGCACCATAGTGACAAGTGACATGAGACCGGTCACACGTGTGCTACGGTCTGTTGATTGGGCCAATGAAGAATTTTTTTTATTATCAGTGATCAATCTCAAATTTTCAAATTGAAAATGATTTCATATGACGTCAGTGTATGTTATTTAAAGAAACGGTTCTGATGACAGCTTTTGTACTTCTTTGTGTCTGTCTGTCTTGTCTAAATCTCTCTTTCTTTCTCTTGTTTCCATGACTACAATCATTAACACATGGTTATCTCACAGTGTAGTAACAAAGCAGGCCAAGACACATGCACGCACAGGCGCAAACCATTAAAATGCTGACAAAATGCCTTCCCTGCCAAAACCTTTTACTAATGGCTGAGGTAAACGATGCCTGCCTGAGGGGTAATGAAATATCCTTGGAACCCATACAACACTACAAAAATCATTTTGTTAATCGTAAAAATCTATGATCAGGAATGTAAAAATGACATAAATAAAATAAATAACATTTAAATTAATTAAATAACTCATTACATTCATTGTTAATCTCTTTAATATCCGAAATTGGAAAGAAGACAAAAACATTGACTATCTAAATACTTTTGCAGTGTGGTATTTACATTTTGGTCTTGGCCCAAACTAAATTGTAACTACAAAGCCTGCATTTCGTTCAACATTTGTTTGTGTACCAAGAACATCACTATGTGTTTATATGTTTCAGCTGCTCTTTTTTTTTTTAAGATATGAATGTTAGTTCAACAAAAGAATCTCTACATACCACATGGCATGACTCATAAAGAATAAGTACACACAACATACACACACGCACACAGAAAGAGAGAGAAGCACAGCCAAAAATGGAGGGGCCACTGCAATAGGTGAAAATCCTTTAATTGTTTAGGTGTGTGTTGGAGGGGATAGTTTGTCCCTTGAGGGCTCAAAGATACATACCATCAGCCTCAGTCAAAGAAGGGCAATTGCTTTGAAGTATTTGCGTCAGACATCAGACCTCAAACACATTTTATATTAACAGTCAGACACTGCTGAAAATCAGATCTGTATATGAGGTTATTGTTACATTATATTGTTTATGTATGTGGCATAGATTACTCCGGCCAAAAGAGATGTTTTTGTTTTTCTGCAAATTCCCAAATAACTGCACGACAGGACCTGTCAATCACTCAGCATTCCACAAATGCAAATTCAACAGCACAAATGCGCAAACAAGCAAGCACAAACTTGTGCTTCCGCAACATGCGCTTCTGAGAAGAGGACACAACAAAATTGTTTTAAATGTCTGATAACATCACATATAAACAAACACAGGGCATCCAGCTCAGCACATACACAGCTTCATAAGATGGACATGCTGTCATGAATGCATGACCGTTTGCACGTCCTCTTATCATCGCACTCACACACAAGCCTCCAAAAAGTCATTTAAAATAAATCCAAAAAAATTGGTTTAAATTGTTTAACTGTCAGAAAAGGCTCATCGACCTATTGACCTAAACCACACCCACTAACAACCATCTTCTGACATACCAAGAAATCAGCTAGCAAAAAATGCCTCAAAGTTAAACATGCAGACAAAAACAAAATCTGTTTTGGTATTACAATGCAAAATAATTAATGTTTAGAAAAAGACTTGTAATTAAAGGATTTAAATTAGAAATATGCTATGATTGACAGCCAACACAAATGACATTAGAGTCAATGCATTGGGATAGTAATAAAAAAAATATGTTCAATAAAAGAAAATCCAAAACCAATCAATACCAAAAATCAAAAACCTATAATTTCCCATCAAAAGCCTGACATACACCTTCCTTTTCTAGCCCTCAGTTGGATTAAAGCATCTTCATCAATCCATCACGAGCCCTTGAGCAAACAACAGCCAAACCACAATAACACAACATATTGCAATTCTACCTTACCTTCTTGCCTTTCTTTTTACGGTGCGCTGGTTTAGAGCTACTTTTTTCTTTGGCTTCTTCACTCATTTTGGGAAAGCTGCTCCAATCAGACTCCCTGAGCGATCCTCGTTATTCCAACATCCACTCGGATCAACGTGGACCAGGCAGAGTCCATTAAAGCTCCGCTGATGGTGTTTGTTGATGGGAGAGATGCTGGGAGACGCGCACACGCTCTCGTGTGAACTCTCTCCCTCTGTGTTCCAGAAGACTCGCCTTCTTCTGTCTGGTGTTCCCCAGAAAGGGTGTGGAGAGATAGTGGAGCGAGAGAGAGAGAGAGAGAGAGAGAGAGAGAAGGAGGGGACACAGAGAGACAGGGATAGAGAAACGAGATGTTGATGGACAGATTAGTTTAGAACATAGAAAGGAGAAAAGCAGAGGAGCGTAATCCTGTTGAATAGCCTACCTGCTTTGATCTGTTAAGCACACCCACACACACAATCCTAATATTCAAAGAAAGAGAGAGAGAGAAATGGGGGTAGAAAACACATTAAACGAGTGAAACAAAATGAGGAGGTGTAGAGGAACAATTAAATGACAAGAAAGAAAGAAACAATAGCTGCAAAATGATAAAAAACTCTTATTCTCACACAGTAAACAGAGATACATTCAGATTGCTTCCAATACTCTGCTCATATGTTCTCTGAGAATGTGTGTGCGCTTGCAAGTGTGCACAGAGTGAAATATTAAATGTGACACCTCTGTGCTGTGTGTGTGTACGTGTGTGTGAGGGTGTGTAAATGTGTGTGTATGTGCAGGGCTCGACCAGCATGCATCAGGTCCTTCCAGAAAAAGAAGACTCCTCCAGCACGGTGCCAAAAGATCAGCTTACTAACAGGGAGAGAGATAGGGAACAGAGAGAGAGATATTGGACACATTTGTGTAGTGAAACATAAACTGTTTTATTTTTTACTTTTCATTTATTAATTGAATTATCTTTTTATTTTATTGTAGCTACAGACTGTCGTTCAAAAGGTCTGAGTAAAAAAAAGTCAACAAGATAAAGTCAAATAGTTATTCCTGTTTTTAGTGCTGTCAAATGATTAATCGTGATTAAATCGCATCCAGAATAAAAGTTTTTGTTAACATTGGTATATATGTGTGTGTATATTGCGTTAATACAAACACATGCATGTATATATTTAAGAAAAATGTTGTTTAAATATTAAATATATTTATTCATAATAGAAACTAAAGGACTATAAGTATATAAATGTATATACATGTAAAAAATTCTGAAATATAAATAGTACGTATGTGTATACAGTATATATTAACACAATAAATATACACAGTATTCTACATATATTATTAAAAAAAAAACATTGGTTGCAATTAATCCTGATTTAATCGTTTGGCAGCTTTATCTTTAATATATTTTATTAACATATGTTAAAATACAGTTTCAGTAAAATTCAGCAAAAATGCTGAAATGATGATAAATAGTATTAATTTAAAAATAAATTGTATAATGTGGCCAAACACTTAAAAACTATTTTCAAATATTTCTATTTTAATTTTATTATTTAACAGAATATCATTATTTTTCTTTCACTTTTAGATGAGCATTTATATTGGCAACACACATCCAACTATTTTCAACTATTAGTTTTCAATATAAATATTGAAGGAACTATCCCTTTAATAATTTGTATATTTGATGGATTTTGGTTACATCCCTGTTTAAAAAACATGTAATGCCGTCAGATGGCGTCTGTCTTTTTCAAGGGGTTTGTGATATAAAGCTCTTCAGCGCACAATATGAAAGCGCACAGACATGGCGGCCCTACAGCCAGCTCTCTTTCCGTTCCTCTGCATTTGGATAACGGAATCATCAACACAGAGTGATGAATACAGAGAAAGAGAAGAGAGAGGGAGCGGGAGGAGGGAAATTGAAAAAGAGAGTAAGCGAGTGTGAAAAAAAGAGGGAGGAATGGAGGGGGATGAGGAGAGAGACAGTAATCTGGTCACAGACTGCTGGGCTTGGCCAAGCAAAAGCTTCTAGCACTATACAGTACATCACTGACAACACACACTCACACACACAGACGCTCCACCCACAGTTTCACACACACATCAATGATCACCCCCATCCAAATAAAACAAGTCTTTCTCTAAGACGCTAAGCGTTAGTCAGTGATTTTTGTGTGTCACTGTGACTGACTTACACCTTTCTCATGAATAATTCATAATGAGTGTATGTGTGTGTCTGCCTGTCTTTGTATCTGTGTGTGTGATGTACACAGCTTATTGCTGGGACGTGAGGGACTACCTCTAGTCGGCTGTGATCGATTCTGCTCTCAGGCGCACACACACAAATTCCGCGCCCACAAATTTGGTGCCTCTTTGTTCTGCCCTCTGGTGGTTAGCACAATAAATAATATGCGTTCTTTGGTAGAGGAGCTTGAAACGGCCTCAGAGACTTTCATTCGGTGTCGACACAAGTGTATACGCACTGATCTGCCATTTACAATGCTTCCCTGCCGTTTCATGGACTTCAAAACCAGACATCCCATCAGTGGATTGTAACTGTAAAATATAAATAAAGGTAAAATGCAATATCATATCAGTATGTTTTTACAATCCCAACTAAACCATACCAGAAACTGAACATGAAAAACATCAGATTTTAGGGACATTGAAAGGGTCAGGTATAGTTCAAGTTCTGGGGTTTAGGGCTAAAAATCATTAGGATTTGTTTAGACAGTATTTTAGCTTGTAAACACTGATCGTGCAAAATCAATACTGCCGTGTGCATATTTAAATATTTGTTCTTCTGGTGTCTCTGCGGTTTTAAATGAACCTGCCACAAATTACAGGGTGTAGCTCCCAAACTGCAACTTCAAAGTATAATTAATGATCACGTGAGTTGATTTTTTCTTTTGTTGAAACGTGTGGTCTGGCGACGTTCTGCCAGTGCATTACAGTATTAACATTCAGGAGTTTTTGTAGACTGGCCAGATGACAATCCAACGGTTCCTGTGATTAATGATATAGCATAATGATTTCACAATACACACAATCAAAAGAAATATCACAGCAGCAATTTGGCCTTAAAAGCCACGCTGCAGATGATAGCATGTGTGCTTTTTATTTTATACAAATTCACAAGTTAATACTTAATACAGAAGTTAATAAGAACTAACACTACTTGCAATATTATGAAACCAGTTAAACTGTTGCTTCTCCTCCAAGCGCAGCAGCATTGCATTGTTATTGAATGCATCTGTTTCTGAATGAATCAGTTGAGCCAATGATTCAATAACTCATTTAGGTAAATGATTCAATGAGTCGATTATAATGAATTAACACGTCGGTTGAATGACTGATATTTAAATGACTCACTCAAAATGCAATACTTGTTTTGTTCCTGAATGAATCAGATGTTTTTGAAAGGATCTTAGAATGATTAATTGAGTAACTCATAAAGACATAGTTCACAGAACAATGAAAATTATTTCATTAATCACCCACCCACCCTCATGTTAAATTAAGAGAGATAAATTAAGATATTTTTTTATTAAATCTGAGATCATTCTGACACTCCATATACACATTCCAGAACGTCGAATGTCAAATGTCGCCACCTACTGGCATAGCAAGGTAATTCAGAGCGATTCACTGTGAAATCACACACTACTACAATGTTTATATAACTCATACACAAATAAGCAAAGTGATACTGACAGTGAAAATTCCCAGTGCTGTTGGAACACATATGAATATCTGTGATCCACAAAAAAAAAAAAAATAGAAAGAGGGACAGAACAAATAAAAGGAAAAGGAGTTGTAAGAGGTCAGTGGAAGTAAATATAGATACAGTGTGTCAATACTCGTTTCCATCCGTCTGGTTCACATCGTGTGAAAGTCACACAAAAGAGTCTCAAGCCGGATGAACATGAGGTGATTAAAAAGTACTACGCTCCTGTCTGTCATTTGTAAGTGTTGACACAGCCACCCAGTTATGCGCACTTAGTGTGTGCTTTCACATAGCTTGTGCTGTGGTTGGCTGAGCTCTGTTAAATAAAACCTTCATTTAGACACTCTAATCCTGTTCACATCTTTTCATACCAATGTTAGGAAGCTTTGCAATATGTAAATGCTTCATGAATTTCAGCCCACTCAGTGCGGCCACCTGGGCATCCCAATCGACAGTTGCCGTGACAACGTGACTAATCAGAGAAATAAGTGACACTCTGTTCTGTTGTTCACTGGCCTTAAGAGTCAGTACAGATATGACTAATATATCCAAAACGGGGACTGAATTTTACTTCAGATACTGTAGTTGCATTTTCAAACATATTCAATTGTACAAAGCCATAAAAAGCTCATCGTCCTGAAAAGGTCCCTTTACATTTGATTACAGTTGGAAATAACTTTATTTAAAATGAACATTGTGACATTATCTTGCTCAAATAGAAAAAAAATTAATTGGCGCCATGGCAAATTAGGACAGAGTGAGTCTCTGCCCTGTCTCGAACAATGGAGGTCAAAGCAAAACTGAGATATAAATCGGCTTAGCTGCTTTTAGCCATGCACAACACAAAAAAACACAGTCTATAATAGTGCTTGACAACTGCACACTTCAGCTCTTCAGAACACTAGACTACATCTAAATGTTCCGAGTTTCTCAGTCTACAGATTTATTTCTCTGCCTCATGATCTGGAATGATCCTCTTGATCAACAGTGAAGGGGAGTCTTGACCCTTTCTCAGCACCCTCTCATGGCACTATGAGTCAGTCACATTATGGTTATATTATGGAATAATTTACACTGCATAGAAGTTTCATTATAGTGGCAATAAACTGTGTATTTACACAGAATTTCTATAGCAGTCACACTTTTAAAAATAAATGTTTAAAAAGTAGGGTTTTGCAGTGATGCCATAAATAAACTATTTTTTGGTTTTTAGCATATTAGAATAATGCCTTTATTCGTTCTTTTTTTTAATTAACAGACGCAGCCTTGGTGAGCATAACAGTCTTCATTTAAAAAAGAAAAACAAATCCTTTCTTCTGAAAAGATGACCTAAGCAGAAGGAATGGGATCTAAATTGTCACCAAAAAGTCAACAATTATTTTAATGTAGTGTTGGATAATGTAGTGGCTAATATTAGTTATATTCAATTAAAAAAATTTTATAAATACAATTACACATTATTTCAAATTTTTCACATTTTATTTCAATGTCCAGTTCTCACTATTAATAAACCATAAACTAAGACTTTGCCTGAATAAACTCCTAATTTGCTGCTTATTAGTATTTACTATTTATTAATAGTTACTACGAAACCACTGATATGTTAATAATAGGCATGCTAATAATCACTAGTTAATAGTGAGAATAGATTTTAAAAAAAAATAGCTCATAATTCAAATATTTTAGCGCAAAATAATAATTTGTCTTAAATCAATACAATGTCCTAATTCATAAGCAGTATTTCACAATGCCTAGCCTCACGATTCCCATAAGGAGTCCAAGATTTGCATTACACCAATAAGCACCAAAACTCGGGGTCTGTCTAAGCTGCCCACTTCTTTTCCGGTGAACGCCTATATTTGATTCAGCTTTTTTTCCACCCTTCTCTAGGAGTGTGGGTATCCAGAACTTATTTTCCAAAGTGACCGTCTGGCTCTGCCTCAGTGCTCAAGTGCCCCGTCAGCTCTGAAACACACAAACTCTCTAACACACACACACATATTGCTTTTACTTATCAACTCAGTCTTATGTTCACAAATCCTGCTATTTCTCTGTTTACCTCTCCAGCAAACATCTAATATTCCACCTCTGCACATTATAGATCTTTATTATGTGATAACTGCTGCAAAGACAATTGGATACCACTATATTAAATAAGATATGAGCCATTAAAGGGAGGGACTATGATGACTATAACAGTGGGTTCAAAATTACGGTGTACTTTGGTGTTAATATGGTGTCTTAAGGGCATACTAAGCAGTGCTGATAGTCTCATTTCCTTTTGTGCTGCTAATTCTGGTTAAAAATATAGCAGTCTCTAAATTAAGTGGGAGACAGGGATTGGCCAGTTACAGACAGAGAAAGAGAAAGAGAGAGACGTGATCACAGGTCTTGTTAGTCCTTCCATCCACCTGTCAAGCCATGCTGCTACGGTGATCACTCCATTACCCCATCACCATGGTTACTCTCTCTTGCCAGCCTACTTGTACGCTTTTGGGAACCTGTGAATAATGTGTGATTCTCCCTTAGCAGCCCTCTCCCTCAGCCAGTGAGAGAGAGAGAGAGACAGTCACATAAAGAGTGTCAGGGAGATGGCTCTTACCTCCTTTGGAAGATCTGATGCTGCAAGAAAGAGAGTGAAAAAAGAAAGAAACCAGTGACTGTGCTTTTGCATTTCCAGGAAAAGAGATGTCATGGGTAACCGTGGCAACAGGCATCACTATTAGACAGTGGTGAGAAGCTCTTTTTCTTTCCACTGGTTGCCTCACATCAAAGCTGCTGCTAACACTGTCACCAGGTTTAACCAACATGGTGATCACTATTGTTGTTCATACAGATGCTGATCTGTAACCTCAGGACTAAAGCACTAATTAATAAAATGACCATGGAGTTTTAGCTATGGTATAAATGTTATCTCAAATAATCAATAAACACTATAATAGTATAGAAATATTACTGAACCCAACATGGTGTAAATGCTGTGATATATATTGTTTGCTACCATGGTAGCTATTAAGACCCTTTTTAATGACTCACAAAAACAATTCCCAAAGCACTGAAATCAATACTAAGCATTAAGCTACATTATCACCATCCCATCCCATTGCATATAGTCAGACCATTTCAACTCACATTCACCACAGTCCTGTTGAAGCATAGCCAACAATTACTGGACAATTTGCACAGAGACTTATCTGGTGCAACCTGATCACATGAAAAAAGTTAACTATTTTACAAGAAAGGCGATTTTGTATCAGTTTGATCAATGTGATCGAAGTGATTTTAAGCTGTTGAAGTGCAATCAGAAGCAAAAGAGAACTCATTTATATGCACGTGCTGACTGTATCTACATCGTACATAAGAAAATACAACAGAACTTATAATAATAAATGATGCTGTCTACACTGGATTTGGAATGCCACATGAAAAATTCTAACAATAATCAATGCCTCGTTCTATGTATAATGGACTGACACAAACTTGATTGATTTGCAATAGATGCTCTGTTGCATCCAGTGCAGAGAGCGGGAGTATTGAACAAAGTTATTTTTGAACAGTTAAATACAAATACTTGTACGTGTCAAAATGCCCATCTTGGTAAGTATCTTTGTAAACACAGTAGACTTGTTCGAGATGCACGGTTCGAGATGCTACCAGTAGGCTAGGTAAAACTAGCTAAATGTCACTAGATTACATCATAAATGGAAATTCAGTGATATATGAACGTAAGATCAGATGAGAACTTAGATAAGGTTCGTCCAAGAAGTTGCTATAGTAGTCCCTTAACGACTGAAAAAAACATCTCAAACGGGGTGGGTGTCACGATTGAGACACGGGAAGGCATTCGGATCCATATGCAATAATGTAGTAATAGTTAAACACAAACAGAGTGGAACAGGCAGGAAGGTCGATAATGGCAGACGGGCATATCAGAGGCAACAGCAAGAGAGTCAACAGAGTTTGTGGCAAATGGTCAGGCGATGAGGTTAACAGAGTCCATGGGTGCGAGGCAAGAGCAATAGTCTGAGTGCAGGCGAAGGTCCAGATCCACAGAGACACAGAAAAACACTAAGGACACGGGAAACCACGGGTGGCTAGACAACATTCAACATTGCGACTAACAGAGGACATCCGGTGTATTTAACATGTGACATAAGGCGGAGAAACAATGAAACACCCTGACAACAAACAAGAGGGGCGGAGACATGAACGAGCAACAAAGACAGCAGACAAGGTAGGCGGAGACATGAGTTCATTGATAATTAGTCCAACGGGTGAAAACAGACATAAAACAGTTTGCTGGAGCTGGAGTGTCATCAGCAGACTGGCATCTTCAGCTGAACATGACAGTGGGGAAGTCACTAAATCTAGCTACAAATTTGCTAAATCGCCGTATATGGCATCATATAGCTACCGCAAAGAGAAATTCAAAAGCATAGTCACTTGTCCTGCTCTGTAAAAACTTTGATGCCACGCCAGTCAGTCTGCGGAGTGCCAATGCATCTCCAACAAGCCTTGCAAATGATTTTACTCCTAAACCTAGATTGTAAGAAAATGCATAAATAACACCATCTGGACAAAATGTAAAATAGCTACAAATTGATGCATATACATTAGGATGTTCAACACAACATCAAAATATATTATTATTACATAAATATTCTTCTCAAATGAATAAGCAGGCAGTATTAAAAAAAAAAGTATAAAAATTTAGGGTTGTGTATTACATTCATTCATGTGGGATTTGTTTATTGAAAGATGCACAAAAGCCCTGGGTCATCTGAAAGGGCCTTCAGTGTAGTGCATGGTACGACTAAAGTACTAAAGCACATTTTTTTAAAAATGTAGTCAAGAGAATGCTTATTTTTGTGGCATATTGACACGAAGATGAAACTGGGGATGAGTAGCCCATTATATTTTAATGTCCATTTTGTTAAGTTGCAACTAATAATGTTTCCAGTGGCAGTGACCTCTGTGATACAAGGTAATCATCCACAATACTTAGCATGTTATTGGCTCAAGCATTTCTCATAATCAATGTCCAAACACTGGATTTTGCTTCCTCAGCCATTCTGCTCTCTTTTAGCAGGCTAATTAAACCCTCTATAATTCATCATAAATATGAGGTGTAAAAATGAGAGCAGATGTGATAAAGCTGGCCAACTCTCTGTGGGCGGGGAAGTTTTCAGAGCGGCGCTTTAAGGGAAAGAGTGGGAAGTCAGTATGAGAACCCTAACAAAGCCTTTTCAACCTGCTGACCCAAAGCTAATGCAACACAACTCTCTCACAGCTCCGAACAACCTAATAAAGCACTGTGTAAGTGTGCATGACAAAGGCCAGGTAGATAAAACAGAGTGGCTGACCACAGCAGAACACAGAACGAAATCCATTGGTCTGTTCCGTCAGAGAGCGAGAGAGACGGAGAGAAATGGAAAGAGAGAAAGAGTCAGCTAAAGCAAGTCTGATTAATGTGTGCTATAGCCAAATGTGTTTGGTCAGGTCAGAGAGTAGCGGGGTTAGGGCCTACATGCACAGACAAATGTTTAGCAGGAGGAATAAAAACACAGTAAAATTGGGGACAACATCTCTCAACCTAACATGTAGTGCATATTTGGTTACTTGCAAATAATCATATGAGAGGTATAAGTAGTAAAAAAAAATGCAATTATTAAGGAAACTTCAATAAGAAAAATCCATATGCAAATGATTTTAGGGCAATTCTTAAAGATGTAGTCACAGAAATGAATGCAATGTGTTTTATTATTTCCTGGTGTTTGTGTATTCTAAAATGTGCAATTAATAAGGATAATGTACTAAAATCTTTTAGTCTCTTGCTCACAAAAACGGTGCTTGTTTAATTTGAAAATAATATAGAAACTGTTTTATTGTGAAATATAATTACATATATGAATAATATTTTTTCTTTTTTAATATACTTGTGTAATGTCACATTTTTTTGTAATGAAATATTGTTTTTTTTTTAAATGCTAACTGTAGTCTTTCTATGGTTGCCAAACAATGTAACAACTTGACATACTGTATTATACATTGTTTATTTAAGGTCCTTTTACAATGAAGGAGTAATCTCATCAACATCTAATCAGAATTTAACGTGCCCCGCAACTTTGAAACGTTCATGTTTTGGTTTTCGGAGTCCCAACAACAGTTTGACATGCATGCAAGGTCAAAAACACTTTAATTTTCTTATAATATATTTGCTCAATGATTACCAAATGAGGCGTTTAACAATTAATTTATCCAACCCTCTGGTCATTGGTCAATTTCACTCAAAGCAGTGTTTGAAAGCTTTTAACACTTAAAAGCTGCAACTAGTGGCAAAAAATTAATTGCATTTTCGTTCAGACCAACCCATATTTACACATGTACACAGCAGGGAAACGCTCATACACACAAACAAAACCTGAGCCCACATACACTGCATACTACAGGATTACTGAAGAGGAAGTGACCTTTATTAGAGGTCAGATAGACAAACCCGAGACAGAAAGAGAGGAGAGATTGTATGTGTTGATAGAGGTGTTGAAAGGACTTCCGCTGATCTGGCTTTCAGTCAGGGACTTCATAACTCCAAACCACAAACAGCATAGTCATGTACACACTCAATACACAAATATACACTAACTAGAAAGGCTGTTCAAAGATCAGAGGTATTTGTGAACACATTTAGACCTTGAACTGTCTTGTGACAGAGCCTTTCTGGCGAGAAGAATCCAGTTGAGCCAAAAAAAGATAAACAACAGTGATTTAGAGACTAATGAATTAGTTCCGGGCATGACAGCATTTCCTCAACAGAAATTTAGAAGGTTTGGGGGAGGTACGCAGGTTTATTTTTGTCCACTTCACAGTAATATTATGTAAGAACACCTGCTGTGAAGAGCCTTTACAAATCACACATTTAAAGGACAGCGCTACAAGGCTGGAAATTACCACAGCAGACAATGCTGGCGTCTTTCAAATTGTATAAATTTAATCTGCGGGCATGGAGAAAATTATTTATAGAGCCAATTAACACATATCTCACTCAAATTACCTTACATGTTTCAAGATCCCTGAAGCAGAATTTTCAGTAACTTTAACACCGTAAAAACATCTTATTTTCGGGATATAACCAAATTCCAATGTGTATTCTTTAATACATACTTAATAAGGATAAATATACTAAATGTTTGGGAAAGATTTGTTTAGTCTTGTATCTATCACCAATGCTGTGCAGGGTTGATTTAGAAATACATCAAAAACAGTATTATCGTGATATATTATTACAAATTAAAATAAACGTTTTCTTCTTAACATACTTGCCACAGTTGCCAAGCAATGTCCTAAATTTGTCCTATATTATTTTTTGTGTATAAGTCATCTTACAATGGATGAGGCATGTGACCCTGGAGCAAATTTTCAAATTACTGCAGGCTGTAAACATTTTATGAATAAAATGATTACATTTTCTTTACTTTTGACTTCTGTACTTTTACAAAAATTTCTTTCTTTCAGTGAACCGATTAGAGAAAGGGGATCTTAAAATTTGAAATCATATTTCAAGCATAAAACTCACAGTCGTTTAATTAAAGCTTGCAGCAAGAAAACAAAATGTCAATGGGGTAAGAAAAAACACTTAAAATTTGATAATGTTTTTATGATGTGTAAATATTTTACACATTTAAAATTTAAATATTACATTTAAATATTTTAAACATTTTGGAGGAAAAAGCCAAACTAATTAATAGGAAAATTACTTTTCCCAATAAAAAAAATCAAGAGAATTAAAGAATAAACATAGCATAGTTTTTAGTTAGGAAAAAAATACCATGCTGAACATTTGAGACTAATAATTATAAATTCATTTCAAATTAAATTAAAAGGTGATATTACACAGTATATTCTTCATTTAAGGGGGTCAAAATATTCACCAAATTTAGCTGTGAGGTTAAGGCCACAGGATATTTCTGAATATTTTTTGAGTTAATAGGAAATAGCGGCAGAGAGATTAAACATCATGGCATATCTCATGTTGTTTAACCCAGAGGCCATTTAATAAGGCCGCCGCCATAATGAGGCTCGTTAGCACTACAGCATGTTTACCTCAGAAACCGGCTGATAAATGCGAGCACCAGAAACTCATATAATGTGCATGTGGGGGTGGAGAGGGAGTGGGTGCTATAATATGCCCGTTAGCAGATCATTTCTGCTCAAGGTGTACTCTCATTTGTGCAAATCTGTGTCCATATGTGAAAGGAGACTGAAAGCCAGTGAGGTCATGCTCGCTCAAGGTCACCCTGAGAAATCCTTCATCCTCATTTGAAGGGAATCAAGACTCATCAACTGTTCTTTACACCAACTGTCACCCAGGATCCTCAGCAGGGGAGACCAACAATCATAGGGAAAGATGGAAAGGAAGGGTGATTGAGAGAGAAAAAAGGAATAAATCATGAAAAGACAAGCGTATGATTGCTGAAGAAATGTTCAAGGAGGAAATCCCCATGGCAACGCCAGGAAACCACATGCTTTCACCATGGCAACAAAGCCTGGGTAGGAATGCTAATGTCAGAGAGTCTGCTGAGCGAAGGGAGAGAGAAATGGATGATACTCATACGAAATATTATATTGTAACCGTTTTACAGCAAACAATATTATTTAAATGTACTTATACTATACACATATGTGTAAACATAAAAGTACACTATGCCTATGTACAGTGTTGTTTACAGTCATAAAACACAGTAAATATTAAAATCTGCTGTTCACATAAACAAATAATGTTCCATCTTTTTACGAGTAAAACACCATTCACATCCATTTTAAAATACTGGTCAATTCTGTGAATTCTGCCCATTAACCAGGAAAGAGCTCTAAACGTCTGCACCTCCAGGTGTCGTGCTTTGTATCCATTGAGGGGTTTATGTGCTCAATATTTTTGTTGATGTTTTTTTATGTTAAATGGCCACTTTCATCCAACAATTTTGGCTAAGAGACATTGCATCATATGACTTCAAACTGAATAAAATGTGTCATCTGCATCAGAGTGTTCTAAATGCTAGAGACGCAAAGACTGTAGAAATACAATGACAGCTCACTCCCGTACTTATGAATAACAGAAACAAGCAATACGGCAGAATAGTCCTAAACTCTAATTGAAAGAGCCAATCGCTGATTGGTAAAATGATTACGTCATTGCAGTGGCCTGGTTCCCATAGAAACCTGAAGCCAGAGCAGCCAATGACTGTGCAGGTGCTTATTTAAAAGCATATTTAAAGCTATTTAAGTGAAAGAAACAATATTCATGGGCTGTTAGTTTCTGATTTGAATTGAATTATAAGTTCATAGGGCATTTTTTGAGATTTCAGGATCCCCCCCCCATTAATTTAATAATAAGACTTGGGCTTGGGCATGGATGAGCTGCCCAGAGGCGTTACAAATTAGGCTGCCGACTGAACAGACTTTCCTTGAAAGGGATTTTGGTAGATGTTTTATATCGTGTTCTAATCTCACATGATCAAACCAGTTACCTTTGTTCTGCGTTTATACACCGGCATAATACCAATAATTTACTGATCATGTTACAATTTCTATTGTCGAAACGAATTTACTGGTATTTTTGAAAAGGTCCTGTTCACAACAGTAATTTACTGTATATGTGAAAGAGGCTACTGAGTGTGTTTACATGCTCAATATTGTCCATTAAACTGACAATGCATGCAAGTCAGTTTAAATGTAAATGTTTAGATATAATCAGATCAATCAGACCATTTAATTCTTAGTGACTTTCCTCGTGTAAATTCGTTCATTAATTGCAGCTGTAAATCACACAAGAAGGTCATGTGAAACATGAAATCTAGGTGAGGGAATCCTCTTTGGTCCTGCATTTGTCCTACATATGACATACACACAGACACACACACACATACAGTCACTCAGACACACAACAGCCCTCCCTTGCCCCAAAATCTCAGTGTCCTAAAAACTATTTGTAGCATTTGCCCACTCCTCTGTCTCTAGTTCAGCACCCCACTCTCAACCCCCTTCATCATGACCTCTTTCTTTTTCAGCACACCTTTCTCTCAAAAACACACTCATGTAAACAGACACACACACATCCTGTTTCACTCTCTAACACAAGGTTAATCTTCCTCCCTGAAGACTCCTGCTGAGTATATGGCTCAGAGGCAGGAGTCTCTCACAGCTGGACTGGAAAGACAGTGTCTGTATGTGTGTTTCAATATCAATGTCTTTCACAAACATCAGAGTAGACTCGAGTCTAGTGTATTAACAGACAAAGAAAAAATGGCAATAATATGTGGTACATAGCTCTCTAGAAATAAAGAGTTATTATAGTTAACTAAAACCATTCAAAAACCTTTGCTTTTAATAAAATAAACATTAACTTAACTAAAATGAAAAAATAAATAAATAAATAAAGGAATTTAAATAAAATATACATTTTATTTTTAAAAAATGATTTCAGCTAGTTACATTTTTTAGTTTAACTTGACGTAAGAAAATGAATAAAATTGAAATACATTGATAATTAATAACAACAACAATGTATATATGTTTTATATCACACAAAATAATTAATATTTGAGCTAAAATTAAAATGAAAATCTAAAAAAATAAAAATGCTTCAAAATAATAATAATCTAAACAGTGTCTAAATGAGTCACAATGTATAATGATCACTAAAATGTATAATTGCCTCATTTTTATAAGAATAATGACAACAGCCATCCAGAGTTTGAGTCCTTTCATTCCACTTAAAGTGTTCATTGCTTCAGCCAATCAGAGCAGCTCAAATGTGCATCTTAATAATTTGCCACTAATCACTTCTTTAATTAAAGTGTCTACCTCTGAGGATTTGGATTTGAATTGAGATTTTATCTGGGAGACTAGGCCTCCTTTATTTCTCTGTAATTAGACAGCCTAGTTATGCTTCATTGGCCTTTTTTGTAGTTCTTTTGGGGAGTTTAATATAAAAACGAACTTTATAATAATTTTTGTTTTCACGTTGTGATCAAACATAATTTTTTCTCTGTACAGACAACGCTATGGAGACTAGTAACACAGCTACATATAAAGTAGAATCACATTTTTCTTAATTTTATTAAATAATCTTAAGCGACTAAAATGTATGTGATGATGTCACTGCATTAGTAAACAGCGCTCTCGCTGGTGGATGTCTGATTTGCACTTACTAAATACAGCGGTCCGACAGCGACGCCACGCGGTGAAACAGGATATTGCACCTTTGGATGTGCACGTGTTAACAGACCACACACACAGACGCAAACCAAATTTGTTTGGTATAATTACACAGTGTAATTATACGTATTGCACATGTTTTCTGCATATATTGTCGTATATTGGAACGTTTGTGGAATAGAACACTCACAAGACCGTGGCACTGAACATCATAACTGTATGGCGGCTTCAGGAGGGTCTTTTAGGACAACCTATAGATTTAAAAGAGAATACGATATCTACCCGTGATTCTGCAGCAATGAACAAAGTTCATACAATAGTAAATGAACAAACAGCGCAGGCGCACAGACACTCGGAAGGATCCTATGCTCCCGCTCCTAACCGCCCTACCATCTGATTGGTTAGTTTGAAGTCCTCCGAGAACTCCGATTGGCTGCTTTTGAATTACGTCTACGCGGCCAGTTTGAATCAAGGAACTCGCAGCTCAGCGAGAGATATACACGACAACATCCGCACGCTCGCTCTGTCCTCAGAGACCTTCATCAAGATATCGTAGGAAATAGACGAGTGTGATTATTCATACACATTCGATATAGTTAGAGAGAAGGTGAGTTTTATTATATGGAAATTATTGACTGTTATTGTTGTTTTGATTCTGCTCGTTGAGCGTTTTCAATTTGTTCAGGCCCCACCGGGGGAAAACTCCTGAGTCATTTAACTTCAGCGTGCTCTTTATATTGCAGTCTTACTTTCAGAGTAATTGTTTGGTTAGTTTGACTTAAACATATAGGTCCTGAATAAAAGCGTATAATTGTCTTTATCGCTTTTCCATCGGTTTAACACATTTGTGATGCATCTTGATTTGCATTGGCCAGATTTGCAAAACATGGATGTACAAATCTAAACAAAAATATGAATCATTTGATATTTCACTGTATTTTTTGATGATGTTTGCTATGTCAAGACCAAGAGTTGTAAGTGAAATAGTAAGTATTTCATACCTCATATCTGTTAGCATAACGTTAGCATGTTTTCTTACAATAGACAGTATTATCAACATAAATTTGAGTGTATGGAAAAGAAAAAGACAAACATATTTAACACCATCTAGGTTTTTGTAGTATGAGCATGTTGACTTTTTCAATCCTTTTCCCCCTCTTAAGTGCTGAGAAAATGGATGACTATCTGAAGATAGAGAAAATTGGTGAAGGTGAGTTTAATTTTTCTTTGTGTACAATCAGCTGATTACTGTTGTCACCAGGCATTTTTCGCAGACTTTGTTTCAAGGCAGAATCTGAGAGTTCTTGGTGTTTATTTAATTTTTTCTGTCTAATAGAAATCCATATGTATGTCTGTCCCTTAGGTACTTATGGTGTGGTATATAAGGGCAGGAATAAAACCACTGGACAGGTGGTTGCTATGAAGAAGATCCGCCTGGAGAGTGAGGAGGAGGGTGTTCCCAGCACCGCTGTCAGAGAGATCTCTCTCCTCAAAGAGCTCCAGCATCCCAATGTTGTACGGTAAGAGAGTTTATGACCTCTTTATTAAATTTACATACACACAATACTGTTAAAATCTTAGGCTTATCAGGTGCTGCATTTATTTGTTAAATGTATTAAAACAGTAGTTTTATGAGTTTGTTACAGATTATAATAATAACTGTTTTAAACTGTAAAGGGGAGAAATGTTTTTTTTTTTTAATGGAATTACTGCTTTTTGTGTGTGTGTATATATATATACATACATACACACATGTACATGTGAACTTAATTTTTTTCTCTCTATTTACAGCCTGCTGGATGTATTGATGCAGGAGTCAAAGTTATACCTAGTGTTTGAATTTCTGTCCATGGATCTGAAGAAGTACTTGGACTCCATCCCATCAGGCCAGTTTATGGATCCCATGCTGGTCAAGGTGCATTCAATTTTGTACAACATTAAAACCTACACGCTTAGTGTGTTTCATTAAAAAAAGGTGCAGAATTTAAAACATATTTCCTTGTTTATTTACACTTTAAGACCCTCAGTACTCAAATCCTACTTTAAATTCCCTTCCCCCCCCTCAAACTTTGCACCTTTTGTAGGGCTAAATGGTCTGCTTTTTTTAATATTATTATTTATTACAGAAATTAATATTTTTGTTTAGCATGGATGCATTACATTGACAGTAAATATAATGTTTATATAATGTTACAAATGTGTTGTTCCTAAATTTTAGTTTAAACTTTCTATTCATCAAAGAAAAATTGCATCTGTTTCCACAAAAATAGTAAGCAGCACAAGTTGTTTTCAACACTTAAAAATAATGTTGCCTGAGCATCAAATCAGCATACTAGAAAGATTTCTAAAATATTATCACCGGAAACGTGAAACAGTTGTAATATTTCATAATATTGCTGTTTGTAAATGATAGTCTACACTCAACACGTTTTGTATTGATTTATATCTGGATTGTGCTGTAGGTCCTGAGTGTGGAGTCACTCCCTGGAAATAACAATAATTGTATGTGTGTGTCCGTCTCTGTAGAGTTACCTGTATCAGATCCTTGAGGGGATTCTGTTCTGCCACTGCCGCAGGGTTCTGCACCGTGACCTAAAGCCCCAGAACCTGCTGATTGATAATAAAGGTGTGATTAAGCTGGCAGACTTTGGACTGGCACGTGCCTTTGGTGTCCCGGTCAGAGTTTACACACATGAGGTACATGACCGTAACTTCTCCTTTCTCAGAATATTCGGTAAACAATCAGGCTGACATGTTTATTCTCACTGTCCGATTGCAAAGGTGGTCACTCTGTGGTACAGAGCTCCAGAAGTCTTGCTGGGGGCCTCACGTTATTCCACGCCTGTAGACGTCTGGAGTATTGGTACCATCTTTGCCGAACTTGCTACAAAGAAACCGCTCTTCCATGGAGACTCGGAAATAGACCAGCTCTTTAGGATCTTCAGGTATACAGACTTCTGGAACTTTAATATCGTGACATCCTAAGACTTGCACAGTGTATTGGTTCCATCAGTTGTTGGAAAGTATTAAAGGTTTATTTATTTTTATTTAGTATTAGTATTTCTTTTTTCCCTAGTATTAGTATTTAGATTATATTTACATTCCCTTTAAGTCACTAAAACCGTAATTTAAGAGGGCTGATGGATGTTTTTGTGATCTGTTGACATCTATTCTTGTCATACTGTATTTTGGGTAAATTAATATAAAATGTTTTAACATTGGCAATAATATGAAAATAACTACACTAGCGATCAAAGGTTGGTAGGATTTGTCCATTTTTAAATGTCATGCATTTTTATATAGTCATCGATGTCACATGAGTCTTCAGAAATAAGTCTGAAATGTTGATTGTGTAACATTATTGTTGTTAATTTAATGGGTCCTTGATGAGTATTAAATATCTTTTAGCATAGCTATTGTAAAATTAATGTCAGTCATTCCCAAATTGTGGACTGCTACAATGCTGCAAAAGCTACAACCAGCTACTTGCAAACAACTGAGAAAGTGATTTTATTTATATCTAGGACGCTGGGAACCCCTAACAATGAGGTCTGGCCAGATGTTGAATCTCTGCCAGATTATAAAAATACATTCCCAAAGTGGAAATCTGGGAATCTGGCCAGTACTGTGAAAAACCTGGACAAGAACGCCATCGACCTGCTTACGGTAAAAGGCTGTACTAATATACCGGTATACTATTTATCTGTTTGGTTTTGTCTCTTTCTCTCCTAAATATATTTTTTGTGTCTTTTGTTTAGAAAATGCTGATTTATGACCCTCCTAAGCGGATCTCAGCACGGCAAGCAATGACGCATCCATATTTTGACGACTTAGACAAGAGTACTCTTCCAGCTAGTAACCTCAAGATATAGACTCCTAATCTAAAGCAATGTAAGCTTAGTCTTTCGACACGCAATAATTAACCTTTTGCTCATTTGTTTATTGGGTGGCTTTTCTACTTTTTCTACTTTTGTTTGTCTTTTTGTATGTCTTTTTCATATCCTGTTTTATGTTACATTAAACACCCTTTTGTAAATAAAACATATAAACATATTTTTTTGTGGACCTGAAGTGGCATATTACAAAGATAAACTGTTCATAATAAAGAGCACTTTGTAGGATCCCATTATTGGCTGATGTCTTGTTTTCACGTACATTAATGCATTGCATTAATTGGATCCAATGCGGTAAATGGGTGCCATGAGTATGAGTCCAAACAGCTGATAAAAAAACTTAATGTAAAAAGGTCTGCATTTGTAAAGCAAAAAACGAATTTACTGTCAAATACTTGTCCCATAATCCATAATAAGCATCTTTAAGTGAATAAATCTGCTCCCATTTTCTTAAATCCAGATGTTTGTTTGGAACAGTTTTATGCTTGTAAACATTACTTGACATGTGCCTATTTCTCCTGATTCTGACAAGAGGACTCACTTGAGAAAGCAATATTATGGAGTCACATTTTAGCACATATTGCAAAAATACAGTTTATTAGGCATTCATTAATGGACTTGAGTCTGACGGCACCAATTCACTCCCAGTGGCAAGAAATTCAGCAGCATAAAATAACCATTAAGTGAGACAATTTTGTGATAAATGTGTTTATTTATTTCCATAAAAACAGTATGTGTCTTTAAAATTATTGTAAATGTAGAAAAGCTCAAACTTTAGTTTGGGAGTCTGGTCTTAAGAACGTCTTGACCTAATGCAATGAGCTCAGTGTTTGATGTCCAAAACTGTTTGATCATTAGTTATGAGCTAGCATTGTGCAGTGCAGCGAAAGCAAGCGTACAATAAACACTCGACCCATTCATTCATCTTTCAGCATGAAAGCATACTATTCTTTTGCTTTCTGTGTTTTCCAGTAAGTTTCCCATCATGTCTGCCAGAAAAACATAAAGAAAATGTCATCCAAGGCATTTGGGACTATTGCTTCATGATTCTTTTCCTTATCCATGTCTATTCTGTAAACAGTTAAATACTTTTTCTTTGCAGATCACATCATGTTCCTTGTAATATTAATTATGTTTTTTGTGAAATAGTTTGTTTCTTTGTATAAACAGTGAACGAGTGATTGAGTGTGTGTAAGCTTGCTTTATACTCGCTCCAAAGATATCTCTCCAAATGTGATTGCGCAGCAAGCTATAAATGACTCTGTGTGCATAACCTATCCCTTTTTTGAATAACAAGACACAAAACACTGAGAAAAAAAAAATCACTGTTTAAACTAACTGGGACTGTACAGACTGTATTTTCTGTATATTTACTCATTTAGGTCAGTCTAAATAGTCTTGAAAAAGCTCTGAAATATAATGAGCTCACAATGGGTGCTATAGAGAAGTCTCACACATGCCTTCATGAATATTCATAGAGCACACAGCAGGCCATGCTGTACTGTAAACTGCGTTTTTGGTTTACAGCACAAAGAAAACCTTTATGTATTACAAAACATTAGACTATAGGCACTTTGAAAATGCTAGTTTGTTCAATGAACAGTTCACCCAAATATGAACATATACTCAAACTCAAATGAGTGTTTTTTTTTCTTCATTAGAGCACATTTGGAGAAATGCTTTTTAATTGATACACTTGTTATTCCTTTATTTATATCTGATATCATATTTGCTCATTTGCCATTCTTTTCACTTTTTAGGTGTTTTCAGTTTTAGGTGAAGGTCCTTTAATGCAGGTACTTGCAGAAATGTAAGAATTAAAGTACGGTTCGTCAAAAACAATCAACCACTTACATCTAAGAAAACTGAAAATCATCAAAGCTCTAAACGTATGTAAAATATCTTGCATTGTCTTATTAATGAGAAATTTCTGGGCAGGCTGTTTTGCTAAACTTCATCCACTGGTTAATATCTACTGGGAAACAAAGTTCACAGGTCTCAGTAAGGCATGTGTAGCAGGCCAAACTGTCCCTGTTTTCCTTTCAAATCTGACTTTCTTTGGTATCCCTTTTATTATTGTCTGGCTATTTCCTGTTTCCTCTGCTGGGTAAAAAATAGAAAAGTTTTTCTTATGGAACGTTTAATGAAGTAATTTGTGCTTTCCTGCTTTAGGGATGTGTGCGTGTTTCAAAAACAGATGTGGGCAGACATAAACACAACCACCCAACCCAGTGTTTGTACTTTGAAAACATGCAGGAAACTGAGAGATACTCTCCCATCTTTCCCCACGAAGTTACAATAGCAATGAAAACCCAAAGGTCTGATAACCAGAATAGATCATCACTTACAAAAAAAATTAAATAAAGACAATCCAGATAGATAGAAACTAGACAAAAACATTTATTTCAATTATTATTCACAAGTGGACATTACTAGACACATGCTGGTTACAGCTGTTTTCAGGAGCTGTAATCATCTCTGGTTAAAATGCACTGTCCTTTAAAGAAGGCTGATCTGGGAACTGCTGAAGATCAACTACAGATTCTCTCAGCTAATTATCTCAGCCTGTTCCTATGTCAAAGTGACTCAAAGAGTCTGATATCATAAAGTCATATCTGAGCGCACACTGTGAGAGTAATCACTCAGGAGCAGACCTCTTTTAACATGTGTATGAAATAGATACATGTGTTTGCCTCTGACATTTCATACAAAACTAGTTCTTTTACTGTACTGTTCTTGTTTCACAACACTGTCTGACATACAAGCGTTTTAAAACACTAAAATAGCTCAATAAAAGTAACATTTTAAAATTAGGAACTAAATAATTAATGCCGTAATATAACATCCACCATTAGTCCTAGTTCGGCTGTACATAGAATATTCAAACACATTCAGAATACATTTCTAAAACTGTTGTCACTCATTAATGTGTTCTGAAGCAGTCAAAGACTGGTGTTTTACATTTTTTTATATGCCACCGACCCCCAAATATAGATCATCCTGGTGCTAGGGCCCTGCATACTACATTTTTAAATGTAGCTCCTGTATATATTTTAATGTATAAATGATATTATAAATATTTGTTTTAAAAAAAAAGTTATGAAATACAGTACTGTACCAAGTATTTTTTATCTATTTGTAAATTTTTTTTTTTTACGGATTATTATATTAACTAACTTATAGATATAGATAGAAAATAACTAATAGAAAATGACAAACGCAATAAAACTAAACGTTTAACTACAATAATACTTTGCTTTTTTTCCTCACTTGAAATATGAATAAATATTCCAATAGTATCTCAATGACACTAAAATAACACTGCCTTGCGTCAATCTGGGGGTCTCCAGATTCCAGTTTAAAGTAAACAATCTGGCACAATTAATGGAATGTGCTTGTAAAAAAAGCTCAATTTTAATTTGAATCTTATTTTCTTTGTTTCCTTCATACTGGGAGTGAGGTAGAAGTTGGTGACGATGATGGTGGTTTAACATCTTGACAGATAACGATAAGCCGGTAGAGGTTGAGGACGACCACTAGAAAGTTCTTAATAGCGAAGAAGACCAACATCTGGTGGAACACATCAAAGTATATCATTACAAGGAGACGTACCACAAGAAAGGGCCCGTCCTGGATAAATAAACTCTCCACAATGTTCCAAATATCTGTACTGTGTCTTGAGAAGACCAAGTTACAACAGCCATCTCCACCCTTCGGATCATCAGAGTTCTGAGGTCGGGACGTCACAACTGTAACATGCATGAAAGAGAGAAACAAAAACAAGACAGACAGAGATATGAATATTGTAAATAAATTTGTCAAGTTTAGAAAGTTTGTTTGTTTTTTGCAGGAAATGTTATGTTTTGGATTGCGTTTTAATTGTTTCAATTAAAAGTTTATTTGTAAAAGTGTTTGTTTTTAATAAAGCTGAAGTTTTCAGTTTTCGCAGAGAACTGTGACATTTTTTGGACTAGAGAGCACTTTGCCCCATAAACTATGACTCAGATGTGTGGGTTTATATGTTCTTCCTCAGAAATCTGAGCTATGAGCTGGTTTTATCCTTTCTGAGTATGCATTTCAAAATTCTGCTCTTTTGTTTCCACCACACAATAAAACATTGTAAAAAGTAATTAGCCCATTTTTATGGACTTTTTCCCTTGCATTTGTGACTTTCTCAAATCAGTATTACGTTTTATATGAACTTGCAATTATGAGTTTATAACAAATCTAAAGCCTGAATTGTAAGATGTAAACTCATCTCTTTAAAAAAAAAAAAAAACTCTACGAATGGTGAGATTTAAAAAAATTATATAACATATAAAATATAAACTTTTTTTTTTTTTTTATGGCAGAAATATGTTTCCATAGTTTACAGACTAGTGAGCAGGGCAGGTTTGCAGAAGTGAACAGTCAATTGAACTTTCGGCAAATGGTTGAAAAGATCCAAAAAACCCACCCCTCTCTTCCTATGGGGTTTGGTAATGTTTAAATTCATGCAGCTGCCAAAGCTCTCATTCCTCAAAGGACAGCATGCATAGAGCATAACGCAACAAAAACACATGCTGTTTATCTACAAATGACTGGAGCGCTGTTACACTACATTGAGTTGCAGCCCAAACCGCTAGTTTACGTGAGCTCCAAGAGTAAGAAAAATACTTGTGATGGAGCAGGATGAAACATTTATGATATCTGAGCATCAAACTAGATCTTCACAGAACAGCAGGTTCCTCCTCCAGTCACTTGAGGGAGCTTGATCTGTTTTATAGGTCATTTTGCTGCTTTTCTAAGAAATATCTGTGACGTCTGATGGTGGGATGTTAAAGAATCACAAATAGCTGATCACAAACCTGCCAGGTGAAATGGAAACTGCAACATACTCCATGTCCACACTGCCAAGATTAAATACACCAGCAGATTGTTGTTCTCCCTATAACACACAGTAAAGAACTGGTTATGCAGATCTGCATCTTGTAATGCATAAACATTTTATACAAGTCTTTCTGAATTTGATCAAGAAAGCATTATGGCTGACATAATGTAGTGCAGATTTTCAGAAACCAATACATATGTCTGATTTCACCGGCCAACACAAACAATCCAATCTGATGGGCTTTTCTCAGGAAAGGGCCACTTGTGTTACTACTGATATCACTGACAGGAAAAAACTGAGAACACAGCCACTAAATATGATTCATGATATGAAATATGATTCTACTGTATTTAGCGTGTAATGCAAAAAAAGAAAAGAAAAAAAGTAAAAGAAATTGAGATTTATAAATTTGCTTTCCATTGATGTATGGTTTGACAGTATTTGGCCAAGATTTAAAAAATAGAGAAAATAGTCCTTAGCAAAGCATATTAATAATCAAAAATTAAGTTTGGATATATTTACTATAGTAAATTTGCTAAATATCTTCATGGAACATGATTTTTACTTAACATACTAATATCAATCAATCAATCACTTATTTATATAGAGCCTTCAACAATACATATTGTAGCAAAGCACTGAACATTATCAAATAGGATAATGTGTAATGAAGAGATTAAACCATTTATTAAATGCAGAGACGGTCTCTGTAATCAAAACGACAATAATCACTAGAAATTAGGTGCCCCCAACGAAGCTAGCCAGAGGCCAGAGAGTTAAGGAACCAAAACCCCATTCATGAGACTATAATGTGATAAGAGCTCGCTCAAGTACTGAGGAGCTAAGCCATTCAGGGCTTTATAAGTAATTAACAAGATT
>JAUYWG010000053.1:7509850-7524824 GCA_034779775.1 Enteromius afrohamiltoni
GACATAAAAATAGACAAAAAACAAAAAATATATATATATATATATATATATATATATATATATATATATATATATACTGTGATTTTAAATTGTAATGTTTCATAATATTACTATATTACAATATTGCAATATTATCAAACTAATAAATGAAGAATCGGTAAGCCCCCAAATGTTTGAACAGTGTGAGTACATACAGTGTGTAATTTTTTATAGTATACAAAAAAATTTAAATAATTTGTTTTTGTTTTTTGAGCAAAAGCTACATGTTGACTTTAGATTTTAGAATACTGACCGCTAAAAGTTCTCAAAACAATAAAAAATAAATATTGTGCATCCATGTCTGCTATCATTGGCTTCTATTTTTGAATCTTAAGAAGTAAGTATCAAGTTCAGATACAGTACAGCACAAAATTCTAGGCATGCATCTGTGAAATTGAACCTTTTCACCACCAGAGGGTGCAAGAACGAAATCACCAGGTCTCTGATGAAACAGTGCAAACTCCTCAAGAACCTGGACATAGCTGTGTCCCGCAGAGGATATGTTTAGGATATGTTTTATACAGATCGGTTCTACTTACTGCTTGATGTTCTATCAGGAATCATCATACACCATCAATACTGCATCACACAGTATCTAAAAACAAACCAAGAACAGTGAAACAAGAACATCAAAGTTAAGTTTAATGAGTAAGAAAGGTTAAAGGAGAACTGCGATTAGAGTAGAAAAGGAAAAGACTGGGGATAAAGGAGAAGGTTTAAAGGCTGAGGTGGCATGTAGGTGCTTAAAGGATCAGTTTAACTCTTAAAGCATTTGTTTTTGTCACATCCATCTGGATAGTAATGATATGCAGTATACATGCAGTACATGTCCTCAGAAGTGAATGGCAGGGGTGAATAGAGGCTCAGTGGGCATGAAAATCCCCCATATAGAGGTGGAATGTAGATGCTTAAAGGATCAGACTTCATGCAGCACAAGTCCAACATAAGAGGGACACAAGCAGTTTGATGACCTCAGCAAAAACTGAGCAAGACATCCCTGTCTTTGTGTGTCAAAAAAGTCACAAATGTTTTGGGCATAAGCATAACTGGGGTCTGAATATCGATCCAAAAAAGCACCAAAAACACATGACAAATTCACAGTGGGATTGAAGGTTTTGGAAATTTAGCTTTACTCTTTGTTCCCAATCTTCTAAATTCAAATCTTAATTTTTTTTTCCTTTAATCTTTTTTTTTTTTTTAGTCTTCTAATTTTCTGTTCCTCTGTTTCAAGCACTTCTCAGTTCATTAAGCAAAGATATAATTTTCTATCGTTAACTGGGGGTCTGTGAGGCCCCCAAATGGGGTTTGAGTGCCACATGGTCATATCTGAAGGATTCTGGGGCCATCTGTCTTGGAGTTCATCTTTATCTTGTTTTGTAACGTAGCATTCAAAGGTTGTTCAAGAAGGTCTTCTTGTTATATGCGCATCTGGGTCTGTGTGTGAATGTTTGCCCAAGTTAGCGGCCAACGCTGATGTTGCAGGTCTTGCAGCTGGGGTCTTTCTTAGCATTCACAGTTGACAAGCTCATCAACTGGTGGCCGCTGATCTGAGACACAGTCCCCTGTGCCAGCGGCACCGGCTCAGTATAAATCAGCTCCAGAATCACATCCTGCGCATGCTGAAACACCACCTGCCCATCCTCCCCACAGACACGTGTCAGAAAGCGGTTGTTCGTCACATCCAGCTCTGGAAGGCGATCTCTGCAGTAAAGGTCTCCGTGCGAGCCCCGGGGAGCCAGGACAAGGATAACATAATGATAGGCAGTGTACATGCAGTAGAAGTCCCCGAAGTAGACGCCGGTATCAGGGGTGAACAGAACCTCGGCAGGTATCTGGAAGCGGAAGCGGCCGTATGGAGAATCCTGGGGCGGCTGCCCAGTGTTAAACTCAGTGTTACAGCTGAAGAAGAGCCCTTCCAGTTTCCCGCTGAGGGGTGAACCGTGACTACCGCTGTTATCCTTTACCGAGGGCATCATTCGACCACCAAGAACTTCTCTGTGAGAGGGAAAAAAAGACATTTCTAAAATTCCTTATTCTACTTATTTATTTAAAAACATTATTATTGTGAAATTGTACTACAATTTAAAATGTTTTTATATAATTCATTGATTTGCTTAAGAAATGTTTTTTTATTACTATCAATATTAAAAATTATTTTTTTACATCTTTACAATCGTGATACATTTCTTTAGGTTAAATAAAAAGAAAAGCAATTATTTGATAAAGAAATCTTTTGTAACATTATACATGTCTTTAAAGTCCCCTGTAAATTATCGATTTAAAGAATCTCTGCTGATAAAAGTTTCTTCATCATGTCACTAAGGGCCATGATTGGAAAAAAACAATCAGAAACTTGTACGAACCCAGAAGGAGTGCTTTTGGCACAGAAATACTCCATATACTCCAAATCATTTTTTGTAACTTTGGCCATGTTTAGCATGAGATTAAAAGTGTAAATAACTCAAAATGCATAAAACAGCATTAGCAAAATAGCACCCCCCCTTCATACTGACCCCAATTTCTTTTACATTAATATAAGAGAATATATATATATATATATATATATATATATATATATATGCAGTTCATGAAACCAAGTAGTAACCCAAGCTAATTAATGAGGAAATGATTCCAAAAGAGGGAGCTGTTTCCTTTCTAATGCCAATCTGAATCTCAGCAGTAAAGACTGTTCCCATCTTCCTAAACTTTTCCCTCCCTCTTTCATTTTACTCAGGTTTTATGAATCACCTGCAGTGTTGGAAGTATTCCTCATGCTGATTCCGGTAAAAGAGGGAGAACTTGAGCATCCTGCCAGCAATGACTTCAGCCTTCTGCAACAGCTGCGTCAAATGCACTGAGGAATAATCTAGAAAATTGAAGGACGTGTTTTTAACAAAGTTTTCTTGTTAACCACATAAAAAGCTGATCAGCAGCACAACTTTTAAAAAATCCATGTCTTTATTCTCCTATTGGTATTTATTCATTTGTATATTCCTATGTAATTTTTACATTTTATTTTTCTCACCTTTTTTCTAATTTTCGCAATTGTTATATACTCATTATAGAGCACTTTTAATTACCTTTGTATATCAAATGTGCTGTACAGTCTTATCTTACATTCATTTTTATCTGTATGTGTGTGTGTTTGCGGGATTTACCTGCTGTACAAAATTCAACAATGTCACTCCATTCTGATACAGCATAGTCTCCATCGGTCTGTTTGGATGCTATTTGCACAGCAACTGTGTATTCTGTCCGTGGACTCAGGAACCAATGGCCTCGCACTGTCATGGGCAACAGGACTGCCTTAGCAACAAGCTTCGTAGGCACATCCTAAAGACAGAGATTCATCGAGGAATTAATTTACTAATGAATGACGTTAAATCAACTCAATCTTTTTTAAGACGATGAACAACAGAACGAACTTTAGTTAAAAGGTCAGTTCACCCCAAAATGAAAATTCTATCATTAATTACTCACCCTCAGGTTGGTTCCAAACCTGTAAGACCTTCATTCATCTTTGGAACACGAATTAAAATATTTTTGATGAAATCAAGGCCATCTGAGCCTTCATAGACAGAAACATTAACTGAATTATGTCTTCCGCCAGTGTCACAATGCATCCGCATGCTTTCTCCAGGGTGTAAACAATTAGGTCAAAAATGTTAAAGCGTGCGTACGCATTATGTTGTGATACTCTCCAAAAGGGCAGAAGAATGGTTGTTACTTGTGTTTTCTGTGCGCAAAAAAATATTCTCATAGCATCGCAAAACTGAAGTTGAGCCACTGATGTCACATGGGCTGTTTTACCGATCTATTTACTAAGTTTAACCGATGTATTTACTGGATCTGGGATCATTTCAGTTGTGTTGCTGTCTAGGGAGTGTCAGACTGCTCTCTGATTTCATCAAAAATGTCTTGTGTTCTGAAGATGACTGAAAGTCTTATGGGTTTGGAACGATATGTTAATGACAGATTTTCATTTTGGACTGAACTAAACCTTTAAAACACTCTCTTAAGTAGCCAAAAATAGGCTTATTTCATTATAAACTATCACAAACTTTGAAACCCCATGCGATACTTAAGACCAGGCAGAATAATTCAAATAATTTGTGTTGTGAACTGAATCATTGTGTTGTGAACTGAATCATTGTGTTGTGAACTGAATCACTGAGTACCTTGTGTTTGAATTTGTTGGAGTTCTTGTTCTCCTTCTTATTAAGATCAATGAAGTAATGTGTGATCTTCTCTGTGGTGTGAGGGTCCATATCCCAGCAGATCTTAAAGGAGTCGCAGGTGATGTTACTGATCCTGATGTTGCGAGCAACGGGTAACTCCATTCCTACCACTCCGGGATCCTCAGCCTTGCCTGTGAGAAAAAGCATATTGTCTAAAAAATGTTGTTTTGTTTGAAATATAATTTTTTTCTTTTTATAAACCGCTACGTCCACATACACCATCACACTGAGTTAGAAAATGTGCTTTGTTGGCTACAGTGTGGGCACTGTGTTATCTTAGTGTCCAGAAATGCACAACAGGAATGTGGGATTGCTGAATGGCACACACACACACACACAAAACACACAGTGAACATTGAATTCCTTTTGACACCATGAATAGGGTCATGATAAAGCTTTACTGTACAATAAGCACCCTCAGCTCAATGTTCACTAAACACTGAGCCCTTTCTCTCCTAAACAGAATTCTTTACTACTGCTGACATATTCCTCTGGAAAGAAATTGCTCAAAATATCCATATTAATTAGAGGATAAATAACTGAATATAAACAATTAGCACTAAATGAATTTCTTAACACAGAGGTTATACTAACACTTAAAAGTTTAGACTCGATTAATTAATTTTAAAAAATGACAGTAATGACATTAACTGTTTTACACACACACAAAAATCAGTTGATTTAGTTATTAATTTATTAATAACAGGATCCTCTAAAAATGTATTACAGTTTCCATAAAATAATAAGCAAATGTTTTAAACCTTGATAATAAGAAACAATGTATTTTGAGCATCATATTATCATCATATTATCACATAATATTAAAAGGATTTCTGAAAGATTATGAGAAACTGAACACTGGAGAAACAGTGAAAAGCCAGCTTTGCTATCACAGAAATAAATTACATCTGAAAGGAATTCCATTAAAAATCCATTAAAATAGAAAACAAATATTTTAAACTATAAGTAAGGCAGTCCTTTACGTCGGGTCCTGATCACACTGTCGGAGCTTATTTCTGTGATAACTACAGGCTGCCTGATTATCCCGCTTATTACTTGCCACATAAGGAAATAAATATGAATTTGAAAAATTTTATTGAAGAAATCAAGTTATGAAATATAAAACAATGCACAAACAAAACAGCGAACTGAAAAAGTAGTAGTTATAGATGTGCTCCTGTACTACACCAGCCCTCCCACAACACTGGCTCTGACAGAAGCCCCCCGAACCCCGCCTCTGCCAACAGCCTCTTTTACACAAACAACAGATGTCTGGTTATCAACTTCTGCTTTTTTCTGACATATTCTCACTAGAGAATCTGCTTTCCTTCATGCTTTAAGAGGCATGCATACGTTTAACATACATAAACAACTGTAGTTCCAGCAAATGTTGATGTCATTATTTTCAAGGTTCTTAAAAAAATCATAAAGCAAGTCTGTATAAATGAGATAACTTTATTTGTACCTAAAAACAAATATTAAACCAACACTACACATCTCTCTACAAAAGTGCCAGCTTCAAAAAACACACCTACAGGTCTTTCGACATGCTTTAACAAAGACGGCAGTTTCCATGGAAACAAATCAAGGCCATTAATCAATGTAGCATCATTTAAAGTGGAAGATGGGCAGAAGCTTTACATGCACAATGATCAACGAACGTCACAGCTGCTGGCAGCTTAAGGCTTAAGACAAATACTGGACCAACCACAAAGATTTGAAATGAAGGGTATATATAGACAATGTGAGACTCAAAACATGTAGGAGAGCACAGAGAACTGTTGAACTGTTCAGAACCTGCTGAATCATGGGAGACTAAGAGACGGGGAAAGAAAAGAGTGGAGCGTCTGGTTCTATATGGACTCTAATAATGAGCGAGACCACAGTCTATTTAAAGCCACGCACACACAAGGAAGAACCTACAGAAACATTTCAAATAAATTTGTCAAAATAAACATCTCCTCACAACAACCAAGAATATCCATCAGGAGGGCAGCTTGTGTGAGCAGCTTTCCCACAAATCTGCAGAATTACATAACACAGAACAAACCGAAATGTCCAGACTGTACAGAGTCTCTAGAGACTGCAAATCAAATCAAAGAAAAACCACACAATCACAAATCCAAAACTACAGTGGGGTCTTTATTTGGGCACACAGCACTGCAGCATGTGACTACCAAATAGCACAGGTCCCTGTGCACGGAAACTGTAAGGATTCGTGGGACTAACAATCGTAGTCAGGCAGGCGAATGGGTCAATACACAGGCAAACAGTAGTATCACAGGGAGCAGGCAAATCGTAGTCAAAATCAAGAAATCGGAAAACCAAAACACAGACAGAAATTAAAGCTTAAAGAGTCCGGGTAGGAACGTTAGTACTCGGGCGAAGGTTCCCGCTGCTGTTCGCTGGAGAGGGCCACAGAGGCGCGATTCGTGACAGAAACAATGCTTTTCTCCTATACGAGTTCCAACAGAGCGAGATTGCAGGTTCAGTCCACAAATGTCCCTGAATTGTGGACGAATGCTAGTTTAGCAGGGCTTAGAGTTTATTTAATGAGCTCTGGATCCACTCCAAAATGCACACAGAATTCCATATTAATAAAGAACAACAAGCTGTGTATGGCAGTAAATTAACATTTCAGTCCTCAGTATACTTCATTACAAATTATGGTGTCATTTATAGTGTAAAACATTATATATGTAAACAATTATGGAAGCAAGAACATTTATAAAAAAAAAATATGCATATATCTATATATTGAGCACTGATAACTCTTGACAATGACAATGTCTTTCTTTTTTATTTTTTCATTATTATTAATAATCAATAGAAGTGAAGATTCCAATTTGGTTTAAAAAATAAATAAATAAATTATCATTTTTTTCTGACTTATTTTATACGCTGGGCTTTATAGTTTTTATGATCACTGCTGCAAGAGTGACAGAATCTGCCTAACTAACATGAACAAGCTTGGTTATTGAGTATTATAATCTTTCTACACTAAATAGAAATCTACTTTTTACCTGAACGGATATTAATGTTAATCTAAATTAATCATATTTCTACATAATTCTCTTTGCATCTCCAAATGTGTGTGGGGAAAATGTGCTCTGAGCATAATCTGGTTCTCCGCCTGCAATAAAGACAACACATTTACTTTGCAATTATGTTTTGCTGAGATGAGCTGCAGAGCTCACAACGAGTGCTGTGCACATAATAAAATGGTACAGCAGACTGCTGTTTTCAAGCTTACGAACCAACAGCTTCTCTAGAGGAGAGAAAATGAACTTAAGTCAAGCCTCAAGCAACATAAAATCACTACTATCATACAGAATGAATTATATGAATTTAATTATGGATGATTTTACAAGCAGTCTACCTATTAATTAAGCATGCGCTGTCTGTAATTTAGTATTAATCACAAACAAGTGCCTTTCCTTAGCTGGGGATGTGATGGTCCCTTTCTTTTTAAACAGTTGTGAATTGCTCAGAGGGTCTAATGTTAGTTAATTCTATTACATTTCACTCATCACATACATCATAGCCTAGCCTTCATAGTGGATCTGTATACTCAAATCCCTTGCTCCAGGGCAAAGAAAGTTTACAGTTCACTGGTTGCCTCTTACTGGGATCAAATCTACAACCGCTTCATTACAAATCCAGGTCCTTACCAGAGAGGCACAGTCCAGCATTTTAACCCGTTTATGTCATTTGTGCAACATTTCTCTAAATATATTTGTTCAGGTGTTACAGGCTGCAGTCAGGAATTCCCAAGGTTGCACAAAGTCATGCATGGAACAGATTCAGGTTTCTAGCTAATCTGATTTAGATATTTACACCAGCACTCAGCTGATGTGTTAGCATTAGCCGGTGCTAGCAGTTTCAATCATCACTTAAATGCACTTTAATTGAAAACGGTTTTTAGATAAAAAAATATTCAAAACATCATCTTTCGAAGACCTTAAATAAGGGTGTTTAAAAGCAGATAAAGCTGTGTCTGGTTAGGACAGGTGAATGGAGGAGAAGTATGGTCCATGTTTAAATGTTTTCCTTCGTGTCTGAGAAGCACACTCATGCAAACTAATTAGAGAGTTCAATTAGTACCTCAAAAACAGTGCATTATGCACTCCCTCAGTTTGCTGCAATTAAACAAAATGAAACGAGCGCTGATGTGTAAATGTGGTAACTCAAAGAGATAAGAGGCACTGTGCTGCCAGCACAGCAATCTATTCAGGCTAATTAATGCTGATTCAAATATATTCATGTAGGGAAGATAAAAAAAAAAAACCCTGCCTCCCTCTCAAAAACCTGGTGAGTCATTGTGCTAGCCTTAGAGGAATGCTGCATTCTTTTGAAGCCTGCCAAATTGTGTATATGCAGTTTGTTGCTTCAGTCGTTATTAAAGAGGATGACACATTTTGGCATTTTCAAACATACACTCACTATTGAAACACTAATGGTCTTAAGGCTCATTAAAAAGACAAAGGTGACTCTGCCAGTTCAAAGGTATTTGCATTTATAGACCTGCAACACTCAAACAAATGAGATGGAAACAGGTGAAAGCCAAACACTGTATCCTCAAATAAGTCTCTATATCATGCATGTATACCTTTAAAAACCACAGCAGGTTCCAACCCAATGTGTGTCCTGCTCAGTGTGTGTGTGTGTGTGTGCAAGCACCTGACTTCACCTTCTGGCATGAACATGAAGCTTTTAAACACTGTCCGACACTCATTGTATATATAAATATAGTAAAACAAAAAGCAACATTAAGAAATTTGTGTGTACTGTATGAAGTATTAAATTGAGCAAAAATATATTAAAATATGTTGATACATTTCAACAGTAGTATATTGTTGATATATATATTTATATAAAACATAACATGAAATATTGTAAAATATGAGTGCTATATTATATTTACATTATGAGTTATTCATATAGTTCACAATTATTTATATTTGTTTACACATTTTGTTTAATGCATGTATATAATGAATAGCAGCTCACCCCCTGCCACATCAGCATTAAATGCTTTAGGGCACTTGAAATTATTGTGACTATTTTACTTTGATATATATATATTATTTTCTATGCTGGTTTACAATCCCATTTGGTTTTATGACAATTAAACGAGACTGCAAGAGAAACGGTAGCTGACTGCAAAAAGGGTAGTGGCCATGGTGCTGAAACGAAAGCCTCGCACAGACAGCGGAGATTTTACTATCAGATACCACAGCCAGCGCACACAAAGGCAGCCTGCCATGTCTCATATTCCGCTTTCATGAATGTGACAGGCGATTTTCTTTCTGCTGCAATGAATAATCCCGTTTTACCACAGTCTTTAAGCGCTCAATACATTTGAAAATACACATGGTCCTTTAAAAAGGTTTGAGAACAGGCGTGGATAAACCTGTCAAGTTTACAGTCACTCCGTGTGTGTTTGCAGCGGTTTCTTACCGTCTCTCTCGCACAGCTGGAGCGACTCCAGGCTCACGTTCTTGATCATGCCCTCGCGCGGGCTTAACGGGCTCGCGACCCCGTGTGCCAAACTCGCCGCCTCCATGTCTGCAGAGGCGCTTCGATATCTTTGGAAATATTCTTCAGCTTCGGCTTTGAAAAGCAAATAAGAGGAGTCTTGTGCTCTGTCGCCTTGAATCCTCTCTTTCTGTCTCTCTTTCTTTTGGCGTTGTGGTGAAAACGCGTCAGCGGGTCGTCATCACACCACACTGCTGGACATGGATGCAAGGACAGAAGCATATAAGGAAGATTATTTTATTCTAGTGGCTCACTAAAATGTATGTAGTTGTCCTCATGTTGAGGAAAAAAATGTTTCTGAGTTCCCTGGCTCTGACGAACGCCACAAGTGTTTTCGCTCTGAAGGGGAAATGGATTAACGCGAATGAACGGACGAACGCTCAGTGATGGGTTATGTAACGAGATTACGGTCTCTACGCTACCGTCAATGCTCAATTTCTAGCAGACTCTGTGTGTATCCCTTGCACCTTTGCTCTCGCCTCTGAGCGAAAGACTACTTATTCCACTATCCATCTCACTGACGTCACGTCAAGCGCTCGAGCTCATGTCCTTATTTGGTACCGAATCGGCTGCTGCATGAACAGGGTGGGGATATTGATTCATCCCGCCGATTCGAATCTTTTGAATTCGTGCACCAAAAGATTCGTTCAGATTCCTTTACCGCTTCGTCCAGTCAGAGTACTTTCACATCAGATAGGAGTATATGATTACATTCCATTAAAAATTCACGACTGTTACAACTTCTAATAGCCTATTAAAATAAGTTTCTAAAGTGTGTATTGTCAATAATTTACGTCAGTAGGCGGCGTGTTATGAGTAAATCGATATTCACTCATATCTTTAGGCATAAATTCTTGAATCGCGACTGAAACTTTCTTATATATAGTGTGTGTATAAGTCATTTGCAAATAGTCACAATACAAAAAAAATATGACCCACTACATTTAAGTACACTATCAAGTCGTTCACTTAGAAGAACCAGAACCAACAACCCAGAACTATTTTAACTTAGGCTATCATTAGGCGGATTCACAATTTTGTAAAAACTGTACAAACTGATGGATTAGACTACTTGTGGGAAAGTGTTGGGGGTGGGGCACATAATTATTACGTTAATTAATAGATATGCATGTTTCCCAGTAGTAGCTAGTCCTGCGGGCTAGAAATTAATGTTAGGATTGGTCTTTTGCATTAAATCAGATTTAGATACAAATCAAAGGTTAAAATTCATTACTATTTCTTCCCCACAAGGCTTTTAACAAATTTGCATTTCTTATTGAGGTGCGCCATAATTTAGCTGAAAATAAGGCTAATGGCGCCCCCTACAGTGTATAAATCCAAATAGAGCGTACCCCACACCGCACACACACATTACAGATATTTAAGTCATTAAACATGAATGCCAAAAAACAATCTACCAGATTTCTACCAGAATCTGCCTGGATGCAAAAGATTAAAACTATACCAATACAATATAGAACATGCATAATTTTTCCTTCATGCATCAGATCTTCTGTCTTCAGTTTCAATAGCTATGGGTGGTTTATGCTTCATGGCACTGGATGAGGTAGTTCAAAAACAGTACAGCTTGGCAGTTTAAAGCTTTGTTGCTCGTTAATTACTCACTTTAATTTTTGCATTGCACTCTCTCATCATGCTGACAGCTACACCCTCCCAGTTCTCTCTCTTTCTCTCACACACTCAGTTCCTGCCGTTTCCCCATTTAGCAGCAGATGTACATTGATATGCAAAACACACCATAAAATCACACATAATTACCCATGTCTTTGCTATTACTTTCAAAAGAGAAGGGCCTGTCTGTGTCCTTTGAGATATGTAAAGCGGATAGTGATTTTTTGGTTTCGCAGTGCCAGTATAGCTTGGTATTATCATCAACCCTGAATGCACTCTTACAGTCTTAACTTGGCCTGTTAGTCTCATTTTATCTGCATTCATCAGACAGCAACTGAACATTTTCACTCACTCTCTTTGATTTGGTTTGTGCACCTAAAGAAAGTGTTACTTATGTTAAATTAATATGGATTTATGATATACACAATATAAAACAAATTTGATTTGGCTTGCAAACATTTTTATTTTCTAGAACAAAACCACAAATCAGTGGCAAACATTTCAAATATTTTTTGTTCTTTCCCTTTTTTGTTACTTTCAGAGAGGAAAACTCTGGCAACACTCAAAATCACAGGCAGCAAATGGCTTCTGTCCATTTTAAGAGACAATGATTTGGATTTACAGAACATTCTTACAAGGCAAAAACGAACATTGTTCCCTTTGTCAAAGTTTTAAATGTGTTACAAATGCCAGTGTCACATCCAGAACAAAACATTTCTCCCATAATGCTCCACTCCAGGAGGAAGCACAATTCAAAAAGGAATGACCAACACAGTCAAAAAAAAAAAAAAAAGATGACACTCCTCAAACAGCGAAGTTATTTCAGATGAAGAGTGAAAATAACTCAATGAACATGATTTGACAGATACAAAAAAAAAACAAGAATCTTGATCACAAACAGCCAAGTAACCTACACTCTGGTTCCACAGCGGTGAGGAATTTTATCTCCATAATATGTATCTCTGTTAAGTCCATATATGTGAATCCTATGAGATTTTCACTTTGGACCTACAATAATATCACTAAGCAATAATACAAGAGTACCACAAGCATTCTGTGCAATATTTCAGAAACGTTCATTATTTTACTTCCGTAAAAAAACAAAACAACAAACACTAATAAAGGAGATGCAAGGTTTCTTATGTATTTACCAATAGATGGTTTCAAAAAGCTCTTTCAATGCGTTATACATTCTTCTTAGTATGCTGTACCATGAATATACTACAAATCTAATGTAAATGTAAACAAATTAAAGACCAGGTAACATTGATTTACTGTGAATGCTTCTATTTGATATACACAGTCGGGTTGAAAAAAAACTTTACAAGAGTGATTGAAAAAAGTAATTGCTGGTCCAAAACCAGTATTTGAAAATTCCTACATTTATCAACAGTAGCCCTTGAGTTTAATTTATGGCTTTGAACTACCAGTAAAGGATAACACGCATACATATGCACACAAACCTGAAAAACACCTTTGAAGGAAACATATACCATTATACTGTACATGCCAACATCAAACTTTCAACAAACACCCCACTTATGCTAGAAATGTACCTAATGCAGCTTAAATTTGACGTCTGTGCTACACACGAAATGTAAATACGGATTAAACAGATTTTGCTAATCAAATCACTGGAATTTTATGAATAATAAACTTATTTCAGAAAAAGACTTCATTTAAACCAAAAAAATGGTTGACATCTGTTTGAGATGACACGTTCTGACAAGTCAGACCAGAGATTAAACAATAAGAAATCCCCTCCCCGGAAACAATAAAAAAGTAAACTGATAATGCCTTTTAAAAGATTAACATAAAATATGAGAACATAATGAAAATACAAAATAAAATTGATTTAAAATACGACAATACCACAATGACCAATGAGTAATTAAACTGAACATGAATATAACAGTCTGGTAAACAACATGAGCATCAGCTGGTTGACCTTTACAATCTGGAAATACCTGCTAAATAAGTGCACGTGTTTGGCTTTGCTAATGGACAGTCCGACGTTACAAAAGACAGACACTGCATACAACCTACTGGCAAAAACAGCAGAGTTTAAAGATTAAAGTGCTAGACACCAATACTGAAGCGCTTTTGCTAACAGTACGGTTAGTTTTTTTTAACTCTGTACTTTGCCTGTTCACCCAGAGTAAATGCAAGACCAAATTAATGGCACATTCCATTAACAATACTGAATAAAGGCACAAAAAGCAAACCTTATAACATCTCCCCACATTTTATAGATCCAAGAGGATCTGCATCGCTTTATGTATTAATCAGTCCAGTCCAGTATAAAGTGGTTTGTGGTCCACATTCCCACAGGTAAGAGATCACCAGCGACCACTGATGCTTGCCATGTCCGAGTGGAACTGGCGCGACAGACGACCACTGGCTCCGCCTTCCAGGAAGGAGGAGCGAATGTTGGGCGTGTCAAAGAGCTTCCTCCTGCTCTTATTTAGCTCTGAGGAGACAATCAAATACAAAACACGTGAGCTTTGTTCCTAAACCTATTAAGCTGCCTCTCTTCCTACACACAGTATAGGCAGCTGTATATAAAAAAATATTTTTTTATGTATACACACACACAGCTCAAAACTCCAAGTCAATCACACTTCTGTGAAATCAAACTGGCCACTTAGGAAGCAACACTGATTGACAATCAATTTCACATGCTGTTGTGCAAATTGGAAAAGACAACAGGTGGAAATTATAGGCAATTAGCAAGACACCCCCAATAAAGGAGTGGTTCTGCAGGTGATCACAGACCACTTTTCAGTTCATATTCTTTCTGGTTGATGTTTTGGTCACTTTTGAGTGCTGGCGATGCTTTCACTCTAGTGGTAGCATGAGACAGAGTCTACATCCCACACAGGTGGCTCAGGTATTACAGCTCATCCAGGATGGGACATCAATGCGAGCTGTGGTAAGAAGGTTTGTGTGTCTGTCAGCGTAGTGTCCAGAGCATGGAGGCGCTACCAGGAGACAGGCCAGTACATCAGGAGATGTGGTGGAGACCGTAGCAGGCCACCAACCCCAATAATCTTACAGCATTATTACAATTTATTACAAAAATAATGTTTGGAAATGTAAACTGATATTTCCAACTGACACACTACCGCAAAAGATAGAAATAACTGACTTAAAACCATTTTTTATTGGTAAAAATACTAGTGGCCTATGACTTTTGCATAGTACTGTGTATTTGTATGGTAATGGTTTTATATATATATATATATATATATATACATGCACAAACACTCTACATAGGTAAATACTGCATCAACCCACCGTAAATGATACTATATAGTACTCCAATTTTATGTAGACCGTGAATCTATGAAAGAAGTTACAAAGCATTGACTCTCATCCTGAGGCCTGTACCATGAAGCCGGATTAGCTGGCTAGCCAGGTAAGTTTAGGATTAGTTTGCACCAATCCTGGGTTTAGCTATAAACACAAAGCATACTGACCTGAGATCGCCAGTAACATTTTCCGGCGAGCACCAAATGTTGTGATTC
>JAUYWG010000053.1:7530471-7544329 GCA_034779775.1 Enteromius afrohamiltoni
ATATATTAGATTTAAAAATGGAAATTGGAAATTTGCCCTGGTAACTAAATGTAGTAACTTAAAACTAAAAAACAAAAATTTATTTTACAAAAAGAAAAAAAAAAATCAATAAAAGAAATGAAAACTGAATATAAGTTTATATAAATAATACTAAAATAAAATTCTGATTAATCTGCTAGTCCTAGAGGCAACAGATTTTGAAAATATGTACTGTAATTTTGCACATTTGTCTATCATGAGACCTCTAAGATTAGATTGTAGTTTGCAGAGGCAGTGTGGCTAAATCTACATTTCCTGTTGTAAAAAAACAAGAGCAAAGAAGAATAGGTTTGGCATGTATGTCCTGAAATCCCTCTGGTCGGCACGTTGCTAAAGCCTCAAGGTCTTCAGCCAGCCCAGCATGAATCTCATCATCTGTCAGTACTTACAGAGTCTCTCATCCAAACATCTCTCTCAATTTCATCTTTCAGCATAACATGTGTTCTGTTTCACAGATTGGCCACAAAGATGGGGAGAGATAGTAAATTAAAGAGCATAAGAAACAAACTGTTGCCATACCATTAGCTGCTGTCTAGCCGCACATACAGCATCAATGCTGCCCTGTATGTAGACGGCTGAGCGGCTAGAATGTGTGTTGAGCTCGGGGAAGTGTATATGGGCTCCAGTGCGCTGGGAGATGTTCTTGACGTTGGCTCCATTGCGGCCCACAAGGAAGTTGTGGTGCTGGGGCGCAATGTCCAGTTGTGTGCTGACCAGCACTGAGCTGGCCAAAGACCCAGCGAGGTGCTCCAATAACAAAGCTGTACCACGCTGAAACACACACAAATATGTTAGCACACACTTGATACAGATCTGCAGTTGCACAAACACACACAACGATGCCAGCATGTGAGCTTACACATAAACATACTAATAAAACCATCACCCATCTCCTGTAACGTCTTGCATTATGTGGTGGAGGCTGCTGTTTTTGGTTAAATTTTTGGCAGCTCTACTCAAAAACGATAAATCTCCATTTCATGAAATGACCTAGTTTCAGTACGTCTGCTACTCAGGAGCTCCACTCATTTCACATCTGCTAATGAATGCCACTTCAGTAGGAGGTTTTGACTGTTTTTGGGTCAAATACATGCACTTTAGAGATTACTTCTGAGAAAAAAAATCGCAGATTTTACCATTATTTTGAAGATCGTCATTTTAAAATGTCTTCAAAAAACTTTTTACACAGCATTTATCATTTATTTTTTCACTTGAAATGTTCTCAGTAAGTTTGGTCTTAGTTAGATTTTTTTCTTTAAAGAAATGTTATACATTCTTGCTGACTAAGAGTGACAGAAAAAACGTTTAAATTGTCATTCAATTATATATTGTATATTAATAATTATATATTTTATAATTCCTTTGAACTTTTTATTAATTGAAACTTATTTGTCAAATATTTATCAACAAAAACATGATAATAATGTTTCAAATCAGCATATTAGAATGATTTCTGAAAGATTGTGTGAAACTGAAGACTGGATTATATCAGATATGAAATAAAATATATAAAAAATACAAGATAGTTATTTAAGGTTTTTATTTTGTAGTCTTATATAGTTCACTGCCTAAATAATGCAAGCATAATCATGTGTAATATTACATTAATGCAAATGATAAGAAATTAAATTAGCATCATAATAAAAAACATCCCCCAACAATCCAGCTATTTCATTAGCAGTACTCATTTATAAGTCTGTCACTTCATGTCTCACCTTAACGCCACTGGCATTGTTCTGGTTGCCACGGACGATGGCGGTGTTGCTATAGAGATGAGAGGGAGGTTTGAAGGAGATGGAGACGTTGTAAGTGTGGGAGATATGCTGAACTACAGGGGAGCTACAGTCCACATGCTGCCCTAAACCACTGCATTCAAACATCAGCATCAATGGCAGCAGCTCCTACAGAGAGGATGGGGAAAAACAACACATGGGTTACAGACAACAGAGAGCAAAGGATGAGGAAATTTCAACCACTAGAGTGCAGCACATAAAGTTCCTAATCTATGGCTGGTACACAAGAGGGCGCTAGCGGTAAAATTACACAGGAAAAACTGTATTTTAAGCTTTCTGGATTAAGGTTGTTAATTAAATAGCCTAATATATAGATTTCGCTCAATTATATTTTTATTTTTCCAACAAAAAAGATGTACACAAAGGATAACAACAGGATTTGGCAAACAACTGACTGGTCACCGGTGAAGGTCATATTAACAAAGTCAATTAAAAGTTAAATTACAGAGAATAAAGACATAAACACAATCCATTTGTCCTAGTATCAAAGGTATGTGTCCATCTGTAATTTTAAGGCAAAAGTGATTCTTTACATATTTTGAATGTTCTTGTTGGAGGTTCAGCCTGGAGCCACTTGAGCTGGTAAATTACCCAGATAATTGTACAATTATTTTATTGTAGAAAAATAATAATCAATTGCATCATTAAAAATATTATATATTACTTGTGCTACCTCCTGCCAGTAAAGCTGGCTAACGGGGCAGCTCCAAAATATATGAAAGTGGTCTGCTGTAAGCTCCCCACATTTTCTCCAGCACAAACCACTACCTAAGTCACCATTCTCAAAAGATTTTAACTTGGGGGTTATGAAACTGGAGCAGATATTCAACCACTCTTCCTTTGTAATAGTAACTCTAGCTTCTTTCTCCCATTTTAATCTATTCCCCCTGGTTGTGTGTTCTTTACTGAATTGGATAGTATTACGTTTTGAGACTAATTTTCTATTATTTTTATTTAATAAATAAATCTATTAAATTGGGTTCATGCTTTTCCAAATATCTTATTTTACTGTTGAAGTAAGTCCTAATTTTAGATACCAAAAAAAAAATCAAATTTTTCCAAACCATACCTATCAGAGATCTCCTGATAACCATCTAGTTCTCCCTTTGAGGAAATTGAGCTGAAGGTAGTGACGCCAAGCCTATACCAAGTTTGAAACCTCCCATCAGACTTTGCTGGTTTAAAGTCAGGGTCAAAGGCGACCCATCTCAATAATCTTGACTGATTTTCAAGTGAAGGCGATTTACATTCCTTAAACAAAATTTTAAACAGAACTTTAGTCCATTGATTTAAGCCATTAAAATACTGCTTATATGAAGTTTTGCTACCTAACAGGGATTGCAATGGTATAGCTAGCTGTGAAATTTCCAGATCTTTCCATTTTGCTGTATACTCGGGCTCAATTTTATTTAGTGGAGTGAGTGAAAGAAATAAAAAAAATAAATAATAATAATAAAATTAAAGTTGGTCAAGTACAGTCTTAACTCCCACTCACAGAGGGCAAACACCATCCCTTAATATTGATCAAAAAAAGACCATGACCGTTAACTCTCGTTTGCTCACTTGTTAGTCTTTTATCTTCCATTCCCTTTACCTCCAAGTTTATTTTGGTCGATGAAAGCTTTAAAGTTTAAAGTTTCTCTTTAATCAAGTCCTGGCAGCTCTGCTGATTTGTTGTACTTGTTGATCGCTGCCAAGAGGTCATCCACACTTTTTCCAGAGGCTGATCCTCAGAAGTCGTTTCATGGCCAATCTGGAATCCTTGTTTCTTCACGTCCTCTGCAGCTTCATCCGTGCTTCCATAGGTAACCAGCCCAGCCTAAAAAAAGACACGCAGCTTCACTGGCAGCGGAGTATGAAACTCTATTCCCTTTTCTCTGAGAATCCTCCTAATCTGCGTGTACGCCTTTCTTTTTGCCAGCGTTTCTGCAGGATATTCATGGTCGAAGTAAACCCGTATTTTGCTTTCGAAAATTTCCTTTTTCTTCCACGCAGAGTGCAGAACCATCTCTTTAACTTTGAACTCTTGAAAGTACACAATCACCGACCTTGGTTGTGCCTCTGTGGGGGGTCTAGGACCGAGCGCTCTATGACATCTTTGTATTCCAAGTTCAGAATCAGCGCGTTCCAGCTCTTTTTTGATGAAGTTCTCAATAAATTGATGAATGTTATTTCTCTCAGCACCCTCCGCAATGCCATAAATACGAAGATTGCTGCGCCTTGAGTGAGCTTCCAGGCCATTAGTTTCACCTGCAAATTTTCCTGGTCTTGTAGTAACTGGTTCAGGGTCTCTCTGAAATCCGTGGACTCTATCAGTCGTAGCTTTTAGATCGGTGGTGATTTCGTTTAACTACTGGTAAATTTCCTGTCGTGTTTCTGCCTACTCCTTTTTGAGATCGTCTCGGATTCTGTCTTGAAAGTTATTCAACTCAGACTTCATGTCTGCACACTTCACAGCAAAGTTATCTTCCATATCCGCCATTAACGTTACTCTCTTCTTGTTCCTCGGCTGTGGCGCCCTCACTCGTTATTTTATCGACTTTCTCCATTTTTCCGGAGTGTTTTCCCTTGCCCTTTCTATATTTCTCCCCTTCCATCATCAATTCGATCTAACTATAAATCTTATTTTATTCAAAATGGAAAAATAAACTCAGACCGGACGGGAGTGAGCAAGTTTCTAATTGTATCTTTTGCCTACATTGTGAAAAAGAAGGTTTAAGGCAAAATTCTCAGTAAAATTAGAATTCAGATATAACTGAAAGAGGTTTTTCAGGTTTGTGTGTAGCAAAAACTGGATAGTGTAACAATTAGCTGGATGTGCCAGCACAGGCCACTGGAGGGCACTCATGCGCCCAGCTAACTCTGAACTCCTGTGAACCTCTGTTTTCATGTTCGGACCTATTCCCATGAACTCATGTCTCCGCCCGCTCATCAGTTGTCATGGTGCTTCATTGCAAGTCTCCACCCTCTGACCTAGTTTTCAGTGTATAAAGCCTCCCTCTTTTTGAGTGTTCGTCACGGATCATTGTTTATGTGTATTGCCGTCAACCTAGTGGCTCCAGTAATGCTGCCAGGTGAGAAATCTTCTGTCGCTGTGGTCCAGTTAGTACCAGTTGTGCAGCCTGGAGAGCTGCTTTCAGCAAACCCTGTCTCTAACCCGCAAATAACGGGTCCTAGCCCCGTTTCACAGTGTAGCGAGCCGTGTAAAGCTCAGTTGGTCCCGGTTTTACAGCAAGAGAGGCTGTTTCATATCCAGTCAGTAATACAGCCAGGAGTGCTGCACGGTACGAGGGGCCGTGTTCAGTCCAGCCAGTCTCGGTTACGCAGCCTGACTGCTGAAGGTCCTCGCGGTTTCTAGCCCGCAAATAACAGGTCCCACTCCTGTTACACGCTACGAGGAGCTGTGTACCGTCTTGTCGGTTTGCGATTTGGGTTTCGTGTAGCCGGATCCACCAGACCCAGTCTGTGATCCAGATCCTGTGAGGCCGGATCCACCAGACCCTGCCTGTGATCTGGACCCATGTTGGCCAGATCCGCCCGAGCTGGTTGATGAGCCAGATTGGGTATTACCTGAAGCACCAGAGCCAGTGGTGGGACACCGACCACTCAAGCTCCACGTAGACTGTCCAGACACTCCAATAAGTCCACTTACAGCTGCACCATCTCTAGAGAAGTCGGTATTGGCCGTTGATTCTCTAGAACCCCCGTTCATGGCTGCTCAGCCCGTGGAGGTGGCTGGGTCATGGTCCGGAGTATTCAGAGGGACGCTACCACTGTCTGTTCGGTCCCAAAAGGCACTTCCACAACTGGTCTAACCGTGAAGGGCGCGCTCATTGTCTATTTGGTCCCAAAGGGCACTTCCACAATCGGTCTAACCGAGAAGGGCACTTTCACTGTCAGTTAGGTCACGAAGGGCACGTTCATTGTCTGTGTGGTCCCCGAGGGCGCAGTGTCAGTCTGAGCAGCTCAAGAGGGCACCTTCATTGTCTGTCTGGTCTCGGAGGGCGCATTCACTATTTAGTCAGCCTAGAAGGGCGCAAGCTCAGGCTGTTCGGCCACGGAGGGCGTTTTCATTGTCTGGCAGAACCAGAGGGGCTCTGCCGCCATCCGCTCCGCCCTGGAAGATGGCCTCGCTGTATGTTTCTCCCAGGTGGGCGTTCCCGCCACCCGATCTATGTCTGAGTGTTTGTCACGGATCATTGTTTATGTGTATTGCCTTCAACCTAGTCTGTTCATTCGTGTCTTCATTCTTCGTGTATCTTGTCATTTGGATTACCCGTTGCCGATAACTACCTGTTCCTGGATATTCTCTCTGCCTCTCCCTAAGGACCCTGATTAGTTTAATATAGTTTATGCTATTGCCTATGTCTCCACTGACTCTGTTTGCCGGCACTCGATTATGCATTTTCTGACCCTGAGCCTGAATAAACTTTCTTGCATTTGAACTCGTACGCTTCACGTCCTCCTTCATGACAGATAGCAATTGATTGTATCTTAATTATGTAAACAAATAAAAAAGTACTTGTAATTTGGTTAAATTACATTTTACAATACTCGTAATCTGATTATTTTATTGATTGCATGTTCACACAATATGAATTATTCATCATCACTTTTTCCCATTTTTTTACTTAAAAAAAAAAAAAAAAGCCTACCACTTATATGAACAGAAAAATATGGATTGTAAAGGGAACACCATGCTTGTAGAGCACATGTAAACAGATTCTCACCCTTATTTTAATTCTCGCTGCTTCTACGCCATTCAGCTGCCCTGCTATAGACACCTAAGAGAAAAATATAGAGACAAAGAAATGATTGTACTTCATGATCATTCTTCAAAACATGTGCAGATGTTTATTCCTTTCTCTCATCCACTAAAATTTTTGTTAAGCTTAAATATGGCACAGTGTCACGTCCAGAAACCTGATTTATTACCCATCAAAACATTAAATGGGACTATGTGCACGGCAGTGCGCCAGTCAAAAAACCTTAATTAAAGTCCAGCTAGTTAAATTTTTTTGTTTCCATCATTTCATTCCGACAACCACACGTTTAATCACGCCCTACGAGAATTAATCCCGGTTTGGAACCAGGCTTTTTCGGCCCAGTTCAGAGAGTCCATCTGGTTTGGCTCTGAAGTGGTGTTTGTCCATGCGTGCGCTTGTATACGCTACTAACATTCCGAACTGTCTGCACGCCTCGTCAGACCACTCAGCAGTCTATTTAAACCTGAGAGCCGTCCAACAGCCAATCAGATCCATCATACTCCAAACCGTTCTCATCCTTCAGCCAATACAAACTGCTTTATGTCCCTCAGACAATAAAACGATTCAGCTAGAGTTCAGCCACTGCTGGATAGTAAATGTTGGCTGGATGAAAGAGATTTGCTGTGCTTTTTGCTACATTTCCACAAAAATTAAGCATACTCCCATAGCAAAGATAATTCACAAAAAATGACAAAGTCTATCATGTAGTCCCTCTCATGTCTTTTAAAAAAGTTTCTTTCATGCATAAAACATAAAAGCCATGATTTTGCACATTGAAACACCAAAAAGTGCTATAAAATGTTATGACTTGTGAACTATATTTCTTTCTTTTATTTGTGAGAAAAGCCTAAAATATACAGGTAAGTAATTATCGCTAACCTGATTTTGCCAAGTGCAACATGTCCCTGGGTCAACATCTTTGTTGACCCTGAGACAACATTGTGATAAACCAATCAGATTTGAAGAAACAAATCTTTACAGTTTTTGTGACGTTTAGGATTACAATCAGTGTTTGGTGCTTGTACATCAGTGTCAGTCATCTATCATTTCCTCTGAATTTTAGGGATTACTCATGGGTAAGGGTAGATTAAGGTGTAGAGATATGGTAAAGATAATAGTTTTGTATTAAAATGTTGTTGTAGGGTCAACAAAATATGTTGACTTAGAGACACATAGTACTTGGCAAAATCACGATTGGTCCCAATACATGCAAGAACCAATGATATTATCAGTGTGTTATCAGCACCAGAAAGAATTTTAATTTTAGGGTGAAACTTTACTAAAAATCAAAACTAACATCTAAAAAACATAGATATGATGAAATGTTAAGGTGAAGATGTGTGTGTACCTGGTTGCTCTTCTCTCCCTGGCTGTGCCTGTTGGAGTCAGGGAAGTGTATGTGACAGCCCGTCTCTTCCATGACTCGTTTGATGTTATTGCCTCCTTTCCCAATTACATGGGAGTGCTCTGTGTGTGATACGTCCATCTTCAGGGTCACACGATTACTCTATAGGTGTCAAAGGTCACAAAGATTTTCATAAAAATAAATTAATACTTCAATTCAGCAAGAATAAATAAGCCTATGTACACTACCAGTTTAAATTCTCTGCTGCTCAGCAGGCCTGCAGTTTCTCTGCACTACACCATTCAAAAGCTTGGAGTCAGAATGATTTTTATGTTGTAATTATCTGAGTGGGAGGGTGGATTATAGAAATTAATACTTTTATTTAGCAAGAATGCTTTAGATTTATCAAAAGTTATGATAAATAGGTTTATTTTCATATATATTTAATAATAAATCACATTTTAAAATATGTTCATAAAAATGTTATTTTAAACAATACAAATATTAAAAAATCTTACTGTTTTTGCTGCACAAAAAAAATGCTGGCTTGGAGAGCAGAAGAGACTTCGTTCGCTAGTTCAGCCTATAGTTAAATCATGTTGGCCAAACATTTTTCTCTGCATAACTGTACATTAAACATTATATTCTAACTAGCTGTCTCATATTTCATTCAGATTTTATAGACATTTTGCCAGATTTATTCTTAAAACAAGTAAAAATCTTGGTGGGATAAAAAAAATAAGCATTCTCTTCTAAATTCTTGTGCAATTTAAAAAAATATATAAAAATATACTGGTTTGGATGAGCAGGTTTATGCAGCAAACCCATACAGACCAGACTTTTCCACAACAGTCATAAGCCTCACAGTTACCTTTGTGTCAAGAACGGACATTATTTTCTCTTTTGCCTCTCGTACATCTTCCCTTTTTCCGCTGACTTTAATATGTGGATCTGTGAAGAGGAGAGGAAGACAGCAGATGAGTGCAGGACAAGAGAACAAAGTCATGCATTAATAATGATGCTTACACTCAGTTTGATGAATTAAACTACAACTCCAGTTTCAACACCAGTGGTTTTAAGAGTTAACACTTTTCTCTGTCAGTTTACCGCACAGACAACCCTTACATACATCATTAGAAAGATAACAGCTTTACTGCTTCTCTCTAAAAATAGCTTGTGTAGTGTAACTTCTTGGAAGTCTGTTTTTCTCTGCACATATTCTCTGACTGTCTCACTCTTCCTAAAACACTCCCACGTACTCCAGGATCGGGCCTAGAGGAGCAGGGGGAAATCAAACAGGAAGGATCACTGTCTTAGGCACACACACACAGTACATTGTTATTGGGGGAAGTATTAGAGTAACACCAGTAGGGGTCTCCTTGTCCAATCCACAACACTATCCTCTTCCTGCCATGTGGTAGTCATCAACTCCAGCATGTGTGTGTGTGTGAGTGAGTGTGTGGGGTGGCTAGCGTGTTTATGAATGGAGAATGTCTATGTATGTCTGTGAGGAATGTGATAGTTCGCGTGTGCATATAAGAGGTTATGATATCAATGCCAATGTCTGCCTTTCATTTGAAGTTCTCAACATGTAGAGACTGAGTTTGTATATGCATATAAAATCTAAAACACACACACATATAGATATTTATTTAGTGTTTGCTGATGAAACATACAGACATGTATATTCGTTTTTTTAATGTTAAAAATAAAATAAATCCTACTGACCCCAAATGTTTTAATGTTATTATCTTAGATATGGCTTCAATCAAGTCATTTATTTCTGGTCTCAACCAAACTGTCTGGCCTTTGAGAGTGACTTTTTTTGTCCGACAGACAGCCTCATTTAAAAGTGCTTTACTGACTCAGGACAGAGTGGAACAGACATCTCTCAGATTGATAACATCTGTTACAGAGGCTGAAAGAAGAAAGAGGGAAAAAATAGAGAGAAAATGAGAAAACCGTTTGAGACCAGAGAGAGTTAATATATAGTTTAGAATATGAGTCACAAACACTGACCATTATTTACGACAAGATGAACAGGGGACTTTACAGAAGATGCAGAGGGGAGGTGGATTGACTGATTCTGAATAAACTGTGGTAAATGAGTGTTGAGAGACGTGGTACTATAGGTCAGAAACAAAGAAGGGATGATATATAACAAATCACTAACTAATGAACTGATTTTAACGGATACAAGGGATCTGCTCAGTATTTTTGTTTGTTTGTTGCACTATATAATATGGCTGCTGGACCTGAATGTAGCATCAGACAAAAACGAAAAATTAAAGTAACCAATACCGTTTTAAAAATGTTAAAAGCAGGTCGGCCATGATCAATTTAGATGAGCATTTTGTCTGTGGATCTTATCATGGCAGCCATGACCTTCATTGTTTACTGATAGGACTGTATTCGTCTTAGTGATTTTAAGAAGGATTATTATTATGATTCATTTCTTTACAGGTTTTGAATAGAAAAAGATTGTAAGCTTCAGAAACAGTCTTTCAGTCAAGCGGCAATGAGCCACATACACAAAAATGTGCAGATAAAGCAGCACAAAAACAGGTTCACTAAAATTAGCCTCACTTTCATGCATATATTCATCATCAACCATATGGAAAAGCACTAATTAAGAGCTTATCATCTTTTGAATGAGATTTACAGCAATCTGGCCTGTCTTTTAAACTCATAAGAAACATTAAGGGGAGCAAAGAACACTAACTTCTTTTGAGACTCCTAATCCATCCAGTTTCATGTCACTCATCACCCACACTAGATTAAGTTGTGTAGTTGTTGCCAGATCCTCTCACATTAATCATTTAAGAAAAAGCCTTAAGAGGCTGATAATGTTCTATGGTTTTGAAAGCCAACATTTTGGTATGAACTATTGCCACAGAAAATTAGAGAACTCACAGACCTGCTCCACCTCATCACAGGCATCACAGGCTTATATAAAACATTTCCGTTTTATATAAGCCACCAATTAAACATTTGGGTCTCAAAGCTTTTTAATGTTTTTGAAAGAAGTCTTTGAGGCTCACCAAGACTGCATTTATTTGGTTTGATTTTGAAAATACAGTAAAACTGTGATTATATAAAATATTATTACAAGCAGTTAATTATCACAGTTAATTGCATCCAAAATAAAAGTGTTTGCTTACATAATGTATGTGTGTGCATTTGTGTATAATTATTATGCACATATAAACACACACACACATCATGTTTTTGCATGTATATATTCATATTCATAATTTATTTCATATATAGTAATACATTTAATATGTAGACATAACATTTTTCTTGAACATATAAATGCATGTGTGTGTTTATATATATTTTTTATTAGATCTGTCAAAGGATTAATCATGGTTAATCACATCAAAATAAAGCTTTTTCTTTATATATTTGTATGATTGCGTATATTTATTAAGTATATAAAAAAACAAACAAACGCATGTATATATTTAATGAAAATATGTTATGTTTATATATTAAATATATTTAGATATAATATAAAATATAAGAAAATAAATATATAATTGCATTCACATGTAAATACTTTCAAAATATAAACTGTACGTGTGTGTTTTAATAAAAACATAATAAATAAACACAGCTTTATTATTATAAACACATATATTATGTAAATAAAGACTTATTTTGGATGTGATTAATCATGATTAATAATTTGACAGCACTAATTGTTATATATATGTACACACCCACATATAGCATGTTAACAAAACTTTTAAATGCGATTACTAATTTGACAGCATTTATTGTTATCAATGTTGAAAGCAGTTGCGCTGCTGAATATTTTGGTAGCTGGTAGTTTATCTTTCCTTAACAATCTCTGATTAGATTCTAAATGGGAAATTATTGTTGTGTACTTATCGAAAAAGTCTTAAAGGAACAGATCTGTCTTTCAAACTCGTATGAAATTATTTTTTCTGTGGAACATAAAACAAAACCAATATGCATTCACTGTAATATAAACAAAAAACAACACTAAACTCTGTGGTTCACGTTTGAAAGAAAGCTATACAAGTCTAGGATCAACATGAAGGTGAGTAAATGACTGAATTTTTATCTTTTTAAAGCTGCGAGACAAACTGAGAAAGACAGGATACAACTAAATTCTCCATCAGAAGCAACCACTTTTGAGCAGTACACTACCGCAGGGACTGCCATAACTACTGTCTGTCTGTGTGTTGTGTATACCTTTTTTGGACTTTGCTCCAATCTTCAGTTTGGACGGCCAGGCGATCTGAGTGTTGGTTTCATCCATGACCTTAAACACAAAAAACCAAGTGGATGCAAACGCACGTTAATCCAAGAATGAATTCAAAAACACATAAGCCTGCCACAATAATATTAGCAAATCCATATTTGGACTGTTTAGTTCTCAAAACACAAACACACAAGAACTCACATTTCACTTATGCTAAAATATTCTCACTGACAGAAATGTTCAAGCTGTTTCAATAGAGGTCTTGCAATCATCTCTCTGGCTAAAACATGCCCCACTTTTTCGTTCTCCCACACATATACACACAGCTGGCTCAAAAACCCGTGAAACATGTAACAGCCAGTTGGCAGAGAGTCTTTGACAGGCCTAGTATGCTAACCAGTAGCATATGTGAAGGAAAAGAGAGAGAAAACAAGAATTGTAATATGTTTTGTGTGCATATAAAATACACAAAAGAGAAACTTATGGTAATTTGCAGCTACATGAATACACAGGTTCAATGCTTATTAAACCTCGGCCGTGATTTTGCCTGGAGCGCAATCCTCCTCTGGAAGAAGGCAGAGCGCTTCACTATTTTTAGTGGTTTTGTCTTTCATGTAAATTCATTTTTTAAAGCAAACCACAACTTTGGCAACACACTTCTTTGTCTCTATAGAAAACAGATTTCTGTACCCGTTTTGTGGCGCACTTTCTGTCTTCCTGCCTATAAAAACCTATTGGCTTTCATGGTCAGCGAGGCTTTACTGTACAGCGGTTCTCATGAGAAGTTTTGGCAACAAACCCAATTTCTTTCAGGAAAAAAATTCTGAGCATGAAACTGCAGCAATTAAACAAACACAAAAAAAAACAGTGTAGTTTTCCCATATGACCTTTTGAAGAATTTCAGCCTCTGGGCTAATACTAACTACAATTACTTTCACTTTAATGAAACATGGCACAGATTCGCACCTGTTCATCTTTTGACAGATTGACTGAACATAACAAGCAGTCATTTAGTGTCATCTATTCAGAGAAGTTTGGATAAGATGGGCAGCATTGAGTGATCATTAAAGTTATGCTCATGCGGCGTAAATACTTCAGTATTTCACTTATTGCTTGTTTACAGCCCAGGCTGCACGTGCTTGTACATAAACTGGAAACACTCAGTCCCGCATGCTCTAATAAAATTTACGGCACATACTTTTCCAGGTTTCATTAGTCTTGGATCTGTGGTTCAACAGCAGGCTTCAGTTTTTATTTTGTTTTGACACCCTAAAGGACAAAAAACACGAGAATGTTTTAAGGGAACGCGTTTATTAATCTCCCCAGATCCTCTTAAGTCTGTAAATCATACGCTCCGCTGTGATGCATCCTGTGATTTACATTTGTGAAATTACAGCTTGAAAATAGCAAAGTTCAGCGATGCTACAATAAAACAACGATCTACACACCCTTTCTACTGTGAGCCTAAATCAAGCTGCGTTTCCTTCCATGAGAACGTGCAAAACATCACAAACAAAAAATGATTAATTACTATTAAATCACAGTAAACAAAATAACAGTTTTGTTTACGTAATGTGTGTGTGTACTGTGTATATTTATTATGTATTAGGCATGTGCCGGTATCACATTTTCATGCTGCGATTAATTGATTGAGCTTTTATCACGGTATACGGTATTATCA
>JAUYWG010000053.1:7547224-7559806 GCA_034779775.1 Enteromius afrohamiltoni
TCAGTTGTGTGTAATGAATCTAAAATATATGAAAGTCTAATGTTTATCAGTACATTGCAGAAAATAATGAACTTTATATGCTAATGTTTTGAGAAGGACCTGTATATGGCTGCAGTATAACTTTTGTTGTCAGTTTGTTTTTACATTTTTTGAGTGACTTTCGAGAAAATGTTGAGGAATTGTGAAAAACAATGGTAAAACAACAGTGAAAAAAATTGGACGACTGGAAGAGACTACCGCTGTGGTGATGTTCAAGATAATAATAATGATAAAGATATGAAAACTGAGGCACAAAGAATAGCTGAAAAGCAAAAATGAGCAACAGGCATAATTCCAACCCTTTCACGGCAGGGAAGGAAAACTCAACAAAAAGTTTAATCCCTGAAATGATGACTCTCTACTGCCTGCCTCACAGAAAACCACTTTAAAAAAAGCATCAGACATTTGTCTTTACTATTTGGTGATTCTCAGAAGACCAAAACATAGACTCATTTTGACTGATAGCACAAAATAGAGCAAAATTAGGACAAATAATAAAAAAAAGGCAAGACAAAAGCAGCTGAGACACAGAAAGTCCAGTTTTTGCTAATTATACTGTACAAATGTTTGTTTTTTTGGAAGCTCGTATATTTTTTTCAAATCAAAACATCTTGATCATTTAGTGAAGAAAAAATAACAGCTCTGTTGCTATTCCAGTTTCATTATCATTTCATATCAACTAAAAAAAAAAAAAAAAAGGACTAAACAGCTGCAAATGACTCTGATCTCTGCATCTGTATTGTTTATATATCGTAAATGAAGGGCTGAATCATCAATTGATGAATACAAGAAAATATATTCAGGTGCATAAAAAGAGAACTGCCTGAGAACTGGCATTCACTAAAAAGGATAACCACAAAGGCCTTCTGGATCAACCATGGAAAGACAGCAATAGTGCAAGTGAGGACAGAAAAGAGTGATCATATCAATACTGAAACCATAGAAGCACTGTTCATAGACTATTCACTAACCACAATCATCTGAGCCAAACCAAGAATATTTTGACAATTTCATTGGCCCTTGTTATCTCTCTTTATTAGAAACCTAAGCAGGGATAATTGTTTGGTTCAAATCAATCAAAGTTCTGAATTGGCTCATCCATCGAGCATCTTTGGTCAGATTTACTGTGTGTTTGAAGAAGTCTGACCGCAAACTCTCACACACAGACAAAAACACCCTGGAAACACCAGCATGCTACTGGAATATGGATGACAGTTGTGATAAGGTTTGTGTGTTCAATAGCTACAGTGTGTTATGCAGGGGATGGGAGATCTACTTCCATCCTGCTTTTAAAATTTTCAATTCAGTTCAATCAAGTTCTGATCATTTAAACATAATAAAGCGCTGGTGCACTAAACAATGGAAATACAGTAATAGTGAGGTGAGACATCATAACATCCAAAATTAATTTTAGGGTTAATTAGATTTTCACATGCATTTGAAAGATGTCTCTTACACTCATCAAGGCTACATTTATTTGATTACAAAAAACAAGTAAAGTAAAAACATTAATATTGCGAAATATTATTCAAATTAAAAGTAACTCTTTTCTATAACACCATATTTTCAAATTTAATGTGTTCATAAATGTTATTTATTTCTGGCAAAGCTGAATTATACTCTAGTCTTCAGTGCCACATGATCTTTCAGAAATACATTAAGAAATAAATATAATTTTAAAAATACTTTCAATATTTTGATAAAATGATGTTCAATAAAAATATTCCATTTTAAGCAGGGAAGTCAAAAAATAAATAAATAAAAAGTAAATAGATTCTTACCTTCTGAAAGAAATCCTCTCCTCCATTTATCCTCCTCTCACTGGCCGCTAAGTGAGAAACAAAAGAGAGACCATTTTCATTTTGTTTCAGAATTATTTCCTGTTCACTAAAATATTGACCTTCCTGAACATTTTTTAGCAGTAAGGCATGAGAAGCCATGCTATATTGTAAATGAATAACATTTTAAGGTTGCTGTCAGGGACGATATCAAAGGTTTAATGCCAGATTCACATACTCCTGATGTATAAAACACATACTGTAGATGGAAGAATAAGGCTGCATTCTCACAACCTGCACAACAGAAAAAATCTGAGAATTTGTTTACTTTGATGGGACAATGGGTCTCCAGATGTTTGGTTGAGATTGTCCTATCACATAAAATGAAACATTCTTGCATATGTGTCCACATAGCTGGCGATTCATCTAATAGCACCAAGCCCTCTCCTGCACTTTGCTTTACCTTTAAAGCTGAAATATGGATTTCATAGAGAGGTCAGAACAACAAACCCCAAAATGGGAGGAAATAAACGGTTTGGAAATGGGACAATCTTGTCATCTAAACCTTTTAATGACCCTAAAATCACAAAAAAGCACATCCGCCCATCTCTCCATGAAATATATTACATTTCCAGATCCAAGCAAGGAAAGGAAGAGCTGCAATTACAAGAAGTGCCCATCTCATTACGCCAAAGTTTGGTTAGATTTGAACCCTCCTTCACTGCACATCATTGCAAGGACTAGTTAATGGAGCAATGCAGGGATTCAGATGGCAATGATGAAATGTACAGACTCTTTTGGAAAGTAAAGTCAAAAAATGGGCATTTCTCAATGGTGTCTGGCATGTGTTGGAGAGAGAGGGGGACAAAAACAACAGTGATAGACAGAGAAGTGGTTTTAATCTAAGAAACTCCTTCGTTCCCAAAACAAAATCCATTAAAATACTTTCACTTATTGGCTCCGCTTAATTTTTAGCAGAAACACTTTGATTGTAGCCCCGGTTTTAAGTTATTTACCAATAACAAGCACGAACAGTGTTAAAAAAAATAAGATAGACATAGATATAAACTATACATTTTAGGTAATTTCTATATAAAAAAAAATTAGACATATCTAAATACAGTTTAATATGCATTTCAATTATTTTGTTTTTTAAAAATAAAAAGACATAGAAATAGATTTCCATTCAACCATTCACATTAGCTCACACAAGTCTGATTTTGGGTGAAGTGAGGACAGAGGAAGACTGAGTTCACTCTCTGAAGTTGTGAAATCAGGGAAAGCTCACTTCACATCTCTCCTATCAGATGCTGTAAATTGAATCAACAGTTTCGTGAGATGTTTGGAAGATGTCGTATCTCTGCAGCACGGATACACATGTGGTCATTCATCTGTAACGAGTACAGCATGGAACAGATTAACACCTCTGAACTAAACCGGTCCCCACTACTCACAGACCAGCACAGAAATGCTTAGAATTCCATGTTAACTTCAAAAATGTTACTTCAAAATACTCTTGATACTCTTTTTGTCATACTTACAAAAACAACTGAAGCACATCCAATAGAAAACCCGTACATGCTAGGCTCACACAGAGAAGAATATGAAAATAGCAAGCCTCAAACCAGACAGAATGTTAAATGCAGTGTGTGTGTGTGTGTGTGTGTGTGTTGATTTCAGGCCTTTCCGATGCTCTATTTAGGATGTGGGTCAGAAAAACTCCACAGCTTTTGAGTTTCTGAAATATACAGCTTCACGCACGCATCCAGAGTAGTGTTTGATTATAGCACAGCTCCTGTAAACTATGTGTGTGTTAGGAATGTGATGAATAAGCGAGTGTAAGAACAAAACTGTATAATTTGAGTGAATTTCTCCTGGACAATCCTGGAACTTCCCTTCAACTCCAGAGCTCAGTGAGTGGGTGAGACATCAAGAGAAACCATGACCAGCATCTGGCTTCAAATCTTATTCTTCACTTTTTAAGATTTGAAGCCATCTGTTCTGAAGTGATGTCACAACCTACATTCAAGTTTGAGGTCAAGATTTTTTTCCTTTTGGCAGAATTAATAACTTTGTTCAGCAAGGACTCGTTATATTGTTAAAAAGCGACTGTGAAGACTTGTATTTGTATTTTAACCAAATAATTGGAGCCTTGAGCAAAACAGACTTCTTTCAGAAACCTTTGAATGGTATAGTGAAGTCTGATTGGTTGCATCTACCTCTTACAACAGGAAACGTAAATCACAATGCATATAACCACAAGCATGACCCTGTCAATGCCAAACTAAAGTGCTAAGCCACTTGTGCTAGGGTTTATGTGCCATGTCATAACTTGAGATTACAGACACATACCCATTGCAGACTGGTTGTACAATTTTCTGTAATGTTTTCTTTTGCAACTTCTGAAAGCAAGCAGTCTGTATGAAAGGAATCTCAAAATGTAGAGCTCAAGAGAAACATCTGTTCATGGGAAACTAACACTTAGGCCCGAATGGCTCTCAGAAACAATGCTTACCACCACTAAAAGGTCCGTGAAACTTTTCAACATACGATGGAAAATAAGGCAATATTCAGGCAATATGAACTGCAGAACTATTTGGGATTATAAATTACAGATGTGTCGACAACACATTCAAGATCTCTCCAAAGGTACTGAGTGAAAAGGATGTGTCTGTAATGCGAATTAAATAATGTGAACATCTCATCTCTCCATGACAATAAGGAACACTTATCCCAGTCTGACAGGACATGAACACAGCCAAACTAAAACTCTCCCAACATTTGGAGTATTTCTGCCAAACACTCATCTTAGTAATCCAATACATCGGTTCTTTAAGATTTATAACTCAAGTTTAAAGCATTTCATAAAAACAACTTAAATCTTGATGTATTAAACCCAAGAAATAGATTTATATTTGTAAACATATAAACAGAAGCCTACTTGGAATAAAACTGCACCAATATTGGCCGTGTAGGCATTTAAAGCACTAGCCAAAAAAATTGTCTGCCAGTTGAAACTGCCAAAAATTTATCAAATCATATAAAATGAAAAAATAAAATATATTATATATATATTTTTTTTTTTATATATATATATATATATATATATATATATATATATATATTATATTTTTTTTTCATTCATATATATATATATATATACACACTCTAAAGCTCTTGTCACCAAGACAACACTATTTTTATATTTTTTATTTTAATACAACTATGTGTTGTACAACCATTGATAAATATACATTAATGTCTGATAAATATTAATTTATTGCTTAAATATCTAAATCAAGACACATGTGTGCCTTTAATATTCAAACTGCACATGTATGTATATAAAAAAAAATCTAAATCCAAGGCAAAAGACCTGTGTTTCCCTGGCAACAGTGTGCTGAGCCATGAGCACATTCCCAAAACACAACGCACTTCCTGTTGCTTCACTCACCAACCCAGACACATGCAGCACGTTAAAAATCATGCAGTGAACATGCACCCAGACTAAAATAGACTCAATAAATAAAACCCACATGCCAGAAAACATGCTGCACACATAAGCACATTAATAAAACACACAGCACACTTTTGGCGGTAACAAGTCTGACCAACACGCACATTCACACACAAAAACAGTATTAAATGGAATTACTCATCCTTAGGTCATCCAAAACGTAAATGAGTTTGTGAACAGATTTGGAGAAATGTATCATCACATTACTTGCACACCAGTAGTTCCTCTAAAGTGAATGGGTGCCGCCAGAATGAAAGTACAAACAGCTAATAAAAACATCACAATAATCCAAAAGTAATTCACACAACTTTAGTTCATCAATTAATGTCTTGTGAAGTGTAAAGCAGTGTTTGTAAGAAACAAATTCATTGTTAAGGTTTTTGTAATTATACTGTGACTTCTGGATACCAGTCCAAAACCAATAATAACATTTGCTTTGTTGAAAGAGTCATATTAAAATTCACCCACACATTTGTTTAAAACTGTTTTGGATAGTTTTTTGCTTACAAACAGTGTGAATATTTCTCTTTCTTTATATTTTCACTTTTCACAATATTATAAACAGAGCACTTGTTTTCTAGCCAGAATCAACAGATTAAAGATTAAAAAAAAGTCTTGTTTCTTAAAAATACTTGGAGTTGTGATGATTATTTGACAACGTTTTTATCAGCTGTTTGGATTCTCATTCTGACGGCACCCATTCGCTGCAGAGGAACCATCAGCGAGCAAGTGATGTAAAATTTCTCCAAATCCGCCAAGAACAAACATGTTGTATGGCCTGAGTAAAGTTTTTTATTTGGGACTATTGAACTATTCCTTTAATTGGCATGTGTGAGATGTACTGAAATTTAGATCTTAATACGTAGTTTCACATCCTGCTGCAACAGAGAAATTCTACAAAAAACACACATCTTGATCAAAAAGGCACTGGGGTGGACATATGATTTCCATAAAGGGCCGGAATAAACACCACTAAACAAACACTGCATTCTTTTTAGAATTCCTTATCACACAGAATATAAGGTCAGGCCAGCACACATTCCTTTGTTTTTAATCAACAATCTGATGTAACAGCCATTGGGGTAAAGAAAAAACTGAATCCTAATATACAAACTGTTCCCATAAAGGTTAGAGGGACAGATAATTCACAAGAGAAGATGCAGTATTAAAGTATGTCCCTCCAAATCATCACTTGTTTTAGTGATTACTTCTATGTAAAAGTATGAGTACTTTTGTGCTTTCAGAGTCATTCAGATTCCCTTAGGTGAACATGTGATCTACTTTTCTCCATTAGACTTTCTGAATAAGCCTATAAAAATTAGCTGATTTAGTCGTGGTCTGGCTAAAGGGGAAAAGTACAAGAGTGGGTCTCCCCTCACCAAGTTATTTTTAAGAAAAATGATTTTAATTGTAACTCTCTCTGTCCCGTTTCTCTCGCTCTCTCTCCCATTTCCTGGAAAAGGGGAGCAAAATTGTGCCACACAATAAACCTTCACACAAAAAACACACATTGCTGGATTTATGATCACGCCTACTACTGCATCCGACCAATCAAAACAACAGCCATTCAAAACACCTCCAGATGTTGCACGTCATCCGAAGCAAAGAGATGATTACGAGTCACTGAATCATAGGTGTGGGAAAAAATGCCCACATCACTACAACAATGATTGTAGAGGAAGCATATGAGTGCTTGTGTGATGTGAAAGGTGTTTTCTTCATCTTGAAAAAGCGGTAACCTGGCAATGGTGCTCTTAAGCTCTCTCATGCTGAACTGACCTTTGACCTTGGGGTCTAAATATCAAGGAAGCATTCAATCATGCAATCGTACACATCAAGAAAAAGGTTTTGGAAAGGGGACTAAGGGTTTGAATTGTTACAATGCATAACTATTTAAAAGTTTGTGTTTGTATTCACGCACAGGTGAAAGATTTTAAAATACCTGCACAAATACAGTTACATTTTTGACTTGTGAAGGCACTTTAATTGGTGTTTTACTATAGACATAAACCATTTTTGTGAGGGATAGTTTATTCAAAAATGAAAACTCTGTCTCATCATTCAGGTATGGTGACATTGTAAAGTAGAGGGCCTGCTATAAAGGACCAAACATTTTGAACATGTTATAATATGTCATAGAATATGTCAGTTCCAAACCACTGACCTCAACTTGTAATACGTAAACTTGTTTAAAATTCTCCTCTGCTGAAGTTACAACAAAAGAAAAACACAACGTACTGAACATTATTCTGCAGTGAAGTAAACTGTCCGTTGCTGACGGACTGACTGTAAAATACGATGCAAGTGTTGAACTATAAGCTTTAACCAGATGATGTTGCTTGAAAAATGTTTGTGCTTGTATGTATACAGGTTTGGCTGTACATGTGAATGCCAAATTTGGGAAAATGCCCTTACAAATTTAGTAAAACATGGTGAAAACTGACTTGTGAAGTGGTCTTTATGATTATAAATGCTCATTCGTCAGCTAAATTATATTTTACAAATGTAATGTCAACAGGTTTGCATGAAGGTTTGGTTTAGGGTTAGAATAGTAAACATCATTATCCTAGTATGAAAAAAAACTGTCTATGAGAGTTCCTCTCTAGTATAAATTTGAAAGTCAGTGTATGTATGACTGCACAAGTGTTGCATAAAGTATCTGGCCCACACAAATACAGTATGATTACTTTAAAATCTAAAGACATAAACAGGTTTTAAAGAGGGTCCGTTCAACCAAAAATGGTAAGTCATAATTTATTCACCCTCTAAACATGTCATTCCAAACCTGTATGATGTTTTTATGTGGAACATATTTTTTTTAAAGAAGTGTTTTGTTTTGTCCAATGTAATGCAATGTAAGTCAATGCCTATTCATACAATTCTGGTATGACATGAGGATACGTAAATCCTGCCACAATTATTATTTTTGCATGAAGTATACCTTTAAATTTAGGGTAGAGCTACTTGATCACCTCTGTATAAGAGCCATCCTTCTTAATGCATTTCAATTATGGACATTTGGCAAGCTTTCATGTGAAACTTTACTGACACTCCAATAATAAACTTCCCTCTTAACCATGGTGTGTTATGAATGTCTAACATTCACATATTTGTACTAAATGAACATAAAAAGATGAAATAGTCCATGCATCATCCTAGTCTTATTATTAAATTCAGTACAAAGTTACCCCCCAAAATTTTGCTTGTTCATTTGAGTAGCTAAAGAATTTGGCTACTAAATAACATCCCAATGCTGGCTCTCATGTCCCACACAACAAGCAGTGTCCTCAGCACGTATCTCTTTCAAGATGGACTTCGAGGAAACATTGTGATATTTTTAGACAGAACTATTTATGCTTCTCGACGCCAAGCAATACTGCAATGTTAGCTAAAAGCATTGTCAAGATATCAAATTGTGTTCCCACTACTTTATGGAAATGTTTAAGAAGTTAACATACCCAGTAACATAGTTTCTAGTTTCTTGCGGTCAACTCGAAACCTTTCCTCGGTCCAGTCTGGGTCGGGCGGGGAGATGTGGCCGCAGTGGCCGCTAGAGTCATCTTCAGACACGGCAGACGGTGAGTCGTCACTCCGCTCGCTGCTGGAGCCCTGATCGTGATGCATGAAACTCAGCGGCTCAGCCATTGCGCCTTAAAGTGTTTCAAACTTGCTAAACGGGGTTAATATGTGAAAGAGGCAAACGGCAAGTTTAGGAGAAAAACATTCCGATTTCTAGGCAAGTTTTTCCAATCCTGGCTTTGAAGTCCCTTAAGCCCTTCTGGCCAGTTACTGCCCCCGAGAAAATCAATCTGCCCCTAGATTCCTCACCCCTCCACTTTTCCTCTGGCTCCAGGACCAGAACACGCTATAGTTGGAGGACATGGATGCATGGATGGATTATGCTCCTGCGGGAGCATTCACGTGTCAGGAGGATCACCGCCCACTCTCCTCCCAAAACTTTCTCATCATCATATCCAGTTTACCAAAATAAAACACCATGAAATTACGGATATTTTTGTTACTTAGTTACTTTAAAAACGACTTGCGCGCGCAGTTTCTTTGTTTCTATGGTGCACGTTTTTAATTAAAAGTCTTTTAATCTAAATGTATTTATTTCCTTATATTAAAAAAAGAATAAAATTCTTTAGCAAAACATATGTGACACGAAACCCTTACAAAAGAGAAAAAAACAAAAACAGAAAATGCAGCAAAACCCTTTTGATAATATATATATATATATATATATATATATATATATATGTGTGTGTGTGAATGTGTGTGTGTGTGTGTGTGTGTTCTGATTAAAAGGAGAAGACTCTATTTTACATTACTTTGTATTTTTAGGATGCTTTCTGTAAGATTTACTTCCCCCGAGAAAAATTATTTCATAAGGACATGACTTCACATTTTAGTCATCAAATCAACCTTTTTGTAGAGAACAGATGTTTCTTTTTAAATGTAAAAACATGGACAAAGAGATTATATTCGTAGGGACTTTTCACGTGGACTTCAAGCTAAATATTTAATTTTACTGACCTTACTGGAGTTAGTTGGAAAGAGAGAATTTGTGTATGACAGAAGCTGATTCCTTTGTCTTATTGAGCCAGTAACTAGGAAAATAAAATAAACACTTATCTGGAATTTTTCACGTGTACTTACTTTGCCCATTATTTTCGCTTGCCAGTGAAACACTTATATTGCAAATATATTGAACAGACCGTCCTGTTAGTTTTAAACTCAAGTGTTGAGTACTAGCACAAGCACCAAGACCTAAAAACCTTATGGTGGGGATAAAACGGATGAATATCGCCATCTAGTGGCATAAAGCTACGACACAGAAGCAAATGTGAACACAACGAGTAAAGTTTCATTCCTAATGCGAACTAATTCCAAAATCACACAGATATGGAAAACATGTCAGCGATGAGACACATATTTTATAATAACACCTTTTAATGCAAAAACAATAAAAATGATCCAGTATTGTATTTATTTCTATACAATAAAATTACTAAAATGTAACTAATCCATTGGAAAATAAAACAATATTTTTTTGTTATGTGTTAACTGACAGGTCGTTCCAGGATGCCTCTGTGAACAGGGACAAGTTACTCAGTCTCCTGAACAACTTTTTTTTGTATTTGTTGTGCATTGTGTATTAATGCGTGTGCCTGTGTGTGTGTGTGTGTGTGTGTATTTGTGTTGGGGAGGTTCATCTGTTGGTAAACATCTCGTCTCTGTACAGGTGCGTTGCAGAGTCGTGTGCAGTAATAGTGTCCATGTGCAACCATTTCAAATTTTTGCCATCCAGTTACATTGCGTACTTTTGAGTCCATTCCCTTGCCAGTCTGTTATACCTAAAAGACAATAATAGACACTTTCATTCAAAATAGTAGCACTCTTTATGAAGCATTCATAACATTCAAAACATTTTACATATTGCTTGATAGTAATAAAAGAAGAAAATGTAGAAAATATATGGAAATGCGGCTTTGATTATTATAGAGGTTTCATACAGATAGAGCCATATGACATATAAAAGAGTGAGAGAGACACATTTACATAAGCTCACTTACTTATCTTTGTCCGATTTGTAGATGTGTGCAATATCTGGAACTAAAGGGTCGTCTGGATTTGGGTCACAAAGGAGGGAGCATATGGATAATAAAACTGAAAAAAATAGAAACAGAATAGAGTTGAATAATTTTATGGTAACATACCGAAGCTAGTGTTTATGATAAAAAGGCATTCTAACCTTTTGATACCGTGAGGGCGGGTGACCACTGGGAGCGCAGGATGTCCAAACAGATGCTTCCATTACTGTTGATATTTGGGTGGTAGATTTTTGTTGTGAAGGCAACCTGTCAGCAACATAGTGTTGAATATCTATAATAATAACAATAATTTAGGAAACAGTAAGAACAGATGTAATTCTCCACTCACCTTTGGTGGTTTAAAGGGATAATCAGTCGGGAAATGGATTGTGAGGAAGAACACTCCTCCTTGATAGGGACTATCACTCTAAGGGAGATAAAGGGAGCGTTTGTGTATCAATTCCTTTGAGCCAATAACTTATTTGAGAAAATTAACCTGAAATTATTCGTGTGTACTTACTGGGCCCATTATTGTCGCCTGCCAGTGAAACACTGAAAGTGCAAATATAATATATTGATTATACTGTCCAGTCAAAATATCAGATGCCATCAAGTACATATTAACTTATTAAGTACACAGTTAACACTTACAGTCTTCTCCGAGTGGTCCAGCTGAGCACTGCGAGGGTGGATCCCGTTGCAAGTCCTGTAGCTCCTGCAAATACAATATAAATGTGTTTTATAGTATTTATTAATAGCTTATTGTTTATTCAAGCTCATTTTTAAATATTCCAGTTTTACTTCTTATATGTTTGCTAGTAGTTAACATGCTTTTGTCATCTTTATTGGTTGCTGTTTTTAAATATTTATATTTGATATATATTTTTTTTAGTCAACACGTTTTTATTTTTAATCTCCTATCTACATTTCATTGTAGCCTCTAATGAAAATATGTTTTTACGTTTCAAATCTAAGGTCACCAAAGCACACACACATATACATGTACGTACTGCACATACACAGATACACAGGCTAAATATTATATAATCAATATCCTTGTGACATTCACGCATTATACACTGTACGTACTGTAAATTAAACAAATTAAACAAGGATAACGTTAACCTTTTTAACTAACGTTACAGCTGCTAAAACAATCGTCGACAATCTAAATCAATACCATGGCATAACTACTGTAATTGTAATGTACTATTTTTGACGTCCTGTAAGACTTCAGTCCGCTTTGTTCTCGACATCAAGCTCTTTTCATCTGGCCGAAAAATAAATTTTCTAATCTGCCGACTTTATACAGTAATGCTGACCGAGAGATGGATCACTGTATCGGCCATATATACATCTTTTGGATCGCCGTAATGCTATGCTACTTTCAAGACATTTATTGTGTTAAGAAATAAAAAAATATATTACCTTCTGGATCCTTTTCAAAGCCATCAGATCTCCGCTTCTTTTCTCCGCCTGAGGATGTGAACGGAACAACAATGTAAGGGCGGACATGAGGGCAGTTTATTTCAAAATAAAAGTCTTTGTAACCTGTCATGGACCTGTGCTAAAAAAAAAAAAAGCAAAATAAAGCTATGTGTTGCAACGAATATTCTGTGTGGTTTTATTTTATTCAGGATTACTGTGACTTTAA
>JAUYWG010000053.1:7560844-7575936 GCA_034779775.1 Enteromius afrohamiltoni
TTGATATTTATATATATATATATATATATATTTTTTTTTTTTTTTTTTTTTTTTTTGTATGAGATTATACACAGACACTACTTCTTTATTGAACAATATAATTTGGGGAACAATAATATGTGTATGAAAATATACAAACTTTTCTCATAATTTCATCCCCAGTCATACATAAATGTCCATATGTGTATATCTGCACACAATAAATGACAGTCTTAAAAGGAAACAGGCTCATATACATTTCACAATACAATACAATATTGTATTTATTTGATACTTTTTGGATTCGTTTAAATAATAATATTTATTATTTTTTAACGTTATTAATAATAATTAAAATGTCAATAGACAGAATTGTGAATGTGCTATTTACAGCTGAAAGGTTTGATGAGTTATTTAAGGCTACAGATGTACAGTACTGAGGTGTTATGTTGTTGAGGTGGGATATGCCCTGGGGAAAAAACAGTTCTTGTATCTGCCTGTTTTGGTGCTCAGTGCTTTGTAGTGAGAGAGAAAGTGTGCTGGGTGTGTGAGGAGTCCAGAGAGTGATACCAGGCATAGATTGGACAGGGGGGCACCAATAATCCTGACAGCAGTCCTGACTTTCTTCTGTAGTCTCTCGATGTCTGATTTGGTTGCTGACCTAAAACAAAATGACACAATGTGATTAAAGCTCCTGAATGAATGTAAAAACATGTAAATATAGCCCCAAATGTATACGTAGCAGGAAGGGAAGGGGACTGGAAGTGTTTAGTAGATGGGTGGTGAGGGATTACTGTAGTTTATTTTTGATGCAGGATGCAGATGTTCTGTGTGCTAATCGCAAATTAGAGCTAATCCCAATAAACAACTTATCAGACAGAATTACTGCCTGCATCATCTGCAATGGGCTCCACTTCACAGCGGTGTGTGAGTTACATGCTTACCTGATGAACATAATCAGCTTGTTTGTGATTTTGTGTTCATATCTTTCATATCATGCCTGTTCAGAGATGTGATTTTCCTTATTCATATCATATTATATTTATATTATTATAATATTATATTCTATACACAAATTTATTAGGAAGAGGCAGGAAAACTATTAACATTTTGTTTGTGTTAAATTATTCATAATAAGATAATGTTATATTATATAGGTTCAGCAGCAAATTTCTCTTTTTATTATATATTTTCAAATGAATAATTAGTATTTATTCAATATTTAGTGATTAAAATTGTTTGTAATCACACTTTATATTATTGCTTTTACATTTATATTTATATATCATTATATTATTTTGATTTTTTTTTTATTGAATTTAATACATTATATATTATACACACATAATTATTACACAGATTATGAAGAAAACGTCAATTTAGCGCTGATTTATGAGATTTTTTGCAGTTTACACAGACTTCTTTTACATGGCCACTAGATGGAAGCATTACACGATCAAAACATGTTCACCTGTTATTGCACTGTAGGTCATTGTGCATGCATTTTTCCGCCTTTAAATTCAGGACACAAAAAAACTTTACATTAAGTTATATATATAGACTATTACATATCACCCTAATAATCGCAAAGGCAAAACAAAATAGAGGTTTAGTGTATTTGTTTACCAGTCGAGGTATGCATAGATGATTCTAACATTAAAGAAAGTTTAGTAGGCTTACCATAACATGGCTAGAGCCTGTGCTTTACTTATGCATTAAAATGCCAACTGGTCTCGCTTCATCATGTCAACTTCATCAGAAAAACGCTGAACCAAATCAGCTTTGTTCAGCGATTCCACAGGGCTTGCCAAACGACTGCTGCGTGCCAAATGCACATCTGCATGTTTGGAGCTCTCTGCACCGCTAAGCTACTTACAAATTAGCAGTGGACATAATATTTTCTCTTCATCATTATCATAAACATCACAGCTTTGGTCTCTGCCAATCCCTCTCTCACACACACGTGCACACACGGAAAGTACAACAAACATGGCTAATTTTTACAACTGGGGCTTGGATCCGAAGCATTAGAAAATCTGCTGAGTGGGGTTAAGCCTATAACCTGAACATATGGTGAAATTAGATTTGTATCATTATTATTTTTGTTAATAATTTGTTGTTCTTGGAACGCTAAAACGTGGATGTTGTTATAACGTGTATTATGCGTCGTTCTGGAAGACTTGACTCTGATTGGTCAGTTGCGACATTCGGCGGCTTATCAGATGCATTTCCAAATTATTGAGAAAGTAACTGGGCCTACTGCTAGGAAACAAACTAACACACCCTCCATAAGTCACACACTGTGATTATAGATGTTTATGTAACTCGTCTTCGGCATGCCCTAAAATCAGGTTATTTAATTTTGTTTTTCATTAATGGCCATTTTCAACACTGGATGATCCTGTCTAACCCTGGGCATAATAGTATAAAAGCACCCATCTTCTATAATTGTTATTTTGTTAAGGGCAGTTGGCACGAAAGATTATTGGGATCAGCAGTGATTGATAATATTTTAATAGTTTAATTCCTATAGTCCTGAGCTTGTCTCAGACTGAAGTGTTTTTAATCTCTCCTCTGCTAATCTGTTTTTCTATTATTCTCTTTAAACCCTTAACAAAACAATTGCTTTTTCTAATGTATTATCGAGATTACCTTTATAAAACAATATTTACTATTAAATTGTTTACATAGCATGGGCCTACCTATTGCCAAATTACAGTAAATTTCATATGAACTTTATCCACCTAACGTAGCAGGTGCTGCCATTTGTAATTTACTGATTTTAGTAGTACAAAAACATAGACGTATGCACAAATACATTCCGTTTGCGATCATGACTTGTTATCATATTATTTATATTTATCATAATAATCATAAACACACTGGTTTGTAGCGCAGACCGTTTAGCTTTTTTTCCCCCCAGATATGCGACTATATTGAATTTGAAGTCTCGCACATTCATAGAAAACAGCCATACCATATATTTGAAATAAGGTGGATATTTTTAAACGCCTCTAATAATAATGTACAAAACATGTAGTAATAGTACTTTTTGTTTGTTTACAATTTTTTGTGTTGCTGAATTGTAAACGGTTGCTTTTAAAGTAAATGTAAAATGACAGACTATGAATTATGATTCTGCTACAGATTAGAGCCTGGAACAAGCCTTTGCAGTAAACAGTTGGATAACCAAGTGTTTTTATAATGTGTAATAATAAACAAAATAGTAAAATAACAAAATGCTGTTTGTTAGTTTCCTTTGACCCTGTGACTTTAAACATGGAGATCTAAACATAACTGTCTAGACTAGAATTTAAAAAAATGACCATTATTTTGTAGATCTGCTGCTCTGATATTCTTGAAGTGGTGCATTTCTGCAGAGCCTTTGTTGAGTTTGTTTAAACACGAATATCTGGATCATGAAAGCAGGCTGACATGAATTAAAGATGATTGGGCTGTTGAGTAGTCTGACAGTTTCTGGGAAACAAACTGCTTAACCTTGTTGTTGTTTGGCTTTAATACACTTTTTTCCAGATGGTAGAAGTCTTAACAGACCATCTAACGGGTCAAAAGTATCTATACTGGAAGATATCTGTATACTGTTCTCATGCCTTTGTCAGCAAGAAGACTGGGACCAGTGATGAAATGAGCCAATTTCTAAAACTTCTTTCTTCTGTGTGAGAAGTCTAGTTAATTTGTGTGCTGAAACAAAGAAACAGAAGACAGGAATCAAAAGCATAAAATCTGTTTTATTTTTTGTCATGAAGTGGTTTTTGTTTTTGCTGGTATTATATTGCTCTGTAGATGTCACTGGTCAATGCAAAACATTCATCATCACAGCAGGTAAAGTGCTTTAGAATCCTTTCTGTTCCCCAGATACATACCGTATTATAGTAGGGAAATATTATGACATTCACAATTGTGGTGAACGAGTGGTCACCCTGCAGATTTTTTGACAGAGAAAAAGAAAATGTTCAAGAGAAATAGGGTAACTTACTGTAAATCAGATTTATGGATAATTCCCATGAACGTAACATAAAACATTATTTAAGACTTTTTACATTAATAATTTTTACACATGAAAGATAAATAATTCAGAGTAGTATTCAAATATTTGATAAACAACTACAAAAAAGTATTTAACGGGAGAGCTGACAAACAAAACCATTGTCAAAAGGTGAGATACTGTATAACCGATAGTCCTTTATACCGTGTGTGCTCTTTAAAATTGTCCATAATTATTTGCATATTTAACTCTCAGTCTCAGAATCACTGCTGTCTTCTGTGCGAGGTGGTGATCTTTTCAAAGTGCTTTTGCTCTCTTGTTTTGAGGTGCTGGACAAATCTATTGCCATGTCCTCAGAGTCGTCTGCTCCATTGCCTCCACTCGACCACGTCGTGTCGCTGTCTTTCACCTTGTGTTCCTCTGCATATGAATCGGAGTGTGTTGATTCAGGTGTGCCAGGAGGTTTTTTTGCAATTTCCATAGACTTTTTATGCATTCCTAAAAAAATAAATAAAAATGCAGGTGTGATTAAATACTGATCTTAAACTTCTGAATATTTATAGCAAAACAGCCCAATTCATATACATTTAAGTGTAAAATATGGGCAACACCAGACAGACATTCACAAGACACCTCAGCTATGTATTTAAGTGATCAAATACATATTTGAGTCTTTGAGTACTAAATAGAAAAACCACCTGCTGGCTCACCTAGAAGCCAGGGAGCACAGGAGCCCATCATGCCATTCTTGGCCGAGTTGATAATGGATTCTGGAAGGGGAATGGAGTGGCGGACCATGGCACCATACAGCCCATATTCGGCCATGACGCTGCTGCGGCCCCAGCACTTCTCCCTTTTCCTCCACTTAGCACGCCGGTTCTGAAACCATACCTGGGCAAAAACAAACCGAGACCTTAGCTATTGGAAAGAAAGAAAAAAAGACCAAGAAAGAAAAAGTGGAAAAAAATCTTAAAATGATCCAACCTGTATTCTGTCCTCTGGTAGCTCTGTCTTCATGGCCAGCATTTCTCTTGCATAAACATCTGGATAGTGTGCTTCATGGAAGGCTTTCTCCAGCTCCTCAAGCTGATGCGAGGTAAAAACTGTCCTGAAAATCAAAACGAGATGTACCGTTGATAAAACGAATCCCAAAATCCTTACAGGTTAAACATTTATCGTAACGTTTCATCTCAGTACATACCTGTGCCTTCGCTTCTTTCTCTTTTGTGAGTTCCCTGAGTTTTTCCCATCATTGCGATCCCCGGAAAGACAATCATCATCTGTAATGAAAAAAAGTGTTAACAAAAATAAAAATCCATGTCAGATTGACATAGAATTCAAAAGTTGGGTCAAGGGAACACAATTCAAATTAATAAACATAAATATATGCGGTTATAATACAGTTACTTTTGATTCCATCAAATCAGTAAATAAAATCACTAAATTATCCGTTAATTAAAAAGTTTCCATTGCAAATAGACAAACGTCAATTTCAAGATCAGTTTCAGCACCAGCTTCTGTGAACAGCTCATTTAGTGATCAGATAAAGTCCTTCGTACCGGAATAGGCGTCCCTTTGCTGTTCTAGATTCTGCATGAAGTGGCTCTCTGTCCGTGACTGCAGGAGCGGGATGTGGCTCGGGAGAAAACACGGGGCCCCGGGAGGTTGTTGAGCCGCCAAACTGCAGAGAAAACCCAAGCCGAGCGGCAAAGAGCCTCCAGGGAAAGCAAATCCTCCGAGCGCCGCGCTCTGCCCCTCTCCATTGGACCCTGCGCCTGAACCGGACTGATGCGGCTGGAGATCCGTCTCCAGACCGAGAAGGTCTGTGATCGCGAAGCCTTTGGATCTAAATCCAGATCCATTAAGACGTGATTTGTCGATTCCGAATGAGGGATAAAGTTTAACCTTCGGTTTTTCGTCTATAGCCTCTTCTCTTCCCGTCATGGTGGCCGTTTGTTTAATTCACTTTCTCTTTGAGGAGGTCGAGCTGGTGGGACAGTTGCGCGCTCTGACGGGACCATTTATCCGTCTGTCCAATCCAGCAGATCATCGCACTGTCCAATCAGATTCAACCTAAGATATGTCAAGCATGAAGAGGCGTTTCCCTTTTTCAATCACAAAGGATTAATTGCCACCAATTTTCCCTTTAATCCGATAAGGATTTTCCTCCCCTATCTGAATTGGTCCTAAGCAGTTTTTTTCCCTTTAGATGGAAGATTTCACTCGTATGCGCGGACTGTAACGCCACGAGTAGTGGGTTATTGAAAATGTTTAATAAATTATATTTAATTTATTAATATATAAATATAAATGAATTAGTAACGAGAAACCAAAACAAGATCAATATTTAAAATGTCAGTGAATAAGATCTAGTCTACGTTACATTATATTTATCATTCGATAGCTGTAATGTAACAATATTAATAATTCCTTAATTATAACTTGTTATAGACTATAGCCTACTGAGACAGAAAATACAGTCTCATTAATAAAAGTAAAAATAAAAAAACGTAAGCCTAACTCATTTCAATAATTTAAAATATATATATAGCCTATATCTTATATATATATATCTTATATACCTATATCTTATTGCCAAACTTGCACAAGAGTTGGTTTGTAGAAAAAAAACTAAGCTAATATCAAATTGCCTTTTTAAATTTAAATGATTTAATTACAATTTCTTAAAATGATTCACTTAGAAAAAAAACGCAATAGCCAGTTATATTCACCAAGAAAAACAACAACGGCAACAATGAGTTTGATGAATAATAGCCTAATAATAATAATTAGTATTAGTAGTATTTTGTCGTTAGGCTATAGCCTAACAGTCTAATTTTAAACAAATTATTTTATATATCTTATAATTTAAATACCAACTTTAATGTAGCATATCGTTTATCAAACCCAATTACGACTTATCTAGACTGTTTTATTTCAATTATTTATTATTTATTAATTTTACATTTTGTTTTAAAGATTGGGACGTTAAGTCAGTATCAACGTATTGCACCTTGCAGTTATAGGAAGACTAGAAAATAAAACAACGTTTGACAATGAATAATATGCGTTTATGTTTTAAATATTCGCAACGCGATTGACATGCATCTCCTCATGCATATTTTCACTCCTCCAAACAGTGTTGGAGAGTCTCCTTAGTTAGATCTAGTAACCTATGAAACACTTAGCTGTCTTGACTTAACTCAGTGGACGAAATAAAGCAGGTTCTCTGATAAAGTCAGCAAAGAGAGAAAATTAAGCTCATAAAAGACTTTGGAAAATAAGGTCAAAGTAATGCTGTCAGATCGACATGATGTACTACAGCAGAGACCAGGTGTTTCCAAAACAGGGGGGAAACGGGCAACATCTCAGTCAGTCTGTTTAAAAAAAGAAAAAAAGAAGCAATTAGAGAAATCGTCTTACATGAGATAATTAAATGAAGTCCATTAAATTCGTTTACAACATTAATCTGTCATATAAAGAGCTCGACTCTAAAATCTGCTTTTAGGGCCCGTTTCCACCAGAACGACCACCAGCTTTCTAACTGGCAGTTAACAGAGCTGCTCTACATAATCCTCATAACTGTAGACTAATGTAAAATAACGTTAACTACAGCTAAATGTGATCATACAGGAGAAAAGGGAGGGAGAGAGATCATGATCACGCTGAAGAATAATATTTGGCCATCGCCTTCTCAATAATAAAGCTAATAATAATGTTAGCAACAGGTCAGATAATACCATTTAATAATTATGATTTATTTTATAATTGTTATTACTATTGCTGTAGAAGCAGTAACAACGTCTTGTCCTTGTTATTTCAGCAAATGAAGAACACATAACGAGTAAAAATTAATTGCATTATGGAATAGCCTTCAAAAATTGTGTTGCGTGCAAACAGCATTATTTCCCGAATCAGTTTTCTGCTTTATAAACGCAAGCCCTTAACTAATATTGTTTTATATATATATATATATATATATATGCGTGTGCAGCCTATTTATATAGCCTGCAAATGATACATTTTCATTCCTTAATAGCCTACTAGCCTACTTCATAGGAATATACTGGCCAACAGGTTGCAGTTTAAGGCTACTCAATAAACTGCCTAAAAATAAATAAAACGAACAAATAAAAATAAATAAATAATAGAAACAATTTTCGTGAAGCATCAGAGTAGTCAAATCAAAAAACTTGACCGTTGATTTCTGGTCCTCCTTTTGTTTTCACGCAGTGCAGATGTAACACAATTCAACGGAGAAGGACAAATAAAACAAAGCTTTCAATAGAAATCTAAGCTAAGTAACTGAAGCGAACAACACACTTAAACTGCGCTCGCGGTAAAGCGAGGAAATAAATTATGTTATTTTAAGGGCCAGATTACAAGGCTGGGTTTCATGGTGTCATCAGATAGGATAATCCTGGATTAAACTAATCAGTAAATGTTTCTCCGCTCATTATTTTCCAGAGAAGATTTCCAGCCGATTCTCCACCGCCAAGATTATTAATCTCTTAAAGAGCGTAACATCAAAAAATCGCTCTTTGCTCTAATTTTCTCTGGCCGTGGTGGGCGGCACATGGAGGTTGTTTGACTAATAGACATGCCACGTGCCCTAATTCTGAGCAGGATCCCGCCACTGGGAATAGCAGCAGCCCCGCACGCGCGCTCATCACCCGACCACCTAAGAAACTATCTGCCAGCAGAATGGCTAATAAGCAATGGGATTTCATACAGATTTTTCATTTAATATGATGATTTAATATGAATCATTTTAAAATTGATTTTAAAAGTTAAACTAGGTAACAAAAATGCATTTTAAGTGTCGGCTCCCAGATAAGGACAACAGGATCTTCCTTGAATGGCTTTAGAGGAACAAGGTTTCTCAAAAACCTAATAATGTCCAGGATGCTTTTTGTCACTTTACAACATTGGGCAGATGTTCAAATCTAAATCCAAATCCTTGATTCTTGGGTAGCTGTGTGTGTTTGTCTGTGCTCAAGGGTCGGAGGTTTTATGTGTTTGTTGTGCAAACATCTGGGCCCTTAGATCTCCAGATGTTTCACCCAGTCTATTAAGATCCCAGCTGATTTGTAATCATCAAGAACATGACACACTGCTACTTAAATTCAATCGGACCAATCGTCAGTGAGCGACAACTTCCCATCACTCTAGCCCTCATTGCTTTTCAACAACACTGGATGATCCCTCTAGACAACTTGTTTAATGTCCCTCAAATACGCTGCGAGGATCACTTAGTAGTCTAAGAAATTTAGCCAGAAGAAAGCTGCACTCTCAAGGTCAGCTGCACATAAGTTTCATACTGAAACAGCAAACAAGCTGTAACCCAGCATCCTATTTGTCCCAAACCAGGACAAAATAAAGCGTATATTAATTGTAAGCAAAATGAAATGCCCTCATCCCAACCCTATATAATCTTTTATATAATAATAATAATAATGAAAAACCGATGCAGATGTCCATTCGGCTGCTTTCAAACATGCAAAGGGAGACCAGCCAGATAATCATTTTGCTGTATTAGAGGAGAACAGGCTTAACAGCATTTGTGCACAAAATTTCGAACTTACTAAGGGCAACGATTTGCGTTTTGACGGGGTAATATTTTGTAAGCTGCTGATCGTTTTTTTGGAACGTATGCCACATTAATGCCGTGAATTGTAATCACACCAGAGAAGTATTCATCCTCGAGTGGTAAATAATTTATGTTGAGATTAGGTTTTTGCATTCTTAGCTCCGCTGGCAGCTTATCTGTCGATGCACAAATCTATGAGATTTAGTAATTTATTTTCTCTGTTTTTTAAATTGGTTCGCCTTTTGTTGCTTTACTATCCTTACATTCCCTCTAATAATTGCTCGTCTGCGCTTGATGTTTCCAGTTTTCCATTTTCCTGGGTGAAAAAAATCTAGGGTTATGAGCCACAAAACCTTGCAAGGTTCAAAGATGCTTTAATGAACTGCTTATACGCTGTAAAAAATTACAGTGAATTTAACGGTAAATTAAAAAAAAAATGCTACGGTAAAAATCCGTTAAATGGTTAATGGAAAGATCCTGTTAAATTTACATTTAAAATTACAATCCCAGAATTTCCTGCATTGCATTTAAAATATGGTTTGAATTTGATTCTTTTTATTTGAAATAACTATGCTGCACCACAAAGCAAAAAAGCAGTAACTACGCAGAGTGCAGAACTGAGAAAAATTACTTTAAAGTTATCCTGTCATCCAGCTTTTTGCAGTTACTCTACCAACGACTACCATTTTTCTACAAAACGACACACATTTGAGATAAGATATTTTGTCACATAGCAAAGGATGCCTTAAATGTCATGAAAACGATAATAACTCATAATAACAGTTACTGCCTTTTTGCTTTGTAGGGCAGTATGCTTCTTCTAAGTTTTTTGGTATCAGTCATGTTTATTATCATGTATGTAACATATATTTTATTATATGTTGTGTGTCACATTTAATGTTGTTAAATTCATTTTATTGCACATTTTAGTTTAATAATCCTTACCATGATGGTGTTTAGTGCTTGTGTGAATGACTCTGAGCACCTTCTATATATGTTACTAATTAAAAGCTACTAATGGTGGGCTATGGTTCATCATATGACTTTCTCATCACCACCTGCAAATTGTACAAAATAGATTTCACTACTTTAATAGGTTGGTATATTAACATTATATTAGTTAATACGGGTTATTATTAGAAATTATGGTATTTAACCATATATTGAACTATTTTTTAACCGTAAATTTTAAAGATTTTTTTTACAGTGTATTCTTTCAAATAGAGCCAAAACCTAAAAATCAAGCATTCTGTCATCATTTGCTCACTCTCAAGTTGTTTTAAACCTGTATGAGTTTCTTTTTCTAGTGGAACACAAAATAAGAAATTCAAACAATACTAAACACTATTTACTTTATGTTGGGAAAAAGTGAAATATAAAAGTCTTGCGAGGGCAAATAAATGATTACAGAACTGAAATTATGAGGTATCTTTTTAAATTTCAATCAATGCATGACAGATATGGTGAAAACCTCATGACTTGTTAATCAGTATTAAATGTGTTGCTTGCTACTGACAAACATCTTTAAAATCTATTACCAACCACTGAGAGCAAAAAACAAAAGAAAAAGAAAAAGCTAACACACACCCACTCTCATGCTCAAATAGATGCATTATGCGAGGACGTGTGCTACAGAGAGTGTGTGAGGCGTTAGGACGCGGTTTTCTCCCTCCCTAGGGAATAAGTACAAAAGCGCGGAAGAGCCCACCTGGGACTTATAGAGACGGGTTAATTAAAAACCTTCTGCACACACACACTTATATTCGCACACAGACACAGAAGGGATATCAAAGGTCATCTGATCAGTTACACTCAAAAGCAAAGAGAAATTGGCCAGTCAGTTAGAGCTATGAATCACTTATATTATGTGAATTTGTCCCTTGGGAAGACACTCCAAATTAAGCTAAACTGCTGCTTTAAAATTGATTTTCCTGCTGGATAATAGTACTAACTTGCGGGTTAGTGAGGTGCAATGTGAATAGTTTGCAAAAAATGTTGCAGACTTTTGGGCTTTTATTAACAGTTTGGTCACATTTTAGTTTGGGGAACAATTTGAATTATTATTAACTACAACTTTTGACTAAATTTGCTGTTTATTAATAATTAGTGAGGTAGCTGTTTTGGTAAGTTAGGTATGGGGTAGGACTGAGCAATCTATAATATGGTCATGCAGAATATGATCGTAATATGTGCTTTATGCTAGTAATATGTATGCTAAAAAACAAATAGTTAATAGTGAGAACTGGTCCCTAAACAAAATTGTTTCCAATAGGGCCATAGACCTTTGAGCATCTTTTTAGTTTGTCTTCCACAGAAGAAAGAAACATATACAGCTTTGCAACAACACAAGGTTGAATGAACTAAATGGGATAGTTCACAAAACATTTGAATCCTGTCATCTTTTACACAGCCTTGTGCTATTTCAAACCTGTATGACTTTCTTTCTTCTGTTGAGCAAAAACATATTTTGAAGAATTTTGATAACCAAAATCTTGGTTCCCATTAACTTCCACTGTATAGACAAAGCATAGATATGTATAGACATCAATAGGAGCAGAAACTGCTTGTTTACCAACAAAAATTAAATGAAAATATTTTGCAAAACATATTCTTTTATATTGAACAGCAGGAAAAAAAGCCATATGGATAAATTTTGACATTTTTATAACTGGGTTGACAATCCAAGATGATTTCAAATCAGAATCAACAAAAGCTTTAATTGTTTAAAGACAAGGCAATTTGGCAGATGGGAAAGGAACTGTTTCATAATTTGAATCTTTAGTGTTTGCGTGGCACATTGTAAATGATAGCAGTAATTGCTATAATTCTGTATCCAGACAGTGATTATGTCCTGGGTCATCTTCAACAATGCCCTATAAACACCAGACCCAACTGAGTTTGTTTTTAATTGTTTAGCTGGTCCATTGTTTATGCTAGATAAGGGGGCAACAATAGTCTGGCCACGCGTCACCCCCTCCAATCACATCCCCATTCACCGCCTCTGGCCCACTAATTATTCAAAAATGCACATTTATGCAAATAGCCCTCCTTGTAGATTAACCTAATTCAGTGATGTAAACAATGGGTAGTCGTTGGATTAAAGTTTTGTAAATTAGTCAAGACCACTAATGATCTCTGATGTCTGTAAGTCTGGGGTTTTTTGGTCTTCTTAGAGCTTTATAGTCTTGTGGTAATCTCACGTCTGAAGTGAGGCCACGCCACGCAAGACACATTAAAAATCTGTCAAAAGCATAAACAATGTAACCGTACTCGCCGCTATGCGTAACAGTTTAGGATTAAAGATTACTAGGGGATGCGCAGGGTCAGAGGCATTTTATAAATATTGTTAAATCTCTATTAGCCTCCCTTTGTGATTATGTATGCGTTTCTATGCAAATAAGCCACGTGCCGTCCAAACAAAACTAGATTCTGCCAAGATTCTAGTTTTGAAATTTAAAGGGATAGTTCAAGATAATTCAATCATCATTTAAATACCCTCATGCCATTTTAAAACTGTATGACTGCCAATTTCCAGTAGATATTTTAATAAAGCTTGTATCCAAATTACATTGGATAAAAAAAAAACTTTATTATAATTACATAAAATATATTTTTAAACATATACTATTATCAATTTATAACAAATATATACTTATGTTTATTTCTTTTATATTGCAACATACGAAAACATCATACGTCAGACTGAAAGGTTAATCAAGGAATTAGTTTTGATCTTAATCCTCTGGTCCATCAAGTGTCCCATCTTCAACACTTTCGCTAAAACTGCACAGCTTGGGTCACACATGATCAGCAAAGCTTTGTGACCCTGATATAATTAATGCACATCTTTAATAATGGGAAGTTTCTTTTTGCAAATATGGACATTAACCAAATGTTTTGATAATATTTTAATGCCTTATTTGGGGAGCAACTTACTTGAGCTTGGCAGGTGTTTAATTACAGTTAAACCCCCATTTTGAAAAGGTATAGCTACAAAGAGGCCTAATAACACTGAGGCTACACTTCAGTTCAAATGTATGAAAGTTTGTCAGAAGGATTTTGCTAAGCAAACTCGCATTAATTTATTTGATAAAAATACAGTAAAACAGTACTTTTGTGAAATATTATTACAGTGTAAAATAACTGCTTTGTATTTTGATATATTTAAAATGGTAAAATGGCAAGAAGGTCAGACAGGATAAAGGTTAACAGTGGGAACCAGGATGCCCCTAACCACCAGTTGAGCTCTGGGTTTGTGTTATGAGTAAGCCAGTCCACTAATAACCTCTGTGTGTCTTGTTCAGTTAGCTTCATAACAAAGACGCTATTCACACGCCATCACAGGCTTGTCTGACTCACTTAACCTATTAGACAGTGATCACTCTCTTTTCTTTCTCCCACTCCTTCCCTTTCCCCCTCGCTCCTGTCTTGCTCTCTCTTTCTTTCTCTTTTTTTTCATCCCACTTCTTTAAATTGTGCTAATTAGAAGGAATCAGGTCAATTAAAAGATGGGGCCTTATTTTAAGGCCGTGATCAGAGACACATTGTACTGTCCAGACAACCAACCGTCACTGTGCCATGGAGAAAAAGAGCTTATACACTCTTTACCTAAGACAATGACTTCTATGCAAATGATTTTTTAGTCTTGCTCTTGTGTCACATAGGAATATTATATACATCCAAATCAATTATGTTTGTTTTCACTGACTGCACATTATTTCTTACTTAACTTTACTTCTTTATCTAAGTGATGACAAATCTTTCTTTCATACACTCAAAAAAAAAAATTCACAACACTGTTCAGTTTATTTAAAAAAAATAATAATTTAACACAATTGTTTGGTTACTTATTTAAACAACTGCATTGTGTTAAACTGACTTGACTTTGACTTGACTTGATGTTTGTATTTAAAAGACCTTCTGCTATGTTAGTGTTTTGGGGGGTTACCATTGTGGTAAAGTGTAGAGCATATGCTCAGGGACCTGCTAACGTGAATCAAAGTTAATTTAAGAATAATAAAAATACTTTGGGCATGCCATGGATGTAACAAATCCTTTTTTTTCTTATGCATAAAAAGTTGGCTAATGCCTAAAGTTTAGTAAATCAAACATTACCTTTTTTTCAGTGTAGAAGAATGTTTTTCAATTAATTTATTTTTGGTTAAATGTTTTAGTTCAACAAGCATAAAATGTATCATTTTCATTAAAACGATTTAATCAAATTGAGTTGATCCAACCCAAATTTCATCCCATTAATTTCTTTTTTAAGACTTGGGGCTACACATATTTATTAGATTTATTAGATTATTTACAGACTTGCCTTCAGTAAGTTCATCCAATGAATAATTTTTTGAGTGTACACTATTGTTCAAATGTTTGGGGTCAGGAAGATTTCTTAATAAAAGATTATGGTTCAAATGTTTTCAGTAAAAACATTTACAATGTTAAAAAAGATTTCTAAGTGAGTGCTGCTTTATTTATCAGAGAATCCTGGAGAAAAAAACAAAAAACAAACAA
>JAUYWG010000053.1:7579851-7616557 GCA_034779775.1 Enteromius afrohamiltoni
ATCAACACATATACTATGTAAAGAAAAACTTTTATTTTGGATGCGATTAATCGCGATTAATCATTTGACAGCACTAAAAAAATTGTATTAATCAAACTTTACGTTCATCAAAGAATACTGCGAAAAATGTTGCACAGTTTACGCAAAAATATTAAGCAGCACATTTGTGCAACATTGATAAACAAATATTTCTTTTGGACCACATCAGCATATAAGTGTGATTTCAGATGTTGAAAAAATGGCCATCACATATTTAAATAGAATTTTAAATTGTAATAAAATTACAAAGTAAAGTACTATTTCATGACAAAAAACTATGCATACATGGCGAGAATAAGAGACTTAAAAATCTTACAGACCCCAAACATTTGAAGGCTGTACAATATTACCATAAAATATTGCATTGTATTAATACCCATGCATTAATAATAATTTTCCTTTTTCCTTGTGAAACGTTTTTCTTGAAATGTGCGCTTGTACCAGTGATCTATAATGTATGTCCATTGTTTAAAAGAATGCAATGAATTTTGGAAATTATTTTTGATATTGTTTTGCAGTTAAACATATAACAAGCATTATCATTTGATAGACTAAAGGCCTGTGGTTCAGCAGATTCCATCACAGTGGCGTGCGTTAGAAATTTCAGCAATATTTAAATATCATTTTTGATAAACGGTATCTTATTGATGGAATATCACTTAGTTTTACAGCTTATCTCATTGCAGGCCAGAAGTCCAAGTTAACACGGATTAAATTGTCAAAGGAAAGACATCAGGAGGCAGACATCTTTATGAGTTAATCTTCTCACCCACTAATGAGTCTTCTACTGGATTGCTTAAATTAAAAGCAAATGTGAAGAGTGATTTAGCAGGCTTGCTGAGAGCCTGTCCCACTACATAACACATTAAGTGATTTGATTTCGCTCTCATTACTGTAATAATGCCCTGTTAGGACAAAACAATGAAATGACCAGGTTATCCGGATATTAAACAGTTCCTGTCCAATCAGGGTTAATGACAACAGGGTGGCAAATCCAGCTAAACAAAAGAATAAAGACTTTGGAGGAGAGGGCTGTAAGATTTAGGACTTAAGTACTACTTGAGCTACTTGATGTCATTTACTATTTACTTTAAATGGCAGTTACATTTATTTCAAACAATTTGGGAAAAATGAGCAAAAATGTCCTCCAGAGCTCTTCCACTGCTGTGAATGTCAGCTGAACTACAATGTCTTTAACAAGCTCTGAATGCTATTTCTCTTAAATCTGTTCGGAGCAGCTTTTCCAGTAAAAGCTCTTCTCCTGTCGCTTTTTAATATTGCATAAACACTGTAACACAGTGACAGGCTTACGCTAAAAACTCTTTACAATGATAAAGCAGAAATATGTTTTCGTTATACTTCTGATTAAAGTTGCGATCACTGATCTTTGCTCTGCCGGCTGGCTTCCTGATGCATGCAAAGGGGATTTTACACAGTGACAGTAATCATCCAGTCACTGACTGTCCTTTCATTTTAGAACAAAGAACAGCTAATCCTCATAATTTTTATTGCTAATACCAAAGCATTATTTTTTCTTGTCGTAAAGCATGAAATTAGTAGGAAAGGAGAATTTAAAGTGTGGACATAACATCAGATTTCCTGTTAATACCAAAACATTCTTTTTTTGTAAAGCAGAGATGTTAAAGTGGACAGTCCAGTTGTGTGAAATATTGTATTCATTATTGCAATGCCATGATAAATTAATTTCTGATTTATTGCAATTTGTCAAATCTATACTTAATCATAAATTAAAATGTAACCCACTATATAAGAATACTCTTATCGTTTGATCCTAGTAATTGATCGGTTAGTGTGAGCTGCATTTTAAGATCTATTGCACATAATAATCAGAAGTTAGAGGTGATTTTATTTAGTCTGTTCTTCATGTGGGTTTCCTCAGCTTTATCACATGCTAAACTTCCCACAACTCTCTGTGTTTCAGGCTTTTTGGTATTAGGACAGATAATGTGCATTATTTTGTTTGACTTATTTATTTATTTTTGCTCTAGGCTCGTCCAAATGAAATAAAGTGATTGGTGGTGAGAGAGTCAGAGAGGATTTGCTTTTAGTTGGGATTCTCCCTGTTTTTGTGATTTACGGAACATTTCCTTCAGATTAGCCAGCCCACGCAGAGCACATTAACTAAAGTAAATTTATTTAAATTATTCCATTATTATTATTATAATTTCCCTTGTCTGCTCTCAGAAAAACATTATATAATGAATCAAAAAAGGCATTAGCTCCTTTATCCTTTTATATTCCAAAAAGGTAGTATGTTGGTGGATGAGAATTGGATTTGAACAGGCTAATGCCATCCATAACAAATGAGAGTCTGGATGAGGTTTTAACGTGCAGCAGAGCATCATGGGAAATCTCGGGGCTGTTACCTTGACTGAGGACAAATGGAATCTTTTTTTTTTTCAAATCCATATCATGGTACACTTCAAAAGTGATTCTATGATCAAGGAAAAAGTCTACTTTTTTAAGTTTTACCCACACTTTCAGAAAAAAAAACACTTTTAAAAGATATAGATTTTTTTGTTTGTTTGTTTCAAGTTGAACTGCTAGTAAGGTTGCATAAATGTGTGGTTTTCAGTAGTCATTAATAATCACCTTATCGTTTTGATGCATTATTTTGATGCAATGAACATTATTTTTGAAAAAAGCTTGAATGATCTCATATAACATTACGTAGTTTTTTTTATGCAAGTAATGGTGGCTAAAACCTTTGAAATGCTTTCAGAATGGGTTCTAGTTAAAAATCTCTTAGCATTTTTAAATACATCTAATACTTTGCCTTAATCAGAAAATACTGAAAGACAGGCTATACCATGTGACCTCCCTCCTGGTTCTCTTTACATACACTCTTTCACATACATGTAATACACGTGATGCTGTATAAGGAGGATTATTAGGAAGGATTTAGAGCAGGATTTTGTTCAGAATAAGTATATTAGAATAATTGTTAATCGATGACTCCTATTACATCTCTTAAATCTTCAGTCGGATTACAAGAACATCTGGACAGCGAGAAATGTCTAATTTCTTCAATTTATCCTCAAATTATTGTATATACATAGTTCATGCAGGACAAATATACAGTATGATTAAATGTGACCATACAAGGAGGCCTGATTCTGTTCAGATACAGTATATGGTTGTAATGTTTGAGTGTAATTGCTTTTGCGTCAATAGTCTCTGCTCAGTCTGTTACAACAGTGATAAATGGTTTCTTAAGAGCCCAAAATGAAAGTATTTGAAAAGACAAAAAAAAAAAAAAAATACATGACCTAATCCCATTGGATTATTTATGCTGCCTTCTACACGATTAAGCTACAAAAATGAAATTAAAATGTGTGTTCAATAGGATTTTCAGGGAATTTCCTGCAATGTTGCTTGAAAAAAACACTCTGATAATAAGGAACAATAACTAATTCTGTTGCAGTAGATCTAATGTTATTTTTGCATGCTCTGGGGTCTTGTATTCTCATCTTAACAGAGCAAAGTTAAATTATTTATTTGTTCTAAGAATATCTTAGATTTCTTATTTATTGTGTTTATATGAGACCAGAAAAAAAGTAATCTATGCTATTACAAAACAGAACAGTCTGTATAAAGAAATACATTTAAAAGACTTTTGTGTTTAAATATCAGAAGTATGTGTTTGCACTCCATTAAGAGAAAAAATAAGTTTCCATATCCAAATTTGCTATTTAAATATGCAACATGCACATATAAGGAAACCAAATATGATTTTAATTGATTTAATGCATTTAGATTTGCACTTGTTTTAAAATAAAATAGAAGTCAGGGTGTTGTCTCTGTATTTCCACCCATTTTACATCAGCTCCAAGTGACTGGATTAGTGGTTTTAGTGTCCCTTAATATGTGATTTCCTTGCTATGAATTTGCTTTAAATGGTTATGCAGACCACATAACTAATGGTTTAATCATCATTGTTAAAAATGTGAAGGGGAGATTAAGGGACCATTAAACATTAAAATGCTCAAAGCTATTAAGAGCTTACATGCACTGTAAAAAAAATATATTTTTAATTGTGAAAGATTATAAAAATGCTGTGAAAACAGCATTGCTTAATGGTAAATGTTCTTATAATATGTGAAACTGTATTAACCTTAAATTTTTTGTAATATTACAGTAAAATACCTGTAAATGTACAATTTATGGAAGTGAAAAGGAACGTATGATTTTATATATCTCACTGGAAATTGTAAACTGACATTCTGAGTTCTCTGCAAGCGTGACTATCCACATTTGATGGTATTTTGTTTAAATAATTGTTTCTTAATACTTTTTGTTATTAGTTGTGCAGTTTTTATTTAATTTTTTATTTTACTTTAATGTTTATTGTTTTTTTTGTGCCATATGTGTTTATGTGTTTTATTTATTAATAAACATTCATTTATTTTTAAAATGTACAGGTTATTTTGTAAATGTAAAAAAAAAAAGTTGTTTTTTTTTACAATTATTTGGTTGATTTTTTTAATTTATTTATTTTATACATGTGATGAATTCCAAAACTCTGATGCTATTGAGAACTCCAAACAAACAGTTATTGGAAGATAAATTACCTTAAAAGAATAGGGAAAGGAAGAAAATGAACTGCAGATAGTTTTGCCGTTTTTGATCTTTCTTTTTTTTTTCTCTCTCTCTCTCTCTCTATTCTTTAGAAACCCTGTGCAAGATGCAAACTGCCGCTCAGCCCATTATTGGTGAGTAAAAAGGCAGAGATCAGGTCGTTTATTCAGGGCTGAGGGGGACAAGGAGGAGGAGTTGTGCTTTCTGCTGCAACTGTTGAGGTTCGTCTGTAATGACTGCTTAAGATATAATGGGGGAAGTCATGTATGCATCGCTCTTTGAGGGGGGTGTCAGAGTGCAACAGTTTGGAGGGATGGCCATCATCCCCTTCCCCCTTAAAGCAGTCCGCCCACACTGATTTTTGATAAGTGAGAACAGTCTTATATTAGGCGGGCCATTGCCCCTCACCCCTGTAGGACCTTGTGCCCTAGATAGATGCGCTCACACACATACATGCATGTAAAATGAGAGCATATGGTCCTTTCAAGCTCGCACTGTGCTCGCAGACACACTCAATGGGAAGCGTCAAATGAATATCATCAAAACCATCTCCATCCCCCTCATTATGGATCACTCATTGGCTGAAATTCGCACTCAGATGGGTGCGTCACATGTTGCATGAGAAAGTGTAGGAGGGAACCACAGATTGGCCCATATAGCAGGCCTAATGATGGTTAATTAAGGTAATGAATGTAGATGCGCCACAGGTCATGTAGCTGCCACAGCCTGGTAAACTTTAACAAAACTCATAGAGCCATGGTGGAGGGACCAGCTGGTGCCATATTGAAAACAGCACAATGAAAGTGTAATTGGCTCTCTGGGTCTCAGGAGGTTAAGAGGGAAGCATTAAATAGTGGAAATGGGACTTGAAAATGGCAACTTCAAAGCATTTGTGCAGAACCTGTTGCTCTTATAACAAATATATATTTTTGAGGTATTTTATAAATAGAAGACTGAGTGGTTGTAATTCGTATTTCAATACACAAACTAATGCCACTGCTCTTATATTTCGCTTTCAAATGCTGTGAAATTCTTCAATTTTAAATGTGGCTTGTGACCAAATGCTTTTGTTGGCCACACATCTTAACGCAATCCAGTTAAAATCTGTCTGAATAAATTAATCAGCAGATTCAAATTATAAGCAAAACAATTAGGCCTAATTGTGAGAGGAACATATTTGGATCGGCCTATACTGAGCCAATAAGGCAACCGGCCTTTGGAATTTAACTTTCCTCAACCAAAATAAAGAGACTCAAATGGGAAAAGTATCAGTGAACGAATGATTTTCTTAAAATCTAAAGTAAAAAAATATATATATATCATTATATTATATATTTCTATTATAATATATCATATCATCATATCAAAACTATATCATTAATCATGTTAATATGTGGCGTGTCTTCGTTAATATAGCTATAAAACATATAAAAACGCTTTTAAGCCAGTTTATCATAAACTACAATTATGAGTCGAAAATAGTTCAAATTAGCCTAACAAAATAATATTTTCAAACGCATTGTCGTTGATATGATATTCTTGCCAGTGCACAGCCGGGTGTGCGAGGGCGCGCCTTTCTTAAAGTGAGTGACGTGCATATTCGCTCCACGTCATCTCCACGCTGGACGTTACTGACGTAATCAACATGAGACAGGAACAGTTTTGACACTCTTTAGATGGGAATATCGTGTCAAAATCTCATCATGGGTATTCGTCGACACCAAAAACACGACTTGCGCTCGAAGGAGAATGATCTTGCCATAGAAAGCTAGGTATAACGTAACGCTCTTAAATAATTTAACTTACATTGTTGACTCATGATATTGAGATTGATATCCACTCTCACACTTTTCTTGAGAAATCATACAAAATGTAATTGTAATAAAGTAAAAGTAAAGTATTGTTAAGTAAAGTAATATTCTTACTATATCTATTCAGTGGCATCGTTATTATTTTCTTGTACAGTGATTGCCTACATCGCCTAATAACCTGGGTAAACAAAGACAGATACAAAATTAATGTGTCAAATATTAGTTATAAATACTGGAAAATGAAGGATCCATTTAAATGTTAAACTAGCATAGCTCTATTGAGCCCTCGTCACAGTCAGGAAACCAGTGTTGACTAAATATTTATTTAATAACCGCATATAACGCCTACATAATGAAGGGGCTGTTTGTATTCAGGTGCTGCTAGGTACAAGTAGAAACTGCTTTAAATTAGCGAATTTATCTACATATCCCAAAAAAATTATTTACAATTTATGTAATGAAGTTGACATATCATAGTTTTAGCAGAATGTGTAGTATAATTGGTTGTATTTTAATTTATTTCATGTACTGTTATAACAAGTATATACATCTGTCTACATGTAATTCTGCGCTAGTTGTTAGTCAGCTAGGTGAGTGATATTTCATACTTGTTTGTCTTAAGTTAAAGCAAATTAAAACTTATTGTTATTATGTTTTGTTTTTTTTTTGGTTCTGGAGGCAGTGGAGAGAGCTAAGAAGCCTGCTATACTTGGAAATTGAATCCACATCATGTACCCAGGGCTGCCATTATGAGATTCCCAAAGCTAGCTTTTGTCTTTATGTTTGTGGGCTGCCTGGTGGTCTACCTCACCTACGTCAAACGTCATTACGATGACTCCAAATCGCCAGTATCCGACCAGCTGCCCCAGTATAGGATGGACACTAATAAACAGTCGACCTCAGCTCAGGTGGTCAGTGAAAATTTCCAGTATGGTATTATGTTTGATGCTGGAAGCACTGGAACACGGATTCACGTCTTCAAATTTCAGATCGAGCCAAATGGTATGTTCAAATTTAAAAGGTATTTTTCATAACAACGACTACAGAATTTTCTTGCGTAAATTGAAAACTAGCAAGCAGTGTTATTATTAATAAATAATTGATATAGAGCCGAATTAAAACGAAATGTAAATGTTTTGATGAAAAACTCAAATACCTAAAGTTGAAATAAAAATAAGGTTAATTGAAAAGTACAAAAATACAATAAATGCAACAAAAGCACAAAAACTGTAAGAGTTTATAAATAATAATAGAATAGCATTAAATACATTTCCCACCACAATACATAGATACTTAAGTCATTGGTAAATGGTAAAATGAATTGAAAATATTAACTGATGATGATTTTATAATAGCGTCAATAGATATAATTATGGTCATGGTGGTTATTTTTTGTATTGGATGGTTAGATCAATTTAGATATTCATGTAAAACAAATTGTGTAGTAGCCAAAATGTATTTGAACAGTTGTGGCTGTCATAGAAATACCATAATGCTTACTCGCTTAACAATTTAATTTTAAATTAATAATTTACCTGACCGTTGAATAGCTTTGTGTTACTATTAGCAAAAACAATATATATGTTGCCTGTGTGGGCCTTATCCACAGATATTAGGTTTACAGCCTAGCACAGCACTGATCGTCTAATGGCTTAGTTATCGCATCCCAATTCAGAGCTAAATCAGTTAAGTGCTGCTTTAGCCTTTTATTGTTAAACCTATGATTGTCATATTATAATGGACAGTAAATAGTCCATGCTATGAGGCACATTCTCTCATGCACACACATTCATGTTCAGATCCTAGCTAAGCCTCATAGTTCAAAGGTCACATTGAAGAGTATGGTTGGATTTTATCAGATGCTGAAACATTTGTTTATTCCGCAAAGGTTTGATACAAGCCTACTACTGATGTTGATGTTACACACATACATTTATTAATGTCTGTATACATTGTTTTTAAAAACTTTTTGTGTTAACAGAAGCTCCTAAATTAGCCCATGAGACATTTAGAGCTATAAAACCGGGACTGTCTGCTTACGCTGATGACCCAGAGAAGGTAGCCAGTAAAATGTGTTCAAGTTTTCTTTTAAAATTATATATATTAATTGTGAACCCATCACAAATGCCTCTGGGTTGTGATAGTATTTCGGTGTCTGTAGTTTAATGATTATATTAATGTTGATTTACAGAGTAAGGAAGGACTGCTGGAACTGTTAAATATTGCTAAAGACACTGTTCCTGAGACATTATGGAGTTCTTCCCCGCTCATGCTCAGAGCCACGGCGGGGCTTAGACTGCTGCCTGGTGAGAAGGCCGCAATCCTGCTGAACAAGGTCAGAGAATCATCAGTCACCAATTGAACATCCATTAAGTAGTTTTAATGATAAAAATGCTAGAACACAATTTTGGGAGGTGTTAAACACAGCAACAGTAAAAAGTCAAGGGCAGAGTACATTCTGGTGTTTTTTTTAATTCAGTTAAGATTTAATAGTTAATCTTAGGATAATTAAACTGTGTTAAAGGTTACTGAGATGAGAGTTATGCCATTCAGGTATTTCTCGTTTAGCCTGCCATCTTAGTATCTCCTAATCATGCCGCAGGTTTCAGTATCTGTAACGTCATGCCATATTGAGTGTAAAATTGTAAAAATCTTTGCTTCAGGTGAGGGAGGTGTTTAGCGAATCCGTGTTCTTGTATAAACCAGAGAGTGTGTCAATCATGGATGGCACAGATGAAGGTACTGTATCAATTACTTCTATGCCGTACTGTAAGGTAATATATGTTCATTTTAAGTCTAATTTGAAAATTTAGACTAAACAACTAATAATATACATTTGTAACATATTGGCCAAGAAAAGACAAAAGAACATTACATAAAATAACTTTAATAAAAACAATTGTAAATGTTACTAAATATATAATACCATTGTGGTTAAAGGTTTATATTCAAGCAGATGATTTTAATGTTGCAGTGATTTGCTGTGCTGCGATCCATGCAGAAGTCTGTCTGCCATGAAGCAGATGTTACCATACGTCTCTAGCTCATTAAAAGCCTCTGGTCACTGCGGTCAAGCATTTGCACTTCTGGCAGAAAGATATAAGTTGTAAATTGAAATTTTCTTTAGTAATAGCTTGAGCTGTGTATATATTAGCGATAGATAATGCGTATATGGGACTTTAATCCAATCCTTTAAAATAGTTCACACAAGTAATAATGAGCCCAGGGGATAATGTCCCGTGTGCACTATAATCTCAGCAAACAGATTAGCACCCATTAATTTGCTATGCAGTAAATTCTAGTGTTTCGCAAAAGTAGTTGATACTACTTTTTTGTTGATATACAAGTTCTTTTCACTTAATGGGTAGAAATTTATATTTGAGATTTTCTTGTAAAATTAATACTTAAACTCTGCAAGGTCCCATAACCGGATAATCTGAGTCTCATTATCAGTGAAAGTCTGAACTCTCCTGAACGCACAAGCTTACCCAACCAGATTAGGCCATCACAGCAAATCATACAGACTTATTGTTAATGCTGTGCGTAAGTGGTATATGTGAGGGAGTCGGCAGGGATGGAGTTTATAGACACTAAGTGAGTTTGGTTATTTCTGAGGGCTAAAGCCCCTTACTTTGTTAAGATGCAACCTACATTCAAAACAAACATAGAGTCTTAGCATAGAGATCTGATGATGCGCTCACTCAGATTCACTCCGTCATCCGGCTAGACCTTGACTTTATTTTAATGCTAAACTCTTTAAATTCAGCAACATATGTTGCACAAAACAGTTCAAACATTTTTTAGGTTGTTAAGAAAAGGAATGCAAATACAAATACATTTATGCATCAAACATTACTAAAAAATGTGTAGCATGGCAACTAAAATGTTTGGCAGCTATTTTTAACGTTGCTATGGTAGTATGCAGAATACTTTTACAAAAAATGAACGCATATTTGTATTTATGCAGGCATGTCAGCATGGATTACTGTCAACTTTTTATTGGGTAAGCAAATTTTTGTATTTCATGGCGACAGAACAATGAACAGAACACAAATTAATTTCCCTGCCCACCATTTTTGTTTTGTTTCTTTACTGTTACTTTGAAAAAAAAACCTCTTACAGGTGTTCTTTATGGTACTGAGACTTCTACAGTAGGCATGCTGGATTTAGGAGGGGGCTCCACCCAGATCACCTTTGCTATACAGGATGAAGTAAGCCATGCACATGCATATACTGTACATATAGCTGTGTTCTCCTGCTAATGAAGCCATGACACTCCCAACAAACTACCATGATGGTCTCCCATCCTATGCATTAATCCGGAAATGTCCTGCTAATCCGATAGGCCTGGTAAATAAAGTTTGTTGTACATTGGGCTGAGAGAGTTAGAGAGATTCTTGGTCTTGAACTAGGTCAGGTCTTGTAGGGTGGGATTGAGGACCAATTTATCATGTCGTTACACAGTTTCTCTGAGAGCTTTAGTTCCAAACACGAGCTCAGATGAGAACTGTCCTGCAGATTGCAGCTTAGTTGCTGACAGATATTGTTAAATAAATAGTATGCACTTAAAACTGCCACAGTATGCAATTGATGTCTAATGTTGTATTAAATAAGTACACTAGAGAAGAACATTGCGGAAGCAGGTGATGATGAGATTAATACACACTAAAAAGAGTAAAAAAAACAACAACATTGCTTTCTCTTGCTGAAATCCCTCCCATTCAAGGTTTTACTAATCTAAACTTTCCTTTGCTTATTTGCCTCTTTATGATTAATCGCTTGTATTCCCTCAATTGTAAGCCGCTTTGGATAAAAGCATCAGCTAAATGAATAAATGTAAATTTCCCACTTAAAGAGAGAGTTCACCCAAAATGATCTAAAATAATTAATTATTCACACTCATGTCATTCCCGTCCTGACTATGGGTCAGAGAGCTCTTAATAAAAAAAATCTTAATTTGTCTTGTTAATTAATTTTTGGGTGAACTAACACCTTAAAAAGAGAAGAGAGCAACATTCAATGCATCAGTATTTGCTTGTTTGTGTTTTGTTCCTGCGCAGAAAACCATCCAGACCTTACCCATTGATTACGTGACATCATTTCAGATGTTCAACATCAGTCACGCTCTCTACTCATACAGGTAAAGTGGGTCTTACGTTTTTAGAGACTATATTGTCCTTTTTTCTTAAGGATAAGGATTATAGTTCCAAACAAAGCTAAAGTAGTTTTTGAGTTAAACTTATTTGAGTTGATGATTCAATGAGGCATTCTTAACTTAATTTCAAAATTAATCAGCCTCTCCAATTAGGGACTTGGCGCCGCCTACAGGCGGTTTTCCCAGGATGGTCCTAAACCAGCCAGGCTCAAAAACAACCTTCGTGAAATATTGTTTAAATTGTCATTAAATTAAAAAACCCTCCAAAAAAGAAGAGTCAAAACATTATTTTTTGTCAATTTCGCACACCCCTACTTAAAAAAAAAATGTTTTAAGATTTAACAAATAATGCCAGTTTCTTAATTTCTTCTTTAGTTTACATTTAGATCTCACTGAGCAGATAATCTCTAGTCAATAAACAGGCAGAATAAATTTCCAATACAAAAATTCTGTTATTTGGTTAAAAATAAATAATGAAATATCTATAGATGGACAAAAATCTATCGTTTTTAATTCTGCAGGTGAATTTAGGCATCACAACATTGTAATTGACCAATCATTTTTTTAAATTAATATTTTTAAGCCAATATTTGATAGTACAATATCATGCATTCCTTAATTACATCTCACTGAAGAACATTCAGAAATACAGTATTACCATCCATTCATTTAAAGACTTCAGCTTTCTCTGTGGCTTTTTCCAGTGATGTTACATGACTTGCAGTGCTCTAGCACTGGAGTGAAACCTCTGGCAGATGTTTGACACCACCACCCCGTTGGTTTCTGTGCTTGGTCAGGGGCGTCCAGGGCTTTCTAGGTTATGTGAGCTCAGTGTTTAGTGCGGCCAGCACAAGTGTTTGAGGCAGCGTGTGTGTGTGTCCGCTTGCCTCACACTCCTGATAAGAGCGTAATCACACAAGCCTCCAATTACAATCCCATCGTGGGACTCATCTCCAGATTACTAGAATTACTAGTTATTCATGGCAGGAGATTTGACACAACAAACCCTCCAGCAGAGACCAACCAAACAAAATCTGTACTCATTGACATTTAAAAGGCAAGACGGTGATGAGGATTGGATGCAGGAATCACTTATGGTGTATGGCAGTTGTTTCAGTAGTTTGCGATTCTCATACACCCATGAAATGCTGAAATGTTATAGTATGTGCATGTATATTTTTAATAAGAATAAAAAAATGTGCAATTTGGGTTTGTTCCTTTGAATGTCTTTTCTCTTTCTCTGTAGTTACCTTGGCCTGGGGTTGATGTCAGCCAGACTTGCTGTGTTAGGAGGGATTGAAGGACAGCCTTGTATGTGGTCTACAATCTCTCTTCATCTTTGGCTTTTAAAGACCTCATTCACTCGATAAATAAGCCATTATCTAATCTCTTAATAACACACTGAAGATTAATTCCTTGGTGGCCAGCTGTTGCACTGATTTAGCTGAGGCCAGAGAGAGAAGCTGCCATCAGTGCAATAGCTTCCGCCTGCAGTTCACTATTGCGATTTACATTTAGTACACTACAAATGTTTTTGGTTTATAGTTTTGTCCCTTGTATAAGTGTATCCCGCTTCTCTCTGAGTGGGTTTTAAGGTTATTATGAGCAAAGACAGGGATGTGTTTGTGTAAAGCTTTTTTATGTTTGGCCATCAGGTGACACTGCAGAGCTCGTGTCTGGATTTGTCCTCCAGCAGTGTCATAGTTCTTCCACATAGTGGCAGTAAAAATCCTGTTATGTGCATAAATAAATCATTTGATTGCTCTGTGGGTGTCTTTTCAGTAGCAGGACCCCAAGAGCTGGTTAGTCCATGTCTAGCCCCAGATTACACTGGACAGTGGGAACATGCTGAAGTACTCTACACTATTAAAGGGCAGAAAGCAGGTATAAAAACAGATCTCTGCCTGGGTTATTTTTATTTTTTTTTATGTTCAATTGTATTTGCATTAAGTTTTACGCCCCAGAATGTTATCATTATAATATGATATTTGATTTCATGTTCACTTGTGTGTGTGTATCCTCTTCTAGGGGAGCCCATATACGAAACTTGCCTGACAAAAGTGGAAAAGATGATCTATAAACGTGTGAGAAAAATCGAGGGAGTGAAAGACATGGACTTCTATGCATTCTCGTATTACTACGACAGGGCTGTGGATCTGGGCCTCATTGGTATGAGATTAGTCTGATTGCTGTCATTTTGATTTAAACATTGTTTTTTTAGAGTAACAAGCAGTGAGTTAAACCTTGTATTAACTAATCACTTTCTGTGTCTCTGACTCAGATCAAAACACAGGAGGGACTGTCAGAGTCAGTGATTACATTGAAGGTGCTAAAAAAGGTAAGTGTGTTCTTGTAAAAGAGTCTGATTTTATGGTGTCAGTATCTGACTAATGTAATATGTATCATTTTAAAGCTTGGGTTAGTATTTTCTTTTTTTTTTAGGGAGGTAACAAAATCTTTTATTACGCATAGATGCCTAAATTAATCAAGGGTGACAAAAAAACTAAATTTGTTAAAAAAAACAAAAATAATAAAATAGGCTAAAAAAAATCACATTAGGTTTCCACAAAAATATTAACAAGTACACCAGTTTGCAACATTTATGATGTTTAATTGCCACTAAAGACCAGAGTAAAATGTAAAATTACGCTTTGCTGTCATAGGAATACATTTTTAATGTTAATATATATTGAAATAGAAAACATTTTAAATTAACATAATATTTCTTAATACTGTTTTCACTGTATTTTTTTTTTATTAAATAAATGCAGCTTTAGTGAGCATGAGAGAAAAAAAACGAATTAATTTTTGAAGTAGGTACTGTAGTATTTCCAGCACTGCAAAAGAAATAACATATCATAGTGCCTTTATTACTATAATATTAGATTATTGGTCATATTCGATTAAAAGTGCCAAATTCATAAATGTAAATTAAATGTTCATTTTCTAAATAATCCATTCTGTTTGGTTTTGCTTAACAAAACATTAACAAACTGTCTCCTGCTCCAGTGTGTGATAACATGGCAGTTGGAGGAATAAAGGAGAGTCCATTCCTGTGTTTGGATCTGACCTACATTTCGGTACTTCTTCAGGAGCTTGACTTCCCTCCTGATAAAGAGCTGAAGGTGTGCTGCTCTTGATTTATGATTCCTGACTGTGAAATAGTTACTTCGTGGTGACTTTTGGACATGGATTGTAAAATGTTAACTGCAGTAGTATGTGATTTATCTGTAATATTTTGAAGAACAGATGTCAGGGTGATGCTGTGATTTTTTTTTTTTTTTTTTTTTTTTTTTTTTTTAACCCATTTGTTCTGTTTAAATTTCAGCTGGCGACACAAATAGATAACGTGGAGACTAGCTGGGCTCTCGGTGCCACTTTCCATTGCATAGAGTCACTCCGTAAACATGGGACATGCTAAAGCACTGACTGATTTTAATGCTCTGGGAAAAATAACGAACTTTGATTGTACTTGCCATTTTGTCATAGAATGTGAGTTCAATGTGAGTTTTTATACATACCTCTGACTTTCTGAATGTTTCTGTTTTCCTCCTAGTATGTTAGGCTATGACTGAAGGTAAAATGTTTGTACTGGTTTGAGTGTTTACAGCATGTCAGGGTTAATTATATAAAACTGATCAAAATCACTTATTTTATATTATTCTCTAGCTTGTAGTTTATTTTAATATATTACACAGTACGTTCAAACAAATCATGTATTTAATATTATATATTATTTGCTCTCAGATGGAAGAAAGCTGACCAGAGCTGTCACTGTCACATTCATGTACTTTTCTCTTGTAGGTATAAACTAAATGTGCCCATTATTAAACATGGGAAATATAAAATACCAGTTTATATAAAATGCCATATAAATATCATCTAAAAAAGCTGAAAACTGTGCTCTGTGTAAAGTATTTAAAAAGTGTAATTGCACATAAAGTTTGCAAGAAGTGAGAAGGCAGTATGTAGTCTGCCTTGTGTTTGCTCTCATCACATTGTTCACCTGTTCAGATGTGCTGCTGTTCTTTCTTGGCACCAGCAGGTGTCACAACACTAAGGCCTGCAGGGGGTTGAGCAGCCCATATGTCACAATTCATTACTCATTGTTACTCATAGTGCAGTTCATTTTCAAATCCGTATAGCATTTACACAATATGAATTTCTGTTGACCTGAAGTAAAAAATCTCTGGAAGGTGATGGTATCATAACGTGGCAGTTGAAGCCACTGTATTTTGAAAACAGAATGAAAACAAGGTTTGTTTGTTTTTTGAACCCCCCCAGAATGCTACCATTTTCTCATGGGGTATCTCCTTCCAGTCTTATTTTCTCCTGATCTTCAGGATCAAGTCAAATTTGTTTAAAATACATATGTTTGAATATATTTATTTATTTATTACTGGTACCTTTGAAGACAGGCATAACATAAAATGCTTCTAGAATAATTATTTAAATGTTTAAAAATGTATTAAAATAAGAATGATTGAATGCCAACTACTATTCGCTTCTGAATCAGACTCCTCCCACTTTTAAAAGTTTTCCACCGGTTGCATGTAAGATCGTTCCTTATACGGACATATTCTGGCTCCAAATCAGTCCGGAATTGTAGCTATCAATGAAAAGTCTGTATAACTATAACAATGGAAACTCGGCTCTTATGAAACGTAAGGAAATGGGCAAGTCTTTACAAGTCCTCTTCAGTAGAGCTAAAAGAGGCAACGGTTAAATGGCCTAATATTTGCTGACCAAAGTTGTTTATACAGTAAAACGACAATTTCGGTCTAAGTCCGGGCACAAAATTCATCATAGTTCTTAATACATTCCTAAACCTGTAGCTCGTTAGTTAGCGTTGCTGAGATGATTGACATGTGACGCAGCCAATGACAATACAATTACAAATGCGGCACTGGCCAATAAACAGACGTGTGATAAAGCCCCGCCCACTTTGTTCCCCAGTTGACATAGGGGTGTGTCTCAAAGTGAATAGTGCGTGTAAAGTCCTTGAACACCGCACCAACCTGGGCACAGCAAGTCAAAGGGGTCCAAACTTTCATCCTTTGTTTGTTAAACGCGTTGTCAACATGTCCAAACCTCTGACCGACCACGAAAAGCGCAAGCAGATCAGTGTTCGTGGTATAGCTGGTCTGGGAGATGTTGCCGAAATCAAAAAGAGCTTCAACAGGCATCTTCACTTTACCCTAGTGAAGGACCGCAATGTGGCCACTCCGCGGGATTATTACTTCGCGCTGGCGCACACGGTGCGGGATCACCTGGTGGGCCGCTGGATCCGCACTCAGCAGTATTACTACGAAAAAGACCCGAAGGTAACGGATCACTTCTTCCTCTTCCCTGTGCAAGCAGCCAGGAAGTGGCATGTTTGTGCAGCAACGTTGGTGGACACATAAAATGCATGTAAACTAATTATTACCTGGTAACGTTATACATTCGTATATGAATAAATGAGTAAAAGTTTGATGCACTAACCATCATACTATTTGTGCATTCATTGCAAACATATACTGAATATTCCTGTTGAATTTAACCTGGACAGTCATTTGTTTTGTGTTTGCATTGACATCTATTTGGCCGTGCTTTGATATCGGGGCAGCTGTTAGTTTGTGCTTCCTGTGCAAATTGCGATCTTTTCCTTGTCGTATTAGGCCATCATTAGTAAGTATTTTGCAAGCACTAGATGTGTGCTCACTAGGGCACGTACAGATTACACTATACCAAACCCAGAAGAAGCTAATAGACCTTATCTAGTGCACTGACATGGTCCATGTGCAGCAGAATTACTCGTGGCTATTAATAGGCACCTGTGACTGGGTGCTTTATTTTGATTTGGGAGGTAATAGTGTTGTGTGTGTTTTTGGAGAGCAACAGATTGAAAGTGTTTTTTCTTCCAGCCTTTTGTGGTTACTGCAATGTGGCTTGCACTGTATATTCACTGTATTGAATGACAAAGTACAACACGCGTGCGCAAGAACCATCCTGTTCTGGAGACAATGTTCTGGCCACAAGCAAAAATTTAGAGAGTATGACTGCTTTTCAGAGATTTGTGTGCTGTAAAATGTAAACTGTAAAATACCGATTTCTTCTCCTATATCTAAATAGAACCAGATAGCTTTATATGGTTTAGCACAGCACACCAATACGTGAAGCATTTCCAGGAACTTCACTCTTGTCAAGCATTAAGCTTGTTGAGGTCAGACCCCTGGAAAAACAGTAAAACACTCTGTCACTTTATTTAAACCTACAATATGCTGTTATTAAGCACCGTCTCAGTGCATGAAAGTGAAGCAAGCATTTATTTATTACTGTGATATTTAAATGTTGTTCACTGTGGATTTGAGGTCTTCAGCAGGCTTTAAACCCCTGCCTTTGCAGACATCTTATAAAAAGTTGACTCCAAGCCAAAGACATCAAATAAGAAACCTGGAAATGCCGTGACATCAGGTTTAGAGCTCAGTATTTTTTCTCCTGTTTTGTTTTGAAAAAGTAACGTATTTCTACACCATTAATCTTCTATAGTTCACATTAAATGTATTGTCAGAAGAGGGAATTTTCCAGACCTTGTGGTGTTTTACTTTTCATGTAGCTTTGATCTGCTTCAGACGTGAATGCTCATGCAGATTGATCTGTGTGTTTTCTGTTCCAGCGCATCCACTATCTCTCTCTGGAGTTCTACATGGGCAGAACTCTACAGAACACCATGATAAATCTTGGGCTACAGAATGCCTGTGATGAGGCCATCTACCAGGTAAAGTGCATCTCTATGACTCGGCAAACTTAATACTTTGGTAGTGTTTTATTTAATTGCAGAACTTGCCAACAGCTCTATTACTTAAACATCCTGACACTTTAGAAACAGCTGTTGTTTTTTCCCCCTGCTCACCCACAGAGAGCTCATTGGGGATGTAGATCAATTGCTACAGGCTTGCAAAACTGTCTAAAGCCTTCCTTTTCTAAATGTTAAAACACAGAAGTTGCTAAAAACTGTACGAAGTTTACATAATCAATTTTAAATGTTGTTGTCTTTACAAGGAACTTGTGTTGCGTATATGCGTTTATATAATGATATTATTATAATGAGATGCATTTATTTATTGATCTTCAGCTTGGACTAGATTTGGAAGAGCTGGAGGATATTGAGGAGGATGCAGGATTGGGAAACGGAGGGCTTGGGCGTCTTGCAGGTACGGAAAAAAAAAAAACTACTCTTGTTGTAGAGTGCCAGAATCTGATCATAATGGGCATTCTCCTTCTCCTTTAGCTTGTTTTTTGGACTCAATGGCATCTTTGGGTTTGGCGGCATATGGATACGGCATTCGTTACGAGTTTGGCATCTTTAATCAGAAGATTGCCAATGGCTGGCAGGTAAACCAAAACTGAAAAATACATTCTTACACAAATATACATTTATTGTAGCCTTGTATTGAGTTAGTTGGACAGAAAGCCTCATTTAATTCTGGGACAAACTTTTTTTTTTTAAAGGTAGAGGAAGCTGATGACTGGCTGCGTTATGGTAACCCCTGGGAGAAGGCCCGTCCGGAGTACATGCTGCCTGTGCATTTCTATGGCCGAGTGGAGCATAGACCGGAGGGACCAAAGTGGGTTGACACCCAGGTTTGTCGGTCATGATCTAGTGCAATCTCAACTAATCTCTGACACTGTTCTGAGAAAACAGCAGAAGAAAGACACAGCTGAATTGAGATAATCAGATGCACCCCTTTTGAACTGTTGAATTTTTCTTTTGGTCAATGTTAACTGTTAGAAAAAAAACATTATGCTTACCAAGACTGCATGTATTTAATCAATATACTGTAAAAACAGTAATATTGTTTCCCTTCTTAATAATTTTGTGACAATTTATGAATATGTAGTTCAAAAAAGTAGCATTTATTAGAAATGGATACATTTTGTTACATGATAAACACTTGACCGATGATGAAACACACCAGTAAGCGAGCAGCATCTTGGTTCCAGACCAACAAAATTAAGGTTATGGAGTGGCCAGCCCAATCCCTGGACCTTAACCCAATAGAAAACTTGTGGAGTGATATCAAAAATGCTGTTTCTGAGGCAAAACTGAGGGCTTGTCAAATCATCCGTGGCTGGAATACCTGTTTACAAGTGCCAGAAGCTGGTTGACTCACTTCATGTTTTGAAGTAAAATATAATGGAAATAAAAATATTATAAGAATTCTGAGCTTCACTCACGTTTTAAAAAACACTGAACAAATTAAATTGTGTTCAAAATAATAGCAGTTTTATTAATTTTAGCTCTGGGTTGGTCTTGGAGCTAAAACCAGTTCAAATGTCTATAATTTTTTCCTCTACAAGTGTATTTCAATTGAATTAAAATCAGCTGATGAGAATGTTTGTGTCTTTTCTGTGGCAGGTGGTGCTTGCGATGCCTTATGACACTCCTGTGCCTGGATATAAAAACAACACTGTGAATACTATGAGACTGTGGTCTGCCAAAGCTCCTAATGATTTCAACCTGCAAGAATGTAAGTCCACACAATGATTATTCATTTACACACACACGCACACACACTGCAGGTCCAGTATTGCACATTTGCGTTTTTGGTGCTTTTACGGCTGTATCACTGAAGGTAAGTGACACCCTTGGTTCTGGTTTGGGTGAATAATCCCTGCTTCTGTGTGAGTGAAGAATGTTGCAATATTCACTACAGTATGTTTGAAATTTCCATGCATCATTGAAATAGTGTGTTGTATTACTTTAAGATCGAACTAGTCTAAACTTACCTTCTTACTTGAGTTTAACTTGTTTCCTGGGAGAATGGTTTCTGTGTAGAATACTAAATATAGCATTCTTGCAGCAACACAGAAACAGGAGAGCAGTTGGCAGCAGGCCAGGGTTACCCATAGATACGCCTGCTTTTGAGAGGCTCCTTCATGATTGTCTGGCCTCTACACAGAATGACTCGTTCTATAATAGACATGGTACTCCTAAGGTTTTGCAACCTAATTAAGTCATATATCCGCACCATAGTTTTCCCAATGTGTAGATTGTCCTCCCCTCTCCATGTAGTTAGACCGTTCCTTTTTTTTTTTTTTTTTTCAACAAGGCTGCATTAAATTGATCAAACATGACAAAGTATTAAGTTACAAAGATACTTTTTATTTTAAGAATCTTAAAGAAAATCATGGTTTAAGACCACTAGCCTGGTTAGTTAATAAATGCTGAGAAAACTCTGTTGTTCCCTTGATTTTATAATGGAAAAATACAATACGGATTTGAAATGCCTTTTTGTAGTTAATGTGGGAGATTACATCCAGGCTGTACTGGACCGAAACCTGGCAGAGAACATTTCCAGAGTGCTCTACCCCAATGACAATGTAAGTACACACACCTCTCAGTACTATAAATCTCTTACTGAGATCTTGTGTGTGGGTTTATGTGGTTTATGAGGACACAAATGTGTATAATGACCTGGGTATGACATGGGTATGAAGGTGATTTATGAGGACAGTGTCCCCGTAATTCAAAAGGCTTAAAAAACATACTAAATGGTGTTTTTTTTTTTATTTTATTTTTTTGTAAATCTAAAAATGCACACAGTTTCCTGTAAGGTGTAGGTTTAGGTGTAGGGTGTAGGACAATACCACATACAGTTTGTCCAGTATAAAAACAATTAGGCCTATGGAGAGTCCCCATAAATCACAAAAACCAACATGTGTGTGTCTGATGGAGTGAATATGCAAAGAAGAATCTGTGATATACGATATATGTATTAGTAAAGTATTAGTATACATTTGTGTATTTGGACTATGTAGATGCTGGTATGCAACATGCTTTAGTGGCTTTAGTCTGGCACAAGCCGACTGAAAGCTCTTGTGCAACAGCACCACAGATGTGTAATGCAATGAGGAAGTATGATATGCTAGTCTATATAGCTTTTGTTCCCACAGCTACTAAAGTGCCCCTATTATAAACAAGTGTTTTGACCTTGCATGTACAGCAACCTGAGTTTTCTTTATACTATATAATATAATGCATTTTGTTCAACAGCTCCCAAACGATTTGGTCACTGATTCATTTTTGATTGGTTGATTTTTATTTAAAGCAGTATTTATAAGCATTTAAACAACTCTACAAAAGCGGCACCTAATGGCAAAGAATGAATTTGCATTTTCATTCAGTCAAATGCAAAAAGACCAACAAGTGGCGGGCAATATGCTAATGATTTATTTTGACGTCGAAATCCAAGGGACTGTTCTAAACAACTTTAATACGACAATTTAAAACCTTGCAGGATGTTTTCATTTACTCAGAGCTGTGGTCATTTTCAAAAATCTATAATAGGTGCAGTATGTAAGATTGACAGCTAGAAATAAAATGTGTATTGCAAAAACAAAGGCACCCTAGAACGCACATTTTAGAGTAGAATTACAACTGATAACTGGAAGTGGGCAGGATCCTACAGATTAAAGTTGCAGTATGTAATATTGCTGGCATGCATGTAAAATGGATATTGCAATTCTGGCCCAGAATCTGGCCGAAACACACATTTAAGAGTAGAATTACCGGCTATAGCATTATTTATACAGATAAACGGCTATTTAAACATAACATGTCTCCTAAATATCTACAAACATAGTTTATTTTTGGGCTTTAGAAGAGTCTAAAACTTACAGCACCTTTAACTATATAGCCAGAAAACACAATGCTTGGTTATTATCAGAAAAACTGACAGAAAATGAAATATTGTGTTATTTGTAAAGCTCCGTATGTGTTTTAATATTCATTAAATTCTTTGTATATGTATGCGTTAGTTTTTTGAAGGGAAGGAGCTCCGTTTGAAGCAGGAGTACTTTGTGGTAGCTGCTACTCTGCAGGATATCATCAGACGCTTTAAATCTTCAAAGTTCGGCTGCCGGGATCCTGTGCGCACCTCTTTTGAGTCTTTTTCTGAAAAGGTGATATTACTTTAAATGCGTTAAATGGTTGCTGTTCTTAAAATTGATTTGAAAATATTTGTTGGAGTCAACCTATATCCTTTCAGAATAGTATAATGCTTTCAAAACCCCTTCTCAGGTGGCGATCCAGTTGAATGATACTCATCCAGCTCTGGCCATTCCTGAACTCATGAGGATCCTGGTGGATATAGAGGGGCTTGACTGGGAAAAGGTGTGACGTACGATAATAGAACAACATTTACTAGTAATTAATTTATTTATGGACACATTTACTGAAAATTAGCTGGTATATGAGTGTTATGGAAAGTGAACAAATTAGTTTTCTGCTTAGCCATGCTGACATGAGTAATGTAAAGAAAGTATTGTTCATACTGTACAACCAGCAAACTCAAAATGAGTTTTTTACAGCATTTTTCTGTGTGTGTGGGTAGGCATGGGAGGTCACCACAAAGACATGTGCATACACAAACCACACAGTGTTACCCGAGGCCCTGGAGCGTTGGCCTGTCTACATGTTTGAGAAACTTCTGCCGCGGCACCTGCAGATTATCTACGAGATCAACCAGCGGCATCTGGATGTGAGGATACGTACACAAACTAACTCAAGATGATGTTAAACCAATCGCTTTGTCTGATTGAGTCTCTGTTGTAGAGAGTCGCTGCGCTGTATCCAGGCGACTCTGATCGCTTGCGAAGGATGTCCCTGATCGAGGAGGGCGATCCAAAGAGGATCAACATGGCTCATCTTTGTGTGGTCGGTTCGCACGCTGTTAATGGAGTCGCACGGATTCACTCAGACATTGTCAGAACCACTGTGTGAGTTGAGTGCTTTAGTTGCTATACAAAAATATTTGACTGAATCTTTTCCATGGAGCCATTTAATAATGTAGCTTTTTATCCCCATTGATATTGCTTAATTATTGTTAACTATACACTTTTTTTTAAACGGACGTTTAGAACATGGAGACGTTTACATTTTTTGTGGTTTAAGGTTCAAGGACTTCTGTGACATTGAGCCAGAGAAGTTTCAGAACAAGACCAATGGTATCACACCTCGTCGCTGGCTGTTGCTGTGCAACCCCGGCCTAGCTGACATCTTCGCTGAGGTCACTTTCTTAACTAAGACTAGTTCTTGCTCTTCCCCCATAGGTTTTCTTTTTGTCCCTCACTGTCTTGTGCTTGTTTTCTGTTCAGAAAATTGGTGAGGACTTCCTGACAGATCTTTTCCAGCTAAAAAAACTTCTGGACTTTGTCGATGATGAAATGTTCATTCGGGATGTGGCCAAAGTGAAACAGGTGTGCATTTCTTGTTGTTGTTGTTTTTTTAATTTTTTTTTTTTATGATTTTTGTTATTTTGTATTCATGAATATGATGAATGATATAATATATTATTTTATTGTATTTATTATTAATTTATTTTATTTTTTTAAGGAGAATAAGCTGAAGTTTGCAGCATATCTGGAGAGCGAGTACAAAGTAAAGATAAATCCTGAGTCCATCTTCGACATCCAGGTCAAAAGAATCCATGAGTACAAGAGACAACTGCTCAACTGCCTGCATGTCATCACTTTATACAACAGTAAGAATTACACACAGAAAAACACATCAGGACAGAGGACCAAATATATAGCACCTTTATTAATATTGGCTTGTCTTTTACTGGTACAGTTTTATTTTATTTTATTTTATTTATTTATTTAGTTTGCTGTTTATTTTTAAATATTAAAAATTTTAATATTTTAGTTGTCATTGTTTATCAGAATGATGTAATAACTAAATATTTAAATAACTCCAATTAATAAATGATTTTATTTTATGATTTTTTCTTTTTTTTCCATTCTGCTCTTTCTAGGGATTAAGAAAGAACCAAACAAGAAGTTTGTTCCGAGGACAGTAATGATTGGTGGAAAGGTATCTGTATTCTGTTTAAATTAATAAAAAATAATAATCATTATTTAGATATATAGATATTGGTCGTATTTGACAAAAACAGGTTACAGGTTGACAAAATTATATGAAATAAATATAGAAAATAATCAAACTTAATTGAAAAATTTTAGCAACAATTGTTTTAGTAAAGAACATATGATTCCTGAAATGTCTGGAGTCATGAAATAGGTTTCTCATTATGTAATTTAATGGATAATATTGATACTTGAAAATGATCTACTTTTTCTTATGAGGGGCCTTTGAATATTGTGTTGGGCAATAGAAGGCCCTCGAGAGAAAAAAGGTTGAGAGACACTGCTTTAAGAGTCCTAAATGTTCTAAAGGTGTTTTTGTGTTGTCCTGCACTGCCTCCCGCAGGCAGCACCAGGCTATCACATGGCAAAGATGATCATTAAACTGATTACCTCAGTGGGGGAGGTGGTGAACCATGATCCTGTGGTGGGAGACAGACTCAAGGTCATTTTCCTGGAGAACTATAAAGTCTCTTTAGCTGAGAAGGGTGAGTAAATGTATAAACCACTGTAGAAGTATAGCCAGAAAAATATCAACGTGCAATAATTGAACTAATAATTATTTTTGCTAAACTGTAGATGCCTTATTTTTTTGATTGAATTTATCATATGCTTTGCTCTTCAGTGATCCCCGCTGCCGACTTGTCCGAGCAAATCTCCACGGCAGGTACAGAGGCCTCAGGTACAGGGAACATGAAATTCATGCTTAACGGAGCCCTGACCATCGGCACCATGGATGGCGCTAATGTGGAGATGGCAGAAGAAGCAGGAGAAGAAAACCTGTTCATCTTTGGCATGAGGGTGGAGGATGTGGAGGCCATGGACAAAAAGGGGTGAGGAGGAGTGAATTAATATAAATGTGATAAGACAGGCTGAAGGACTGTTGTAATAAAACAAAATATGGATACAAATCTATATTACATTACAATTTTCACCTTTTTGTGAGAACATTTTAAGTTAAAATAAGTAATGGCTCATTTTGACAGGATTTATCTTGTAGTACTTGTAATACTTGTAGTATTTGTAATATTTTCTTTTTTTGTGTGTGTTTTTGGCATTTTTGTTATTTTCGTTTTGTAACATTTTCTTTATTTGATTCTATAGAACATCTTTTTGAATTGCATTCCGGTTACCAAACACTATTTGAATGGTTATATTTTTAGTTTACAATACCAACACTGTTTGTGATCTAGATACAATGCCAGGGAATACTACGAGCGTCTGCCTGAACTGAAGCAGGTGATGGATCAGATCAGTGCTGGATTCTTTAGCCCCAAAGAGCCTGAACTCTTTAAAGATATTGTCAACATGCTCATGGATCATGACAGGTAAGTGTTAAACGGTTCAGTTATCCCTTTTGCATTTACTTGCGTGGCTTATACAGGTCCATCTGAGGGAAACTTGCTACTGTTTTACCCTAATATATCGACGTCAATAAAATTCATAGCTACTTGATGTAAAAATGATCAAATTTCTTTGTTTTAGTGGAGATATCGGACTTCTGTTTGTCTCTCTCAGGTTCAAGGTGTTTGCAGACTATGAAGCATACATCAGCTGTCAAGAAAAAGTTAATGAACTCTACAGGGTGAGTCTGGATATTTACTGGTGGTTTACCAATATGGGTTTTTCAGTTCCTGAGCCCAAGGTGTCAGTTGTTAGATTTGATTATTAAAGTTATTGCATTGAAATGCAAAAGAGTTTCTTTTTCAAGGCTCTAATATTATAAGTATAATATATATATATATATATATATATATATATATATATAATTAAAAAATATTGTCTATATAGATTTGAATGGTTTAAATATTTAAGTATAAACTATAAAATATTTGAGAATAGAAAGTTTGTTTGGAAATGTACCTGTCACAAGGGGGCGCTAAATGTCAAAATGGCTTTTTATATGTATTGTGCTTTTTACAGATGTTTTCCAATAGCGTTTCTTGGTTTTTAAGCTTAAAATTTGACTGTCGTTCATGATGTGTAAAATTCCCCACTCTTCCTCAGAACCCAAAAGAATGGACCAAAAAGGTAATCAAAAACATTGCTGCTTCTGGAAAGTTTTCCAGCGACCGCACCATCGCAGAGTATGCACGAGAGATCTGGGGCGTAGAGCCATCCGACGTCAAGATCCCGCCACCTAATGAACCCCGAGAATGAGGGAGCGGGCAACATGGAGTCCACTGGGTCTGCTCTCCTGTTCCTCAATCTTTCCCAGTGTGCCGTCGTGCCTTGACTGGCGTCACCTGATTCAGATTCAGGTTTCTCTCATTATGCATGTGAAGCCTCTTTAGACTTCACTACTGTACAAAAAATTCACTCTTCCATGTGCACTTGCGCTGTAGTAGGTTCTAAATCACTGTTACGTTCACATGCCTGTACTTAACTATCAGTCATCATGGTTTCCGTTCTGCAAATTCAATTTGTTGGTGATCTGAGACTCATTTATTGCAGTTTAGTTTTGTCAAAATGATGTCCAGCTGCAGTTTCAGAGCTATTCTCAATTTTTGTGCATTTCTTGTTTCACTTGTGAGAGTGGCGGTTGTGACTGATTTGACCGAGAACGCTGTGCGACTGAGAATATTTCTTAAACATGACAAAATATTTGAGCTCTAACCACATTTAGTATGTTTAAATTCAGTAAAAATATAATTTTGCCTTAAAATCATGATATAAGCGGTCAGAAACGACAGCCTTAAAAGTAGCAAATGCAAACAGCGCTGATGTGGTTGTTCAGTGTCCGAATGATCTTTTTATTCAAGCTTTCAGTCGCAGGTTAAAGGGTGACCGTGTGCATACTGTGCAATATTAACAACTAGAGAACACATCCCTTTGTAAATATTTCATTAAATAATGAGAATAGAGGATATATGGCAGCTGGCTGATGCAAGCTCGTGGTATTTCATCATGTTTGTACTTTAAATAGGGTTATGGTTGTTTTTTTATTGTCGAGGTCGAAGCAGATTGAATTTCATCTGTTATTTCACATGGCATTACCAAACGATGATGTTTGTCCTGTTCATTTTACAAAGCAGCTTGATCTCTGGCAAACAGAAATTCATAAAGCGAACTCCGGCTTGAGTTTCGACTCTAAACCGCATTTCAGATTGCGAGCTGTCGTTTTGAATGTATGCTTATGGATGTGCTTTTGAACATTCTCACGTTGTACTGAGGCCTTGTTTTCTTGCTACATTTTACACAAGTACTGTATACAATTAATGATGTTCAAACAATGTTAACAAATAATAAAAATGTTTGAAGAGTATGTTGTTGACTTTAGTTAACTAATGGTACAATCCCGTTATGGCTCACGCGATTAAATGCTAACGTCATGTTGTAAAACTGCATTTATATTAATCGGAGTAGTATCGATTCTTGAACCAGGTGAAGGTGAGGTAAAAGTGAACGCGTGAATTGAGGTGTTGAGCCATTGCATGATGCATTGGCCTTCTAGGATTCGGCATAAAAGCCTTGTGAATAACGGAAATGAGAGGGCATGCATTTATTTTCCAGTCTTTTATTGTTTACAAACAAACATACTGTACTTAAATCTGTGCATGTGTCCGTTTAGCAGCTTAGAAGGAAACAAACATTGTAAACCACTCATGATATAGTCTGCAAAAAGTAACAGTTGCTGTTGAAATAACTGGGCAGTATTTCATTACAAAAAATAATTTTAAAATATAAGAAGTGTTTAATTCAAATATGCAAAGTTTGGTCAACATCAACAAAGAGGCAGAATAAAATCTGTTCAAAGCAGTAACATCCAAATATTCTGTGGTCCATTTTTACATTCTAGTACAATGGAATATATAAGTGAGCGGCGTCATGTTTGTATATAGTTTTTTTTTTTTTTGGTCTTAACGTGGTTGTCCTTTTTAGATATTATTGCACTTCTCTATAACCTGGTGGACTTGCTAAAATAATTATTTATACATCAACTCTACTTATCCTTCACAAACTAAGAGATTTTGGTTGTGTTTTTCTTTCTGTGCATCACACACCAGCAGACGAAAACAAAAATAATACAATTTCTTTCTGAGAATAACATCAGCGGAGAGCCTAGATCTACCATTGAAGCTTGCATGCGCGCATGACCTTGTTATTATCAGCACTAAAAAAATTGAGCAGAAAAAAAACAAAAAAAAACAAGTATAACCCGACGCAGAGCAACAAATTCAGCAGATCTTAAGTCTCAAAAGGGCTGTATTACAGTGAAAATGACATAAGATATGCAGGTAGGAAATGTCAGATGGTCAGTGCACACTGTGAAGAAAATAATATTCCTCATATATACATGACAAGACAGAGCAAATCAAAGAAGTGTCATTATTGCTCGTTTCGTAGAGTCATGGATCTTGGCATCCAAGTCCTTGACTTGAGTATTGCCTTATTCACTTTGTGCATGTTCCTTTACACATCAATTAAAAGAACAATTACAAAACATTGCAAGATACAATAAAAGTGAATTTTGCATCAATTACAATAAGATTGTTAAAGAAAGTTCCAAAATTTGGGGCCATTAATATTTTTTCTAATTTTTTTATAAATGAAAAAAATTGTTCAACAAAGAGGCATTGAATTGATCAGAGAGTAAATACATATGTAATGTATCCAAACGTTTCTATTTTTTAAAAAAAATGCTGTTCTTTTAAACTTCCAGTTAGTGATCTTTAAAAAGGCATCATGGTTTCCACACAAAATATAAAAAAAATACTCAAGCAGAAAACCAGTGATTATAATGTTTTCGAGCACTAAATCAGCGTATTATAATCATGTGACACTGAAGACTGGAGTGATAATGCCTAAAACCCAGCTTTGACATCACAGGAATAAATTATATCTGAAAATATATTACAATTAAAAAAAACTGATATTGTATAATATTTAACAACATTAGATTGTACTGTACTTCTGATCAATTAAAAAGCAGCCTTGGTGAGCATAATAATGTAGAGCAATTGGGTATTAAATGGGTATTAAATTGAATTTGGTGTTTAACATATGGTAATTATTATTTTGGTTTTGGAAAGTGCAAAGTGAGAGTATAAAGACCAAAGAAAATATGTAACCCACATAAACAAGTTAACAAAAGGATTATTTCATACAGTTTCCGTATGTCTTTTGACTGTGCAACAAACTGTTGTTCCTGTAACAGGCATGCAAACTAGTATTGAGCAAACAAATGCATTCAAATAATGAAACTGGGGAGGGAAATGTCATTTCAAAAGCTCATTCAGTTCTGATGCAGTTGCATATGTACCAACCAACCACAACAGCATAAGCACAATACACAAAACATTGCATAAAAATATCAAGAGTCTTAATGCCAAGCAGCACAAAATTCTGCACTTTATCTCATGATTCAAAATGGGAGAAAAATAAAGACAGAAAAAAAAGAAAAGACACTTTATTGTACACGATTCAAGTTCGACCTAAAACAACTTACTGTTCACATTGAGTGGATTTCAGAATTGAAGTAAGGTCCATGATATTGTTGTTGTTTTATGCTCGTAAAAAAGGAGTGAATTGCAGTCAGCAAGCACTGACAATGACATCATTATAGCACATTGTCCTGCTTCGTCCCTTTGACTGTAATCCTCGCGTGGTCTTCGCTAAAACTTCATCAGTACGTCTCTCCTTTGAAGAGGGTTGTTGACTTAAGCGTATTTCAGTGCATATTTTTTTTTTGCATACTTTGTGCTCCAGCTGCCCCTTCAGATCTGTTACCATGGCAACAGGAGGCGGGGTGAGAGATCATCCAGCCCTGTCACTCTCTTAATGATGATAACTTTCTTCCTCCAGGTTGTAAGTGAACAAAGGAATGCAAAAGAACTGGTGCATCTTCAGTCCATGCTTATGTGTGCATGTACATATGATGCACATGGTGCAGATCGTGTTTGTGTGTTGTGTGTGTTATTAACTGAGATTGTGTTAGAGAGGGCAGGCCGCTGAACTGATCCTGGTTACACATGAGGATGTGGAACACTGAGAAAATCACTGAGATACAGAGACAAAGAGAACAAATTAAACTTCTTAAAAATTCTCATCTGTAGAAACCTACACTTTTTTTATGCAACCAATTTCAATATTAATCATTTCATTTCAAACAGCATTTCCTTTCAATACTAATATATATATAATATATATATATATATATAATGTTCAATTACACTAAATAAAAATAAAATACATTTCATTAAATGAAAGAATTCAAAGAATTTAAGAAGCCCTTAAATATTTCATGTTTTACTCAACATCTGTCACTGTGTCATTAAACAAAATAAGCACACTTTTCATGAAAATGTTTACATTTGTATATTTACAATTATAAAATAATAAATATAAATATTAGAAAATAAGATTAACTTATTTTATAAATCCAGTAGAAATGACATTGCAACTACTTTGTTAAAAATAATTTAATTATAATAAAACATTTTTTTAAAAAACTGAGAAAAGTAATTAGTTCTGACAAATTGTCTTCAAAAATGTATTCAATGCAAATTCATACTATTAATTTGTGGACTCATTATCCAAATGTTTTATTTTATATGATATGTAATTTAATTCATTTGTTAAATAATGCACTTTATTTTTTATTAATTAAAAAATAAATATAAACTAAAATATAATACTTTATATCTTAAATTTAATTAATAATTGTTTTATAAAATTACAAAATAAATTATTACTTAAAATCTCAGATTACTTCATATAAATAAGATAACAGCGGTTTGGTTGATTTCTGGTGTTTCTAAAGAAATGCACAGGTCTGCCTTTCTTCCTGATCATTAGCAAAAAATCTCAAATAAAACCATATAGCCGTGTTCAATTTCAGCACAAACTGGAACATATAGACAGTGATTTCAGTCTGAATCACCACAGCTGTTGGTCAGGCACCTAGGGCAGAATGTAAAAACTACACCACCTGCCACAATCCTAAAAATAGCTTGTATTCCCAACCAACAGAATAAAAAGACGAATGTAGCCAAACGGTTTTGTCAGCACTGAGCAGTAGAAAAATACCAATAGCAGCAGTTTGCAAAGCGTACACACCTGAGTATATTTGGTAGCTGTGGGCTCTTGTAGATGAACTTGTGTCTGTAGCCCAGAGAGCTGGGAAACGGGATGAACTGAACCTTATGACCGTTCAGACTCTTGCTCTGAGCTGCCAAATCATATAGCTGTGCATAAAAAGAACATCATTATTGTTGTTGCCATTTAATCTTGTTTAACTTAATAAAAATCATACATCCCATATACGTTTAAAAACTTCAAACATACCAAAACCAGCATCCACTCATGATTAATCATAACAAATTATAAAATTATTGTGATCCAATTATAATGAGCCCATCAGCTATTTTACAATAGCTCTGAATATGGCTCATCCAATATGACTTATAATAGAGTCTGAAATATTCATTTTAGTTAGCCTCTCATTTTCCTTTACCTTCTTTCCCAGCTGGAAAGGTACGACTGTGTCATCTTCTGCATGCAGTATCAGAACCGGACAGGATATGTGGTTGACACTAACAGACAAAGAGACACAATTCAGTGGTTTAAGATACTCAAAACTCAAGTACTGCCTTAGAGATTCAGGACATAGATCTGTTTTTTTATACAGTGTGGAACCATCCACTAGAGGTTTGTGTAATGAATTACATGATCACTTCATCTGTGACTCAAGGATCAATGCCCACATGTGAACACTAAAGGAGTCTATTTATACACATGCACATTCATTCTGTTTCAAAAACAAATCGTCAGAGGAAGATGAAGCCACTAGCGTGTGAAAACGCTACAGAACGGAGAACCGAGATGATTATCTCAACACAGCTGCAAGAGCACCGTGCTGTATACACATGCAACAGGCTTCGTAGGTGGACACAATAAACAACAGCTCACACATAAACTCACAGGGACATATATGACTAAAAGAACCTACTTTTCATCACTGGCAAATCGGATATCATTTGCAGTTATAGAATCCAGGAAGAACCAGTCAAAGCCTGGTAGATATCTGTAAACCTGTTCAGATTAACATATAGATAGGTTCAAGGTTAGTTGCGTTCATTTGTTGCACAAAGACAATGGCCTATGTGAGATTAAACAGGAACTTGGTCTCTCACCATAGAGAAGGGATGGCTCTTGGCTTCCTCTCGGATATTGGTAAAGGGTGACTCTAAAATTAGGGTGTCTGGAGGCGTTCCTGTACGCACAAAGGAAGGAAGTTGGCATCATTCCTCAATGTTTAAACTCAACTGCAGGCTTATGTAACCTGAAGATCTATTTGAAGTGCTTGGCAATTACATTAGTTCACTCTTAATCTAGTTAAGACAGGGCCTATGAAAGCTTGTCTATTTCTGAAAAGTCAACCCAGACGCCGCTTATGTACTGTACTAACAAGAAATGATGAAATGATATTCCTAAACTCTTTCTTTAGGGAGCTTTAATTCATTCATCGTTCACAATGTGAACTAATTGTAATTAGCATCAACCGATTTTAAACCAAAAATACAACTTTAGTTATTTCACACTCGATTTTGAATTTTGCATGACTCATCCCAAAACTTCTTTGATTATTAATTTATTTAATAACTTAAAATGATGATTTGGTGCTCTATTATTTTTTATTTGATATTTTTATAACACTCAAAGTGTTAGTATCTTTCAAAAAATTTATATTTGTGACCCAGGACCACAAAACCAGTCATAAGGTAAAATTTGACAAAACTGAGGTGTATACATCATATGAAAGCTCAATAAATAAGCTTTCTATTGATACATGGTTTGTTAGGATAGGACAATATTTGGCCGATATGCATCTATTTGAAAATCTGGAATCGGAAGGTGCCGAAAAAATCTAAATACTGAGCAAATCACCTTTAAAGTTGTCCAAATGAATATCTTATCAAAGCATTTTACTAATCAAAAATGACATTTTGATATGTTTACAGTAGGAATTTTACAAAAACTCTTCATGGAACGTGATCTTTACTTAATTTCCTAATGATTTTTGGCATTAAAAAAAAATCTATAATTTTGACCCATGCAATGTATTTTACAAATAAACCCCAGCGACTTAAGACTGGTTTTGTGGTGCAGGGTCACATTTAATTACCTATTTAAAAATGAAAAAGTGCTGACCCCAAACCTTTTAAAAGTACTGTATGCTGACTATAGACATTTCCATGACCTTTTACTTTTTTGCTCAAGTTTCGAAACACATTTGTGGGGGTCCACAAGGCGGTTATGCTTTTTCTTCACAAGTTCTGATGAATAATAATTAGGTGACATATTCATGCATTCAAAGTGATTTTTAACTGGCTGCTTGCAACTGACAGATAAAGACACTGTTAGAAGTTTCTGCTTTGTATTTTCATGCTCAGCCTATGAGAAAACACATGAATGTATGTTCACATACCCCTGTCACACAGACGTCTCACTAGGTTAGTAGCCACTCTGGAAAAACAGGAATGTACAGCATCAGCAACAGCTCAAAAATACCACAGGGATTAACACAATCAATTCCTTTATGTCAAAGGACAACTAAAATGTTATTCGAAGAACTAGAAAGTCCACATCTAGAAAAAACAACACCATGAACAGTGCTCTTTCAGATGGCTCAGTCAATTAATCTCACCCTGTGCCGAGTGAGTGACCCCAGATGTACAGAGGCTTCTGGGCGATCCGCTGCTTTATCCACTGGTAGAGGAAGAGAGCGTCTGACGTCATGCCTTTCTCTGAAGGGCTGCCCTCAGAGTCCCCCCAACCTGCGCAAATAAACAAACCCATATGGAGCTTCACTCAGAGACCGGGAATGGGATTTAGAAATGAATGATCGGATAGTGCATTAAAATTGACAACCAACATACCTCTATAATCAAATGTGACTACATGGTAGCCTAAAGAACTAAGAACCTGCAGAGACAAAAAAAAGTGTCTAACATTAACTTTCAAAAGGTAAATGTATACTACCTTACAAAATCTGGGGATTGGTAGATTTTTATTTAAATGTTTTATTTTGATCACCAAGTCTGCATTTCTTTGACAAAAATAAAGTAAATACGGTAAAAACAGTAATATTGTCAAATATTATTACAATTTAAAATAGCTGTTGAAATCTTTAAAAGTGTAATTTATTCCAGTCATTCGTGTCACATGTTGCTCTTTTACAGATTTTTCTAATATGCTGATTTGGTGCTCAAAATAATTGGTTTTTATGCATGCTGAACAGCTGTCCTGTTTAACTCTTCATGTGTGGAAACATGATTGCTTTCACAACGAATAGAAAGAATATAGAAATAGTACTGCATTTATTTGCAATATTAATCTTGTTACATTACTGCCACTTTTTATATGCACAATTTTTTTCTGAATAAAACAACTGATTTCCTTCATCCTTACTGACCCCAAATGTTTAATACGATAGTGTAATATATATTTTTTTACCTTATACAACTGAACTCTGTGATCTCCTCCTCTGAAACACACATAACAACCAAGTTTAAGTAAAATGCCTAGAGGTTTGCATTTGATGAACCGCAAATCTTTTAAAATAAAAACGGTAACCAACATTAACCAACTGATAATTATATATGACCAGAGTTTCAAATAATTCCGAATACAACAGACTAGTAATGAGCAGTCATTGCTAGAACACAAAACAAATGAAGGACTCTAAAATCTGCTTAAAATATAAAACAGGTTTGATCTCCATCGACTGGATACAATAATCTGTGCACACCATACTTTACATGACTCGTGGTCAAATATAAACAAACAAACGTCAAAAAAATCTGTAGAGTCTGCAAAAGTGCACTCCAGTTTTAACTCCCACTAAATCATTTCTGACACCGAGTTGGTTTTATAAAGTGGTGTTGATCACAAGTCCCAAAGTGTTTGTGTACCTTGTTCCAGCATTGCCATGGAGATACAGGATGACTGGATGACTGGACTGGAAGCTTTTGTCATACCACTCAGCATCTTTTGCCTGAGCATCCCTCCACATCACTGAAGGTACTGTGTGCCTGAGAGATGACAGGATATACAAAAGACATACACAGCTGTTACAACACTGCTTCCTACACACGGAATGATGAAACAGAAGACAGTGTGCAGACATGTGGTACTGTTCAAAAGTCTGAGTTGTTCATTTTTTATTATTTTAACAACCCCATTTATTTGTTTAAAAACACAGTAAAAACAGTAATATTGTGAAATTACAGCAATATCAATTAAGTGTTTTTTTTTAATATATCTTAAAATATTATTTTTTTCTGTGATTATTTGATCATAAGAAGAAGAAATGTTTTTTGCAAGTTGTGTTGCCTTATGTTTTTGTGGAAAATTGTAATGCATTTTATTTGGGATTCTTCTGAAAGTTCAAAAGAACAGCATTTATTTTAAATATACTGTTTGCTGTCACTTTAGATGCGTTAAATGCATCCTTGCTGAATTAAGCAAAAACAAAACTAAAAATCTTACTGAACCCAAACTTTTGAACTGTAATGTATCATTTCAGGACTGTTCACTTCACCAAGACTTCATCATCAATACTAAATCTGACCAATGCACAGACAAGCTTATTTATGCAGAGAACACTACAGTTTCAGCTGCAGGAAGCTTTTGTGGCCCCTTCCCACTATTGCTCAGTAAAAGTCAAGCGCACACACACACACAGTCACACCCAATGGCCAGCAGCCACAGGCCCGCGCAGTCCTCTGTCACCACGGATTTACACACTTTGGGCCACAGGCTTTGTTTCAATAAGTGCAGCACTTTTTCCATGCCCTTCAGAAAGACAGCCATGCCCATAAGGCAGATAAAGAGGGACAGAAACCTGAAGGGTAGAGAACGTGAGGACAGAGAGACAGACAGGCACAGGCAGAGAGATGTAGGGTGGAGGCAGGCCAGGCGGTGTCTGTATTTTAGCAGTAGTCTGTGCTCTCACCACACTCCAATGTTGATTCCCTCCTCCGGCTGCAGGTAGAAGTTGCGAGTGTGATTCAAGCCCTGATCCTGTGGTCTCTTCAGATCTATAAAATACGGTACTCGCACTGAAAGAGGAAGACAAAAAGATAACAGTCAACATGATACTGGATCTGATGTATTAAACAGGATATTCCACCAAATTACTTTTTACAATAACACCATATGATATTTTCACAATATTATTGCTTTTATA
>JAUYWG010000053.1:7617584-7674612 GCA_034779775.1 Enteromius afrohamiltoni
AAGTGTACAGTTGTTCAATTTTAACATTGGTGAGATTTAACTTCTCTTTAATAAAGACACATTGTGATGAAATAATAAAGTGTTTCTAATAATAAAGTACATTTACAAATTCTTTAAACTGGCATATCTAATCTGAGAGTGAAAAACTGAAAATTCATGAAATTTTTTTTGCTGCAAAACCATCTTACTAACATTACGTTGCAATTTAAGAACCGAAGTTTTGCCACAAGCTTTCTCAAGACACTGATGACTCGACCAAGTTCACAGACCTTAGTCACAGATTTCTCGAGGAGTAAAGCAGACATGTGGATGCTTACAGTCACACTTTTACACACATTTTGTCCGTTATTAGCTCAGACTGCAAAGACAAGCAGAATAGTGTGTGGCGAAACACATCAGCTGACAGAAACAGCGTGACAACTGCTGACAATTATAATGCTAAAATCAGCCAAAATCAATACCACAGAACATGACTAATATCAGAGAAATGAAACTATGATGTGACAACGGTTATTTATCTGATAAAGCTGAGAGGCGTGTGTGAGAGGCTGTTGAAATGAGACAGGACCTCAGCAGAGTGGGCATTTATCTGGACTGATGGATGAACGACGGCTCTGTTTGGTAGTTTCAGCAAAAGGTTGACGATAGATGCAAACTGCAGCTACAGTAAACTTTAATGTTTCAAAGCGTCTTAATAACGGCAGCTTTTTTTCCTCTGATGGACATCACTTTAACCAAAAAACATTATATTGCAAAATAGGGATCAGTTTAGAAAGGACAAAGTAGACTGTTAGTCATTATATTGATCAAAAGTGACCAGAAAAATGTTTGCATTGTTACAAAGGTGAACATTTGAGAAGTTTCAGATTCTACAGTGTGCAGTCATTATATCTCAACAGCAAAAGCGTGCTTGACTGAAGGTGTCTAAGAGTTGTTCTGAGCATGCTCACAGGGGAAAACGCTGTGTAACAATCTCCTTGGATACTACACTTCCCCTGAGGCTAAATGCCCTAAGATTGTCCTTTAGTGCATATGCAGCAGCAGAAAATCATGGACTCATATTACCGTATTAAGCCTAAAAATCAACAGGAAATAACGTACCGTCCAAAATAATTAATAATCCACATGGCAGTTTAGCTTGAATGAACAAAATGCAACTGGCAAAATGACTGGTCTAAATGCAAAAGGTTAAAAAGGTCAAAGTAGCTACTCAAAATGTATAAATAATAGATAAATACTTTTCAAAGAGAGCATAAATACTGGGAAAGTTTAAGACTAAATGCTGTGCATATAAATATGAAAGTTTATTAACACTGACCAAGTCTCTTGCCAAAGATAACAAAAGTATGTCATAAAAAAAAAAAAAATAATAATAATAATAATAAAAACAACTTGTGAATCCCAAAGTTTACAAATACTGGCATAAATTTCAATGTTTACACACAGTTTGGCCAAAAAGTTAAATAAAATTGGTTGCAAATACTCACCAAAGTTTAAAAACACTAATTTTGCTTGTATTGATGGACAGACTTTGATTATAACGGGAATGGCAATGTAGATCCCCAGCAGCCAGATCAGTATCCTCCTCAGCCTCCATATCAGACCACCCCTGCAGACAGAGACATTACACACACATATACAAAATAATGAATAAAAATAATACAAATAAAAGCAGTATTTTGACCTATTACCCATACAGTGAATGGTTCAGAACAACATTCTCTAAAACTCTTTGGACAGTCGCAGCGTATAGTGTAGCACTTTTAAATGATGAAATCACATGGAAGGGTTGTCATGTTTAAGTACAAGACGCGAACAAAAGTGTCAATTCGGGAATATTTTCAGACAAGCGCTTCTCTTTTGAACTGAAGGGTTAATGGTCCTCATAACACGGCCTGTCCTCTTTCGGTCTCCCTCACACTCAGAGGTCAGTGTGCATCTTTGCGGCAAGCAGTGACCTCTAAATTGTGCCGGAGAGTATAAAGTGTCATGATTATAATTAGAGAGGAAGCAAGAGCTCACTTAGAAGAAGAAACTCACCCTGTCTGACTTACTGCCCTGAGCTCTACTGTACGTGTTTGCATGTGCCTAATATACTAATGAAAGTGTGACTTTCCGATTCTAGCAGGTTTGTGGTGAAAAGCTGTTTTATTAAGCTTGTTTCATTTCGTTTTCCTACCCAACTCATGACCAGAGGATTACTTAAACACCCAGATAACACACACACACAAACACAAATAGGTACACACATGCAAGCTCTCTCATACATATTACATATATGTAAAACTGTATCATCAACTGTATCAAAATATATACAATATTTCACAATGTTACAGTTTTAAGCATTTTTTAATCAAAAAAATGCATCCTTGTTACGGAGCATATATGCTGAATACACTTTAGTTTCTTCACAGTAAATGTCAACCCTAAAGGTGCAGTCATACGAAACCAAGAATATTCCAAAAACTATTAATAATGCAGAACTGAGAGAGTCAGCAAAGACAGGACATGAAGAAGATGTCCCAGACAGGGTGAAAGAGGAGTAAAAGCAATAATCCAGGATTGAAGCCAAAGTGGAGCATCCGGTTTGATCCGGCTGACCCTGGATCAGTTCCACCATCTAACATCCCTATGACCTTTCCTCTGCCTCCTCCAGAACACACCTGCTCACTTTGATTCTAACTAAATACAAATAACTAAAGACAGGTCAGAATTTCAGTTTATAGCATAAACTAGTTGGAACTAATTGTTTTCTGCATTTCTGTAAGCAAGTAGTAGAATGAAGACAGGAAATGATGAAAGAAGAGTATAGAGAACTCGCATATCAACGTGTGAGCATGAAAATAACCAATAAACCACATCTGCAGTCCACTGCACTTCTAACTTGCATTATACTATACAGATGATCAATGCATGGTCTTGAGCTCCCTGCAGAGATAAGACGGTATGGTCACCTGGCAGTGAGTCACAGAAGGTTTGATCGGAGTGTGTATCCATGTGGTGCGTGTGAGAGTTTCTTCTTGTAAGTGAGAGTGCAAGGTGATTGAGGTAAAGAGCGAGAGCAAGACTATTGTGCAAAAGCAGAGCTAAATACAGCACACACAAGCTGCACTGAGACTCATTACTGTACAGTGCTTACTTACACAAATACTGCCAAGGTGCATGTGTGCATAAACTTGATGTTGATAATATATCCTTTTGTACCCATTACAACAAGCCTTTTATTTGTTTATGTGACTGGTTAGGGGTATAATATTGAGCAGTTCTATGCTTGTACATGCTGTTTTTGCAGGTACGTATCTGCACTGAGCTTCAATACCTTCAGGGTAACGCTAATATGTTAAGTCATGCCTATCCAATGCCATATGGGCATTATTACGGCTGTCTGGGCATCAGGCGTCCAGACTGCACTGGGACAGAGTGCCACTGACTAGTACATCCAGTAAAAAGTTGGGAAAGAATGAGAGAAAGCAGGCTAAAAATCCTGGCCAAAAATATTATCAGAAGCATATTTAACGGATTGGATAAAGTTTGTTCATACATTGAATGACCACAAAGAGTTTCTGTTCTCAAACATATCGCAGGCATCTCATGTAATATATTGTAGCATAAAGATTAGGGTTGGGCGATGTCAACCAATTTGGCATCGTACAATGTCAATGTGAAACATCGCGATGGACGATGGCATCGTGGGGGTTGGGTTGTTGTTTAGTTGTAACTAAAACACCAAGCCCCGCCCCAAGACTGACAAAAATAACAAGTGTTCGCGCGAGCAGGTGAGAGAGGATTGAGCGCAGGAGTGATTGCGCGCGGATGACACATCAAGCGCGCGAGGGTTTGAAATGAGCTCACGGCCCCGTTTCTTCGCACGTACATCTGTTTTCCTCTCGCGGAAATGATTTACCGCGTTCGGTTATTAATGGCACAGATTTGCCGCCATAGATTAAGCGTGTTTATCGCGAGCTGGTTGCTGCTGTGGCGGGGCGGAGGATCGTGATGCCGGCTCAGCATCGTTATGTCTATCGGCCCTCGCTGATGGATGATGGCATCGTCTATCGACCCAACCCTAATACAGATGTGCTTATACAATACCATTCAAAAGTTTGAGGTCATTACGTTTTTTACGATTTTTATTTTGACAAATGCTTTAAAAAGAAAATCCTATTCATATCAGAGTCTTTAAAAATGTCTTCCATTGTTGTGCTCATTACTGAAGAAAAATTAAGCAGCACAACCATTTTCAACACTGATAATAACAATAAGAAGACATTTTGAACACAAATTATTATATTTGTGCATATTATGATTTCTAAAGGATCGTGCGACACTGATGACTTTTCCAGATAATGAATAAATATATTTTTTTAAATATTTCAAATCAATGCAGCCTTTGTGAGCATACCACAATTCTTTCAGAAAAAGGAAAGCAATTTTACAAACCCCAAATTTCTAAACCGTATTGTAGAGATGAGAAGGTTTACTCCGTTTATAATCACTGCACCAATTAATTTTTCAGTCCTGATTGCTGTCTAACTTTGTAATTTGACAGTTTTGGTTTTGTTATAGTACACCTTCTTGGTCATTTACTTCTATTTGTTTGTGTGTCAGTCTCTGCATTTGACAGGAGGCAACTCTCTAAAAATGATCACTTCCAATACACTACTCCCGCACACCCAAACACTCATACACAACAACACTCTGACATCACGTCAAGTACATCTTAAAATAGAGATGAAAGATGAAAAAAACACTAATGAGTTTATTCAGAATTTTGCAAATTGGCAGCAATCTTCTTCATACCATATTTAAGAAGACATCAAACTCTAAGAAGACTTTTGTAGCTACTCAACCTATTAATAACCCATTAGCTAGAAAGTATAAAAGAGTATCCCCCCTCACTGCATTTCATTAGTCAATCTGAAACCTACTGTCATCTACATCAGCAACATATTGCTCAAACAATAAAAATAAGCAGTTGTTTGACTTTTATTTAGACATTTTAGTGTAATTGTATATACCTTGCATTAACCACACAGGAAAAGTGAGACCCTAAACACACACATCTGACTCTACATGACTAAATGATTGGGTCATTTTCATTCTACAACACAACACTGTGATTGTCTCTGTATGGACAAAAATTACTGAGACATTTTTCAACATATCTTCTTTTGTAGAAGAAAGAAATTCAGGCTAAATTCTGCTAAAACTAGTTTTTAACAGATCAACTGGGATTTCGATTCAGACGTATGCTTTAAGCCCAAATACTCAAAGTCGCAGTTAGCTCACTTCCACTTGAAAACATCACAAGAAAACTTTTTTTGTCACATCCTTTTTTTTTCTGTCCGACGCCAAAGGCTTGCCTCATGTCTGCGGGTACCAGACAACAGCTCCTAAGTGGCAGGCATTGGCATAGGATATGCTTTTAGAGCTCTTAGTTGCAGCTGTCCGGATCAATGTCACAAATATCCTGGTACTGCTGCAGAGCACTAACGGATTAGATGGATAATATTAGCTCCATCAATGACATATCGTGATAAAACCCTAACTACATTTTTACATTACATTGCATAATGCTAAAAGATTAGTAGTTCAAACACTAACAAATAATTAGCTAAAAACACTATCATTGAAAAGGATGGGGTCTGACATAGATCAGATATTGATTCGCACACAAACATCAGCTTTTTTGCATAAATTTCCGAATGTCGTTTACAGTCAATCAGATACATTTCAAAAATCGTGACATCTGACCTACATTTGAATATACATATCCAGTTTGTATTGGAATGCAAAGTAACACAAGTGTATCCATAAAATGACTTATTTTGAAGCAGACATACCCCGAAGTGGCCCTAAGTGGTCTCTATTTCAGAATTTCATTACAAAAATGTACAAAAGGACTTAGGTGAGAGACCAAGACAGGCGTATGATCAACTGTTAAACCGTGCAGAATGAAGATGATAAAGAAGAATTCGTAGAAGCGGAGTATTTTCAAAAACCTGCAGCTACAGCTTCATGTAATAGATTATGACAGGTCTGACGGACCGGACTCTCAAAGAGACACTGAGGTGACACTGAGAAACTGAGGTCTGGTAACACAGCTCGGGGGTTGGAAGAGGACTCTAATGCTTCCTGCATCTAACATGGCAACATAAACATCTGGTAACATACAGGACGTTATTTATTAGCTTCCACCACTAAATAAAATGAATTCATAATGCATTTAACTTTGGTAAATGTGACATTTACAGAGGAAACTAGCCTTACAGTGGTAATTCCCCTGTTACTGAATACTTCCTTTCTTGGAAAAAAATGAGTCAAGGCGTGAATCCAGGCATTTATATAACAACATCGGAAACTGAAAACAACATAACATTTAAAATCATATTCACAAACAAGATCACGGACATTTATTAAGGAGGCGTTTCCTTTTGTCTTCAGATAACAGCAGATTTGGAATTGCACTGCACAAATGAAGCCTGCCCTCGTATCGAACTATGTATTAATAACGCAAATGGGATCAGATAAGACAGACATGTGAAGGATATGTGAAACTGTAGACACTGCACTCCTAAGGCACGTGCTACATCTCAGGCTCTGTACTTCCTTCCTCACTCTATTCGTCCTCCCTTTCACTCTTCTCTTCTTTCACCCGTCTTAATGAGTGTCTCTGACCGCTCAGTGGAGCTTGGAAGAGCAGTTTTGACAGAGATGCCAGAATTAGTTATGGCTCTGTTGGACCAAAGATGAGTATCCTTCAAATGGCCTCAGGTTAGACCACCACCAACCCGGTTTAGAGCGGTGTAAAAACTGCATGATTATATTTAATATCTATTTAATATATTTTGAACATTTGTATGAAATTAGCACCTCTGAGGTGGTGCAAACTGTGTAACAGCAATAAAAGGGAAAACTGACTGAACCAGTGGATATTAGCTGAATAGTTCACCAACATGACCCATCCCATTCACTGCAAATTCACACCCATGACTCGTTTCTCAAGGTAAGTGATTGTCAAGATTAGTTTTCACTCCTCCTGAAATCTAAAAAAAGATATCAGAGGATGACACCTTGTCAGAAGTTCTTTTTCATATCAAACCTGACACACTTTACTAAGAAGAGCTAAAATAAGACACCAAATTGTCACGATTAGATGCCTCTTGGGCCTATGTTTGATCTAGAGCTTCTGTTCCCAGGATGTAAGAACAGACCAGAATTTCAGGTTGAAATGTGCAGAGAGTCCCTTGTCTTTAAGAACAAAGGAATGAAACTAACCAACCTATTTTAAAAGACCCCATCAAATCAAACCTGACATTAAGTGGATTTTAAAACTTTTTTGTCTTTAAGATTTTAAAGACTTGATGAAACAGAAATAGCAACAGATCTTTTCTTCCATATTGTTACGTGCATACAGGTGAAACAGATTATTGGAAATAAAAAAACTGTGGGACAGAGAGAGAAGGAAGTCTGTCGTTTCACCAGAAGATCCAAGTTATGAAATTTTAATTAAAATAATTCAATGCTTGGATGAATCACTCGCAATAAAGCGAATAACATGAATTTAGTAAAGAGATGTGCTGAATTTCCATTTCACGCTAATGTTAATTCATGATGAGAGTACAAAGATAGGAGATGCCATAAACAAATTCCTCAACAAGGAAAGAGCGATTTAATGCTGTCTTTAATTTGCCATCTATAAACAAATTCAGCTAATTTAATTTCACAGATTCTGTGAATTAAAGCTAATCTGACCCTTTTAACCTTGAACCCAGAAAAAGTCACTGCAACCAGACTAACCAGCGGCAGCTCCTGTGTCAGACACATGACCGGGCCCCAGCACCCAATACCCCAGACCCATACAGCACCGGAGGAGAGTCCGATTACTGCACCATCAGATAGAGTAGCATTTCAATTCAAATGAGATGTGATGGTAGAACTTTACAGTAGCACTTCTTGCTAGGGTCTCATGCTAATTTAATAAACAGCGGGGCATTTTCCAGGTTTGTTATACTGGAATCTTAATATCAGTTTGTTAGTGTTTCCACACAGCTAAATCCCACTATAAATGGGATTAATCAGAGCCTGTAACAGCTCATGCCCACTTACTAAATCAAAAAAGCCTTACCACGTTGAGTTTATCTGATTAGAAATACACTAAAATGTTGTGAAAGATTAATACTTTTCAAAACAATTACTTTTTATTTGAATATATTTTCAAATGTAATTGATTCATTGGACAAATCTGGATTTTATTAATCCAGTCTTCAGTGTTACACGATCCTTCAGAATTCATTCTAATATGAGGATTCATACGTTTTGTTTTTGGGAATACTTTGACAGATGTGCTCTTGCTGAATAAAAGCAATACTTTTTTTATTACTGCTTCAAGCTCTTTTGAATCATAGTGTGCATGAAGCAAACATGAGACACAGGAATCTAGATGACCTCCAGGGTCAAAAGTCACAGGCAATTCACTCAAAACCAGTCACTATTTCCACGTGACACGGCAACCATGAAACCTAATACAATCCTGCTATCTTAAAAGCATTTTGGGGTTGTAACCCCCACCAGCTGAGAAGCACTGATCTGTGGGAAATTCTCCAGGATCCCAACTGGCAACATGTTCTGGCAGTACATAATGTTTTGCTGACCGTACAGTGCTTTACCACCATACCGCTGGACCAAAATGTCCCACTTCCACCCACTTTAATCAGCAGAGCAAGCCCTGGCTGAGAAGAATGACGTCACTAAATATGCACCTGTTTAAACAGCTAGAAAGAACAAACTAGAGAAACTTCTAAAACCTTTGCATTCAAGGCCTAATATTGTTCCTGAAACCTGAATCGTGTGCAGAGACAACAGCTGAACACGACTCTTACCACCATGCATCCTCCTACAGTGATGCAATCTTACATTATTTTAAATATAGCAGTAAAAATATGAACGGTATGATTCAGCTCTGCTTTAAGGAAATCTATAATAGATATCACCTTGCTTCCATTTTAGCATGAAAAATAACTCTCTCTGCATGTAAGTGAGTTTTTTCCCACTCGACTGGTACATAAATACTCTAACTGAAGCAAAAGAGCTACTATGAACTGTGCCTCTAATGTATATACAATGGTAACGTGAAACTCTATTTCAGAGTTTGTCAGCTGAACTATGATTTAATTTACCGTAAACAACGCCTGAAAAAATGTCTCAGCAAGCAGATTAGACCTCAAGAAATTTGACACTCTTGTGCTGAATGTTTTTTGTTTTACTGAAACAATAGCTTTAGACAAAACATTAATGGTTTTATGACATAACAAAAAAAATTAATATCCTAGAGCAAATAAATAACCTTGTTTTCCAAAACTTTAAGAGTATACATAAAGCTAAACAATGTTTAAAGACCACAAAACTCTTATTTAGTCTTCACATTATTTTTTTTAACTGTGCAACTTTTATTCAAACTTACAAACATCTCCCATACTGTGAAACAATCTCTACACACCCCTGCCAGAAGTTGCTGATCTAGTTTGGGACAGCCTAAATACTCTTTCGAGTCTCAAGAGAGTCACATGGGACTGTAATTCAACCAGAGAATAATCTGTAACATAATAACTACACGCTATGAATCATTAGATAAGAATTAGTAAATAGCCAGTTCATCCTTTAATAAGCATTGTTCCAACATTAATAGTCATTAGTCAGCGGTTTATAAACACAGCTATAAATGCCTTGTTGTTGAGTTATAAGCATATCTAAATGTACAAAAAGATATAAAGGCTCAGTTATCTTCGTAACAGAACAAATAAACAAATACAACACAGAGGGATACAGAACTATTAATTTCAAGATGCAAAACAAATATATAAAACTGTACACTTAAAAAAGAAAAGTCAATCAAATTGAAGGTTTGTTTTTCATTTATCAAGTGTACAGTTGTATGATTACATTTTTTTACATCTTGAAAAAATATTTCTGTGGTGTCTATCCCTCTGTGTTGAGTTTATTTAACTTTTTTGTTTGGAAGACAAATGAGCCTTTACATCTGCTTTATAAATGCTTTACAAGGTATAAACAGTCCTCACTTTAGATGAGCTCTCAAAAACAGACGTCTGGCAACTACTAAATACTTTATAACTACCTGATTTAATCATGAATTACAGCAGGAACATGTGTTAATAAAGCATTTATTAACACACTGAACAACTATTATCATGTGTCTAAATAATAAGATTTATTAATGTAAATTTTAATAATTTATTAATCATTTACTTAGACTTTCTAAAGGATCTTATTAAACACTGACGACTCCTAAATATATGGTTTGTAAATAACGTAATAATTAAAAAAATGATAAACTGATCATTAATAAAGTATGAAAATGCAGTTATTAAACATTATATGTTATTCAAGAACAAGGCGTTCATAGAGGCACTTTTTGTTTACTAATGCATAACAATGTTGGAACAATGGTTTATAAAGGGTGAAATTAAATGCTTAACTAATCATAGTGTGTAGTTATTATAAAGTGTTACCGAATAATCTTTGTGGTTTCATGCCTCAAAATAGCTAAGCCACTTTAATATGAAAAGAATGACAATAATGCATGTCATTTCATATGAACAAGCATCAAACAGGACTGTGTGTTGAAAATACATCTAACGATGCTGATAATGCATAACTTTAAAACAACAGAGAGACAAGTTTTTTTTAACCAGGGGTCAATAGAAAAGTTATACATCTGGTTATTTGTATGTAAAACAGTTAACTGACATTTTAAACTATTATCTGATTTTGAACTAACGCAGAATTGCTAATAAAAGTTATATACGGCTGTTTTTAATACTGGGTCTGTTTTGAGCCAGCTTTCCAAAAACTTATACTGGTAAAACGGGTATAGATGCTGAGAACATCAGGGGCACCTGTGTCGGTCTCACCTCCTGTAGCGTCTCCCCATCGCTGTCCCCGAGCCTCCTGCTTCAGAAGCTGCGTCTGTCTTTTTGTGGCACTGCTTTAGATCGGAGCTGTCGTCCAGTAGTGTAACGTTACCCGTGAACGAGCTGTCATGGTCTGCGCTGCCTTTTCGTTTTCGCATCACTGAAACAGCAAAGGTAAACGCACAGAAATGAGACTGGAGGTATTATACTGCAGTCCCCAACTGAATCGAGCGTAAGAGCTGTGCTGAAAAAATCTTGCAGCCGTACTGGATCCGGTTGTTCAGCGACGGTGTGTGCGATCCGGTGTTTCTCCTCCCGGCGATTGTGACATTCAGCACTTTTTCTCTCTACATTGTTTTGCAGGAGCCGGATATCTGCAGAGACCAGCTGATCAGCGCAGACTCTCCCCCTCGGTCCGTCCGCTCAGCCAATCACAGACTCCGACGCCTCAACAGCTCATCACACAGAGCTGTAGCGCCCTCTTTCCTTCAGTTAAGTCGTGTAGTGTAGGATTGCCAGATCCCCGAAACTCATGCTTTGTAGCATGTAACGTTGTATATTTTTTTATCACATCTCCATAAGTGAGCAGCAACAGTTACTGCTCGACGTCTATCTACAGAGGGCGCTGCACGCTTATTTCATAAAAAGATATTCCATAAAAAATAGGGCGATTTATTTAAGCAGATTTGGCAACATCGCATTTGTTTACTTCCGTATCGACCAAACCTGCTTATCCTGCTATACTGGCCCACTTAAAACATGCCAGTTTCAGTTTAATTATAGACAATAGGTGGCCTGGTCATGTTTTTTAACATACAAGTCTTAGATTTCCTCTATTGTTTGGTGTAATTTAGTGAATGTGCTAAATATCTAACAGAACGCATGGTCTGTGATAGTTTAACTCTCGAGCACAATTATCGGACTCTCGTCCATATCTAAATAAACAAACACATACTGCACGTGTCAAAATGCAAGGGGATGCAAAAAAACTGTATTTTGAAAGTTTAAAATACAAATACACATATTAGAGTATAATTACTTTCGAAACAGCCTCCATCGCGTCAACGCGACAGCACGCTGATCAAACATTTAACAATTAATAATGCATAAAACATTCGTAAAAACATTCGAGTTCATGCATATGACGTTGTATTCATGAATTCTGTATTATATGAATCATAAAACCCAACCTGTTCATTCTGATGGGATTTCATTGTGGATGTTTTGACAGGGCGCGTGGACGTGTAAAGTTTATCCACTGAGTTTCCTATCACGTGACCATAATTCAACAATGCATGCAGCGGAAGGAGCATGCAAGCTAAATAGTGGCAAAATGTGTCAAGTGGCTGATAACAATGATGATGTGTATATGAAGATTATTAAATGAGATACATTTTTTTAGGTTTTTAATACTTTTTAAAATATTTTTTATTAAGTCTATGTAAAAGAAAATATATTATTAGAGATATTTTATTTGTTTAGGGCATTTTATCCCCCTCTAACATTACTGAATGTATGTAAATATTTATTATTTTTTAAAAACTACATTTATTTATTGAAATAAATTCTACTAATATAATATCTAGTATTTACGTTGTATCAAACAACTACTACAAATAAATACGACTTTCAGAACAATACCACTTCTCGCTGGGCTGACGTTGTATTGTTTTGAGTTGTTTTTTCCGAAAGGTGGCAGCATACCATCACTTCTGTGTAGATGCTCTGTGAAGCAATCATTTCACAAACTTACTGAAAAGATACTTTCACACAAGACATTTTTTGCGCCTTTTCACATATTCACCAGTAGCTCACCTGCCTACCTGGATTTGTTTTAATACTATTAATACTCAATAAAGACCGATAAACAATAGTAAGATAAACAAAAAGGTACAGAACTGTCACTGGGGCAATAGGCAATACTCTTTTAACAGCTGCCAACATTTACCCTTTTTTGTAGTAAAATGTACTTTTAAGGTACTAATATGTGCCGTTTAGGACAAGAAAAGGAAAAGAGATGCATTTTTAGCTTTGGGGTAACAGCTTTGTACCTTTTATTCCGATTGTGTACAATCACTGACAGCACACGTACAGTACATCTAAGAGATGACTATTTGATGTCTGCATTTACATCTGCAAGACGTATTATTTAGGTTGTTTGCTCATCTGCAATATGTCTATTGGACATCTCCTTTTAGATGTCAAATAGGCATCTATAAGATGTCTTTAAGATGTTTATGAATTAGAATGTGTGTAAAACTGACATCTATAAGATGTCTGCCAGATGTTTGTAGAAAGCAGATGCATTCCAGATCAAGAGATCTTTAACAGACATCTTGCAGACGTACGTGTGCTATCTGGGATAGGGTGGACATATTCGCTGTTTGTAAAGCTGGTTTGTAATTTCTATGGGTTCAAACCTTGTGGGAACCATAGTTTAAAAAGTGAATGAATAGCCTACATGCTGAAGGATTCTTATGATTTATAGGGTCATCTAACACTCTACAGACAAGCACCGTATGTCTCCCGTCCATATTCTCTCCTGAAGCCATTCTTCTCACTGAGACTGTTTTTAACACCCAAATTAAAAGCAGTTACTGTTGTTCATCTGAATGCTACTGTATGTGACATGTGGGTGTATGAGCCAGCCACGTCTGTCGAAGCCTCTCTTCCTCCGTAGGGTCGACGTGACTCATGAAACGTCTCTCCATATTGATGCTGCCAGAATTTCTGTTGCTTTTGTGCAAACAGCATTCAGGTTGGGCTCTAAATTACACGTTAACGGTCCTCTGATCCTTTTCACATCTCCGCTCAAAGTGCAAGCCCTCTTTTAATATGTCACACGCATGAGTGTCATTTCTAAAGGCTGCTTGAGTGCGTATGTGTGTGACGCACTCTCATTAATCTGTCCCATGCTGCTCTCTGCTTTATGAAGTCCTGATTGCCTGCTCATTGTTTTCTCATTCACTTGTTTGAATACCCAACCTATAATCAGAGCTGTAAAAATAAGGCATTAAAAAGGCATGCTGCCATTTTCATGGTGACACTAACAAAGTACATTTGCATTCACACTGACTTTTTACTCATTTAAGCCATCAAAACTCACAATACCCATCAGAACAATCTGCAGGCTTCAGCTCTGAGTAAAACTGCATTATGGTGTTAGAATCTGAATTAAACCGTGGCAAGTGAAAAGGAGGGGTTGAATGCCCTCAAATACGCACTCATCTCTCTCTCTCTGTCACTCTTTCTCTTCATCTTTTATTTCTTCATTGTGCACAAAGCTAATGATAACATAGATCTCTGATTCCAGTAATTACAGTAGCTTATCAGAAGAAATATCCGGATGACAGCATGCTCCCATGATGAATAGCAGAATGGAAAGTTTGAAAACAAGCTTCAGGCCGATTAGTCCAGGCTCTGCCACAGTTTCAGTATATTCTTAAACAAACTTAATGGTCTGTTCTAAAGAGCTGTCAAAAAAATCTATGCTTTAGCCACATTTGGAAAATTAAAAAAAAAAAAAAAAAAGAATATCAAACTAAGGAATAAGCAGCATTCATTTAAAAGAGAAGAAAACATTTAACAAAATGTTTTTAAGAATTTTAAAACAATAGATAAACTGTCAAAACAACTAAATTATGACATGTAACTTAAAAAAATATTATATTATATTTTTAAAGCTAACTGCATTATTGCATTATACGTGTTATAAAGACTAAAATTATTAAAATGTTCAAATCAAGTTAATGGCTTTGAAGCTACTGTCTGGAAGTTACTGTATTAAGAGAAAAACATAATTGCAAATACTATTTAGTCTTTTTTTATTCATATAATGCACTATAATATAATTATTTTCAAATATAATTAAAAAAATATCTAAATACGTATTAGGGCCATTTTCAAATATATTCACACAGAAAAAAGTTATTTTAAATTGAAATAATATTTCACAATATTACAATTATTTCTGGATTTTTAATCTAATAAATGCAGCCTTGATGAGCAGAAGAAACATCTTTAAAAACCATTAAATATCTTGTTTTTGAACGGTAATATTTATATATATTTATAATATAATATTGTAATATTTTATGAACAGCATTCATTTGAAAAATATATGTTTTGTAATAATGTTAAAGTCATTTTTGATTGATGATATGATGAACATGACATCCAGCTCTGCTCGTGTCACTGGACACATACAGTTTTAATGGTGTATAGCTTCACTTCTGATGCCCAGTTGAAAAATTTCAGCCCTCTTCTCAGTTTTCAAGGCCCTTGTATCGCTTAGTTGTGGGTGTTTCTGTTAAATAAACAAATAATCAGGCAATAAAATAATTACAGGATTACCTGATAGAGGGGCGAGGAACATATGCTTCACAATGCAGAAAATGTGTCAAGCGGCCACTCCTGCAGATCATGATTCTGTTGGTGACAGAGCCGTGTGTGGGCGGTACCTCTGAAGATAACCTCTCACTATCACCCTAGCAACCAGCCAAGTTCTGACAGTGCTGATGATCTCACCTCTCTCTCTCTCTCTCTCTCTCTCTCTCACACACACACACACACACAGAGACCCTGTCCTGTTTGAAGTTGAGTGGTCCTCCACTCTCTTCTCTGTTAAAATAACACAAACACCCCTACCGCTTGTACAAATTGAATCAGAAGTGCTTTGCGTTTAGACTCATATTCAGATGGGGTGGGATCCCGGACGAGGGTGCTTGAGTCTAACTATAATTGCTGGGTTTTCATAATAAAATCCTTTTATTAATACTTACCTGCAGGGCGTATGGGCGGGGACTAGTGAGGATGATGTTTTAGTGGTGAGTGAAGTACTCTCAGCACTGGAAAAAGGCCCACAAATGGACAGTGAATGATATTAAACTACCTCATACACTCGGTTCTTTTGTTCAGATTAGCCCGCTTCTAAAATGTCAGGTAAATCTCTAGGCTAGCATTTTAAAATATAAAAAATCCATACCTTTGCTTTGATTTAATAATCAAAAATATACTGCGATATTTAAAATATATGATAACTATATTATAAACTCATTTATATTAATAAATTATTTGTATTATATTACTATTGTTTTATATATATGTAAAACAGTTTTTAAATAATTAAGACATTTCTTGGAAGTCGACGCGATGCTGAAGCGAACTGCTGATTAAAAAATGTACGCGTAACAAACACCAGGGGGCTGTGTTGACTCTTTAAAATTATATATATATTTTTTCAAAACTAAAATGTAACTTGGCTTCTGACATTATCAGATTTTATTTCTCTAATGCCAGCAACTGCCTCTAACATTACTTTTGGATAGGCCAGTTTACTGTATTTGGTTTGAGGTGTTTTGAATAGGAGTGCTTGTAGTATTCGGCTTTTGTTTAGGTCGGAACAGGCCACAGAAGTACGGTGTACATTTTAGGACATTTTAGGACCTCGGTCATAAAATGAAAATGCGTCATGCCTCAGACTAAAAGGCCTTCGTCAGTGGACCAAACAACATCGTGACTTAGACTGAAAGGCTTCAAATGCCTCATTAAAAAGGCATCAGACAAAAAGTTTCATCAGGCGAAACGGACTCTATGGAAGGCGCACAGGGTCAAAAGTCTTTAAAATATACGAATTAAATTTGACCACGTAATCCCGCATAATTGGTTCGGTCTATGATAGAATTGCAAAGGAGGTTGATAAAATGTTATTTAATTTTGTCTGTAAGAATAGAATACATAATGAAAACAGTCTTAATGAACTCATATGAAAAACTTCCTGGACTTCTCTACAATTAATAATACTTTCTTTAAAATCTTGTTATGTACCCAACCGCTATTTGCAATACAATTCCCCTTCATATTTTATCTAATCTCTGTGGCATAGATTTTAGATCAATTACTTAATTCTGATGGTCTTCTTACATATGAGGAATTCTTAACTAAATATAATATTCATAACCACCAAAGGAGTTTGCTATTGTTTTTGGTGCAATATCTCCTAAAATATGAATAGAAATAGAATGAAATAGAATAAAAGTTTAAATTATCAACAATTCCCACAACTCTCATATAATTATTCCTCTATAGGTAAAATATGTTTTTTTCTGTCACCATAGTAACCGATCAGTTAAAGCTCTTTTTCAGAAGGATGTTGTTTCAAAACCAAATCTTTTAAACTCCTTCATAGAATATACCCTGCTAAGCTTTACTTAACAAAATTTAATGTGTCTTTTTTTGCGGAAGGTGCTTGATTTTATTGCTGAGAATGTTGACGAATACTTTACCTTACAGTGGAAAGATGTTTTGCTGGTCTTTGTTAAAGACTCTTCTCTTTTTTTTTGGCCAAATTTCATATTCACAAATTTTAAAAATGAAGTTGATGTTATATATTGAGTCTATACTGCCCTCAAAGAAACAAAAAGCTGTTATGACTGTACAGAACTGTGTTTTTTTCAATTATTTTTCTGTGAAATTGTTTATGTTCCCCCTAGCATTTGAAAGTGATTGAAATTATTTTGTATTTGATGTACTAGAATATTACAGTTTTTACCAGACACTAGGACCCATTTCTCAATACTTCGTTCACGTTTGCAAAACTCTTCACACAATTCTCCTAACCAAGTTTTAGCTCGGCAAAGCAGTTCATTTCACATTCAAAATGCACTACAACTACCAAAACACTTAATTCAGGTCTCAAATAAATTCATTTTTTCCAGAACACTAGCAAAGGTTGACAGCCGAAAAACACACTTTGTCACTCACAAAACAATGAGTTAAAAAACACTAACAACATTTAGCATTACGCAGTGTTTTCTTGTGTAAAACAAGGACACATCTCTGTTTATAACTGCAATAAATATTGTTTATATCTGCAATATATGTTACTGGAATGAATCAGATATGATGAAGAATTCGTCAATATTTTATGTTGTTTATTTATTTTTTTGCACTTAACAATACTAAAATACAAGAATTTGTATACACATCATCCACAATGTTCATCTATGATGTGGCTGGTTAAACTGCATTTTTAGATTGAAAATATGTTTCAATCAAATATTGCTGTTGAATTTTGCTTTCTCGTGCTGTACGTACAAAGATTTTTGGCAGTTGTTCTGTCTGAGTGAGAAAAGAATTCATGAAATTTGAGAGACGTAGTCATTGAATGTATTTTGTGCCAAAACAATGATAATTGATCCTCAGTTTAGCCCACATAGACTTCTGTTGTGCTCACTGTGTGAAGAGTTCTGCAAATGCGACCTAAGTATTGAGAAATGTGTCCTAGTGTCTGTAAAAAATGGTATTGTATGAATGGATAAAAAAATAAGTTTGTTTACGTACACAGTGCATTTCTACAGTATTGCTATAATTGCATTAATTTATGCAGCATACATAACAATTACATACATATTATACATTGTGTATGTGAGTATGGAGCAGTACCGCCGCTCCCTACACACAGAGTACACAGTATGTGTAAGGCACCAGCTCCTAGGGAGGCACAATCCCAATTTCTATGTTATTTAAGGAGTCATACAAAGTCAATTTTCCACAAGGTAATATGATTCTTTAGGGTCTTAATGGAAAGTTTGTAATATAGTTTTTTCAAAGATAGTGTAAAAAAACGCTAATTTGACCCTGTCAGAAATCACTGCGTACTTCCCCTTTAAATCTTAACGAGCTCCGCTGACCCCGCCCCTCTTTTCCAAAGCACTCTTGGAGGATCTTTTTTTGGGCCATATTAATAGTGAAACTTGCTAATTAGCACATTATTAGGAAAGGCGATTTGCAAAGATTCATTGTTGTTCAAGGGTGCGTTTCCCTTCAGAACCAAACTTAATGTTACTCCTCTCCATCTTCAGTCTCTCAGATGTCGGGGTAAATCACTACTGCTATGCTCATTAATACATTCAACAACTAAACACCTCAATCGCTTAGGAGTCTTGCTTGTCTCTGCATCTCGGTCTGGTGACGGTTCTGAGGTAAGACACCAGTTCAGTTGTAATATATATGTATACAAACGTCACACATCATATGTATTTGTGAAGGATATTGTAAAGGTACACGGCCATACATGTGTTTAAACGTCAGACATATTTGTTCGTGAGGATAATGCATCGCTACGTTGTGTGTGATGTCAATCTTATATCATGATTATTTTCTCTTTACTTTAACGGTCTTTCTAGGGTAGAAAAACAACAGCTTATCATGGCTCTTAGAAACTTTTTAGCACACTGCCAAAGGACCTTTTCTGCCTGTGTGCAGCTGGCTTCTTCTAACCACACTAATGAAGATTTGAATGTTGTGATAATAAGGTAAAAATATATGCCTAGGCCTTTTACTGTCCTAAGTCACGATACTGTTTGGTCCATTGCCTTTTAGTCTGAGGCATGACGCTTTTTTATTTTATGACTGATATCTGACGATGAATAGACAAGACTGTGCTGTCTGATATTGATTTTGCTGTCATTTAATATTTCTCTTAATCGTAATAATTGCACAATAAGTGTGACAGCAGATCTTTGAAAAGCAGATTTTCTTCCCCTCTTCACATTTCAAAAGATCATGATCATTCTCTAGATAAACGTGTTTTTCCACGTGACTGTTAATTACTATCTTATTGGATTCTTGCATCGACATCCTAGTCAAAAAGCTGGGCGACGTCATATATGTTAAGGCCCTGAGATCTTGTAATTGTTCATAAACTTTATGCTCAAATTTCAGTCAAGCTTATGGAGGAACAAAATGGCCTTGATTTCAAATAATCCAGCAATTATATGTTCTCGCCAGAACAAGAAAACAGTGGCATTTCTCTTTTTAACTGAATCAGTCATTCTTCGCAGGACACAGGAGTTAAGTGGCCACTTCTGAGTATAAAAACCTCATTGAATAGAACAGGTTACAATTCAATGTCTCATACATTATAGCTCATTGCTGAAGGACCTAAAATGTAGCCTGTGAAAACAAACCAAAAAATGAAGGACCCTTTTCCTTCTAAACAAAAGCATATACTCTTGACAGCTCCATACAAATTGAAAGACGGCTTCTAAACTCTTAAAATCTGGTGCCATTATGTACTTTAAGTTGATGTGTCAGTGAACTAAATCAAAGTCTTTGAGAATATTGCTTTTATTTGTGTGGAGAATGGTACAATTTACAGATAGCGAATATGGCATTGCAATTAAAAGACTATTTAGATGGATGTACATAACTGAAGTAACACTGCCATGAATATGTCTGAAAGAAATCTATTGTGTAATCAAGGTCTCTGATTAAAACCACCTGTTGATGTGCAGGTCAGTCTATATGAATGTTTATCTTTTTATCCTGTAGGAAGTGCTTGAACAGAAGATGTAAATCTCACTGGCTACTTTATTAGGTAAACCTTGCTAGTACTGGGTTGGACCCCCTTTTGCCTTCAGAACTGCAAAAGGTACTGGAAACATTCCTCATCATATTGTCCATATATGGTCCATATTGAAATGATAGCATCAGGCAGTTGCTGCAGATTTGTCGGTTGCACATCCATGATGCAAATCTCCTGTTCCACCACATCCCAAAGGTGCTCTATTTGATTGAGTTCTGGTGACTGTGGAGGCCATTTGAGTGCAGTGATCTCATTGTCATGTTCAAGAAACCAGTCTTCAAGTCTTAGATGATGCAAGCTTTATGATATGGTACACTATCCTGCTAGAAGTAGCCATCAGAAGATGTGTACACTGTGGTCATAAAGGGATGGACATGGTCTGCAACTTTACTCAGGTAGGCTGTGACATTGCAGTGATGAGCAATACTAAGGGGCCCAAAGTGTCCCAAGAAAATGCCAGCCTGAACCGTTGATACAAGGCAGGATGGATCCATGCTTTCATGTTGTTGATGCCAAATTCTGACTCTACGAATGTTGCTGCAGAAATTAAGACTCATCGGACCAGGCAACATTTTCCCAATCTTCTATTGTTCAATTGTAGCCTCAGTTTCCTGTTCTCAGCTGACAGGAGTGGCACCCGGTGTGGTCTTCTGCTGCAGTAGATCTGCTCATCTGCCTCAAGGTTCGACGTGTTGTGCATTCAGAGTCTTCTGCATACCTTGGTTTTAACGAGTGGTTATTTGAGTTACTATTGCCTTTCTATCCTTTCTATATGCCTTTATATTTCGTGCACAGAACTGCCGCTCACTGGATGTTTTCCCTTTTTCGGACCCTTCCCTTTAAACCCTAGAGATGGTTGTGCTTGACAATCCCAGAAGATCAGCAGTTTCTGAAATACTCAGACCAGCTCGTCTGGCACCAACAACCATTCCATGTTTCAAAGTCACTTAAATCACCTTTCTTCCCCATTCTGGAGCTCAGTTTGAACTGCAGCAGTTCGTCTTGACCATGTCAACATGCCTAAATACATTGAGCTGCCACCATGCGATTGGCTGATCAGTAATTTGCGTCAAGGAGCAGTTGGACAGGTATGCTTAATAAAGTGGCCGGTGAGAATATATATGTATGTATATATATATATATATATATATATATACGCTCATATTTAAAAGATTTATACTATACATAAAAAAATAATTACATTTATAAATGTGCCAATCTTCACCTTTATGTAGTGTCAGGTTTCATTTTGTAACTATAAAAAAATGAACAGTTTGTAATACGTTTATTTTATTTTTACTACATAAGCATTTTAATGATGGATTAGCCTCCCTTGGATTTAAAAAGAAGAATGCTTTAGCACAAGGTCACTCCAATAACATTTTATATACAAGGGACACAACACACATTTTTATTTTGAAATACACATAATTTTTATTGGGTGACAGTTTGGCTGTTAGTACTTGGCATCGATTGAAATACAGTTGCAAATCTTTTTGGATGTGCATATGGCAAGAGCAGTGAAAATGTATCCATTGACTAAAAACGACCCAGTAGGTATAGTTTGTGAGTTTACACAGTGAGTGAAAGTCCACGTGGGCCGGGTAGCCATCTTGGATTTGAGTGAATGACTGAGACTTTTAAGCATTTAAAGCACAGAATCTAGCAAACAGTGAAATTCTTCTCAGTCCCCCCCCCCCCCCAAACCCTATGAACTGGTACATTTTCTTCTAGCTAAAACCAGTTAAATAAAACAATGCTGAATAGCCATTCAAAATCAAATTCACAGTGAATTAATAGCAAATGTCCCTCTACGGGGATGCGTGTCTTAATACCTCAGACAGAGTGATCATAATAAAACTGAAAAACAAATGGATAGTGCTCTTTATGTGCTTATTCAAACATATCATAGCAATAACTACATTTTATGAAGAGGCTATACATTGTGTTGTCAATAAAAAAAATAGCAAAGCTGCCAATGAATTGGTACGGTGCAAATCAAGTGAAGAACAAAAGCAAAAGCAAAAGTTTAAACCAGCAAAACAAGGAAAACATTCACCCCATCAACACTCTCAGAGCAAAAAAAGTTTGTAAAGGTGTATGTCTATGTGAGTGTTCTGCCTTACACATAACACATCACTTCCTGCTTCTTCTGCCTTGCACAACCAATGAGATAGTGATCTGTAATAGCTTGGGTTTTATTATCCAGAGATTTAAAACAATACCACCCCCCCCCCAAAAAAACCCCCAAAAACTCATTTGTTGGTCTCTCATGCGAATCGTGCAGAGCATATTCACTTATTTGCAATTAACAATCACATGAGCAGCAAATTTAGATTACATTGAGAAGCTTTAGCATTTTATTCCTTTGTGCATCTTGCTATTTGTTTCCTTTTTAATGATATTACGTTGTTTGATGATGTTTTATTCACAATCTGTGGTCACCCTGGCAGACGCTTGGGATGGTTTTTACAGGGAAACATTTGATCCATCATGTTTTCGATCCATGATCTGTGCTATTATCACAAACTTTAATTGTCCTGTGCAAGAACTAGGCGCTTTTTGCTATGCAAGTCTATGGAAAAGCAACTACTTGACAGATTTGCCGTAGTTGAGTTACATGCTGACTTTCAAATAATAAAAATGTTCGGTTATTATCACCTCAATGATCAAAAATGGTTGATTAATACATTTCCATAGCAGCATTACAATTTTGCAGCTGAAGCTTTGACACACAGACTTTCACACTGGCAGAATAGCATGATGGAATAAGTAGGAATAAAATGTGGAACGTCACATTGCAATACCTTTATTGCTTTCATATTTTTTTTAGTGTCGCATTTATCTCAATATCTTCCAAACCTAACTCTTAAAACTATTGCCTGTCATTTGTGGTATCATCTGCAGACCACATACACATCAGTCACCTCATTTCCCAAACCAAAATATACCACAAATTTCTAATGTCAAATGATAACTGCAAGTAAAGTTGTTAAGGTCTAAGGTTTTCAAGTCTTGTGATCTTTGCTGTATTTTCTAAAAAATAGAGCAACAAAGGCATTCACACAACTGCATTTAAGAATTGCAAAATGAAAAGCGGAAATTAGAGGTTTAAGTTTCAAAATGGGATTATTTTGGTCTACATAGGGGTGATGTTTGAGGTTATGGTTTTTTGGAATGGGATTATGTTTTAGTTTATGTTTGGGTTTGGATTATATCTGATTTTAGTATGCATATGAAGGCTGGTGAGGGTGGAAGAAAGAATGTGTGCTCTTAAGGCCTGCATACTCACACTGCTCATAAAGCCGCTAAAGCTAAAACAACGCTAAAAATCTGTACAATATCTTTAAATACTGTATATACACAAATAAACATTTTCATTTGTCACATATTCACCAAAATATTCTCCCTAAATAAAAAAAAAAAAAAAAACCTCAAAAAGAAAAAAAAAAAAAAAAAAAATCAGTGGCTTCTCTTTCTAAGGAGCAGGATTAAAGGCAACTAGCATATAGCGATGGCTATCATTTCAAATCATGTTGCAGGTACAGCTAGCGGCTTCTCTGTCGCTGCCACTTCAAATGATGATTAAGATTCACATTCTAGGATTTATGTGTTCTCATTCTGCTTTGAGCAATATACTGACCAACAATATGAAGATATGCTGAACAAACAAAACGGCGCCCTCAAGCTCCTGCCAAACATCACTGTCTAGAAAATACAAAAAAGAAACAGACAAAGCCAACTTAATGAGACGTAAGAACAACACAAACAAACAAAGAAAAAAGTGTTTTGCCACGTAGTCCTGTAGCACTGATGGTAATTTTGTCATGGGATTCAGCACCTTTGTGATGTGTAGCTCAGGTTTCGGTACCATCCTAAATGTTTGAGAGGAAGAACATTCTGAGTTTCAAAATGGTCTCCAGTCCAGAAGTTCAAACCATCTGCTTTACATCCGCATTATAACCTAAATGAATGAACTAGTTCTGGACTGGGCCTCGGAGGTAATAAACCAGAGTTTAAGAGCGAAGCAGTATGTTTTTGTAAGAGAATCATAGTATATTTCTAACATAGCTGCCTTAACCTGAACTTGTCTTGCTAAGTTATTACAGGGTGCTACTCCAAACTGCACTACTAGCAATACGCAGCTGTATTTTGGCTCTATCCATGCAGAGTTTGCATCTCTGTGCAGAAAATAGCCACTAAGAATACAAATATACTATAATAGAAGCATACAGAGAAAAACGGACTGAGCCTGGATGAGTGTCGATGAGACAAAATCAACTCGACTTTGGCCAAATATGAGACGTTTCATCTAGAGTCCAGTTGTGGATCTGGAAAATTAAACAACCAAATAAAATAACATGAATGGCACAACTATTCAAGCAAATGTCACATGAAAGGTCGGCAAATATGGAATATTATTTGAGACTCCAAACCTTCATCTCTCGTTCTTTCTCTATATTTGTCTTTCCTTCTACACTGCAAAACTATTTTTAATCAGCATTTTATCTTGGTTTCCAGGAAAAATAGCTAAATGCCCTTTAAACTAGAAATTATTACTTCAGAAGCAAAATATCAAGACTGTTTTGAAGAATACAGCGTTTTTTCTTACCGCATAATTTTTTCTTTACTGTTGTAAGCATAAATTTTCACTTTGAAAACAGTTGTGCAGCATAATATTCTTGTGGAGTATAATTTTCTGATCAAGTTTGTTTGCATTTGCTTGAAAAATGATTTCTTTGTAACAATAAATGTCTTAGTCCTTGCTATTTACATGTAATGTTTTCACAAAATAATTCTAAAAACAAGTTTTACTATATGAAGCAATTTGAAAAGTAACACATCTATCTTCTTTTAAGGATGTTTGGATATTTTCACTGGAAAGCATAACTAAAATGCTGAGTTTCTGCAGTGTGTGGTTTACTCATCCCTCATCTTACTCTACTGACTAAGGAAATCGATGCTAGCTTTGACACTGCGAGAGGTTGCCACGTCGACAGCCATGGCTCTTATCTCAGTGTCTCCGAACTGCATGAGGGTCTGGATCTCTCTTCGTGCCGCTGGACTCTCAGTACCGCTCACATCCAGCTTCAGCGTACCACACTTCCTCACGCCTGGGTCCGTGATGAAGCTGACCGACTCTTTTTCTGAGCAGTACACGTGAATGACGATCACCTGCTGTGACGGCTTCGCCGGCGTGTAGCTACGCTTTACCGTTTCACCCAGCGCCACTGACTGATCGGCTGAGATGAATGTATCGAAGACGTCAGTGCACCAGCGCGTACCGTCCTTCACAAGCATCTTCTCCGGAGGGTGCTTCCCCTCTATGAAACGGTTCAGAACGCCCACGCCGTAGGTGAGCGGAGATCTGCGCACCTTTATGACGCTGGGATCCAAGCCAAATAACACCGCCCCCTTGAGGATGGTCAATCCCACATCATGCGGAATAATAATTCGGCTGCGGCCCTGAAGCATGTTTTGAACCGCCTGCTGCAGCAGCGGAGACTCTGCGAATCCTCCAACCAGGAAAAGGAACTTGATATCTGTCACCTCTGGCTTTGTGAATAAATCAGCTGGAGAACATATAGAAGAATGAAAGCAGAGAGAGAAAAAGAAATTGGAATATGAAAAAAAAAAAAAAAAAAAGTCTATTACAAGACAATTTAACACAATGGAACTGAACCAAAGAATGTTACGCAATCCTTTGGTTCTTATCAAAATGACAAAGACACAAATGCGGTTTACTACCAGTGGTGTCCCTGCTTGTAGCTTTTGTTTGAACAGATACAGATCACAGCTGGGCTCGACCAACATAAGAGCCGAGGGACTGAGTTCTGACCCAGTTCTGTGCAAGTATTTTTGGGCAGATGGTCGAGACTCTCCTGACTGGGCCAACGCTTGACCTAATTGTGTCTCCCAATGGCTCATTAGTTTATACAGCAGTACACATTCTACTAAAGCCTGAAACACACATAACTTTTGCCCCAATTTGCAATCTGTAGGAGTTGGCACAAGTTGTCTAAATATCGGGCAGATACTGAGCAGTCAGCAAATCTCACAGTATATAATGGCCACAGATGATTTTGATGGCTATTGAATTATGGCACAGATGGCTTTCTTTTTTTAGCTTGAGAATAAGATTCCATGTTTGATATTCTGGGATATTATACCAAAAAAAAAAAAAAAAAAAAGTAAATTAAGAAACTTAAATAAAAATTAAAAAGGTTTCCTTGGCAAATAGCAGTGACTTAAATAAGATATTTGAAAAAGGACAAAACAACAAACTTGAACTAAAAATGAAAGCAAAATATAAAATAAAAACTGATTTAAAATATTAATTAATGTTAAAAAAAACAAACAAACAAATAAATAAAAGCTTATTCAAAATATTAATAAATATTACACATTTATATAACAAAATATTAAAATACCCCTGTTGTTAAAATGTATTTATACTATGTTATGTTAGGAGATTTTGTAACATGTTATATAGCCTATAAACAAAATAAATAAATAAAACTATTTTAGATATAAAGAACACTACAGTTACAATTATGTATTTCTAACCATACTTTTAGTGTGTAGTCTTGAATGTTTGTGAAAGAAAGACTAGAATTTATATTAGGAATATATATTTTCCCTTCCACCTTCACTTCCTCTGCACCTTCGATATGGTTTTATACCTTCGATAAACGTCTGGTTAAGTATTGTTGACATTTCATCTGACATTCAAAGTAATAAACTGGGTTTAAACTGCTAATCCTTTAATTAAATACATACAATTAAAATCATACACATAATTCTTTTCTTAATTGGGTAAATGGCCATTGTTTCAAGAACACATCAAGACTTTTCATTAACACCCAAATCCAGAAACTCCCATCTCACTAAAAACTCCAGAAATCAATATAATATTATTGTTCCAGTAAAACTGCACAATAACTCACTCAGGTGCTGTATAATGTGGTCTATGGTTGGTTTGAACAATGCATTCATTGCATCTGGGCTCATCCTCAGCATGCCCTGCGAAGACCACTTCACAAAGTCAACACTGCAGAAGAGAAACGAAAACAGATAAAGAGCGAGTGTTAGAGACTGAAATAAATAACATATCATCCTAACTTGGCCTCAGTGCAGGTTAAAAGGTTTCTTCACATATGGAAGACTACAGAGAAGCTTGATATTATTGAGTTTGCATTATTAGGTTTTACACTGCTATAAAAGTCAGCCCATGTGTGCTAATAGCTGTGGTTTCCAGTAAACAGATGTGTGATGCAGGGCTGAATGAGTGCTCAGAGATGCCTGATTCGCAGGCTTGTTGGAAAAACTGTCCCCTGTGAGACATAAGAGCTTAAAATCCATAATATGCAAGTTAGAGTAGTCTTACTCGTGACTCGCAGATGATTATCTCATTACTGTGTTAGGAAAGAATACAAAATTGAACCATTAAACAATGCAAATAATATAACAGGCTTGTGTTTTCGAAATAACAGAAAGATAAAACTAGATAATTAATTCGACATTTCTGATATGGAAGCAGCCATTATAACTAGTTTTAGATGACTGGTATTTAAAGTAGTTTTCTGAGAAAGTTTAAGAAATGCTAAGAAATTGTAGCTGGATGCATAAAATTATAATACTACCAAAAAGAAGACTCTATAAGTCCAATTGTCTAATTAACAAAATTACTTGCCTATGAGCAAATCTGTTAGTGTTACTGGGTGAAATAAAATCACATAAATTAATATTCATAGTTTTAATAATAGTTCATAATGTGCCCGCTCCCCTTTTTAGTACCTATGCCCCTTGATTATGAGTGTGTTTAGCACATAGTCAGCAATCACACACACACAAACAAACATGGTATTCATTTAGCTGACTTGGTCATCTTTATACAGGGCCTGATGGTATATTGAATGGCTGTGTGTAAGGTATTGACAGCAGTCATGAATAGGCAGATTAACTCTCCAGGGGCTGTAGGTCACACATGCCTGACCTCAAAAGAGACAGACAACAATTACCGCAAAGGCAGAGAGTCAGCAGGACTGGTAACACTCACCAGTTTATGACTACAGAAAAATATTCAAATTCTGACCTACAGTATATATATAATACTATACATTTGGTTATGAAAGTATATAATGAATTTAAATGTAAATGTAACTTAAAATATTCATAAATACATATACAAACATATGCAAATAAATACAGTTTTAAAATGCATTTTAAAATATATTATTTACAAATATATATATATATATATATAAGGATATTATGAAAATATTAAAATACATACATGATTTATTTATCAACATTTGATCTAATAAAAGTTGTGCTGTAAAATAGATTATTGCTTCCAAAATAAAATTTTGTGTTTAAATAATGTGTGTACGTGCACAGTGTATATGTATATATTTATATTTAATAGAATTATATATAAATATCACTTTGATTTTGGAAGTGATTATTTGATTTTACAGCCTTAAATGTAAATTTTATTTTTTAAACAAAATAACATAATACATTAGGATATTACAGAAATATTAATTTACATATAGATATTCATATTAACATATGATTTAAATTAATATTGATATTAACATTAAAATTAATATTATCAAAAAGTTAAAATGTCAAACAGAAATGCCTTGTGATTTTATGTAAGTGTATTGAATATCTCAATCTGTTTAAAAAAAAACAAAAAAACATTAATTTTTCAAGCAGCATGCCAGTTTGAATGAAATAATCTGCGGCAGGTGAAACTGCAGACCAGACTGCATTAATGTATGATTTGTATTGCAGTGTTTAAGACACTCACTTGCTCTTCCTCAGTGCATGCTCAACACTGTGTCCTCTAAATTTCTTGTAATAGTCGATAAAAGAAAAAGGCAGGTTGATATTCAACGGATTGCTTCGGTCAGGAGCCGCTGCCCTCTTTCGAGACTCAAACGCAATCATCAGATCCACCCAGGCAGCCGGACGCTTGATCTTAAACTGGTCAATGAAATCCTGTCCGAATATCTTACACAGGAGCTTCTCAAATTCATAATCTATACCGATAGAGCCATATGGGCCTCCTGCAGAGAGAATGGAAAGATAAAAATTATTTCAGATGACTGGACATAATAATATTTTAGAATAACAGACCATTTTATACAGTAACTTAAAGCTTTAAGCAAAATGATCATCTCGAGCTGCAGGTCATAAATTGTGTCTTATACCTGAGGCTTTGTAAAGCTCCTTCAAATGCCCTTCCGGCATCCGGATCTGATGCACAGTGAGATCCACCGTGCCTCCTCCACAATCCACCACCACATAACGGTCACCTAGACAGCAGCAGAAACAGCATTGAGGGTCACCGGCAAAAACTATTTCATCAGGATGGATCTAAATCTCATCTGGTGACATTTTACAGTCTTTCAGGAACTCTGTGCAGATGTTGGATGTGACTGAGTGCTTTTGCAAAGTGTCAGGGGAACGGTGACCTACATTCAGGGTTCACTGGTTGGTAACTCAAGTAGACGCCTTTGGAATTGAAGTACTAACAGTATGAGATTATTTAAAGAGACAGTTCACCCAAAAATTGGGTTGAACAAATTGCAAGCGAGTTCTTGTTTTTTGCGAACTGCCCCTTTAACTGAAAATCGACTAAAATTTGAATGATTTTGAAAAACATTATTTTGCGTGAGGGTTATTCCAGCAGTGGTGAATAGGCAAAATGTGCTGAGGCTAATGGTTGAGCAGCTGCTAATTCAGACAGCAGAATAAGGGCAGGAATTTCAAACTAAGCACCTTCTCATCCTCTCAGCAAGGGTGCATCTAGTCTCAGTAGGCACATTCAGGGACCACCCAAAGCCTATCCGATGCATAATGGACACAAAAATTGAAAGCTTCAATTTGACTGACTGTGAAAAAAATCAGTACTTGGATCATAAAGGTAATAAAGTATAAAAAAAAAAAAAAAACAGTAAGTACGCTTTATGGTTAAGTTACCCTTGTGATAAACAACTGTATTTGCTCTAATGGGACATTTAATGCAATTTTACAATAAATTTGTGTCACTTATCATTTCCAGTGAAAAGACAAAACGACAGGAAGTTGTATCATTAATTCACATTTAGGGACATCTTATGTTGTTAAATTATAGCCTGGTATCATAGACAGGGTCAGGATCAGGCCGTAGTTCAATAAGAACAAGTAATTTTTATAAACATGCCTTATAAAAAAGTATTATTGGTGTGCATCTTAAGATAAAACAAAGGCACTGACATGTTTTAAGATCAGTCAGTGCAAGTTTCTTTCTGTTATTTCAGTTCTTAAAATATAAGATTTTTCCTTAATGTAAATTTAAATTAAATCCATAAAACCTTTTGTTCCAGTGCATCTATAGATGGGCTAATATTCTAAACGCGTCTAATGTGATGGCTTTCTTTGTACACCTGAGATGAGACTAGTGTGCATCCTTCCTAAGAGCTCGAGACTTGAGGATTTCATAACTTATGACAGCAGCATTAGAAACAGCAGGAGCAAAATACTACAAGAAAAAACAAACGTGTGAGAAGACACAGACTCTACCTTCAGTGAGTTCAGACCAGAGCTCTCCTATGACATTCTCCACCAGAAAGGTGCGGCTCTGTCGGTTACGGCGCACATGCTCCTTGGCTGGTTATTGACAGAGAGAGACAGGAAGTGTGTGTGAGAGGGAAGGCAGCGTGAAGCTGTTTGTGTCTGTGTATGTGACAGTTCTATAGGCAAGGCGACAGGATGAAAAAGGAACATGGGCTGAATGTGCTTTCTTTAAGCAGGAGGGTGCTGCTGGAGAAAAAACAACAACAACAAAAAAAAACTTCTAATGGGATGCACGACTAAAAAAGATAAATGTAAAGGATTTGATTATGCTTATGAAACTTACATTTTAGGTATACAGGATATTAAAATTATGGTTAAAGCTTATTATTACTTTCATGTTATTCTGAAAAAACGTAGTAAAATAACTATAAATGTTAAAAATAATTATAGGCATCAATATTACTGTATACAGTATTGTATATTTATTGTTATATTTGCTACATTTACATTTAACATTGTTGATAGTAAAACCATGTGAAAAGAAAAGAAAAAAAGTGCATCCACAATTAAATATCCAAAATCAAATAACTGTAATATATTGTGCATCTGAAATGTTCACACATGCAACTGTCCCCTATGGAAAAAACATTTTTGTGCATTTTTCCTGATCAGATCAAATGAAATAACCTGTACTGGATTAATCTGCTCCACAATGGGGAACAATATTTGTGTGCATTTGCCTGTAATACAGACACTGTTAAATCAAATGAAATAAAATAACCTGCACTGATTAGAATCTAGTTTATTCAGTTTGATTAAAACCAGCCCAACCTGCTACAGTATGTATAGCTTGACTCAATGTACGTCTCTAATACTCATTAGAGTACATCTAGTACATCTTTCCACAATTATTTCCTCTCTTTTTCACTTCTGTGAACTTCCTGACTGCAAGCGGAATGTAAAAGTCTCTGTTCATTCACTGTGGAGGGGGAGATTGTTCTGGCCTGATAAAGGGCATTTGGTCTGTTGACATCAGAGGAAAATGGCCATCCTGGCAGTTGTAAACATTTCCCAAACAGGAAGTGTAAGCTCTAAGGGAGAGTGACCGCATGGAGACTGAGATTTCCTCAAACCTACAGAAAACAATGAAATGGACCAGCAGACATTTTTTCAGTACATGACAGCTTCTGATGGGGCGTGGGAGACGTAACCACTCAGTGTTTTAACAACACAACAGACCCTCAGCTCAAATTCCTGTACCACCCTCAAAGACCTATAAAATACATTCACGAGGAAGCACAGACTATTATAAATTATCTGAATATCAAGGCAGTAATACCTTAAAAATAAATAAATACATTTGTGGATTCAACAAGAGAGTGTTTGAGGGAACGTCTTTTAGTAATATCGATTCTTCATTCAAAAAAAGTAGACAAAAAAATCTGAAAAGAATTATGATTATGACAAAAACAAAGCAACATAACTCTTTTCATTATTAATATTCATATAAAATATTTATTGATCACCAAATCAGCATATCAGAATGATTTCTGAAGAATCATGTGACACTGAAGACTGGAGAAATTAAGCTCAAAATTCATCACTGCATTAATTTTAATACATTCAAATGTATAAATATTTTCCTTAACTTACAGTTGCTATGGATAAAGGTGTCTGCTAAATGAATTAATGTAAATGGTATTCATGTTTCATACAAATGCAGCCTTGGTGAACATAAGATGTTTAAAAATGAAATGATATTACTGACTCCAAGCTTCCTGATGTCTTTTGAGCTTCTTTAATAAAGGAAAAGAACACATCCAGATGCTCAATAGTTTGCGAGACATCCCTCAGAGGGAGCCGTTGTAATCTCCTGTCAGTCTCTGGTTGCCCAGTACAGAAGGAGTAGATCTATGGCTGTCAGACAGACGGCCCCTCTGTGCTGCTAAACCCTGGGTCGCCACACACAATTGCTTTCTGTCTCAGGCTCTCACCGCCAAGTAAAATTAACCACATTTTCAATGCTCGCCATTGAATATCAAATATACAGGCTATCAGAGCACAAATACTACTGCTACTAAAATAATCAATCCACACTACTCCCTTTGTCCTTCCTTCGTTCTTTTTCTCCCTCTGTCTATAGAACAGCATATGCAGAGAGGTCAAATCACTTCCTTTGGATGCATCATGATCGTTTAGTTGCACTTTTCTTCTTTTATTTGTCACTGCATTGTTACTTCAACTGCTATTTTCAACGTACAAAATCCATCCGATCATATTCTTGCTCTGTCACTCACTTTTTTTGTACGTGTAGAGGTTTAGAGTTACAGATGTGCTTGCTGATGACTATAGAGCTGCTGATGTCATCAGACTGCGGTCACTGATGTCACACGAAGGTAAATATATATAGTTTGTTACAGAAACGATAGACACATCATGGACCAAATAACATTCTTAGAACTGGAAAAAAGAATCATGGGAGATTCTTACACGTTGACGTCAACCAAAAATAATTAACATTTGAACTAATGTGGTTAAGAAACAGATTAAAAAACAATGCCAACATTTTTTTGCTAGAATTTAAATTGGGGTTTTTTTTCAAGGGAATGCAAGGCATGGCCTCAAACGATTACATGATTATGAATAAGTGTGCATGCAAACTTAGTAAGAGAGAGGGAGGGAGAAGTTTATGATGCAGGGGGATTGTGAATTTGCCAAAGCTGTTTCTCATGCTGGCATCACCATTCAGCTGTGCTCCAAATGACTGTTACCTTCTGAACGCACATGAAAAAAGGCTTTTCATTGACATTTCTATACTAAGCATACAATATATACTTAGCTCAAAATATTTCTTTAATATAAAGCCCACTGTGTAAGTGCATGCACTGTCAGTCTGGAATGAGGACATGAGCAGGGCAATGGAGGTGAAGTGAAATGGACTTGAAGACCAAGAGAGTGTTTCTGTACCAAACACATTTATGACTGGATTCAATGCGATTACATTTTACTTCGATGTATGACATAAACTGGCAAGACATACCACGACATGGATGTGTTCGCAGCATTTTTGCTGCCGAATGTTTCTTCAACTACGGGCACTTCTGAGCCTGTGGGCACCTTTACATCACACTATTCACACTTAAAAGGCATGTGCAAAGTGAATAATGAATGAATAAGATTAATAAAAACTATTATTGTTGTTAATTCAATTCAAACATCAACCGCTGGGAAAGTAAAGGTGCCCATAATTGAAATAACACAAAAAAAGCATTGTGCGTTCATGCATGTAGCAAATACGCTAAGATTAAAAAGTTTGGCATCTTTAAGATTACATTTTCTTAGAAGTTTCTTATGCTCACCAAGGCTGCATTAATTTGATCAAAAATACAGTCAAATAGTAATATTGTAAAACAGATGAATAAAACAACTGTTTAAACTTCTTTAAAATGTTTTATTCATACAAAATCCTTTGATGCACACTATTCATTTGAAATGGAAATCTTTAGTTGTGTGTCTTTGCTGAATATTATTAAATGTTATTATTAAGATTTTAATAACAAAAATTCCAAACTTTTGAACAGTAATATATATGCAATATATATATGCAGTAATATATATGCAATATATTTTCAAGTATGCAAGCAGAAACTTGGTTAGTTTATATGTGTTTTTACTAGTCCTTACTGAATAAAAGTTTCACCTTGTTAGGAAAGGCCACAGATTGGACATCTAAAATGATGTTAAATTAAAAGCCATTCATCTCTTCCTCCTTTCATCAACTCTCTCCCACTATTTTCTGCATGCATCATCACCTTCTCTCCCTCGCTGCGGTGAGAGTTTAATAGGCATGTTGGACTGCAGGAGTCACACAGCTCTAGTTTAGGAGTAAATCTCATCTCAGTGATAGTTTAATCTGTTATTATAGTTTAATCCGCAAAGGTTGATTGATGCCGTCAAACACAGACAAAATGACACTTAACAAACATTTAAGTACTGTAACATAAATTTGAGCATGACTGGAACAATATGAGTATGATTTGGTTTATCCGTACAGCAGAATGCTTGTGGTGCAGCTGTATCAAAGTAAAAGACAGTATGGGTCTTACCCTGGGTCATTCCCCCACCAACATTCTCAGTTGGGCTGTAACCGTTCAGGGCCGTTTTATTCCCCAAATCAACCATTTGGTGGAGACGGAGCTTTCTGCAGTAAATGGATGCAGCCTCTGGTTCCAGAGCAATGATCAACTGCTCAGGGTTGTCACGAGTAACCAGGCCAGCCTAGATGAGTACAGAGCACATTAAAAGACATTAAAACAGGGGTCTGAAACCCAGACTCATCTTGTTTATACTGTGTATAAAACATACAAATCATAACATTGTTAAATCATAACATAATTACAGCTAAGCTGAGCGGGGGAAAGATGTTAACCAATCAGAGCTCACTCCGCGCACGATGAAGCTGAGCGGGAGATCCGAACAGGCGAGCGGGAGGAAAGAACATAAAATGTGGATGCAGGTCAAAATAAAAATGCAAGACTTGTGAAATGATTATTCCACACGAAACGGAGCAATACTACAAATCAGTTTCAACACTTAAAACAGCGTCATAAAAAACTGCATGATCAATGCATGTCAACAAAGAAACAAACTAAAGCACACATCAAAGCCAGCCCGAACAGACTGAACAAGTATCCATTGTTCACGCATTTGCAAGGGGCGTGCCTTATGAGAAAGGATCAAAACGGCACAAAGAAATCACCTATCATATATATGCAAAGATATGATGCCTGCGCACATCGTCAGTAAAAAGGCTTCCGAAGACTAATACAAACACATGACAAAAGATACCAGCTGCCATCTCGCAGGCATTTCACGCGATTTGCGCGGAACATGAGCTCAAGCACGTGAAATACTTGGCCACGACCACAGATACAGTACAGATATAGTACATACTGTATGTGGTGCAGCAGAACAATGGAGTCGTACATGAGTTTAACGGTCCAATATATTAATGTAGAAATGTTTTTTCTTGCAAAAAATCTTTAAGAGAGCAATCTGTTTTTTGCTTTTGATTTACGTTAGGTTTTATTTATTGTTATGACTGGAATTGAGGTTAGTTAATCTTTATTTTTTTTATGTTGTCTGTTTTTAAGACAATTTATTACAGTTTTGTTTAGAACGTTATTAACTAGAGTTGAACTTAATACTATGTTATTTCATTGTGAAATGTGTTGTTATGCACTGAATACATTTACATTGTATGTATGAAGCTTGTTTGAAAAAGCAAGAACAGTTGCCAAAAATCGCAAATTGCAATATTTGTATAAAAAAAAAAAAAAATGCAATATGATTATTTTTTCCATATTGCACAGTCCTACTAAAAACAAAAAATAATTAAAAGTTTATAACATATAAACTTAAAATATGGAGAAAACTATTCATTTTTAGTATAATAAAAGGTTGACCTTTAAATATATATTATTCTGGTATTTTCTAAATGTATATATTTTTTAAATACAATTTTTTTTATGTCATATTAGCATGTCACACTGTAGGAAGTGAACAACATTTAAACCTAAAACAGCCATTGCAGCAGCTCTCCAACCTGAATATTAATTCATAACTCACCTGCTGGGTAAAGCAATATTTAATTGATACAAATGGCCGATCCGATATATCAAAATCATTTTACCTCACTTCAAATATGAGGAAGTGTAAAAGTATAAAGCAAACACCAAACACATGACACGGTCTGCTCTGAGTGTGCTGCAGGATTCAGTGAGTTATGGGGCGACAGTGTGAGCAAAATGCAGAGACCAAGAGACAGAGGTGAGGGAATGCAGTGTCCTTTCTTTCTGTTCTCCTGGTCCTGCAGACGGAGAGCTGAGTCACTGCACACACACACACACACACACACACACACAAATAAGCTCCTAAGGCAAGCTTTGCAGGAATACCCACTGCAGATATCAGGTGTTGCAAACACCCCTTTCATCTCTCTTTCTCCTGCTGTTCTCTCTGATTTCTTGCTGAGCATATTTGTAGCTCTCATGCCTTCCCCGCCTCATTTTGTCTTTGCTTTGGATTGAGATGAAAAAAGCTGAGACCACACCCTGCCCTTCCTCTCTTTCTGTCTCTCTCTCTCTTCAGCGTGAGAGCATTCATCTCTCTGCTTACTGTGTTGTGATTACTACAATTTGAATGCATGTTATTTATGGTAGCTAATGTTTTTTTGTGTTTAAATAATAAAAAATACATAAACATGCTTGTGAGGTTTATTGATATTTATATTAGACATGTTGTCTTATATAAGATTTAATGAAGAGTGTGTTATCAATCCATTTTTTTGAATGGTTTTATGTATGGGTGATTGCCCCTCTAGATGAGTCTTGATGTGACTCTTTTAAGTAATCAGACATACATTTGCAGGTAACTGTTTTGTAGAAGTATACAGGAATAATCATTGCTGTGTTTTAGGGTGGCACACTATCAGTCATTTGTCTGATGAAGAGCCTGTGAGCTTGAAACGTTACCTGATATGCGTGATTTGTTTTAAAGTAATAAAGACTTTTTGATATTTTTGGAGCCCAGGTGTTGCAGACTTTAGTACTTTGTCTACTGGATGTTTCTTTGGTCGAGCACCCTTTTTTGAGATTGATGTGCGTGCTTTTGGTTCACTGTTGCTACTTCAAATTGTTAACCAACCATTTTATATATATATATATATATATATATATATATAACCTTATACATTGCTAGTTAATAATATAAGTAATGTGTTATATATGAACATCTGGAATAAACAGCAATCTGCCTAGCCACTTGCAATCTGTGACTGATATTAATGATGAGATACTTACATCTGTTATTAATACAGCTCAAATACATAGCCTAGAGATGCACACACACACAGCTTAATCACTCACAGATCCACACACAAACTTACAAATCACAAATGATGTGACAGAGTCAAACAGAGAGCAAGCGATACAGTTCCACAAGTATGGGGTCTCTAAGGAGGTCCAATAAGAGACGGTGAAAACAGACAAACAGTGACTGTATCTAAGGTGAGATCACTCCCTTTCCTTTTCCTTTAATCCCTCCGCTTTTCCTCTCTACCTATTTACATCCTGAATTTCAGTAGATCTCATTCTTGTTTGATTTTAGATGAAAATGGCTCTCTCACTAACGCTAAGGGAAGTTCAAAGCACAACTCAGTGCTGTAGTACCTACAAACGTCCACTAGGGATTTGTCCAATCCATCCTTCAAACTTGACTGAAAATTCTTGAATTAAGCACATGACACACAGACCTCTCTCCAATTTCAAAACACGAAGTAGGTAATTAATCAAAATGAGACATGCATTTTTGTGCATATGTGGCTGTGAGAAAGAAACGTTATACCTTATACGCTGCCTCTCTCATAAATTGCTTAGCTGGCATTTTCCAGATGGCCGGTACTGTGATGACCCATCTGACGTCAGCATTATCAAAATCTGCCCCAGCTTGGTCACTCAGCTCCTGTATCCAGTTAAAAAGCATATATTTTTGGCACGTTGTTGCACGTTTGAGATCAGTATGACAGTTTTTAAAGAAATTAAGATTTTTGTTTCAATATTACAAAAGATTGTATTTCAAAAACAAATGTTATGCTTTTGAAATTTATATTCATCATAGAATTCTGAATTAAAATTTAGCACAATAAATAAAGCACATCAAAAAGTTTCAACACTGATAATAATAAGAAATGCTTTTAGCATCGAATAACATGTTAGACTGATTTACCAAGTAAATGTGTCATGTGACAGTAAACTAGGCTATTGACTACTAAAAATTCAGCTTTGCCATTACACAAATAAATTGCATTTAAAAAAAAATACTAAAATAGAAAAAAAATACTTTAATATTTCATGTAAAATATTTAACAAATTACAATTTTTCAGTGTTTTACTACATAAAAATGTAGCCTTGATGAGCATAAATGACTTATTTCAAGAACTTTAAAATATTAACACAGAAGTTCAAAATGATAAAAAATAATGTAAACAGACTTGTTTTAATAAAATACTGATGATGATTACATACCTTAAGAGCCTGCTCCTTAAAAAAGGCCAGAGCATAAGCAAAAATATCCAGAGCTTTCACCTTTTTTCCATTGGCAGCATGTAAATCTGTATCGATTGACAGATTCTAAAGACAATATGATAAAAATGACAATAATGACACTCAGAAACAAGGAGAATGACATATCAATTAAAATTAATTAATATCAATTAATTTATAGACTTATGACCACATTTACAATGAATAAAATATACATTTATTTTTGTAAACTTATGTTAAATGTCGTAAATTAGAAAACTCATTAATAGCATTATTTCACTTATTTAGGCTTTAACTAGTTAACCTATAGGCAATGAGTTAAACTTTTATTTGCATTACTTGTTATAAAAGATGTAGTAAGTACTAATATTTGAATTTATTATTGGGCATTAAGCATAAATTAAGGGAAGGCCATGTCCTCACACTTATTATCAATTTCCTTAATGAAATAGGTGTTTGGACTCCCAGTGCCCTCAGGTCCAACATTAACAAAAAAAAAAATCAATGCTGTATGAGTGTGTCCTTACTGCAGTAGTGTGTAGTTTCATTTTAAACTTCTCCAGGTAGAGCCATTGCTTAGATTCGCTGGGATCCAGGTCATGGTAAAAATCTCGTGCTGCATAACCTAAACTGTGGAACTTTCTGTCTGGACTCAGTAGAATGGTTGTGGGCGTCTTCTGATTGGAAACACCTGGGTCACCGCCCTCCCAGCGCCTAGCAACAAAGAAAGAAATCAACCAATGGGAGGGTGCGTTTGGAGCTGCTGTAGCTTTTCACCTCTTCTCCTAATTAAGAGAGAACTGAGCTTAGATGATCTAAAATATCAGTCAACTCATCATCCTCATTATCCATATCGAGGCAGCCAGAAAACCAGTACAAGCATTGTACAGAGACAGCAGCATTTAAAATATTCATGGGCTTTTACTTCCAGGACGAATCACCTCAGTGCAAATCAGAAGCAGTCTGACTACAGACCGTCTGAGCATCGAGAGAAGCCAAAATGATCATATTAGAGAACTGATAAAATACACTCTATAATAATGATGTGATTTTATAGATCCACCAAATTTGTACAAAGACTAACCAGTAAAAAAAGTACTGCAAAATTGGCAAAAAAAGTCACATGCTTGCCACTTGAATTGATATTTTGTTAGGTTATACACTTAAATTTATACATATTAGATATTTAAATATATTCTGGGCCCCCTTTTGTTTTTAAAACAAGTTAATTGGTAATTATTGGCATATCTGTAACAGTACATAAAGTTTCAGCGCATCAGTTTTCACAATTTCAGTCTCTGTAAAGAAACTAAAAAATAACTCTTTCTGTGCAATCAGGACAGCCTGGAAGTCAATCTTTTAATCTCTTGTTAACCAACTCAAAGCTGTCTTTTGGACTCTAAACAGTTTTGTGAATTTTTAAAAGGGAAGCTGTGTTTATGTAAAGATTAAAGTACTAGACTATCAGTTCAACCCAAATAATCTCAGAGCTTTTTGTGTTGCCTGCGTAAATCTCTAGCAGCAGACTAATCACAGTTTGTTTCTTTCAAAAGAAGTGCAAATCTCCCACTGTACGGTGTTCATAAAATGATGAACACTATGGCCATGGACAACTACATGCCAACAGTGCTTGTCAGACAATGCAATATGCATCCCTATATAGAGTGGGGCAAAAAAGTATTTAGTCAGCCAAAAATTGTGCAAGTTCTCATAGACTTTCAACTCCCTCCAGAGATTTTCTATAGGGTTGAGATCTGGAGACTGGCTTAGCCACTCCAGGACCATGAAATGCTTCTTACGAAGCCACTTCTTCGTTTCCCGGGCGGTGTGTTTGGGATCATTGTCATGCTGACCCAGCCATGTTTCATCTTGAATGCCCTTGCTGATGGAAAAAAATCTCATGATACATGGCCCCATTTATTCTTTTGTTTAAACGGATCAGTCGTCCTGGTCCCTTTGCTGTAAAACAGCCCCAAAGCGTGATGTTTCCACCCCCATGCTTCACAGTAGGTATGACATTCTTTGGGTGCAACTCAGCAGTCTTTCTCCTCTAAACACGACAAGTTGAGTTTTTACCAAAAAGTTTTGACCATATCTGTAAATTTCTGACCATATGACATTCTCCCAATTGTCTTCTGGATCATCCTAATGCTCTCTAGCAAACTTCAGATGGGCCAGGACACGTACTGGCTTAAGCAGGGGGACACATCTGACACTGCAGTATTTGAGTCCCTTGCAGCACAGTTTGTTACTGATGGTAGCCTTTGTTACTTTGGCCCCAGCTCTCTGCAGGTCATTCACTAGGTCCCCCCCGTGTGAGATTTTGAGTGGAGCCCCAGATCAAAGGAGATCATCAGTGGTCTTGTATGTCTTCCATTTTCTAATGATTGCTCCCACAATTCAATTCACAGTTGATTTCTTCACACCAAGCTTTCCTATTGCAGATTCAGCCTTCCCAGCCTAGTGCAGGTCTACAATTTTGTTTCTGGTGTTTTTTGACAGCTCTTTCTTCTTGATCATAGTAGAGTTTGGAGTGTGAGTGTTTGAGGTTGTGAATAGGTGTCTTTTATACTGATAACGAGTTTAAACAGATGCCATTAATACAGGTAACGAGTGGAGGACAGAAGAGCCTCTTAAAGAAATTACAGGTCTGTGAGAGTCAGAAATCTTGCTTATTTGTAGGTGACCAAATACTTATTTTACCAAGAATTTACCAAAAAATTCATTAAAAATCCTACAATGTGATTTTCTGGATTTTTTTCTCAATTTGTCTCCTTGTTCTCATAGTTGAGGTATACCTATAATGAAAATTACAGGACTCTCTCATCTTTTTAAGTGGGAGAACTTGAACAATTGGTGGCTGGCTAAATACTTTTTTTGCCCTATTGTATAATGGCCTTCAAGTTTCAAAGGAAAACACCATCTTTTCATTTATTTATACCTCCACTTGCACTCATACTTAAACAATTGTTTATTCAAAAATGTGAAAATATAGTGAAGACACCCTATATAGATGTACTTGTGATGTTTAACAGAATCCCATTTCTAACTAATCCACAAGAATTCTATTTCTCATTACTTTCATAATGAGTCTGATGCCTAAAATTATGCCCATACTCATGCCCATTTGGGTGGGAAACACGTGGCTGACTCTCCCCAGCAGGTACTCTGGAGAGCCGACCTTAGAGTCAAAGGTCGCATGACCAAGTAGGTCAAGTCAGGGTAACAGAGCAGCTGTGGGTTCATGCTCTTGTATGCAACACACAGATACATATGAATATTAAACAGTTCTAATATCTAATCATTTTAAATCATTTAAATTTTAAAAAGTGCCCAGAAAGAAAAGGTTTGACTGAAATAGAGACATGACCATCTAATGGATGGACAATCATATTAATGTCTGCAGAAGAGATGAACTACGCAGAAATCATAATCTGTTACTCCAGCAAGAAATCCAAAATTTTATATATATACATTTTTTTGAATATACGGACACACATACAAAGCACACAAAAAATGCAGATTCCTTCTGGGTCTGTTTATATCTGATTTTATCTGTTATTTCACATTTACACCCTCCCTCAAATACTCTCTCTGCACCTTTTGTCTCACCTCATAGTGTGAATGCACTCTGGCTCTTTAGTGAAGGCGTATGCGTAGCCACTAGAGGTGGTGCCAAAGTCAATGGCCACCACCACCACATAGGGGTGTCTCGTAGGCTCATTTTCTTCTGAGTCCTTCTGTTGAAAGAAAAGAGGGAAAAGAAGCACAGGGAAAATGAGGGAAATGGAAAAAGGGAAAGATGCTCTCAAGTATATGTCAAACATTAAATTGTTGCATGTAATTGCAGCTCAGTGTAAATAAGATGTTCCATTAAAGCCACATTTGCACACTGGACATTTCTCTCAAGTAATGGGTGACGTCATGCTGGCTGTAAAACGCAGAGCTCACCAGGATGTGTGTGGGGGAAAGTGGCGTGATGCCTGGGTCGCCCATACTCTTGGCTGGAGATGGAGTGGCCATTGCATCTGCAAAGTGAATATAAAAAAAAAAGAAGACTGAGAAACCAAACTTTCAAACTACAAAGACAAGCCTACAGTGATGTTAATAATCTTTCTTTGAGAGCTTATGATAATACTAATTTTAATGTTTTAAAGACATTTTTGATGCCTTCAAACAAGCAATTTTCTGTTGAGAAACATGTTGTGGCGTAAATAAGGTACCATTCGTCATTTATTAAGGTGCATTTGCAAAAGAAAAAAGAAATTGTGGCCAAAAAAAAATACTCAATGTTAGGGATGTAACGGTATCAAAATTTCACAGTACAGTAATACCTCGGTATGAATGGCACGGTACGGTATTGAATTATTTACATAAAAAACTAAACTAATTAAAAGACTAAAAAAAAGGTGCCAGAAGTGTTTATTAAACAGTTTACAAGAACATTGAACAAACATTTCAGTGGCGCACACATTAGCCATCTATCTGTAAACTTTGAAACAGGAACTTCAATTTTTCAATTTTAAAAACAAAAAATGATTAAACCTTCCACACATCCGATTTAAAACCAGTTTTAGATTGCTAAATGACGCCATATGTCAATTTGCATATTCATTACGTCAGTGCCTCATATTATCTTGCTTCTCTGTGGTCACATAATGTTATTCAATGCACCCTTATTCTCTTTGTTTTCACTGATATTTTTAATGGTTTCTGTTGTCAGAAAACCGGAATGAATATGAAATAGTGACTGAAATGCATGCCATTATAAGGCCTACTGAACTAGCTCTACCTTACAAGATGTTAATCTAGATTTAAATCCTTATTTATAATCGATTATAATTATATAAAAATATTTTTAATTCATAATAATGAAACCAAGTACACATAAGATATAGACAATGGCTATGCTGTGATTTGGGCTATATTTGCATGTAAAATAGAGTTAGAAGCAACATAATGTCTATTTTAACTGAAAGCCCTGCTCCTCTCAGCCACTCGTTGAACAGAACAAACGCAGAGAGAGTTGTGTGCGTGCGCTGAGAAAACGAGCTTGCGCGGCGCAGTACCACAGATTCGCTGAGGTTTGTCCAAGAAGTCTCTAGATTTGTCGCTAGTCGCTTTTAGGGAAAAATACCGCCAAGTGGGTCTGAATAGTCGCTAAATATAGAGACAAAGTTGGCAACACTGATCTGTAGCGACAACAACAGACCGCAAAAAATGATGGTCACGCCTGGGCTGAGGGGAATTGTAGTTCCCGCTACCTCCTGTTCGCTCCATTCGCCTGAGCAAACTTTCATCAGAGGACCTATCGTTTTATCGAGTCATGCGACCACGGTAGTATAGAAAAATTTTATATTGCGGTACCATGGTATTTACAATACCGTTACATCCCTACTCAATATTTATTGTATGAAGTACAGCTCACAAAAAAGAATCAAACCAAACGGCATTCTTTCAGTGAATCCACATTACGAACTTGAACCTGGTGGATACATTTTTGAGGATTCCTATTAAAATGAAAGTTAAAAGTATTAAAATTCACACAATTCTTGTGTTTGATTGCATGTTTCTTGGTTTTATGTTGGGTCATTTGTAATAAGACAAGTTTAAAAAATTAAAAGAAACTACAGTTGCCATGATACATTTGTGTAAATGAACACATCACCAATGCATACTGAACTTCTAAAACATTCTCAAAATCCATTTAAATGGTGCTCAGAAGCACTCTAGGGCTCAGTTTCATGGTCACAGATGGAGAACAGGGCTAAGTGGCACCATCAATGGCGATTCTTCACTAGAAATTATTTTCTGTGGGAACGAGACTTAAAAGCCTCAATTAATGTTCAACGAATTTGTCTGAAAGACCATTCATTTGGCCATACCTTTTTTTTTTATAACATCGCTTATGTCTAACATTTTACATTATTTGGTCATAAAATCATCAAATCCTTTAAGAGCTTTAGACCACTACAGCAACAGCTGCTCCCCTCCACACTGACATTTGAATCGAATTAGAGGTTGTATTTGTCCATTCCCGTCGTCCTCATTAGCCGGGCCTAATAGCTTCTCTAAAACACTCGGATGCTGAGCACCCTGAACACTAAACGAGCGCCCCGGTTCCTCGCTCCGCGGGACGCCGCGTTTTTCTGAGCGTTCATCCTTTTTCCCGCCTTTACCCCATACTGAGCGCCGGAGTGAACAGAATGAGCGTGGCTCTCTTCAACGAGTAATTACGGGTTGAGTGACTGGCTACCTGCGGCTCGCACTTCATTTCAACCACTCACCGCATACACGCGCTCCAGCTACCGAGATTGATTTTAAAATGGGACAATGGAACGTCAAAATCAATACTGAAGGAGTAAAATGATTGTCTATAATGATAAACGCCTATAAGTGAAGTGTTTTTCAGAAACACACACTTGACCGTCTTTTTATACTTTTCCGCGAATGGATTTGCAGGTTAAAGGAACTTATGTTTGTTTACATAGCAACACGGCTCAATGTTCGTGGACTTCATTATAACACATTAAAGTTGCGCTGGGGTAATTACTCGACGTCAATGGCGACCGTCTCCCTGGCGGCTGATAGAGAGCTGCTTGATTAGGGCTGTGATCGTGTTTTGTATGTGTGTGTATTACATGGCTTTTCAATGAGACTCTTTAAGTCACAACAGAGAATCCAAACATGTGTGGGAATTGGAAAGCAGAAAATGGACATGAATGGTGGAAAATTACTTGCATTATGGCCAATTCTTTAGATTTTCCTGCTGTTTTAAAGCCTTATTTACCCATAAGTATGACAACGAATTTATTCTGACCTGAATGGATGTGCCACAAATTATTGTCAACAACGGCAAAAAAAACATATATAAATCAATTATTTTACTCAGAATTGGCTGACATAATGAGATGTTTTAACACAATATGTAAACAGTAAATATCGGGAAAAAAAGTTTTCACATCAAGTTGCTGGCCATTTTGATAGATTATTATTATTGGGCAAAATTTGGAATGATTTGCGCTGCAGGTTTTTTGCGAAAGTTCAAATCCAGCTCACATCTAAAGTTTCTGAAAACACTGAACACAATAAAACTCTTTCAATAAGGTGATTACACATGCTAGTACCATTACATATGCATCCATTCCAACAGCGAAAATAAACAAATCGGACAGAGAATGGAGAGATGAAGTGAAAAAAAGGGTAGAAGGGTATCCTGTTTTTACCCCTCCTTTTGCACGCATGAAAAGGGGAGCGAATGGGTGTTCAAGCTCCGTTCTGGAATGTTATACAAAATTCTGACAGGAAGCAGGAGGAGTCAGAGGTCATACCTCCTCTGTGGAATTACAAATTCAGAGGAATTCCAAGCAGCTCAGTACACAGAAATAATAGAGCTAAGAGACATATGGACCACTGACATGCACAGACAAAAGTGGATTTAGGTCTGGAATCTGTTATTTACAAAATATGCAACACTGATATATTTGAGTCAAATAGAGGGAATCGATGATCTGAAATATTTATATGAATACAAATGTCAGCCATAACTGTAATTCATTTTATTATTGATAATTACATATTGAAAAAAGAAAGTAGATTCATTTCTGCCATTCCCAAAGGAATCACTCCTTTTCTTCCCCCCAATTCTTCACTGAGCAACTTTTATTTTCACATGACCCAATTTCCCACACAAAAGAGAATAAAAAAGAAAGAAAAAAAACAACACTGCTGTCCGACAACGCAGGACAAAAAATTATAATAATACAAAATTTGTTTGTATAATGTTCATTACACCATTATTTTCTTACTCAAAGCAAAAGTCAGAACTGAAGTAGGTAAAAGGGAATTTGGCAAGACTGAAGAAAAAAAAAAACGATAGTTGCCCAATTCAAACCAACCTCAAGTCAAACCTAATCATAACCTCATTAAACTCAGTGTCACCTTAAGAAAACTTTCAGTGTTGAGTTTATGCTCATATACTTAAGATCTTCAAAATATCATTATGATAGCATCTGGGGTATTTTAATCTATTTCTCTGTTTAGAAGAAGTCCCTATAATATGGTTAAGAATATTATGACATAAACAGAGAAAAAAGGACAAACCCATCTGTAAAATATTACATCTCTGGATAAAGCACTATGGTTTATTTCATTTTGAATTATTTGATTTTTTCACAGTTTAAATCAAATTTCACCATGCCTGAGACAAATGACTGCTTGCTCTGTAACTTTTGTTTTGAACATTTTCCAAAAATAACAACCAAATGCAGAGATAAAGAAAAGCGAATCCATCATGATGTCAAGTTGAGAATCCCTAGTAAGTGAAACCAGATCAGAAAAGGGGAAAACTGTGTATGCATATCTCAAGCTGTGTTTTTGATCAATTGTATTAGACCATATTACTCACTAGAACTTTCCAATGATTTCTGTGTGAACATCACAGTCTACGGCTGATTTTTAAATCAGTTGAAGTTAAACACACTCAACTCCGTTTTATGCTTCAGCTAAACAGACCACAAACAAGTACTCAGGCAAGCCGTCTCAAAGAGGGGCCATTGACAGGGCAGGACTGCTCCGCTTCACGTGTATGTGAAGGTCCATTCAGAGACGCAGCACTGCAAATGCCAAAAACCAAACACAGCCGGCCATCCTCTTGCTCGTACTCAATGTCTCCAGCTGGCCCTATTCACTCACAAACACACTAACAAACACTCACATTCATACACAAACACACATCCCACGCACAGTGGGTGAGAGAAGCTGGACAACAGCTGCGACTGCTGCAATCTTATTAGTCTCTTTCTCGGTTGGGGTTGTTAACATCAGCAGAGGAAAATAAAGAACATTCTCACTTTTCTTCATAGGGACATATAATCCTAAACAATGGCTTTTTAAAAATAAGGATTGCTTCATTAAGCACTAAAATGTATTAATAACACCCTTTAGACACTAAAATCCAAGACTAACAAACTACATACCATATGGTTTTATTTAAAGAATACAATTATTTTAGGCCTATATCTGAGAGTTTCAGACTCAGACAGGATAAATAACATGGAAGAATGCATCTGTAGGATTTCCTCTCATCTCATAATGCTGGAATGTTAAGTTTGGAGAAAAATTAGAGGGTTCGGAGAGTGCAAAAAACTCCCATTACATTACCAAAGACAGCAGAAGAGTGTTTCGACATCTGCATCTACAACTCCGTCACACCCCTAAACCGCAAGCCAGAAATCATAAATAACATCACGAATGCTTTTAAAAGGGGCATGTGACGCATTATCTCATCCCAACAGTCTCCTCCCAAATCGATGCCAGTGTCCCACTACCTCAGAGATACTTGATACATACTGAGAGCAGGAGCAGAAAGAGAGAGAGAGAGCATTGATTTTTGCAGCACTGGATAGAGCTGTAACCGGCAGTCATCTACACAACAGAGCAGCTTTCTCTTTGTAATGCTATACCAGCAAAGTTAAGAGATCAGAGTCACCTGTGAACTCAGCGAGATCCAGCAGCTGTGTCAGTCGAATGGATGTGTGTAAACTCTGTGGGATGATACTGCAAAACTGCCATCAGTTCACTAGGCGGGCACGAATGGAAGACATCAGGATTCTTTCTCACTGTAATCATGTCTGTCTGGTGCGAACTAATGAAACTGATTAAGTTGTGCTAGGTTTCAAAACCTGTCTGTCTGATATTGATTTACAGCTTGCAGTTTATACCTTTCGGGTCAAGTAAATAATTTTTTTTTTTAAAGAAATGAACTTTTCTTCAGCAAGAGCACATTCAATTGATCGATAGTGACATGTATAAAGACATAAATAATGTTACAAAAGATTTATATTTCATGTTTTCTATTTATCAAAGAATACTGAATACTAAAAATGTGTCTGCTACCACAAACATATTCAACAATCATAATAACAAGAAATGTTTTTTGAAATTCGGCTTCCTCACAACAGGAATAAAATGACTGCTTTCATTGCGTTTTTGATCAAATAAATATAGCCTTGGTGCATATTAAATACTTCTTTCAAAAACATTTAACATCTTATTAACTCCAATCTTTTGGAGAATATTGTAGGTAAACATGAAATACAGAAAAGGGTCAAGTATATAGTAAAGAATAAACATTACAGGCATGGAGAGTTCTGTGGAATGCATGTCTAATGATGAGCTTAGGCTGGTTTAGGATGCTCTTTTCAGCAGGGATAGTTACCTTACACTTAAGGCTATTACCTGAACGGCAGATGAAATTTAAAAATAAAAAATACTTAAAGATGTAACACAATGAAAACTGAGGTAATTAACCTTTGGGAGTTGAGGTGAGCGTACTGGCCTGTGTATCCCGGGAGAACAGTCGGTTTAAAATGGCAAACATGCACCATCTCCTGACGAACAATACAGAAAGATAGTCTTTAGAAACAGAGGAAGACAGCCCAAAGTTGAAAGTCTCTGTATTTGTATGTGTGCTCTCTGTGAGGAAATTCTAAAAATGGCCTCTTGGAGTTACAATAGTCTTCCTTCCTGTGCATCTGGTTTTTGGACAGCCTGATTACAGCTGCTGCACAAAGCGTAAGGAAAACCTCTCAAACTCAAACAATCGCAAATGATACAATCCACAGTAAATGATCAATCAGCAACTTTCAATAGACCATGAGTCTGCTTAAAAGACATCTCACTTCTTTGACATTTCAAATCATATTGATTCATCTGAATGACTATAAAGTGACATTATATATGTAAACGCAACCTACTTATTTTTTGCCCATGCAATGGCAGTAAATGATAATCAAAACTGTCTAGTTCACAACATTCTTCAAAATATCTTTTTTGTTACTCACAATGACATTTTTAAAGATTATTTTAGGTTACGCATAGCAGACTATAAACAGATCTTTAATTAAGCCTATTTCCACCTCTGATTCATTTAAAATCCACATAAATAGTCTAGATTCCTGCAGTCATGCTCTGAAGGTCAAACTAAACTCTGCTTCATACACTTGAAGTATGCCGCTATATTAGCTACAGGGGATATATATATATCCATACATCTCCCCCATTACCCCTGAGACTGAAGGCCAGACACAGCTTGACTGGATTATTGGCATTTCTCTTCACGCTGGTGGGGTCGTTTTCCTCACATAGTGCACGGGGAATTCACTACAACGAATCAAGGCTTCTTGGCGGCATGTAAATGCTACTTTTCACGCCCACACTTTTTCTGAACGTTACAAAAATAAGACCACATTTTCAGATAAATGCCATCTGATCTGAGGCAACAGAAATGCGCCCATAACAGTCTGTGATCTGGCAAAACACATCCACATCTTTGTCTATCCAACCTGAAGATACATTCGTCTCTGGACTATGAGTAACATCTACGCATGTGCCTGGCCACACCATCTCTCCAGATACTACCGAAAGGGGTATTATGAATAATTCAAACAGATGTGAAATTATTCAAACCCTTTTCAAAGCAAAGTGAACCACCAGCATACTGCATGACAGACCTAGTAACTCTGTGAACAACACTAGTCAGATTTGGATCAACTAAATTAGGTCTTAAAAACCAAATTTGCTCATGTAGGTTGCACAACACAAACAAACATTTGGCCTTTATCAGAAAGTGCAAATTCCCTGTTTCATATAAAACGTTTCATATAACTTTATCCTAGGCCTGTCAAGAAATAGGTTTAGTGGCCAAACTAACAAAGAGTTTGTGCTATGTAAAATACATGAATTATTATAATACAATGTCTACCAAGCTTGGTATGATTTCAGAGATGACAGTTACAGTTGTTCAGAATTTGAATAAAATAAATGTAAATTATTTACTCTAATATATTCTTAAATAAATCATCTAGTAAGAATATAAATATTTCTATTTTATATAAATGTTAGGGGTGGCATGGTTCATGAAAAAAAAAAACCGAACTGTTTGGTACACTTGTCTCGGTTCGGTGCATGCATGCGTCGCACGGTTCGACGGTTCATGACATGCGCAATTGAGAATTGAAGAATTGAGGTGTCTAGGATGTGGATTGAGTGCTGCAGGTCACGATACTGTAAGTTACGTGTAGAAATGGCAAGTGGGAGAGAAAAGGAAGGCTGCCCGGAGTTGGAGGATGCATCAGCGTCGTATAAATCTGGTGTGTGGGTACATTTTAGATTTAATGTTACCTATTAGAGGATGGGTACAGTTCGGACAGATATTTGGAAAGGATGCTCGGGCTCGGTCACATGCGAATGTGCGTCTGTGTTATAATGGTGCTTTTTGCCCCGTGTGCACTGAAGCTCACATCTGCTGACATTTCCCAACGCCTTCCTACAGTTGCACAATAAAAGCAGGATTTCCACACAAAAAAAGTGCGTATGTCATTAGTATGAGAAAAAAATTCGGCTACAGCTCCGTCGGACACGGGCCGGGCTAGGACAGAAAAATGCGGCCTATCCGTGCTCTATTACCTATGATGACAGCGGAAATAAAACAATGGATAGAACTGCGACTGTATGCAAGTATTGTGCAACACGCATCCAATTCAGTTTATGAATGATTACATGATATAACTTTTTTAATACTGTATCCTAAATTGTGGATAATTAAGCTATATAATCATATGCTGAAGTACATTTCTGGAGTGTTAAAGATTAGAAGAAAAAATAAGAACCGTACAGAACCGAAAACCGTCACACTAAAACCCTGATGCGAACCGAACCGTGGGTTTTGTAAACCGTGCCGCCCCTAATAAATGTTGTTCTTTTAAACTTTCTACTAATCAAAGAATCCTGAAAAAAGTATCGCTTTCCACGACTATTTTCAAAATTTATAATTTAAGAAATATTTTCTGAGCATTAAACCAAAACATTAGAATAATTAAAGTTACTAATTTTTTTTTTTATAAAATAAAAGCAGCCTTGTTGGAGACAAAATTCTTGAAAAAACATTTTAAACATACTGGCCCCAAATTTTTGAATAGTAGTGTAGTATTTTGACTCAGCACTCAGGTTCAGTTCAAGGGTGCAAATTATGCCTTTAATAAACAGTCTAATTGTGAAACTGCATAGATAAACATGACTTATTGGGAAGAATATCACAGATGAGAACATATGTGCTGGGTGGAGTCTGCTTGGCCTGACTGGCAAACACGTATTGTAAATAAAAGCTTGACTGAGTGAAAGGGGTGCTAAAAAGTGATTTATTTTCAGTCGTGATGCTTCATATGGGTTTTTAATGTAACACTCCACAGGCGTAACATTCTCATTATCACGTGGATGGTCTGTTGACATTAAAGCCTCCGCTGCTCCCCCTTCTATAACTTCCCTCCTGTTCCCTTTGGGAACTGAGGCAACCGCAGCTAATACCTATACCATGACGTAATGCCAGAATGGAATTTTTGGGCTTTTGTGAGTGTTGTAGCAGGCTTCCAAAAGTCTACATCATTCACAGCACGTTTTTCAATTAAATAGAAAAAAAACAGCTTTCCATCCCATCTGCAAGTTTTCCTGCCTCAAAACTCTGCAGGCATTAAGATATGCATTTCATCTTCAAAAGATTTATATTTACAACCAAAAATTTAATTTCACATTAAAAAGGACTTTCGAGTTTCAATTAAGGCTGAAAAAACATTTAAAACAAACCTAAGGTCCAAGTCTAAACACTGAAGCACACACATTTTGGAGAGCAAAGTCTTGCACTATTTGTATTACAAAAGATCTTTAAAAGAAAGGAAACAGCAAACGAAAGAGAATGAGAGTGAGTCTGACCTACACAGATGCTGACCACAGACAGCACTCATCAAATTAAGCCGTTCTAAGCGAACGTGTGTGAGAAGCTAAAAGCCATTGAGCTGACCTCAAACAGAGACGCTAATGGCTCCGCTTTAAATTACATCACCCTGTCGTCCAACCTCTCCAAAACACACACCCAGGGACCCAGACACCCCCAACTAGCTAAGCATCTCCTACACGGCAAGGACAAGCCTTGCAATTTACTCACAGAACACATGATGGAATGCAGTAAATACTGCACTGGTAAAAAATATGTTCTTGTGCATGCGAAGCGAGTGGACTGTTTCTTTGCTCACTTATTTCTAAAGACAAATCCCATCACCACATATTCTCCCCTCAGCCATGCGTCTAAGCTATTTGAACAGATGTGGATCCACATCTTGAGGCCACACCCTGACAGAGGACATTGTCTCAACTTTCACATCATACCGCTGAGACCAGAGTTAGGGATTTCTGGGTTTGCATGTGTTAGTTTGTATATGATTGTTTGTTAAACATCTGTGTATTTGGCAATAGCTGCTCACAGTTTGTGTGTGTGTTTGAATGCATGAATGCTGCAGACAGACATGAATACCCTATATCCCATCCATGCTGAATAAGCAGTTCTCCCTCAGCCACGTGCATCGGACTGTTGAACTGCACCAGTCGGTGCACTGCAACCATCTCTACCATTGCTGTCAGCCTCCAAGTGCATGCTTGCCAAGAAAGAGATGCTATTGTGTGGCACATGGTCACAAACACTAGTGGATTCATCAGGTTCAAATATAGATACCGCTTTAAATACACTGTATAACACAATTTTGCAAAAGATTTTTCTGGCAGTGTTATCTCAAAACATTAAATATGAAAATAGAAACTTAAAATGTTAGCAATTTTGTCTTTTTGTATGTATGAATATCTACTGCCTTGGCAACTATTTAAGTATTTCTTGTTTTATTTTCAGTTTTAGTTAAATATAATAAGCCTGGTTATTGGTGCACATTTTAAAAGTAAATATTATTTCGTTTTTTTCTGTTTGAAAATGTAATGTTTTAAAATGTTACTTGCCATGTCTTTGTATTTTTGTTGTGAAATTTTACAAGCAATGATTGGGTGAAAACTTTTTTGAGTGAAAACTTTTCCTAAACCAATGTTAAATGCCAAACGTAAATACATGCATCATTGTGATTATCTATATCAATAATATTTTGTTTTGCAATAATCTATCAAATAGGGAAAAAAAGCTGTACAGTGAATAATGCATCAAACAGAGCTTTATGTAAACATTAACTTTAGAAATGTTTATATTCACAAAACTGCACATATCAACCAAAGCAGCAAAGTAACCTCAGAATCTCAGTAAAGTGAAAACGCATAAATGTCTGAATGCCATATTCGTTTACATATGGCCTCCACATGCAACATGCACGACTACCCATCTAATAACCATTTCTGGGTCTAGTCTTCTCTTCTGTACCCGCCTCTACGTGCTACCTATGAGGCCTTTTCCCCTTTACTCAAACAATGCCTGCTTTATACTTGAGGCCCGAAGTGCCACCGTGGGAATGTGCTGAGGGGGAGGACATGTTTTTATTCTGCTATTGGCACCCTGACCAGAGACTGGCGACGCTAAGGTTAAAACTGCTGCAAACAAATACTCCAGGCAGTAGGTGTGGAAATTGTCCATTTAAGCACATTATAAAGTTAATTTGCACATTTCGACAGCCAAATGGTCCAACAAAACATTTGGCAGCAAGTTCAATGCTCCTATGCAAATTTCCTGGCGTGGTGCAATTAGCACGTCTGTGTCAGTCGTGTCAACATCCTGATATTTAAACGTTTACAGTTCCACTCATTTCAGCGAATCGATTCTTTTGGATAGTTCTTTTCGAAGAACGATTCAAAAATGCTTTAGTGCTACGACGTAACTGCGTCATCACGTGGGTATCTTGGCGTGGGATATGGGCTCTAAATTTAATTTTTTTTTAAGTATTAATTTAGACTCCACAAATCAAGTTACCATACGTCTTGTCTGATTCATAACTTTGCAGCTATTCGGCTACTTAAGTAACTTTATGATCCATCAACTCAATCGGTTCTTAGTTCATAGAGAATCGGTTCTCGGTTCAATGAGTCAGCAAATTAACTCGGGATGCGCTCGGACCTGAACAGTGCGATTTGTAAACGAATCAGTGCTTGTGAACCGGTTCAACCAATTTTTAAAGATCCGATTCAAAAGAATGATTCGTTCACGATTGGTTCTAAAAGACGGCAATGTCGTAAAGATGTTACGCATCTCTCTCTGAATATCACCTTGATTCTGTCTAATGTCTACTGCACAAACAACGCCTAGGAAAACATGCTTATGATGACTATGACACATATGTTCTAGCTGTGTCAGAGATGTGCCCCTCCTGAATCACATTACATCACATCAGCAGTCAAACTGGCGTCCTTCCTAAAGGACAGACAGCAGCGTGCGCGCGCTCATTTACCTTCCAATGCGCAGAACTGTCAGAAACACACCAAACGTTAAAACGAGCGAAACACACACCCGCGCTACTGTAGCAAAAGCTGTTTCCATACCAAAGCCACGCTGTAAACAGTCGCACTAGGCTACTTAATTTCTCTGCAATGCGCTTATTCCGTATCAAAACGAGCACTAAACCTTTTTAACATGTGGTATGAAAGTATCTTTAAGCTCTGTGGTGTGTTTGGGTCGGTGGTTGAGGAGCCCTACCTCGTTCCGGCTTCACCTGGGATGATGATGGAGCGTGCAGACTTTTGCTGCATTGACTCAAAGCTCCCAGGAGCAAGACCACGTGACCCAACTCTGCACCGCTACTATCTCAGTCATCCAAGTCCACACTGCGCTTTTAAAGTCAAATGCAGTTTCCCCCCATTATGCCATAGAGTCGTGCAGGGATAAAATCTCTTATAATATCCTTGAGATGGAACATAATATTCACGTCCAGTACATGCCTGCGTGCATAGGCTACAGTAAATGTGCTTTCCAGGAATACACTGTAAAAAATGTTACATTTACTGTAAAACTTGCCAGACACTATGACGCAAAAGTGCCATTAAATCATATGACGTCCTATTTTGATAATTCACTATTAAATGTATTGTTAACACACACACACACAGAATATTTTAGTGTAATTTTTTAAAATCTTTTAAATTATTAGTTTAAAGTAGGCATATATTGTAACTTACTAGGCTATAGTAACGTAACCAATCAACCATTTTATTGTCGTATTTTTAGATATTTACCCACTAAAAATGTACAGTGTAGCTATCTATGGCCCAAAATAAAGCTACGCCATCGCAAAGAGACGCAAACGTGTTATTAAAGGCTGTGTGTGGCTCTGTCTCAGAGTGGCTTGTGAATAATTACGCTTACACTAATGATATCATGTTGGCTCTGACTCTGTGGGCGTTGATAACGGGTTGCACCGTATAATAAACTGCTCAAACAGTATTACAAGGGATTTCACTTACCTGTTATGATGTCTTCAATCATCAGCTCTTTCTCGGTCATCATTAAAATCTTCAAGTTTCCTCGCTGTTAAAATCCAACTTGACGTCTAACTTTTTGCGCGGCTCATTAGATTGTTTACAGAAAAGCTGTCTGCTTCCCCCGGTCTGGTTTCTTCACTACGCTCTTACACCCACCAGCCTTTCAGCCCAAAATTCTTTAAGACTAACTCTTTTAGTCGCATTTAAAAGAAACGTTCTAGAGTTTGACCCTTACAGCTAAGTTTTTCTCAGGCTGTTTGACACCCAGGGAAAGGAAGTGCACCGATCCAGACTTCACGTCTGTTAGCTCGCCATCCCCGCCCCGCCCTTCAGCTCGACTCCATGTGCAAGACTAATGAATACAGTAACAGAGTATACCTAGGCCAAGACAACCTATGTGACACGTAATTAATTCTGTATAGCCATTATCTTTTTGCATTATTTGAGGATCAAATATATGATTCATGAATTATGTTAGAAATAGAGTGAGTAAAAAAAAGAGGTAGGCTACAAAACTGCCACTGAGGCAATGACCTTTCAAAATGTACTAATATGTAGTATTATACTACATAATAATAATATACTACATATTATTATGTATATTTAAGATGCTAACGTGTACCAATTAGAGAAGGGTAGAAAGGTACCTTTTGGTTTATAGAGTACTGCCCCAGTGACCGCTGTTTTTGACAGATCTATCTATCTATCTATCTATCTATCTATCTATCTATCTATCTATCTATCTATCTATCTATCTATCTATCTA
>JAUYWG010000053.1:7677657-7688648 GCA_034779775.1 Enteromius afrohamiltoni
ATGCTTTGAAGGATCCAGTAAATGCTTTTCCTGCGTGACTATTTTTCAGCGCTTCTTTTTTTTTTTGTCCCCAGCCTTCATTGTACACACGGCAGGGTTAAATAACACTTGTCTCTTATTTTCCAAGGAAGAAAATGCATACTCATACGGATACATGCGAGGGTCAAGGGTTTGATCTTACTTATGTATTTGCCAGATGGCAGCAGGCAAAGAAAGAATCGAATAATTCAACAAATCTGTCTCTCTTTTGGTCCAGGTATCAGAGCGATGCGCGCGACATGTCCGTGAACCCTCTTTAGTGGGCTTAGGAGAGCGACTCAAACGAGATCGTTTCATTATTTCAAACTAATTCTGTAAACACTTTCATGCATACAAAAGTTATTTTCCAAAGTCTGTTTGAAACCGTATTCATTTATCTTCTAATGTTTTCTCACTGCACATGAATTGGATTCTAATGCACAATATTTAGCCTAACCAACCCGTTTTTACTTAAAAAATATGGGAGTTGTAAAGAAATAATGTATTTATTTATATTTTCTATTAGGATGAATTCTATTAATTCACACCATAGAAAAGTGATTTATTTATTGCGTGCATACAAAGAAAATCTCACAATTCTCACAATGTAGTTCGAGTTTAATGAATAGATCTTTTTGAATAACTATGTGGATAACACGGAGTTACAGACAAAGTTTTTTTTTTCAAAGATTGCATGCTAAGCGCGTAAAAAATAACAGTAAAACGCTTCGCGCAAGTCTGCATAGCAAAATCAAACGAACACGGTTCTGAACTTATAAAACACCACAAATCTTTAGTGAATGGCATGGAATTGCGCATTGAGTCCTCGTGGCCGTATTAATTCAGGATGAAACACAAACTGAAAAAGAAAAACTATTGGTGTTCATTCAGATGACACCTGGCAAAGTTTGAAAACATGACTGGGCAAGTGCGCGGCTCTGAAAGCATTAATCAGGGCATCAGGCGATGCATCTGGCGGCTTAAGGATGGGACAAGACGCGCTAATTAGGTAGAAATGGCCCTTTTCCCCGTGACCCAGCGGGACCCTTGGCAAGCTGTTTAACATTAGTTAAGCAATTAAAACGTTTGAATGCAAATGTAGCTTTTGGTGAAAGCTCTGGTCGTGGCATAAAGTGCATTATTTTCTGTGTTTGTTATGATCCACATGATGCATGCTTTATATGAGGTCACACTGTATTATGACGACACGACAAAAAATCAATTACTGGCCTTATAGCCTAAGGAATAACAAAGCAACAAGTGGCTAAGCGCGAGATGGTCGGTCAGTATCTGACATGAATAAAAAATCTATAAACATTTGCTAGAACATAATACAAATGTGACAACATTGCTTGGGGCGCCAAGAAGTTCTGCGAGGAGGAACAAAACAGACAACAAATCTCTCTGGGAGTGTCTGACCTACTGGCAGTCACATGTCTTGACAATGTGGATGTTTCGAGCCTTAACACTCTTGAAAAGCCTGGACTCCTTCACAGGGCCCAGCGGTCGCCCCAAGACAGGCACAGGTCTGTTTAAACAGGGTGTTTTAGCCACCGCTTAGTAGACCATGCGATTCTCTTTATCTTGTGCTTCTTACGATTCTCTTATGCAGTATGTAGAGCTGGAGATATGGGTTTGGCTTGTCTCCATCACATAGGTTACGTTCGGGTTGTCCTAAAGGGAGTGTCTATGGATGTATCCTCTCCGAAATGTAAGTCAATAAACATTCTTCATCAAATAAAAGTAGTTGAGTGACTATTTATTTACATATTTTATAGTTCCAAGTTTTCTTTATAGTTGCATTGTTAATTTGATATAGATCATGATGTTTCAGAGTAAGATTTAAATCTAATAAATCACTGCAGCGCAAGTTAAATAGGCCTAAATGTTTTATTTTTCTATAGCCCGATTTTTGGCTAATAACCAGATTTAGTCAATGCAAAATATGCGTGTTCTTAGGCGGGATAATATAGGCTATATGAAAACAATATAAATGTTTTGACAACAGATGCGAAGACGCGGCCGGCTGGTGGCGACAGTAACATACAGGCATGATCACTTGAACTCAGAGGTGACCGCACAGTGACTGGCTGCATCTACGCTCAGATATCTGCTTAAATTGATTTTAAATCAAGAAAGGTATTTGACAACACCATGTTCCAAGAACCGCATCATTTCTGACTCATAATGCTGAAGTTTACCTATTTCACGAAATACAGGGCAAGTGTTTCCTTGTTTATCACCAAACGTGAGGCACTGTCGTGTGTACTGGATTAGAAAACCTAACCAGGCTACTGGACCGAATCCTAATTGATTAATGTTTGAATGTTTACTGTGATCCCCCTTGAAAAAGCTCTGTGGTCTAAAGCGATACGCTGAAAAATCAAAATGCAATATCGACACCAGTTTTTCTAAAATTATGCTGCTTTTGCTCCGCGCGGTAACGCGATGGAGGCTCGGTTCATGTTTAAGCAAGCATATTTCGTTGTGTCAGATATTGTTTGTGTCTGCCCCGTCTGCACGACCCAGCCAAGCGCAGCAAAAAGCCAATGAAACGCGCTCTAGTCGGTGACGTCAGTGACGCCGGTGCCCTCTCGGTGACTTCCTGTCCTGGAGCGACTGACCTCCGCGTGAACCTAAGTTTAGTCGCGAGTTGAAGCGCGTGCCACACAATCACACAGGCGTTTAATTTGGAAAAGGGAGAAACAGATTGCTTATAGCTAATCCAGATATCATCCGTTTAGTTTAACAGTAAGATTATGTTAAGATGTCATTAATTTCCGCCTAAAATTATTTTAATGACCAAACCTAAGAATAGGCTACTAGAGACATTTAATGCATGCAGGCTACGGGGATAAAATAATAAAAACTATAAACTAGTCGTCTCCCCCTCGTAAACTGGACAAGGTACCGACCATTGGCTTACTAAACTAACAGCAACAACACAAGTTAACTTGCACCACAGAAAATAATGTTTTTGCAAACGAACACTACAATACATTTGGAAGAAAAATAGGCTGGGCTACCTAACGTAAAATTAATGAATGAACGGGCAAACGAACGAATGAATGAATAAAAAAAAAAAAATAGGCTAGCTACAAATCATGTAAATGCATTCTCACATTTGCTCGTAACATAAGCTATGCCTATATACTAAAAAAGAAAAAAGCTCTGGATGACTGTACCTCTGCTCTGACACTGCTGTGCTCATTTCGTCACCCTGGATTTTTTTTTTGTAAGATGGGATAAAAAAGTAAACAAGGCAGAACACGGGTTATTAATACGGCAATGAGCACTGAAAAAAATTAACTGCTTACTAAAACAGTCAACAGCGGGGAAAAAGATCTGATAGCCTGTGTGAGCAGGGAAAAAAACACCCTTTGAACTCTTAAATCAAAACATGAACTCTTAAATCCAAACATCGTAAATCAACAAATATATCCATATGCGCTTAGTTAGCTTAATCGTTTGCATTGCATGGAAAATGTTTAAATCGTTTTAAAGAGCCCACGCGAGCACATCTAAATGTCGTGTTGGAAAACCAAACAAAAGCAGATTTTATTTCGAAAAAAGTTAATTAAATTACACATTAAACAATAAAATAGTGGGCCTATTTTGTATTATAAATTACTACTTTGCAGTGGACAAAACCGCGTAAAGAGTATAGTCTGTTTATACGCTTTATAGTCATTACAGGCGGATCTTTGAAAATGTTTATTTCCATTGTGGCTTACTCTCATACTATGACAAAATATGCAGGCTAATTTCATAATTTTTTCACAAAACATTTAGGCTAAGTGATCAGAATTATTTGAAAATACCTTAACTCCAGTTTCAGGACTTTCAGGTTTTAAAGATTTCAGGGTTGAAAATGATTAAACACAATAGCCAGCAATGGATGCTAACAGGCTGGAAGGCAGATTGTTGTAACATATTGTTTCTTAGGCAATATAAAATTAAAACCTCTGTTAACATTACAGCGGTCAGTGGCGCCCTGCCGTAGGCCTATTCTTTCCATCCAAACAGACAAACAAATAACTACCTTTTAATGGCAAGAACTTGGGCACTTGGGCTTTTAGCAGAATAATTCACTTGGACTAATGCAATATACGTTAAATTAGTAAGTATAAGTCTAGGCCTACTTCAATATTAAGAGTGGGTTACGCAGCAGCAACCGCGCAGATTCCATTTGAACAAATAATAATATATAATACATCATTAGGCCTGTTATTATTATTATTATTATTATCGACAAATAATGCTGCTATTAATATTATTTTAAATAGGCTCGTTGACCAATTGTTTTTCTTCATTTAATGAATATAATTTTGTTTATTCAGGACGAAAACGTCCTCATAGTCTATTATGACCGCAGCAGTGTTTCTCGGATTATTTACGTTATCCTATCACATTCTTCGTTTATTTTTTTTTTGTTTTATTTATTTTTACGTGTAAGGGGTTCCCATAAAATATATAGTGTCCACTTTACAGAAACGCAACATAACTGACTCATATATAGGCTATACAAACTAGACAGATTTGTAAGCTATTTAACGCAGGTTCTCTTGAACCCTGAAAATCCTTGCATTGCCATTTTTAGTAATATATCACATGGACCGCGAGTGAAAGATTAACGTCAGAATGCGTTAAATCCATTGGTTCCATAAAGCTCTTAACCAACAACCTGACACTGAGGACCAAATCATAATACAGCCAAATATTTATATTAAGAAAATATGTTGATCATGTTTTTTTTTAATAAAACAAAACAGGCTAAATTGTTACAAATGGCTATACTGCAAGGGTTTCTATAAAACGATTTAATCTATATTAACTGTAAATGCAACGTGCCGATTCTTCTCCTCTATTTTCTCTAGTTTATTATTAAATTAAAGGCGTGTCAAAGGAGAAAGAGTTCAGCGTTTTTACGCAAGAGGGTTTGAGTTTAAACGGAGGCCACAGCAGCGTTAACATGGATATTGAACTTGTTCCAATTAAACGCGTTCTGAAAGAGAAACGCAGACTCAGTTCTCGCGGTGTTACGTCTGAGGTTGCCGAGCAACCGCAAATCATCAACAAAGCCTGCGAGGACGCGCACGTGAGAGCGGAAGACTGTAAACAAATGTGGAAGTTCTGTCGTAAATCAAACAAACATGTCATATAAAGCATTCTTGAGCCATAGCAAAGTATCAAAAGAGGACCAGGAGTTTTACGACTTGAAAAACAAAGCCGCAGAGTATTACAGGTCCAACAGGGTCCCGCAGAAGATAGAAAACGCCCTGAACGAGATGTTTTGGCAGAAGCCGGACGATATCTATGGCTATCTGGTAACATACCTACGCTTTTGAGCAATGAAAGATGTAAACATTTTATCTGAGAGTAGTAATTACACCAGCTGCGAAATAAAACATTACAATTCTGGCTTAGGGTCTTGTCCGGTTTACGTGTTATTCCACCAGAATGAAGTCAGTATTGATGTAGGTCAGATGCCCATAATTACACACCAACATAATGAACTGAAATCAATAACTGCCTGCTGCTCTTTTTCAGGCGAACTATTTTTCCAGGCTCTCCTATACTCCAGTGATTAGTAAAATCACCGGAAGAGAGGTGTTTGACGAAAGAGGATTGCTAGCAGTTCAGACCCAAGTGCACTGCATCATCAGAAATGAGGAAAAGGTATTTTCTGAAATGATCCAGGTTTCCTGCCTCCAGAACAGTTATTAATTTGTCCCATTTAAGTGTATTATAGTAAGTAGGCCTGCAATAATTAACGTTGATTTTTGTGGGCATAGGTGGATATCAGATTTAAGTGTCTTGATGGTTATGAGTGACTGGGAGCTGGTCGCCCTGTAACCTTTCACCTCATGCCATTTGCACCATGCTGGACAGTTTTCAGGAGAAGTTTGTAGTGACACAATGAATTTAGGTCACAGCATGTTCACATACTCGTACATGGACAAACAATTAGAGTGGGAGAGCGTGTGCGTTTGTGACACACGTGCCTCACAACCAATCATGAGCATCAGATCATTCTCTGACTCTCATTCTACATCTATTTTGCCTTCTCTCTATCACACTGTTAATGTTTGCTAAGTAAGCATTATGCCTGTTGGCATGGTGGCCAGATTGCAGTTGAGAGTGCTGCTTTTTCAGTTTGTCACATTTAGAGATTATAATATATTGGGACAGGGAATAGGCCGACTGTAGGTATGAGCTGGGTGGTGTTTGTGCAGTGCTGGAAAGTAAAAATAACTTTCTGACATCTGATCCTTGCTTTAGCATTAGTCCAACACAAACACATTCATCTTTGCAGAGAATATTTGCTGCTTCGCTTATGGTGCAAGAAATGCATTGTTTTCAATGTGAAATCCACACACTTTGATATTAACACAAAAATTAAGTGATGAGCTTTAGCACACAGCCACACCAGGGCCAACAGTTCATGAACAGATTATTATATTCAGACTCTGGTCTTGAAATGGCTTGTATTCTTGACCATAAGCTTCTTGATTCAGTCATTCAAGAAAAAACTGTTTTTTAAAGGCATAGGCTGAAAGGTTGTTGCAGTGTGTGTGTGCAAATAATTTTTTTATTTTATTACATTGCAATATTTTATTTCCTTTTTCTTTTTCTAACCATTAACAATAGTAAAAAAAACAAAACAGTTTTAGTACATAAAACTATAACAAAATATATTTATTACTATTATTAAAATGTTATATACAAAAAACAAATAACAAATTACATAAAAAATAAATATATTAACATTTTATATTTTTCCTTGGTAACTGCCTGAAATAGGTTTAAGTCGAACCACTAAAATTGAAAAGCTGAATACCAAAAAATAAATATTAAAAAGTCTTATTCAAGAGAACAAAAAATGTAAATAAAAATGAAATGGAACATCTAAAAAAGCAAGTTAAAAATTTTTTATATATACAATAACCATATATTAATATATATGCCATATTTCCAAAATAAAACTGCTTATGTTATATCAAATAGTTTAGTCAGCTGAATAAAATGAATTGTGTATGAACAACAATTGAACAAGCCTACAATAGAACTGAATATATATTAGAATTTCCAAATACAATACAGAAGAATTCATTATAGGAACACATTTTGTGTAAATAACAGGTGGTGTGCAGTGCAGTGATGAGTGGCCCTTGTGATGGTCTGGAGGCTGATGGTGTGGCAGAGTCAGGGGAGGCATTTTCTAAGAGCAACCAACAACGTCTGTCCATCACAACAGCTCTGAAGTGGATCAGAGAGCATCTCAGTTCAATGCTGCAAGGCTTCAACCCCACTGACCAAACCAATGTAGACAAACTACTCAGGTGATCACAGAATACACAAGCATCACTCAAAAAACATGAAGTTTGCTACGATTACCACACTTTGATACGCAGGTAAGCAGTAAGGCTGTGTCTTTTGCCTGCAGTGATTTCTTCATGGCACGTTACCTGGAGCACAAGGAGAGTCTTAACATTGAGAAGGAGGATGAGCTAAGGAATGAATCACTGTCTGAGGCTCCGCCCCAGGCCACTCCCACACCTGCACCTACCAAAGACAAGAAAGGAAGTGACAAAGGTAAAGGAGCACTATATCTTGCAATTTTTAAAGCGTATTTAGCTGCAGAGTAAAACGTCACTGATATTATTTATAATTTGAGGTCACAGCATGAATATATCGGAATAGTAGAGGGATCAGAGTCAGGTTAAGTGAGGATGCCACAGGAGAACAACAACCCATCTTAGTGCATCAAGTCAAAAAAACCACCTATGGGATTCAAAGACAGGAGGCTAAACAAGATTCATCTCACTGATCTGAGAACTGTTGTAAAAGCAGTCTGAAGGACTCCACACTTCTCTCTTTCAAAGAAAACCTACCGGGAGCTGCTCTCAGATACATTAGCAGCTTGTACTGAATCACATGTGTATCATTCTTTGTGACGATGACTCTGTTTTCACCTTTTCATTGAATACATCCTTTCTCGAAATCTTAGAGAAATCAAAGGTATACAGATTTAAAGGTTCCCCAGGTAACCTTTTCTACTGTTAAAAACCTTTTACCCCTACAGAAATGAATAATACTTTTGAAAAAACAGTTTAAAATGATGGCCTTCAGTCATATCAGTGGCCTAGAAAAAGCTGTTTTATACTGCATGGAGTGGGTCTTCTCTTGTGGTGGCCACAATGTCGACATTGCACACTCAGTTAAATGCTTCTCACTTAATCTTGGTAACCCCACCATTATTGGACATGTCTGCTAGAGAAATAATTAGCAAGGGAAAACTTTGTTGCTTCAGCTCTTTTTCCAGCTCTCCTTTAATATCAGGTAATATAAGATAATATAGTGCACTTTAAACTGCAGATCTTTTAGTGACCTCTCCTCCCCTGCACTTTCTTCTGCCATCACTGCTTTTGTATTCAGGTAAAAAAGGAAACAGCACAGAGAAGCTCCTCCCTCCTGCAGAGACCCCAGTGCCACAGCTGCCAGGGGCTATGGCAGTGGGCGTGATTTCTTTGGCTGTGGCAAAAACTGCTGCCAGACTTCTAGGAGAACCCTTATACCAACATATCACATCAGTGAGAGTCCCGCAGGTACAATGCCGTTCATAAGTTGGGGTCAGGTAAGATTTTATGCTTACAAATGCTGCATTTATTTAATCAAAGATACAGTGAAAACAGCAATGTGTGACACATGTTTATAATTAAAACATTTCTATTTTAAAATGTAATTTATTAATGTGACAGCAGAACCAAATTCCATTACAATCATCTAGAAGACGCCGGTCTATCAATTAATGTCTTGAAAAGTGAAAAGCCATGTGAACAAATTTAATTTCTCACGAACACACAGCTTTATACTTTATACCTGTGGATTACTTCGATATTTTTATCTCATTCTGACGGCACCCATTCACTGTAGTGGTGAGCAAGTCTAAATTTCTTAATCACAGACAAAAACTCCTTTTTTCTTCATTTCCTGTGAACTGCTTTAGGCTCAGAGTGAGATGCACCTGCCTGTGCCCATGATTACAGTTCTAAGCTGTGGAAAGAACTCCGTGGGTAAACTTAACCTGCTGGAGGAGGTCATTCTCATGCCCAGCTCATCACAAAGAGTCAGAGAAGTATAAACACACTTAAACACAAACACACACTCTTTTAGTAAAGTAGGCTGTGTTCAGCAAAGAAGTGTTAATGCTTTGCTGACTGCTCACACTCCAGTGTCCATACCGCTTATCTTTAATGTGATGGCCTTGCAGGTCATTGGCATGGGTCTTGAGCTGCAGTGTGAAATGAAGAGAGTTTTAAATGGATCTGCGTATAAAGCTGGGGTAAGGATGCTCTCACAGGGTTTGACTCTTTGACAAAGGGACAAAATGCTTTATGCTCCGGCTCACACAAAAGCATCAAGCAGCACACAAATTGCGTGTGGATTTTTTTGATGCTTTGATGGGGTAATTATCTGCGCATCACCATCTGAATGAAATAAACAGGCCTCAATCACATGCAGGGCTTATGAATGGCGATTGAACCACTTAACAGCATGTCACACAATAAATATATATTTATGTTTAGATGGAAGGCTATTACTGGTGCACTGTGCATTGTGGGCACCTCAGAGCACTAATGTTATAGCCTCGGTAAAGACCTTTGCATCATAGGGTAGGGCTGCTGGATTTGGTTTAGTTCTAACACACCCTGATTTTCATCTGAGCTTGTTTAGGTGAGTTTGACTTATAGTTGAAACTGAAATCCTATGAATATCAATGGGATATCATCTCACAGGAAAACGTACGATTGTCTGGTATAACCTCCTAGGATCTTTTCATCAATTTCTCTGAAACCATACATGTGATACACCTTTTAAAAGAGGACATCCCGGGGCTTTTTCAGAGATAGGGGGTTGGCCATGATAACTGCCCCTCTTTAGTTTTTAAAAATGTCTGGTATTAAAAAAGTACAAAAAGCATATGTATTGTTTTTGCGGTTACCATCGCACAGTAATATGCAAATTAGACACATTTTGGCTATGCAGAGTAAATACTACATTTTCATTCAGACATTTGGTGTCTGTAAAATATACTTATTGTATATTAAAATAATAGTTTGTATATTTACTCAGGACAGATGCATTAACTCAGTCAAGTGGAAGCAGATACAGTATTTGTGTTACAAACGATTTCTATTTCAAATCAATGCTGTTCTTTTAAACTTTCTATTAATCAAAGAATCCTGAAAATAATGTATCACAAAATATTAAGCAGTACAACTGTTTCAACTATGATCATATTTTTTACAATTACGTTTAAAAATAAGTCAATTATAAATGAATACTTTTTTGAATATGATCCTTTTGAGTGCAAGACTCTAAACGTGTGAACTAACTCATCTCATCCATCACAATCCATGTGGAATATGCTACTGTGCCTATACATTGTTTTGACAATAAATCAATGGTAGATTTCAGCATTTGCCACAGAAGGATTATTTGAAATGAATACAGGCTAATGGTTCCTCAGCTCTGCCATCACAGAAATAAACTGCATATTATATTGCACAACATAACTATTTTTGCAGTATTTTTAAATAAACGTAACAGAATTTTAAATGGTAGTGTATGCAAATAAATAATTCTATATCAAATAAAAATTAAGGTAATGGTCCCAAAGCTAGTAAGCTGTCTGAATCTTTTACTGCTGCCAGTATATATAATATTCTTCTGTCACTCACCTCTCTGTTTCTCAGCCTATGGGTGTATCAGAAGAGGGGGCATTACAGGTGGGGTTTGAACGTCCCGAACAGGCTCTCGATCTGGTCACAGAGGCTTGTGCTAACCTGGCATTGCCTCTGGGTCCTGACCTGCACTTGGCTATAAACTGTGCAGCACATGGCCTCATGGACTATGTGAGTGATGGGAAGACAGAACAGGGAAATGATTCTTCTCACATTCACCCAAAA
>JAUYWG010000053.1:7698051-7723031 GCA_034779775.1 Enteromius afrohamiltoni
ATATAAACATATATAAGTAATCATCAATTATAAAAAAAAAAAAAAAAAATCAAGTGAAGTAAATAAAGCAATCCTAACCAGGATTCCCTGAAGTTCCTGTATGGCAGAATTCGTCCCTTCTTTCTGCAGAAAAACCAGAGAAACAAATTAAGCAGACTATGTATGTGAGTGTTATCATATACAATTATATATTTACGTCACAATTTTTTTTAAGTAATAGACTATATTCTGTCCTGTTTATGACCCGCTTCTGTTTGAGGCATGGCATATTGTAGACTAGAAATTAAATGTCCACCACTATGATTGGCTAACATTTGTATTTGTTTGAAGGCCTACTTCTCTAAGAGATTAGGTTTTAGGTTAAAAACGCATATAGTGATCACGTAATAGTGTACGTTTTTACACTATTGTGGAGTGACATTACTGTTGGATCCAATATAGTTGGAAAAGTGTCGTCATTAAACTACAATATTTATGAAAATCCTGCTTTAAATTGTGCCTTGTTTTGTACAGTGAAGCAAACAAAGTTCTTACTAACGTAGTCTGGAACTAAAAAAAAAAAAAAAAAACTTCATCCACTCTGTTAACTTTGAGATCAGAAGAAATGCAGTGGAAAGACAACTCGGGGTGCAAAGCCTTTCACCATATTTTCTAGTGATTTTTATCATTTGACCTGTGCGTTTCCCACTCTCGTAAACACCACATGCATGAATCAGTGCATGGGGCGAAACAGGCAGCAATGTAAAAGCAGGTGTTGATCGTGTACATTTCACAACCTGTCATTTTGGCTGACTGCTTTCCATATAAGCCGTTTTTATACTAACAAGAAAAATTTGGACATTTTTATAGTACAGTGACCTCTTATATGTCATTAATATGCCATTCATGACCTCTTAAAAATGTTTAATGTGAATAATTCAAAAAAATCTCTTATCCTTACCAAGGCTACAAAAACAGTAATAATGTGCAATGTTATTAAAATATCTGTTGTCCATTTAAATATACTGTAAAATGTGTTTCTGTGATGGAAAACCTGAATTTTCAGCAGTCATCGCGCTAGTCACACTGTGGCACGATCCTTCTAAAATGCTGATTTTAGTGCTCAAGACACATTTCTTGTTAATGTTCATTTTAATATTAAAAACAGTTGCTGCAGAAGTCTTTCCTGTCACTTTTGGTCACCTTAATGCATCCGTGCTAAATATTTAATCAGGATATTGTACGTAATTTCATTTAATGACACTGATTAACCAAATAAAAGAAAAGTTTAAAGTAGTGGTTGTTTTTGTGTTTGTATGAAATGTGTACCGGTCCTGGTCTGCCTCTGTTGGTTTTCTGGGAAACTCGTCGCAATTGAACTCCTTTTTTGATGCGCTGCATCATCTCATCCACAGCTTGCTGTCTGATGTCCTTCTCTGTCACACACACACACACACACATATACATACGGACAGGCAAATGGGATTTCTATTAAAGTACATTTAAACAAATCAACACAGATGTAGATAAACACATCTGCTGCTTTTCATTAGCAGTCATTTCAGACACTGAATAATATTAGATGCACTGACATCACTAAACAGAACTGCAAGGGGTTCTATTTGAGCTGGCACGCACAAAAATCTAAAGAAAACAAAGACTTTTAGTCATTCTGTCATTAATCTTCTTACCTGTCTGATGTTTTTCTTACATGATAAAACATTCTCTTTTGCAAAGACACTAAATTGGCATTGCGTTTCAGAGCTAGAGTACAGTCCAATAAAAACCTTCTATTCATATGAGATCATAAAAATGCTCTATACACTTTCAATATTAACAAGAACACCAAAAAAAACTGCAAAAGTATTTTTTTATAGGTCGTGAAAGAATTTTAGTTAATCCATTGGAAAGACCATTTCTTGAAAATAATCAAACCCAGTGAAAAAGAAAATCAAGCACTAGTGATAAAAGGAAGGCTAAAGTTCATCAGTCAGTTTCTATAAGCCTGAACATCATGCCAATAACTGAAGAATTGTCAATTAGTTTTTTTTTTTAGGTAATGACTTATCCAAACTCTGTACAAATGTGTTTGTCCTTCAGCTGCAAGTCCTCTTCCTTTTTCTCTACTATCTTGTTTTTTAGCGTAAGGCTGAAGGAAATGGATAAGAACAAACTTGAACTTGACCTCAAGTCTTTCATTTTCACCCATTGCTGTGATGATAAACAGAAGTTTACTTTATGTGAAACAGTTTACATTAATTACATGCCATTTGACGGAGTACACTGCAACTTCTAACCCACAGTCAACACTAATCAAAAAGGTCAATATTAAACGTCAGAAATCTTTCATGTGGCTTAACAGCGAATGCAAGGCAGCCCTGCTAATGAAACCAAACAAAGAAAGAAACTTGAACTATCAGCCATCACTGATTGCTGTGCTTTTCACGAGTTCGTACTTACTGGTAATTAATCAAAGGCGAAGCGAGTTTGGCGTCCTGTCCGTGGAGAAGACTCAGGGTTCGGAAAGCTGCCCGGTCCGAACCCTGCGTGCCCCCCCCCGGAGAAGGAGCAAACGGTTGGTGGAGTAGGGGAGGAGGAGGGATGCTTAGATCGAGATACTGAGGGAAAAGGCTCGTACTATTTATAGGAAGTATCTCTTGCTCTGATAGGATGATGAGATGATTAGTGGGGAGCGGGCTGATAACTACCTGTGTGTGCTCCTCCCGAAATTTGTTACATCATTTTAATCTATGTAAACTTTGCATTTATTAATTATTATAAAGCAAAACTTTGGTTTACAGATTGGAAATGAACTCTGATAGCTCTTTGCTCTTTACCTGGGGATTTCTCAGAAGAGTCCTTCTCCACTAATGCAATTTCAGTGCTCACATCTTTTTTCTTACGAAGCATGGAGAGTAATGAGCTAAAAGAGATCAAGACAAAAGAAAAAAATTGAGACAATTTCCTGTTTCAACAAGAAATGTGTCACTGAAATTTTCCAGCGAGCAAACAGCCTGTTGACTTCAGTTTTCATCAGGTCTTTTTATTATTAAGTTGTATTCCCTTATTTTGATGGCTTTTGTCACAAACAGACACTCACCTAAGTGGGTTGCTTGAGGAGACAGGGGGTGGTGGAGGTGGAGGAGGTGGGGGTGGGGGTGGAGGAGGGGGTCCTGGGGCAGCTGGTGGTGGGTTGGAAACCTGCTGGAGCTTCTTTTTCAGTTCCTCTACTGCAGAACATCACAGATATACATACTGGGATATTCAAAGGTTTTGGGAGAAATTAAATACTTTGATGTAGCAAAGATGCAGTACGTGTCAACAAATAAACTTCTATTCTACATTTCTATTTCAAATAAAATTCTATTTATTATTTGAAAAATTATGAAAATATGTATCATGTATTCCACTAAACATTTAGAGGAACTACTGGTTTCAACACTGATAATAAGAAAGGATTTCCTGAACACCAAATCAACTTTCTGAAGGATTATGTGACACTAAAGACTGGGTTAATGGATTTTAAGATTTAAATCATAAAATATATTTGAATAGAAAACTGTTATTTTAAATTAATATTTCACAGTATTACTGTTTTTAATGTATTTTCTGATCAGATAAATGCAGCCTTGGTGAGCATCAGAGACGTTTTTTCCAAAAATCTGAAAACTGACCCCTAATGTGGTACCTGTGAATCTGAGGTCTTTAGCCTCGGTTTCAGCTTTAGTGTGTTTGTGCTGCCACTCTTTTCTCTCCTCATCCAGCAATTCAGTCTGTCGCTGTAACGCTGTCAGCTGCTTTATTAATTCACTGCCGTGTATCTGCTCTTCAAAAGCCTTCACCTGGAATCAACCAACAAACATGGGTTGTAAAAACAGAATAAGATCTTTGAAGTTTAAGGTATAGTTCACTTATAAATATGAATAATCTGCCTTCATGCCATCAAATGAATATAGATGAAATAAAATAGAAAATAGCAGCCTCTCACCAAGATGCTATTATAGTCTTTATATATTTTCAGATTTTATTTTAACTTTAAATCACGTTTTGATCATTTCATTTGCCTTGGAAATTTGTTGAAATAAAATGTTTATTTTTATGTATTTAAAATGATTTAAGTTAAGGTTTGTTTTATTATTTAAGCAATGGATTTAGTTGTAGTTTTAGTTAGCCATACAAATTCTGCACTATACATGATAAATATCTCCTTATGATTTCCATGCAAGAGAAAGTCTTGCCTTTCCAATAGATCTTCCGAGAGACTTTTTTGGGTGAACCATCCCTTTAAGGCAAAAAAAAAGGCTTTACTTCCATCCCTCACAGCCTCATTATTGTTCTTGTCATATTAAATATGTCATATACTCTGACTAAATTTCATAGTGGTGCCAGACAAATACCTTGAAGTGAGTGAGTCATGTTGACTCCAGCATTTTCCTTTATCCTTTAATGATTGTTTAAATGCAGAATACTGGTAATTTCTTCTCATTTTAGAAAGGCACATAATGAACTGCATGTGTGTTTTAGTGTGACACTGGGAGGGGTTGGTATGGTTGATTTGATTGGTTTATCTGTTATTATTTTATTGGCATTTAGTCTACACCCTCTTAGGACACAGTGAACTGGGGATTAATGTGTGTTATAGTGTGTGCAGGATGGAGATCGCGGGAGATGCGGAGATTTCCCAATCTATACTTTTAATATAAATCAGGAATAACAGGAAGAACATAAAGTCAAACGCACAAAGATCACGAACAAGGGCAAACTCAAACAGATATAAATACACAAGGACCTAATCAACAGAACTCAACACAGCTGAGAAACACAGGGGGAGACTAATGAACTAATAATAACATAACAGCAAGAACTTCTAAATAAGGGCATGCACATAGGAATCAAAAATGAAACCAAAACAGGAAGACACAAAAATGAAACTAACACGGACAGAACATAACAGTGTGTATGCGTGTTTATTACCTGCTGTTGATGCTCCAGTCTCTGTGTCTCTAAAGTGTGTGTCAGTGTGTTGATCTCTGCCAGAGCTTTCTGCAGAGCCTCTGTTGGAGACAAACTCTGGATCAAGAACTGGCTTTGTCTTTTCAGCTTCTTCTGTTCTACTACCATCTACATTCACCCACAGAGAGACCAGCACACATTAACATACTGCTTAATGAACATATTTCAGGAACCCAAAAATAAGAGCTCCTAGCATGTTTTATACATTTCAATAAAGTAATTATGATATCAAAGCAAATCGAGCTTTTACCTCATGTGCAAACTTCTCTGCTTCAGAGCGAAGGTCTCTTTCAAGCTTTAGATCATCCTGCAAGGCCTCAAACTCATCTAAAGCATATTGAGAAACTGCACACACACACACACACACAGATAAGCTTTTCTCTATATCTTGTCTATGGTATAATTTCAATTCCTGTTGACCTTCTAAATACATTTACTACAGGGCATAGAACTTTAAAAGGCATTTTAGGGTTTCAATAATTTCAATGATTTAATTTAGATCAGCAAGGTCAAAATTAAGTTAATATCATTTCTATAGTACTTTATACAATACATATTAGTGTCAAAGCAACTTTGCAGGGATGAACCGGTAAATAGCAGAAATAATTATGGAACCTCAACCATGGAGGCAGTTCAGATTTGGCTATTAAACAGAAGACGACGAAGATGACCCTATGCCCTTATCCATAATTCTGACCTCTTTATATGTGTTTTATTTAAATTACTGTTCAAAAGCTTGGGGTTGGTAAAGAGTAACACCAGTAAAACGGCACTATGGTATATATATATATATAAATATATCACACATATTTACATAAAATACTGTATGATTTTTAATATTGCAATAATAAAAGAAGCACAGTATAGACATTGAATGATGCAATGAAGATGTACCAGAGTGCTTTAGGATCAATGAATGTCTGGACTGTAAAACAGTGAAGAGAGAGAGAGGCTGATGTGAGAGGATACAGTAGAGAGCACAAACACTACTGACCTCTGTTATATTTTCCCAAGAGCTTCTTTTGCTGGAATGTTTCAGCTATTAAAACAGTGTTATCATGCTTCTCTTTCAGGAGCTTCGGAAGAAAGGGAAAGTGACAGCTTCATTTATTTGAGTATTTAACTGGTTCATCTGAAACACCAAACAACATCACACAAAGACAGGCCCTTCTTTTCTATTTGGCTATCATTATTCTGAGTGAAAGCCACTGTGAAACATGGCAAAGGTTGACATTAAAGATATTAAGGTGGTGTCATTCCGACACGATTTCTACTTTTCATTACAAAGAAAATAACATTTTGAGTGTATATTGTACACATTCTTTAAAATAATGCACAACGTAGATCTTTCTTAAAGATGAGTAGTAAGTTAACACAGTATCACATACTTCCTGTCTAGTTTGGCAGAGCTGCTCTTTTGTCGTCTCCAGATCGATTGCAATCTGTTTCTTCTCAGCCAGGATCACCTCTAGTTTATCCCTCAACTCTACCACAAATAAGAAAACTATTAATAAAGTACAGTACAAAACAGCCTGAATTCTCATGTGTCTTATAACCAAACGCACAAGAATTGAGAACCACAGCTGAGGGCAAAATGACTTACATTTTTAGTCTGTTTCTTACAAGCTATTGAAGCTATTGCTTATTGAAGATATTTCTTGAAGCTATTGCATCTTTGAATAAAGCGTGTGTTTTATGTACTACTTTTACAAAACTTTAAATAAAGTAAAAGCCTATTGATAGCCTGTGGTCACTTTCAGTTTTTGTTTAACTGTTGCTTCAATATAAAATTCCATTTAACACTTAAAACATAAATTCAATAATTAATAAGCAATGGAAAATGTAAAGTAGAACTGTTGGTATATGTAAAAGTGTCAAATATTTTATATTTAATATCTAAAACAAAAACAAACAAAGCAACATTCATTTCACAAAAGTAAAATATAGAGGATGAGTACATAACAAAAATAACATTTTTGGATAAAAAAATTCAAAATGCATCAAAAGTTTGACATTTAATAGGAAAGCTATCTCATTTCAGTACTACTAAATAATGACTGCTTTCACACAGGTTTGGCAGCCATTGTTTGAATAAACAGGTAGTCGAGCCTTAATTTCATGTTATTATGACAAGCCCGGTCAATCCACTTGAACAAAAAAAAAGCAATTTCTTCGCTGTCTTTGATACACTTCACCATTTAAACTAATCTGTAGATGCAAAAAGTACAAAGTGCTAAAAATATTTTATTAAGCACTGACCCACCTGTAATGACAATCTGACAGTGGGAGGAGCTACAGACACCAGACTCCTCCTCCTGCGGATCATCATCGTCATCATCCAAACTGATCTCAGCGACGACATCGGCACCAAGGCGGGACATAAAGAGCATACTCTTCCTCTTCAGAGAACGATTTTGTCTGTTCAGCTGAGAGAAAGACATACATTTGTGTATTTGAAGAGGGTGCATTTAATGTACACATGATCTGAGTGCTGCTGGCAGCGCACAGTACTAATTCAGCTACACTATCAAAACATGAATTTGCTTGGTCTCGGTGAAGAGAACGAAAATCCAGTGTCTACTGACAGTGAAAAAAAAAAATTTAATCCAGTGAGGCCAATGTCGTCACATTTATAGGAATAATCAGAGATCAAAATGACACCTGTAACACCACAAATGATATAAAACCCAAGCCGGTGATTTTCTGCGTTTGCCACAGAGCGAAAAGATATGAGAAATCAAATCAGCAGCATGTAGACAGACCTGCCCACTGGAACCCCAGCGGGCGCCCATGCAATTCCCCTCAATCACACAGCCAAACACACACAGCACGAACACTCTGGAAAAGAGCAATAATCAAGGGCAAAATAATAGACATTTCATTACACGTATGCAGGAGCAGCAGCAGCAGACACTCCTGTTTTCATAAATAATTACAGCGTTCTATCAGGCGCGGCCGCGGACCCCCTCCCTCGCCGCATACACATACCTGCATCCCAGAAATGTTACCTTTTTGAACACCCAATTAAAGTAATTTAAGACTGGTCATTCACACTTCAATTAGGGAGACCACTTAATGGAAAATCAGAGGGCCAATGGGGGTGGAGGTATGTAAATTAGTCCCGGATGACATTCCTGTCAGAGAAAAAAAAAGAGCGGGAGGCAGGGATAAAATGCCCCTCTTTAACGAGCCTTTATTAATGACATCCAAGTGAGGACACACAGCACGTGAATCCATTTCCTGATGCTGTCCTTCCCGCTGAATGCATCTTTTAAAAACGCAATCAACAACACATAATATGGGGATAAACACGCAGACACACACGCATACACGCTCGCTCTGCGATAATCATCCGGCATTGATGAGAGCACAGCGGTGAAATTACACAGTGGCAGAAATCAGACGTGCGTCCCGAGGTGCCCAGGCCCCTCATCTCCTCTGATCACACATCAAAACAAAATGTCATGTGTTTGGATTGCACTTTGATTTGACTGCCACCACCCGCGAACCCTCATCCATTACTGCTTTTTAATTCAAAATGTTCCAGAGTTTAAGAAATTGATTATGATTTTTTTCTTCTTCTTTTTTGTCTGCCTCAGGGTCTCTTGGCAGACAAAATTACAGCCGTCATACACAATAAATCATTCCGCTGAAACGCAGAGAGTATTTGAGACAATTCCACTCGCCGTCCTCCAATCAAAACTACCAAAATTTTTGGACTAATTTAAATGTAAATTTGGGATGAGCCAATGCTGTAATTTTCACAACGTATCCTTCACACATTCAAAAAAGAGGTGAGATTTCTTTTCCATAATGCGGGCTTTCATGCAAATCAAGTCAAATCTTTCACATTTATTCTATAAATATTTAGGCAATATCAATATTTCATGTGTGGTTATTTACTTATTTACTGGGTAAGCTGGCAGAAAATAAGAGGAATTATGTAGTTTGCTGGTCATTATAGCAAAATAAAACAAAAAATTTGGGATGCACAATAATCATCGGCCGATATGTTATGCGAATTTTATCAGTAAAGCCGGTTCTGTAATCAGAGGTAAATGGCATGACTTGTTTCATATCACATTAAGCAGCATTTACTACACAGAGCCGTTGTTTACTGACTAGCTGAGCACTAAATCAGCATATTAGAAAGATTTCTGAAGGGTCATTTGAGACCGGGGTAAAAATGGCCATAAAAGACCATAAAAAATATATTATTTTATTTAAAATAGATATTTTACATTTTAATACTACTACAACTACTGTATTTTTAAGCAAATAAATGCAATTTCTTTCAAATACATGAAAAAATTATATATATATATATATATATATATATAAACTGAAAATCAACTGTTTTAAAATAAATTTGGATTTGAGAGATCAATGCAATGGAAGTGCTTCCTGTCATCGGCTATGTGTTGAAAGAGCAACTAGTGACAAACACAACTGCATCCTCAAACAGTCATGTGTCCTGACAGACAGAAGATGAGCAAACCTGTGGAGGCTAAAACCTACAGGACTCTCCTGCTGTTAGTCGCACGTGTGTGTGTGGGAGTGTTCACAGTGCAGCCAGGACAAAGGGCATCTGAGCCGGTTTTCATGTGCAGTGGCCGCCGGTGAACACAGAACAAGCTGGGCTGTACATTTAAGGATGTCAGGAAACCATTGATTGGTTAAATCGAGCTTTTATCCAACACATAATGCTGAGGCACAAAACGGCCCAGCAGCAGGTCTATTTCCTCAGTACAAATGAAATGCTCTGCGGTCTTCCTCAACCACAGCTCTCAGAAACATCTGTGATGGCTTCACATACTTCAAAGAAAAAAATTCAGCTATACCTCAAGAGAAATCTCACAAGCGATTCTCAAGAAATGGCAGGAATTAAATCCTGTCATCCATGTTAAATAACAGTAAGCCAGCAGGGTTTTGTCACCTCAGTCTATTTTGTCACGTTTAAAAAAATAAATGTCAGTTTTCATTTGCACAGTGAAATGTCTTCTTTTTTTGGACACAGAAAGATGTGTAATGACAGATACCCTGCTTCTAAAATGCAGAACAACAGTGTCCTTTTTCAATCTAAAGACTATTTTCCCCTGGTCTTTATCTCTTTTATCTTTGTCTTTATTCCTTTCACTGCTACTGTTCTCTCATTTCTCTCTCTGTGTGTGGTGATCAGCGCTCATCACCGACAGACAGTAGAAGAACGTTGATTCATCCATCAGAGGGATGGCAACGAGCTGGTAATCGTTCCCGCTAATTTGCCTCACACCTGGGCTTTTAGAGATCCATTTACCTGCTGAGCGCTCAGTGTACATGCCACTTCACTTTTCAGACCCGACTGAGCCTGTATGGCAGAACTGAAACCCAACTAAACAATGTGCTGAGCTGGGACTGATGGCAAATTGAATACTTCTGTAATGAGTGGGTCCAGTGAGGTGGGCTGGCAGTCAACACCAAGATGCAGGTATACAGGGAGGCAGATAGTCTTTAAGATCGCCTCCAGCATGAACTGAACGGATTGGCTGCTCATGTGGAGTACAATTGTCTGTACTTTGTTCAGGATGGAGGAGGAAATAAATGGATGGAAGGGTGGCTGGATAGAGGCATGATGGATCCCAATCTATTTACCGTGAAAGCATAAGCAAAAACATAGATGTATGATTCTTGAAGTATTGTTAATGAAAAGAGTAGAGCAGAACTGAATGAAAAAGAATAGAACAGAACACATAGTATCAAGACTAAACGAAACAGATCAACATCCGCGATTTAAATCGTCACGGTTAATTAACAGTAAAGGTTGCGGTACACCGAGTTTTTCTGTTACACAGAACAGGACTGTTGCAGCTTGTGCAAAACTAAAACAAAGTTACACTAGCGGTGCACTGGCTAAAACGACGCGCTTATAGAGGCACTGACCACCGAGGCTGTTATACGCAAATGTCTGTCGATAGTGTGAGACCATTTTGGGTCTCAAGAAGGTACACCAAGAAGGGGTCATTTAAATATTGCCGTAACTCCTGCCAAATAATGAATGCATAATGAATGAATGAAGGAATGAACGGACGGTGTGAATGTACATTGAACGATTTTAATGCACGGCGTGAACCACCTGACGTAAAGCTATGAGCTTGTTAGCTCAGCATTGTGACCGCTTCAGATAAGAAAGAAATAAAAAGTGCGGTAAGATCATATTTACTTAAATCAGTTGAATTAAGTATTCGGTCAATCGATGGAGAGAGAGGTGAAAGTTGCGTCTATCCTACCTATGGATGACTGTTGATTATAATAATATTTTAGTTCATTTCCATCATTAGTAACAGTTTCACCTGTGGGTTAAATAAAATTAATATTAGTCGTATATTAATACTACTTCAGAAACTTTTATTTACTATCCCAGTTGTAGGATTAATCATAATATGGTGAACCAATTTTTCATGTCTAAAATCTACCCCTGGTCCAAAAGAAATGTAAAGAATGTAAAAACCGAAACCATTAACAACTTTAGTGATCTATTTCTATTTGTGATTTTCAGAACATGAAGAAGAATCAAATGAGATGGACAAAAGAGAATCAAATGAAAACGAACAAAAGAAAAATTTACAGTTCAGAATCTAATGAAACAATTCATTAGAAAAAGCATTAAATGGCAGAAGAGTTCAGAGCAAAATCAAAGGAATAGAGCATAAAGAAGAATCAAATTGATCTGAGCAGAACTACAGTAACAAGAATCAAATGAAACTGAACAAAAAAGACTTGAATAAAACAGAGTACTAGGCCTAAATCAACTGAATCTGTACAGAATCAAATCAATAAGAACAGAATTAAATCAAATGAATCAGAACAGAACAGAGGAGAGCAGAACAAAACAAAGTTATACAGAACAGAAGAGAATGAAACAAAACAGAACACAATCAAATGACACAGAACAAAAATGTAACTAAACAGAACAGAAATAAATAACAGAATGATATAAAACAACAGAATAAAAAAATTCACAACAGATCAGAATCAAATAAAATACATTAAGAGATTCAAATAAAACAGAATTAAATCAACAACTGAACCAGAGCACATGGAACAGAATTTTATTTTAAAAAAGCCCACCTTGGAGGCCAAAGCTTCTACATTCTCCCTGCATGTCTTCTCGATCTCTAGATTCTCCTGAATGTTGTTCACCTCCTCGATCACCCTGTGTGACACTGTAGACAAGCAAGATGTCAAATATTTTGATGTTTTCTTCAACACAAACCCACTACAGTTGTCACTACAGGCAAGCACACAACTAATTGTCTGTCATGCACACACTGGAGCAGTCAGCACAGTACATCATGACGTTCACAGACAGGGTCACAACATCATACAATTACTCTGTCCAGAGCACTGAAACTTAGAACAGCTCTTTATCAGCTATCTTGCTCTCCAGACTCCTTTCGAGTGAGTCGGCTGGGGACTCAGTGAACTACAGTTCATATGATGGACAAAACACATGGTAACAAAACACAAGCAAGGATTTCAACTGTGTTTGAATAGTTGATGCAGAAGTCATCAAAAATAACTTGCAATTTTTAAACTGTAATTTAAAGACTCATATGCACATGGAGCATTTGTATCCACTGATCTGTCACTTTGTTGGACTATTAACAATTTTCCAGCATTATTTGCATATTCGAACCCTTTCCAACACACACACACACACACACACACATATTCCTATCATTGAAGGGCCTTTACATAGGCATAATGGTTTTTATCTTGTACAAACTGTATTTTAAACCTAAACCTACAAAATGTCACTATAACGTAAAAATTGACTGGTATTTCTATACGTGTTGTGACATTTGATCTCTATAATGTACTCAATACCAGTAATGAAGAATGTTGAAATTGATTAAAAATGACACTAAAAAAACTGCAAAAAAATTCTACTGCAAATAAATTATGTTCTTTCAAACTTTCTAATCATATTAATCCTTAAATAAAATATATTGGTGCGGTACTGTAAAAAGTATTCAAATATTAAGCAGAATAACTGTTTTACTTCAACTTTGTCAACTTTGATAATAATAATAATAATAATAATAATAATATATGTTTCTTGTGTACCAAATCAGCACATAAAGGCGGCCATACGCAGCGCGAATTCGGACAGTCGGAAGACAGTATGGCCATGCACACGTCACAAGTAACTTTGTTTACAGACGCAGTGGTACACGGCATGATTTTAACCTGCCGATTTCCAAGGCAATCACATTCACGAAGTTCCGCGCCAAAAACGTGGACTGCAACGTGGAAGAGATCCTTTTCTTTGTGGCAGCAATGTCTTACAAAAAAACAAAAGAAAATGAAGAGCATGGCAAAGAGTTTGGCTGAAGGGCAGTGAATGACATCAATATTGACGGTTCCTTATTTATGGATTATTACTATATATTATATTATTTTAAATGCTGCTCGATATATCATATAACACTTTAATACTGGAATAATGGCTGTTGAAAAGTCAGTTTTGGCATCACAGAAAAACAGCTACTTATAATGCATTTCCGATCAAATAAATGCACACTTAAATAGCATAAGAGACTTCTTTCAAAAAGATTAAAAAATGACCCTAAACTATATATATATATAAAGACAAGCATCTTCATGCTGAAAAAACGTCCTTCTTATTGTCTTCCTGTCATATTTTATTTTCTACACAATAACCTCTTCATCTCAGCCTTCACAGAACTGTTGTAGATTCTATAGATCCATTTGAATTAGTTCAGTGTCCCTCATACTGATCCTATAGGGACGGGAGACTGAGATCAGCACAGGCCTGTCTAGCCAAGGCTCATTGTTTGGGTTAATCGAGTTATCTGTGGTGTTTCCTTGCTTTCACTGGCAAGAACCTTCAAAAAAATCCACAGTGTCTCTGAAGAGTCTCTCTTTGTGATACATTTCTAAACATTTGAGATTAGTTTCTCACAGCTCCAAAACAAGCTGCTTAGAGACGAACCATCCAACATTCAAATTCAAAACGCAGTCAGTCTGACGAGCAGCCGCAATCTATCAACTTCCAAAGAGGCGGAAGATGGAGAGATGGAAGAGGCAGATGCTCTTAACGCCCCAGAGCTCTTACCTTATTTGTGTCCGTAATCACCAGAGACTGGCCGCGGACCAGCTCACAACCTCTTAACTAATTACACATTGTGGTTGAGAGGCAAAAACAGGAATTAGCACCATCACGGCCAGCGGCTGCCTCCCAATGACACCTAATTAAAACTTGATGAACGCCTGTGTCTGCGATATCCAAGTTCCCGCTGTAAGCCTTTCGCTGTCACTCATTAAACAGTACTTAGCTGCCAGTTGGTCCCCCTCCACCCCATCTTTCATCTCTCTCTCTCACTGGTAGTACTAGCACTAAGTGACAGGTTAATTGTAATAGCTGCTACACATAAACCGGGCTAAGTGTGAGGCAGTTGCGGAGCAGGAGGGGGACGAGGGGGAGACTTCACACGTCAGGCTTGGCAGCTTTAATTGTAAGTTTTGGCCTCGCCATCAACGTTGCATCTTCAAATCTCTTTCTTCTTGCACTGTTCCTCCGTTTTCCCCCCGGCTCTTCGCGCACGCGTCTTCTCAGAGACAGACAGTGATTACGTGCGCGAGGATGCAGAGTATAATGCTATCAGGCCTGCGTGTTGGAGAAGTGAATTAGAGCCTCTGATGCTGTTTCTACAGCGCCGAGCTTGATGAGGGGGCAGATGCCTTTGTGGTCTTATCATTAGAACACAATGGTCATGTTGTCATCAACCTTGCCATCTCCAATTGAAAAGACATGATTGTGTGTTGGGGGCTTTTTCCTCGCTCGCTCGCTCACCCCCCCCAGCCAGCCAGCCTCCCCCTCGGTCGCTTTGCGCTGAATAGAAGCAATTTTCAGAGAGCTATGAAATCACGTAATAGCTCCTAATATGCAGCTGCTCTGCTAGAAGCTGCAGCCACTATTTAAGTGGAAGTCATACACAATACGTGTTTATGGCGGAGGAAACATGAGCAAAGGCCAAGATTATTCACAAAAACACACGCTCCTCTATCAAATAATGACCTATTTCGTGCATTAAAATGAGAATGTAATGGATTTTTTTTCTCCCTCCTCCCCAACACCACCGGCCGTTTGTTGTGCTTTTTAAAATTTCGCCTTTTAATTCACATTTGAATTCCACGTTTCCCCCCGGCGAAGAAAAAGAAGGTGACATTTGTATAGAGGCACGAGAGAGGTGAAGTGTGGGCGATTTGGTGAGGGAGGGACCACCGAAAAACCTATCTGAGGCTGAGACCTGTCGCTTTCCCCCTTTACTCAGGTGTGTGATTGAAATCAACCACAAACTTCAGACTATGAGAGCGAAAGCATTCGATAGCTCCACTCGTGTCTGCAAAAAGACCATCTCAGATGTGAATTTGGCACCTGAAGCATTCATCAAAACATCCTACCCAACATTACATACCCATTTTGGTCAAAGTGAATGTAAACTCAAATACTTAATTTGGTCACACAATTTGCAGTTTGAATAACATTAAAATTGGACTGGAAAAAGGCATAACAGGGAAATGATGATTTCGGAATAACTGGGTGTGTCTAAATAGAATGGTGTCAGAGTTCTTGCAGTGTTCTGGGATCAAAGTCCCAAGGAGCAAAGCACATATAGCCTGCATTTCCTACAGAAACCGAAATGAAAGTAATCTTTATAAATCAATGCTTTAAAATACACTTGTGATGTGAAGATCTTTGAAGTTAGTCTAAGATCTTAAAAACCAACCTTGCTCAAATTCTTTCAGCTTCCGTAAGGCGTCATCTCTCTCGTCCTGCATTTTTTTACACTGAAAATAAATAAATAAATCTGGAATTAACTTTATATCACGTCATATCATTTTTTATCATTATATATTGTATCTGTTTTAGTATGCACATCTGCACTCATTTAATATGATTTATTTATATAATAATTTATAAAAAATTTTTTTTAATTTCATTAAAAGCAAACCATTCCAAAACACAATTTCAAAGAGATAGGGAAAATTCTGACATCATTAACTTAAGTTTAAAAATTCTAAAAATTGTTACATTTTTTTGATAGAAGTCTTTCACGTTCACTAAGGCTGCATTTATTTACAGTGTAAACAGTAATATTGTCAAACATTATTTCAGTTTAACATAACTAATTTCATATATTACTATTTTAATATATTTTAAAATGAAATTTCTTCCTGTGAAGGCTCAGCTGAATTGTCAGGAGCCATTCTTCAAGTCTTTAGTGTCACGTGTTCCTCCAGAAATCTTTCAAATCTACTACAATATGCAGATTAGAAATAAATGGATCCTTTTTAACATAAAAGTCTTCTTTCAAAAACATCTGAAAAATCTTACAAAGCTCAAACTTTTAACCACTAGTATAGATGAAAGTGAGTAAAGATGACAGAATATTTTGTTTCAATACTATTATTACTAAATTACAATTATTACTAAATAATAAAGTCAGTACAGTGCTGAATTATATATATATATATATATATATACACAACTTTTATTTTCAGGTGAACTAGGCCTATGCCTTTAAGACCGCAAACAGATGTTATAGAATTGCCAAGAAAATAGAAATAATGGGTGAAAGTAAGGGCAGCATGACAGTAAACATCTTACCTCTTTTTTGCTTTTCTCATTTTCTCTTTGGAGGCTTTCATACTGGAGAAGTACTGCAGAAATACAAGGACGCCAGTTAAACATCTCTTACAACTTCGCATGAACTACACAGTAGGTGTTTGCAACACACTATACGAGGGATCGACTCAGACGGAAACTTCTACTGTAAACCACAACTCACTTCCAGTGTGAGGACTGCTCATGGAAATTAGTGCTAATCTACACAAAAGTATTTTTAATGTTGCAAAAATACAGAATTACAAATAGCGGAAATTCTCCTCCAGGATGAGAAATGCAATTGCAAGGATGATGACAGTTCCACTCATATCTGTCTACATTCTGCCTGTTGTATGAATCAGCATCGGCTCTACTGAATATGCAGCTAATTTTAGAACAGAAGACATGATCTGTAAAGGGTTTACACCACACTGTGTCTGGATTATTAATGTCACAGTCACACAAAGTACCATAGAAAAAAAACCAGAGCAGACAGCAACTTCAGTTTCATTTTTTTCAAGTCTTCCAGTAGAATAATGTGAATAATCTTAATGTTTTCTCTCTATATTTATAAGGTTAGTGGGGTACTTTGAGCAAAAGGATACCATACAAATCTCGCCTTAAGACATCTTTCAGACTGCTGTTTACTAACCCAATTCTAGAGGGAAATTATACAGCAGTCAAATACATTTACTCATTTCATTCCATTTTTGCAAAGAGCTGAACCTAAACGAAATTACAGATGTCTTGATTTCATAATTTGAGACTCATCATTTGATAATTTTTCCACATCACTAGAGATTTCAGAGAGGCTATCCGTGTCAAAGCTCTATAAAACGTTATAATACTGGCACAGCTATCATATTAACATAAAAATGATCTAAGTCATATAAATAATTATCCCAATACACGTCAATGGTCACATTTGGGGCCACTGAAAAAGCCCAGAACCAAGTTCTGAGTAACTCTGAAATGTGTTGTGTTAATGCACATTATATCAAAGTAAATGTGCATTTATCTTTGATTAAACCACAGATCTCCCCACAGTTTCTATCAGGTTTTACAGATCAGCAGAGAAATTGTTCCCAATAACAATTATAACAAGAATCAGTTATTTGGTTATTCAATGAGTAAAGTACTACTTAGCTGGGGGAAAACTAGACGAGTAATAAGATTAACAAGACAGGCTACAGTATATGTTTCATCTGTAAACAATGAAAACAAAAGAAATGCCAGGATGTTAACCAAAAATGTGTGTTCATGTCCTAACAAGCCTCTAAACGCAAAAGGATTTATGGAGTAATTTGCAAAGGAGTATTTTCCTCTGCGCGGTGCAGAGTACATGGAATGTATTAATACAGTCTTTGTTCCACTTCAGAATTTGTCGGGTGGTAAATAGATTATTTGTTTCCTCGAGCAATTATTATGAGCTTTTTCTTTCTGGGAAAAGGTAACCAAAGTCATTGAGATGAGTGTTATAACTAGGGGGGAAAAGAAAAGAAGAAGAAAACACTATTTCTTATAGGCCTGTTATTTTAGTACCTGTGTGTTGACCGTTACAGTAACCTAGTTTCTATACACTACTAAGCGCACTTGTTAGGGTACAGCACTCCTAATACATTCGACACCTTGCTTACCTTGGTTGGACAAATCTGAAATCATTTTCACTTCTTTCTGCTCTCCCGTTCCCGACGCCATCGAGAGTTCCTGTGGTTACTGATTCCAAACTCCGTTGAAGCACAGCGCGAGCGATACAGGAAATGACACCTGGTCACACCTTTGGTCACCCGGGTGCTCCGTTAAAGTAAAAATGTACCATGAGAACAATAGTTCTGCCTCGAAAACTAAAATTACTTCTCTAAATGGCATAAGCAAAAATTCCATTGAAATAAGCGGATTTTGCAGTATTTATTCCCTCCCTTATTCTAGACCTGTATGCACTGACATTGGTTTATTATAGTAAACTTGCAATAACCATGAATGATTTTTTTTGCGTATTGAAAACCATTTGTATAACCACATTTTTACTACAAATACTATTGTTCAACTATTTGAAAACCAGGGTTAATTTGTAGCGAAACCATGTTCGTAAAGTTCTAGAAAATTATTTTAAAACAAAACCTTAAAAAAAAAAGAAGAAAAATAATGGAAATTTCCACCAGTGTGACAAAAAAAAAAAAATCATCCAAATATTTAACTATGTGACGGAAATGATGGGGGTGGAAATGACATCTAAACAATTTCAAAATAAAATGTTAAAATAGCGCCGTTTTATAAATGCCACTACACTAAATAAATGATCATTTTTACTTTCTGCTTGCTCATCACACATAAACAATTAAAAAAGGTTCTTTGATTTGACAATTTTCCTATGTTTTCTTTACCCATCTCACCTTATTTTTCCTCTCATTCCTAAACAAATACGCTAACTTTCAAATAACAAAATCTAGGGCAAAAAAACCCTAATAAAATAATAAATAAGACAGCAGTCAAAAACAAAACACAAAAACACTCTATAACAAATTTGTCTGAAACACAGACAATACATTGTAACTTATTTACACATTAAATGACTGAACAAATGAAACCTTTTACTTTTAATAAAATCAACATATGAGGGGCATAAAAATGCCAGAATTTAAAGTAACACCAACTAACTACAGGAGTACATATTGTTTTGGAAATCGTTATGCTGAAAGATTTTCTTAAACACAATCCTAGCCACAGAAAGCAACCCACTGGCATTTTCATTCACCTCAATTAACATAACTAGGACAAATGAATGAAGTAGTCAGCCAATCACGATATAACAATATAATTTAATTCATCTGAGAGGTTTGACAGGTTTAACAGCAATCAACACAGGTAAAACGCATTTACACATACAAGAGGGGAATGTTTAATCATTCTTATATCTCAGCACATAATTCAAAACACAGAAGGTGTAAACATCTTTCATTCTCCTCTAAAAGGGAAATAACAGCTGTCAGTGACAAGCATACACACTATATGATCATTCGACATCTATAATTACCTGTCTGTCAGCATAACACAAGGTAAGTTTGGTGTACAAACATTCATTTGAATTAGTTTTTTGGACATTAAATATAAGCAAATATTTTCAAGGGAAGGGCTGGTAATGACTTTGTAAATCAAATATTCTCATGACTTACACTGGAATGTTTCAAAATGTGGCATTATTTGTGTGCTTGTTACAGTGATGAATGGAGGATGTGAGAAAGAGCACGTAAATGTGTAAATACGCTCAGAGTTTTTCCCTTTGAGCACAAATGTTTTCTCTTTAGGCTGCGGACAGCGAAATAGCATAACTGGGGATGGGGGGGGGACTACAGGACAGTATGCATCTCCAAAACAAAACAGTGAAACAAAAGCAAATCGCGATTACATATTCTATGCACACAAAATACACACAAACATGTATAACACAACAATGGGGAATAATGGAATAATCTCTGGTGGTCATAAAACATGGGATAATGACATGCATGTTTATATAACCATTTTATGCATTAAATGTGTATGATCCCAGAGTTATGCCGTGTAATTCTAAACACCACTTGTCAAGTAAAGGTAGACACAAGGGGCGAGGTTTTCTGAGGGAGACAGGTCATGTGACCTTTAACCCAGGCCTCCAGAAGGAGTAGGAGTCCTAGGAGGTTCCGTGACGGGCAGCAGACTCTCTCGGGTAGAATTCGGCCAGAGTGCTCTGAGGAATTCTCTTCAGCATTTCTTTGGGGAAGATCCGGAGCAGCTGCCAGCCAATGTCCAGTGTCTCAAACACAGTTCTGTTGTCATAGGGACCTAGAGAAATAGGCATACAAAGTCACATGACATAACATTCACGCTTCCATTATGTATCAGAACTTGTCACATACTCTGGGTGACTTTGATCTTTGAGCCAAGACCAACAAAATGTTTTATTTCTATTGTGAATAATAATTAAGTATGCTGTATCTAACTGATGGGACTTAACGGTTTTCTTAAAGGGGTACAAAAAAGGGTTTTTCAAAGACCTGAAAAATCCTATATACCTGTATTCGCAAAATAAAATTGGGCATTCATATGTCAGAGATTGCAGGGATGAAAGACATTATTCACCTTTTATTTATACTTTTTATCTTTTAAAATATCTATTTAGCGAATAAACCTGAAGAAAAAAAAAAAAAAAAAATGGTTCTCACAAAAAAGAACATCACGACTGTTTTTAACATAATAATAATAACAACAACACCACAATGATATTAGAAGCATATTAATATGATTTCTGAAGACTGGTGTAATGGCTGCAGAAAATTCTGCTTTACTATATACATATGAATAGAAAATATCTTTCTAGATTTTATTATTTTTAAAGAATCTTTAAAAAAAATATATAATTTCAGCCTTGGTGAGCAAAAGACTTCTTTTAAAAAAATAAAAATTTATATATATATATATATATAATTTAAACTTACTCATCAAACGTTTGATTGGTGTACACAGACAGATATATAAACATAAAAATAATATAAAAAGAATTATAATCAGATGGTAATTTCTCAGAGCTGTAATGTTTTATCTTTGAATAAAAAAAGAATGTAAATGAGCAGAATGTCCTTAGGATTCATGTTGCTTTAAAGGTCAAAACCGCTGTTTGACACATTAACTGAATTTAACAGCATATTTCAGTTAAACAGAAACGTGCTTCAATGCTGAGAGGATGAATGAATGCATGTTTTGTTCTCTGTAAATAGAAGCAATAACTTAGATTGTTGAAGTACAACATGTGTTGGTGGAACAATGCCCTATTCTACCAATGACGGTAATGACACAGCAACTGCGTGACAGACACAAAGGAGGCTGAGGGATTTCATCCTCAAAATAGGGCTGTGACAAATATGATGTATATCGTAATTTTTTTTAAAAAGTGAAGTGGAGGGGTTTGGTGGAGGGCCTTGCACCATGTGCTGCACTGAAGAGCGGCAGCTTTGAGAAGAACATTCACTAAGGCGAAAGTGCTTGCAGCAGAGCAAGAGCATTAGAAGTACTGTCTAGTGGTTTCCGATTTAGAAAATAAAAAAAGCCTGATAGAGTATGCACACACACTCACACAGAAGAACCTTGGAATTCAAAAAAAAAAAAAGCTTAAAATCTGCTTAAAATAAAGCAAAACTTCCAATCACCAGAAAAATATTCTCTGCAAAAGACCGAATAATTGGGTCTTTTCTGCCAAATGTAGACGTGTAAAGTAAATGAGCCAATGTTTTATTGATCTAGCTAGGGGTTAGTACCTTGAGTAATGAAATTCTTTTCAAACTTCTGCAGGAACTCCAAGTACAGCAGGTCATCTGAGGTCAAAGCTTCCTCACCCACCACAGCCTTCATGGCCTGAACATCTTTACCGATAGCATAGCATGCATACTGCAGAGAAAGAGTCAGAATCAGCATGAAATAAATCTCTCAATTAAATAGCAAACAAACGTCCCCAACTTAATTACCAGCTGGTTAGAGACATCAGCGTGATCTTTGCGGGTCATGCCTTCTCCGATAGCAGATTTCATCAAACGAGACAGAGATGGCAGTACGTTGATGGGAGGATAGATCTTAAATGGGGAAATACAGAGTTCATAAAAGTAATAGCAAAAACTGTTCTAACTTAGAAAAAAAGTTTTAAAATGTTCATAATAAATGCATGAATATGAAGCGCATCAAACTTCTCACCTGTCTGTTGTGCAGTTGTCTGTCAACATACACCTGTCCCTCTGTGATGTATCCCGTCAGATCAGGGATCGGATGGGTGATATCTGTCAACAGAGGCAGGTTTAATTGCTTTTTCTAGTCATTAACGAGGATGATTTTGTTATTAATAGCATTTATATGCCATTTCATTTGCAGCCCTTATCTGAAGATACTAACAGGTACAGTAATACTGTAGTGTTTTGGACAGAACAGAGATAGTGAGTTATTGAGATAGAAGGGCAAAGAAAATGAGAAAGAAGAAAGATGGAGGTTTCCTGGTGCTGCCATAATAGGGAACACCCATTCAGAAACACACACAGGTCCTTCACAAGGATGTTTCTATAGTAACCAAAGCCATCAAGAGTCCTAGTTACTGGGCGCAGTTGCTGTGTCCGGCCTGAACACAAAATAAAGAAGCGCACATTTTATAGCACTACCTATTTACGATCAGTTTGATTCTAGTGAGTTTTGTAACGGTGGAAGGACACCTTAATCTCTGAAGAAAATAAAGAACACTTATTAAAATCATATACATGTTATCCAGCAACAAGGTGTGCAAGAATGCACATGCGCTTGGCTGTAGTGACCTGAGAGACACAAAACTGAGAAGTGACCTAAAACTCGCAAAACCTTGAAGTTAAGGAACATTACAAGACGTCCTCATTAAAAAAAAAAAACAAAATAAAACTAAAAAAAAAAAAAAAAATATATATATATATATATATATATATAAACATATAAATCATAAATTATTAAATCAATTAATAATTGAACCAAAACAAACTAAAAGACTAATTAAATAACTAAAATAAAGCTAAATAATTAAATAAACATCTAACTAAATACATAAACCAACTAAATGAAATCACTGAAAAATAATATAATGTCTATCTAAATAAATAACTGAACAATTAAAAAATAGCTTAAAATAGTTAAATAATAATTTATATGAAATGACTAAACAGAGACAAAATGAGATGCTAAACTGAATTAAAAATATATATATATTTTTATAATAATGAATAAAAAATAATTAAATTAAAAACATTGTAACTAAATATTTTATTTTATATATTTTTATACCAGGCTGGATTTCAAGTTTCATAGAAAAGTAAATGGCACACTTCTCAACAAACTGCTTAAAAAGAATAGGATAAGTTACATGCTTGAAGTTGAATATTTGTTGAAAGGGCTTTACGGTATATCATTAACTGTTAGTATTATATTAAAATAAACTTGTATGTGCATGTACCATCGTTAGGCATGGTTAGAATGGGGATCTGGGTGATTGATCCATTCCTGCCCTCCACTCTTCCAGCGCGCTCGTAGATCGTAGCAAGATCAGTGTACATGTAACCTGGAAAACCACGACGACCTGGCACTTCTTCACGGGCAGCAGAAACCTAAAACCGCAAATCATGTTATGAATGTTCTGTATGTGATGTGTATATAGAAGTTACAGTACACAAGAAACTAAACTGCAACATCTGTTCCCCACAAACCAATCAAATGACTTTAATCTGTTTTCTACTTGCTGCATCTGCACACCAAAGCGCTTTTATAAGCAGAAAATACGCTCAGATCTTCTCCCAAGGTTAGTATGAGTGTAGACACTGTTCTGAGCTTCACCTTTACCACGCTGAATAGGAGAGGGAGTTAAATGTTAATGCTCCCGTAGCTCTTTGGAAGCATCTGCCTTCAGCAGAAGCCAAAGCAGGCAGCTTCGACAGGGCTGAATGCATCCCAAGGTTACAGCGGCACAAAGACAGGAGGGAATGGTCCTTTCACATGCACGCAAACTATTTAGAATGAGCATTATGTGTTTGACACATTTAGACATTCAAACATGTTTGTGGCACAAAAATGATAAACACTGGCATGAGGGTGGAAGAAAGAAGATGCTGCCAGCATACAGCAAACAGCATACACAAATCTGTTTGTCAGAATGTCCCACTGTTTACAATGGCGTAGAACCACACAAGTCATACTATTTTGTCATCATGTGGACTGCAACCTAAAAGTGTAGTATACATCCACTTTATAGAACGCAATAACACTAAAGCAAAACACTCAATTAAAAAAAAGAACAAAAGCAACATCAACCTTGATTTTTCTCCTTGATTACATTATTTTTCACTCATGATTTCATACCAAAAGCTAAAACACTTAAAATGTTTTATTATTTTTAAATAATAATATTCTTGCAAAAACGTGCTTCCTCTTGGCAACTTGATTCAATAGCTAGTCAAGAATAATATCACAAAATATATTAAGTATCTAGTTTATTCATCACACTGCAATAGGAAGGTCAAAACAAATGAGCAAATTGATTTTGGAATAAGTAAGAGATAATGCAGAGGCAGATGGCAGTACGTTTTCCTCCGCTTCGCGTCGTGCCCTGATCACACTGTCGGAGCTTATTTCTGCGATAACTACCGGCTGCCTCCGCATTATCCCGCTTATTATACGGCTGCTTGCCACATAAGGAAAAAAAAATTAACATGAATTTTAAACATTTTATTGGCATATTTGTTTTAAATGAACATTTTCATCCTTCCGCGAAACGATATAGTACCAC
>JAUYWG010000053.1:7731446-7744785 GCA_034779775.1 Enteromius afrohamiltoni
AACTCTGGAACAATTTACCTAATACTGTTCGGGAGGCAGGCACACTCTGTCAGTTTAAATCTAGATTAAAGACACATTTCTTTACTCTGGCTTACACATAACACACTGATACACATTTATGAATCAAACCCAATAAAGGATTGTTAGGCTGCATTAATTAGATCAGCCGGAACCGTGAACCCCTACTCTCTTGTTCTGTTCTCAGTCCGTATCCTGATCAGATGGTGTATTAGCACAAAGAGATGATTTTCATCGGAGACCAGAACACATAGATTAGCCCTGTGGACAGATCACCAGACAAACACACACACACAGTGAAAGGACACACAGTCCTTTGCACAATCTGACATGCGCTTAAAATTGAACTGGAAATTAGATGCTGGATGTCCAGCCAGAGGAGAACTTTCTACCTTTCTTTTTTTTCCCTCCATTCTCTCAAGAATGGGGTTTTGGTTCCTTGACACTGTCGCCTCTGGCTTGCTTCGTTGGGGGCACCTAATTTCTAGTGATTATTGTCGTTTCGATTACAGAGACAGTCTCTGCATTTAATAAATAATAGTTTAATCTCATCAATATACATTACCATCACTCTATTCTCCTATTTAATAATGTTCGTTGTTTGCTACAATCTGTACTGTTAAAAGCGCTATATAAATAAAAGGAATTGATTGATTGATTATGGAAAAAATAAGAGATTTTCTTAAGGGTAAACTATCTACTTTGACCATGACAAAAAAAAATGTTGAAGGCTTATATTTTAGAAAAATGCTTTCTCGTTAAATCTGGAGTGGTGTGACCTTGAGGCCTGATCAACCTTTTATTATGCCCCCTCTTATCTATTTGGCTCATTTAAACATTGCCCTGAATTGCCATTGTATATCTTTGATAGCTCAAAAGATCACCTTTGCCATTTCAGCTTAGCAGAGATCAGGGTCATGAGGTCAGTACATGGCTTAAAAAAAGCACACAAAAATTTCAATTCAAATACCAACATGGAGGAATTTTAAGCATCGATGAACATATTATGGCATGCTGGCCTCTCAACTAAGCTGTGTGCGTGCCACACAGACGCAAAGACAAAGAACATTTAACGTGGCAGCTAATTGGCCAAAAATGTTTATCAGGTTTATCTCAAATCAACCCAAAAAAAAGTCAGCTCAGTCATCAATGTGCCTCTCATGAAAACACTTGTTCCTGCAAAAGTTATATAAAGCTTACATAAAGACAAGTTTTTTACCATTGATGTCCAAATAGTCCTCAGCCAACACAGTAGGACCCCGATCAATTGGTTTACCAGAGCCGTTGAAAACACGTCCTGAAATAAAATTAGTTTTTTATGACATGTGTATGGGTTAGAAGACACATAAAGACTATGATTGCATAGGCTGCAATAGCTTAATGTTATATATGCTTATTACACAGCTTTGTGGAATACTCTATTCTGACTGGCTGTTTGTAATTATATCACTCCGTTGTCGCTGATAGCTTTGCGTCAGCCTGTGGCTTAAAAAAATGCTTAACCATGAGTTAAAATGGAGGACTTCAACATGTGCGGAAAAGCAAAAGCAGTGGATTTCAGCAGTTGATAGAAGATGACTCGACTGACTCCCCAGTTAAAATAATTTTTTATTACTGTATTATATTATTTATTTATTGTTTTATTATTTACTTTTGGGGCAAGAAGCCATGTAACAAGCTGCTAGCTGTACATTATCCCTTACTTACCAAGCATGTCTTCAGACACAGGTGTACGCAAGATGTCACCAGTGAATTCACACGCAGTCTTCTTAGCGTCAACGCCTGAGGTGCCCTCAAACACCTGACGGGCAAAAAATGAAAACATTTTTCAGTTATGACATGATGTTACCCTTAGATAGTGCAAATGTTGATGTCTCATAAATATTTATAGAGAACGGTTATATTTGGGTCACAGAGCTTTTAAATGAAGACTTGCCTGAACGACAGCCTTGCTGCCAATGACCTCCAGAACCTGCCCGCTCCTCCTGGTCCCATCAGGTAGGGTAAGGTGCACAATCTCTGCAAAACGTGGAAACTAGGGGAACATGATAAAGACCAGGATCATGATGATATTATGAAAACCAGGATCAATATACAAATTACCATTTCAATTTATTGAGTCAAATTTCACAAAAACATTTATGAATTTTTTCAACCACAAAATTTGGAACAGTATGTTATTAATCATGACTGACCATTAAAAAAACAAACATTTTATCCAAAATCTAATGTTTAAAAGTTTTACAATAAAATGATTCAAAGTTTCCCTATTATGGAGTTTCCAACAACAGTTCTTTTTTTAGAGAGACAATAACTTTATACATGGTGCACTACAGATTGAAAACGTTGCAGGATATTTTCATTTGCTTGTCTGAAACACAGCATGAAAACTCATTTTCAAAAACAGGGGCACTATATATTTCATTTATACATACAAAGTTCTCCTTTATCATTTTTCTTTTTAAAGTAGGTTTAAAATGCTCACATTTAGTTTTACAGAAAAAAACAACTTACTTTGACATTGTCCAAAATAACCAGTGGCCCATTTACACCAGACACAGTAGAGTAGGCTGAGGAAGACAAAACAAAACACAATGTGAAAACAGACACAACAAACATTTTTATGACTTTATACTGCCTATGGAAGGAAGCAAAGACCTGGAAATTAATATAAAAAATTTACTCCTTCAATTTGCATTTTTATTTGACTATTTGAGATACCTCTGAATAGTAAACATGCAATTACTAAACAGACATATGGAAAACTTTTATTGATTCTAGGTTGCTACTTGTCTTTTTGACGGACGAGAGTGCAGTCACACACACACATTTCACATGCATATAGCAACTGCAAGCACTAGCTGTGACCAATAAAGTGCATGAAATTTGCTACAAAAGCCCACAATCACATGGAAATGAGGACTCTTTCTCTTGACACCTGTGCATCTAATTGTACACAGTGACCTTTACCGGAGTATTCTAAATGGCTTTCATAAATTTCCATGTCCAAATGTCAGGGCTAGAAGAACACAGTTAGCACATTCAAGGCAGCTTTTTCGGCAGATGTCACAATGGGGGATGACATCTTCACTCTGCTCCATGAGGGACAATTACTTGGCTCAGACTATGGTAATTTCTTATGGTTCCAGGTGCCAAAAAAGGCTCATACAGTCTACATAAACAATTATACTCACTTTTGGGTGAAAGGATGAACTATATTTGGGTTGAACAGTCCAGGGAGAATGGGGCACAAATGTCACCTTAAAGGCAAAGTCCATCCAGAAGTCATGATTTATTTGCTCACCTCGTGTCATCTCAAACCTGTGTGACTTTCTTTCCTCTGTGGAACATTTAAGAAGATATTTTGAAGAATGCTCCAATTGATTTACATTGTATGGAGAACAGATATAATGGAGGTAAAAGGGAACTGAAACATTCTTCAAATATCTTGTTTTGCGTTTAGCTTGATATAAATGCATCAAAGTTCAGAACAAAATTTAGGCAGAGCAAAAGATGACAATTTTTTGGGTGGACCATCCCTTTAAGGCAATACTTTTTTTCCCCCCATGATGACTGGGGCTCATGTGATTCCTGAACCACTACGGGCAGTCAGTCCTTAAAGTATGAATCAGAGAGCAAGCATAGTATATCCATATCACAAAGCCATCTTTTCTGTCCAAACTATTCTGAATGAATATTTTCATGTTGCTCTTAGAGTTTTAAAACCAGTCAAAAGTTACCTGCTACTGTAATTAAAAGAGGTGTTACTGAGCTGTGGTGCCAAGAAAGGTTTGGATCTGACTTTCAACTGGACAAAACCTTCTCTTCTGTTCATTCTTATGTTGCAAAAACAAAAAAAAATGAAATTAGATATTTTAAATTTCCTCAAATAATAAGCCCTATTTTTAATCAACACTGATTTATAATTATAAAAAGCCAGCCAGTGTTTTTTGCCCAGACTGCAGGTGCATGCTCAGGGTGGGCTGTCATTAGCAGCAGAGGGTGCGGTCTCATACTTTGGCCTTTTACTTTGCATGGGAAAACATTAGCCGTCCTGTCACAGGAGCCAATTTGGTGTGTGTTCTTTCACTTTGTTTCAGCGTGTGTGTATACGTGTGTGAAAGAGAGAGGCGATGCACGCTAGATGGAGAAGAGTCAGCTTTGTCTGCTCTGGGTCGTCCATCACGCCTCAGTGTGTCGGTTTTGTGTGCGCCGTCAGACTGTGGTCTGATATCAAAGGCAGAAGGAAATGAGAATGGACTGTCTCTAACGCCCAGAACAGCAGCCCCACGGGGAGCAGACACTATGCCACTAATTAGGCTTCAGACAGCAGAATCATTTGTCAATGCACTATTGCCGTTTCCCACACACACACACACACACCTGCACATTGTGACTTTCCTTACTAGCAAGAGTGTAAGGGAGAAACGTGGTTTAATCCGTTCGTGTTTTTTTTTTTATATTTCTTTATCTATGGCTAATTTTTTGTATTCTTGTTGTTTTTGGTTAGTTTCTTTGTAAAAAAAAAAAAAAAAAAAATCTAGAGAAACAAAGGAAGAATTGTGCTAAAATCCTATGAGGCCCCCTGCTTTCACAAATTCCTCTATGAATATTGTGTGGAAAAAAAGATTTGAATGTCTTGTGACAATCTATTATTAAGCTGAGAAGTATCAGAGTTTCTAAACGAAATCTGTTGTGTTTCCCCTTCTCCGGCTGCCCTGTGGTTCTGCCAGTGAATGGAGATAAATGTGTCTAATGATGACTAACTAAGTACATTGATTAATTAATACTGCCCACTGGCTACAACAAAAAAAAGACCTCAATTTCAGCTACTGCCTTGCAAGAATTAAATCCACAAGCACACACACGCACACAACACACAAACACGCAAAGAACAATCCTATAAAATTTCTTCAATGTCCCCTCGAATTGATTTAATTTATTCTTCTTGAATAAAACTACTTTTACTAAACAAAACAAAAAAATAGTAAATAAAACACATGGAAACCGGATGGTCCTAAACAAAGCACAATATTGATATTGAAAATTTTTATTTGTTTTTTGTTTCCAATATTCTCTTTTTCCATCTGTATAAATAATACATAAAATAAAAAAGGACACATTGAATGTCGTCTTCTATTTGGTATACCAAAGTTCCGAGGAGAAAAGAAAAAAAAAAAAAAGAAAAAAAAAAAAAAGTATAATAAAACAAGAAATCTGACCAAAAAAAAGATATTAGCTGTGCAGGTGAAAGACCTCGTCTCCCATTATGATGATTCCCTGAGTGACACGTCTTCCCTAAATAAATGATTAGTCTCATAATTGGCGTTATTACAGTGAAAGAAAAACAGTAGTCAAATCACCCTAACACTGAATATTCGCTCTCTCAAAACACACAAAAACAGATGCGTTCCGTAAATTCGTGAACACACTAAAATGCACGCTTCATGCAAATTCCATCATTTTCCAAGACATTATGGCTTTTCCTTCTCTCCGTCTTTTTTGCCTCAGCCCAGACAAATTGCAGTATGTGCTTCACAGGGAGGTGCTTATAAAATGGATTTAATAGCTACACTTACCCTACAAATTGCCCATATGTTTCAAAGGAGATACATATGTCTATTTACTGAGAGGTGATCATAATTACGAGGCTGGAAAATTGCGGCCATATAATTGTACATCAACCCCTTAAAAGTCTCTCGAACGCAACGCAAACTGCTAATGGAAAACAGTGAGGAGCTGAAATCTTTACTCAAACAAAGCTCATGACATGCTCCGATATTGTGCACAACATTAGACGAATGCTAAACGAAGCCACGCAGGCGCTAATCTGCTCTATCAAAGCAGGCCGCCGCTAATTTTGTTTTAGTCTAACAACTGGAACGAAAATTAACACTCATCTAAATACGCAGAACAAATGAACAAAACGAGCTGCACATAACACAGTGTAAGAATACATGATCATAAATAAGCAAAACAGTTGCTTATAAATTAAAAAAAATAAAAAAACGAGGGCGATGAAACGACCCTGCCGCACCATGAGCCAATCGTCTTCCAGCTCTGTGATGAAGATGGCGGCCCACTTCAACTCCACACACAGAGGACTCATAAGAGGCCTTGTAAAATAAAGATTAAAAAATGGCTATACATTCACATGGTGTGAAGTAGCAACATTTCCCATTAGGCTTGAAAAACTTTCCCCACCCCTCCCAGGACACTTGAGTTTGAGTGCGTCGGTCCGAGGGCTAGGCATGCAACACCAGCGCGGGTCAACGTGAGGCCTGTGGAGCTGCCAGGCCCTTTTGTGTGCCGAGATGTTAATTGGTTCTAATCCGGCGGTAGAAGCTGTTTTGGTAGCCTGACCCCATGCCCTTAAGGACACCTTGGTGTGAAATACTAAAGGGCCCATTCAAGTGGCGCTGAAAGGAGGCATGGAGCATTCCAACACATTTCCATCTCTGCTGTGAAAGAGAAGCGCTGACGGCGAGGGGGGGGCCCCGGTGGGACAGGCGTTTTTTTGGGGGGCCGGCCGGTAGCGTTGCGCTGAAACTGAATTAACGATACAAAAGCGCAGGCAAAGGTGCCAGGCTTGTCTCATTCACGCACATCCTCCTGTGTTTCTTTGTTTTCTTTTTTGCTGAGCATCCGCACCGCGGTTTCCCATAAGACCTAATAAAAGAGAGCGCTAATTGCCCCATGTTTGGGATCAGATCGACACAAATGCAACTGTCATTAAACAGACAAACAAGGCTCACACAATTCCGCCATGACACCCGCTAAACTTACTCCACAAGACCCACGTATTAAGACTTGATAATGAATTCTGAGACATTGGGCGTCTTTGATACCGTAACTGAAAAAGACTGGTCCTGTCAGAGGGGGACAGATGTCCGTATCCGTCCAAGGACAATTTATGAAAGTAAAAGGAAGGGAAATGAAATCTCATTCTGAACAGTCATGGTTTAAAATGAAGACTGGGGTTTAATTGTACCACGGTTTTTCCTAAAGGAATTGCAAGACTGTCATTTGTGCATTTCTGAAAATACCCCCGGAAGTGGATTTTGTGGCAAAATACGGACTATACCGACCTTTTGTCACAAACGTAAATGGCACAAAACGTAGTACTGTGCTTTTGATTAAACGCACATTAGCACATTACTGTGAAAATAAAAATGATTTTTGTGACAATAATTAGGGCCGCCATCCTGTAAATACATATAATAGCTGCCGGATTCTAAATTCAATGTTACGCCCATTCAGAAACATGCTGAACACTGAACAAAAGTAAAAACTTGGGGGCACAATAAAATGCTTTTTGGAAAAAAAAAAGAGAAACGTTGGATGACCAATAGATAGACGAATGAAAGACAGTGAATCAGAGCTCACAGGGGACCTTGATGGTATTCTCTGGGACTTCAATGCTAACAGAGGGAATCCAATTATGGCACTGACAGCACAATGTGCTACATACTCAAAAGGACAGGTTTTGGATTTAGTGGACTACGTATCAAAATGAATTGAGCAAAATCTGTGTTGAAAGATGATCACTTTGAATGCATAAAAATGACAACCCGGAGATACTGTTTGAAAGGCCTTCATGATTTCACACGCAAACTGATGATTATAGCCTCTTTGTATAACTAAAATGTGCTAGCTAATTAAATTCGAACAATCCCCCAGCAGAACATTTTAACGTGGGATTATGAACTGAAAATCACAAGCGTAAAGAAAATGCAAGAAATGTGCTAACTAATGAAATGATAAATTGTAAAATAACAAACAACATAATTATAATATTTCAAAAATGCTAAATTTGCCATGCATGTTTATCATTCAGCTCAGGTTATGTTCTGCTAATGAAAATAACGCAATGCCCTTTTCAAGAGAGTTTTCATAGACGCATCCATCTGACGTTTGGAATAACATGACATCAAGATTAAATGGCAAGAGTGAAAAGAAATAATCTTGACATGCTATCAACACTACTAAAAGCTACCAAACTAAGAAAAAAAAAGTCCTCTAAAAAACAAAATAAACAAAAGCAAGACCTGCATGCAACACACAGACAGTATGATAAAGACAGACACACACACACACACGCAATTGTGGCTGTTCATCTGTCCTAACAAAGACCTCCACGGTGATGACACCCCCATCAAACAGGAATGCTTTTAACCCCACAGGTAGAGGCAGAGGCTGTAACGGAGGACTCCCCACACGCATGTACTGATTGGGTCGTGTGTAATCAGACGACTGTGTGTGTGTGTGTGTGTGTGTGTGAGAGGGGGGAACGGTGGGTAGAGCTGTAATCTGTGTGTGTTTCCTGGCGGGATGCAGACTGAAGGGGTGACAGCTAAACTGAGACAGCTGGTTAACCCCGCTGCCTTTCGAGGAGAGGTGGCAAAGTGGTGCAGTTACAATAGATCGAAACAGCCGTAATGTTACTGCAACAGTTTGAGAGTGATTTGCAGGGACCGGCGGGTTTTCACCCGTACGCTGCCTAGCAACAGATCTTTAACAAGAGTCCAAAGCGGGCCCCCTATGACAGGCCAAGTTTACCCTGTTCGTCATATTCCATATTCAAGTCCATGCGGCTGGCATACTCAAGTCGCTTTGGCGCCGAAACAACTAAATATTTCAAATCAAACTTAATATTTTTAATATCTACATAAAAGTTTAAAGAAGTTAACAGCACATTCAACGCCTGTTATGTATTCTGTGCGATAAAATGCTAATTTTTGAAACAATTCATAGACGTATCCCATCAGGTGTTTTAGGATGGACTATAAATTGCTATCCTCAATCTTATAGAATCATAAACATAACTTAAAATATAATTATGACAAATAGATAAATGCCACTTTTTATTAATATTAAAAATAACAATGTAGCAAATTACACATACTATGTAGCTAGGTCATATTTAGGTAGCATTTATAAGCAAACAAATAATCTATTTTATTATAATTAAAAATGAGTATTACACACATACCATATAACATTCTGTAGTGTTCTTTAACAGTTTTTTTCCCCTCCATCTTCACCATTCTTGGTTTTTTTTTCTTTGATTTCTAATAAATTACACTGAAATCGTATGTTGCTTAAATTTGAAAACAGCACAAAGCACAAACTTAAATTTATATTAATTATAATTTATAAACCTATACAGTATGCAAATGCTATGAGGGCAACATTCGTACTTGAAACACACAAGAATACATTTTTTTTTTTCTCAAAAAGAAAAAAAAAGAAAGAAAAGAGACAACAACATCTAAATCAGAAAGCAAGTAAAAGTGTGTCATATATGTGACGTGCATAATAGGATAAAAAGTTTTTTTTCCGCTTTTCAATCTAAGTAGTCCATAATTTTATATACTTGGATACTATTTTTGAAAGTCGACTATTCTATACTCGTCTTTCATTTACTTTTCTTTGATGGCAAGATGAAGTCGAACGCCCACCGCGGGCTTTCTTTTTCACTGTCACGACAATTGATTAATTACAGGCGGACAAAAGGATTAGCAACAGGAAACAGTGGATAAAATAAAGGAAGGCTGTGACATCTGAAAGATTTGTTTATAACCATGTCATTACGGGTAATTGTTTCTTCACAGAAATACCATTACCGTGCTGAATGTCTTTTCAGCACATTTAAACGTCTATTCAGCATTAAAACAAAGCGAATAGACAGTCTGGGTTAATTGCTTTTGTTGCCAATGACGTGATTAAGACAAAAAAGGCCTTTGCTTCCACAAAAAAGATGAATGCACTGTACGTTTACTTTGTTTGTTTGTTTCTTCAGGCATCTTGGAAATTTGACTGGGCACAAACATGCTGACAAATTACTTAAACACACCAGCCGACGACAAAAAGTTGTGAAACGAAAATATGTGGGAAAAAAAAAAAGAATAGCGTGATTGAATTGCAAATATTTGATATGCTCTAAATCTGCATTCTCTACATACCAAACGCTTCGTAACGAAACACAAAAAATGCTTTCCTTCCACTGCACCCTTTCAATGGCCTCAATATTACTTTCTCTTTTTAAATTTGGGATGGAAAAAAGTTTTAAACTTGAAGGTCCTTTCGGGTTTTTTCAGCCTTTTTTTTTTTTTTTTTTTAAAAGGACAAAGCAGGACCAATCAGACCCGAGCTGACGGACACGGCCTCTCGACTGTGATGGCATATCAGGCACTGCGAGGACTCATGGGTACGGATCTGTGTGTTTTCCTTCCCATCAGTCTTCATTGCCTTCAATCACAGCCCACTATCAGCATGCACTCTGCCACTGATGAGGCACAAAATGGTGCTGCTATGTGGCATGCCTACATTAGAGAGGCTTTTTTTTTTTTTTTTTTAAACAGTATTCCGGGGGGCGTTTCAGATCAGGGGTCTTTACGCATGCAGCTTCTTTGGCTTTCAAAAGGGAAAGCTTCAATTCTTCCATTAAGTAATTTATTTTCTTCCTGGTTTGCTAAGAGGCTTTTAGCCTGAGTTTTCCTTTGACAATCTTAGGAAAAAAAAGAGAAACAAGCTACCTGTGCTTCTCGGTGGGACAGTGTGTTTTGAGGTCTAAATTAATGAGATTTACAGTGAATAACATCAATAATACACATGAAGGGGGAAAAATGAGAGAAAGATGCCAGACGAGCTGTAATTTTAGCGAGGTTCTCCATTAAAGGGGTAAACAAAATTAACTACTCAAGTGCTGAAACATCATGCACAAGAGTCAAATTATGTTATCGAAGAGATGCCGGTAACACATTATGACTGCGTGGCGTCATCTGATGTTCCAGCAGGTTGAATGCAGGATATTGCAAGGTTTTGAGAAAAATCGAGAGGGAAAAGGTATAGGTTATTACAACAACAACAAAAATCTACACATATACAAATAAAAGAAAAATTAGGAAAAATGTTCAGTGATCATACTGGTAGTCTCACAGGATGCCTACTTCCCCATAAATAAAATATACACTTCCTCTGCAGATTTAAGCAGGGCAATACAACAAGAATGCCAATAAATAAAAATAGTACATTATCTCAAGAGACCAAATTCAATGGCAGTAGGTAATATTTAAGTAAGACTTTTTGTTCTGAAATAAATTAATATGTTAATTCAGCAAGGACATTTTAAATGATCTAAAGTGATAGTAACAATGACTGATAATAATTTGGAAATGTTACTTGAATAGCGGTGTAAAATAAAACAAATGGAGGAAAATACACAATTTGGCAATGGGAATGTGAAACTCCAGTCATCAGCAGTATACTTAGGGTCTACTTCCTCCATTTAGGCAACCATTGCATCTAAGTGGATTTTCCTTATTAGTGCCAGGTTCAAAACTGCCTAAACATGTTGCAAAATTTGATTTCAGATTAGCCAATTGTACGCCACTGAACTCTTAAACATTGACAAAATACACTTTTAGCATATAAACACTCTTAACTTTTACAAAACAGGAGTCACTTTAAACATTTTGATGACTCATGCTGCACTACATCACTTTTTCCAATCAAATGCTCAAAATAAAAGAACGCCCTGCCACAAGTGTGACGTGCAACTGAATAGTAAGTAGCAAGCCATATGGCAAGACATAACCAAATCTTAAAAAAAAAAAAAATAAATAAATAAAAAAAACTTTTTAGAAAATGTCAACACAGGAAAGAAACGGCGCTTTTCAAGGAGTTTGAAACAATTTGGAATGCGCTATTAGGTTACGTCTGACAAGGCAAACAATTTGACAACAAAACCCTTGACAAGAAATGGAAATGACAAGAGTCAGACAGAAAGAGGCTGAACACAAAAAGTCAATTTAAAAAAAAAAAAGAGAGAGATGGACAAGGATGAAAAGCACTCTTCAGTAGTCCATATTCCTCACAGACTAAAGCAGCATGAGCAGATTCAAAGATGAAGCTGAACCAGTGATAGTTTCACAAACCACTGCAAAATCAGAGACTGGCAAACAAATATTTTGTGGTGCATAAGTGTTAATTAGGCTACCTTACAAACCGAATCATTATGAAAAACACAATTCTGCGACCTGGCAGATATGTTTTTTTTTTCAGTCACATGATTTGTGTGGAGCTGAAGGTTCCTCATTGCACATTATTCACCAGCTCAGATGGGTGTCACGTGATTATGTCACATGAGAGGGATCATCACTCCATCGGTCAATCTCTGTGCATTGGCTATTGCGTGAGAATCGAAAACAAAATCATAAAAACGTCCATTCCGTTCACCAAAAACAGACCTAACAGCACATATAATATAAATCCTATTACATTATCAGTATTAAACTGATGGAGGTCAATAAACCATGCACAGACGGCGCTTTTAAAGACCAACCTTTAAAAAGAAATACATACCAAAAATGTATTGTTAACTGTAGTTTTGAATGACTACTTTACATTAGATTATGTGGTCTAACGTTATCTATAAATAATGGGATTTAGTCCTGCTCGGCTAGCTAGCATGTTTACACTTGCTCGGACCTTCAAAGACACCAAAGGTTATTCGCTTTCTTAATAAAAATTGCTTAAATAACACACTTATTTGGTTTATTTACACAAGGACCGTTCAAGAAACGAGTAAAAAAGGGCAAAGGTGCTGATCGATTTAAAATAAACAACTCAAACTGGTGTTAGCATGACAGCTGTGCTGCTTTTACTCCAATATGGCATTTGCCGACACTAGATCAGCTCTGTGCTGACGGTGTTTAGACTTTGACGCAAAGACCAAATGCAGATTAAAGAGCAGTAAAGAGAATACAACTAGAGAGAAATGCCAGCTATGCCGCTGCTGTTAGCTGTATGAATGAAGGTTAATAACACTCACTCAGTCTGGGCTGGGAGATGTAGTTTCTGACCACGGCTTGAGCGTGTTGGCGTGCCGCTGCTTCAGGGCCGTTCAGATCCACGGCCCGATTCGCCACTAACGTAGACATTGTTTATATTTTTGTGAATTAAATTAAATGGTCTAAGTGTAAACAGATCTGCGCAGAGAGCGGATGAACAGACGGAGTCATATGACACCCGTGGTCAGGAAGTAGCCCACGTGCACGCACACGTAAAAGCGTGCGCGTTACCGCGCACAAGCGCGTGCATGAGTCAGCAAGCGTCTAAAAAGGACCGTTTCCACTTTTGTGTGCTATGACTTTTGAGAAGTGCTCACTGAGAACTACTCGATGCCTCTGATACAGTATTACAAGATAAAATCACTAAACTCTTCTAGATTTTTGCCTGTTCCATCTTAAAGGTATTTGTTAAATATATTTAATATATACAAAATATATATTTTTTAAATATATAAATGCTTGTGTAT
>JAUYWG010000053.1:7744885-7776051 GCA_034779775.1 Enteromius afrohamiltoni
ATATTTATATAATTAAACAATTGTTTGACAGCACAGCATATATACCTATATATATAGCATATAAATATTGTATCCCAGTGGACTTTTTGATAATGTCGAATAAAAAAGACATAAAAGAATTTAAAAAAAGCTGAAAATATCTCTTCATAATTATCGAAATATTATGAAGGTATGGAAATGAAGGCATTCACCTCCTCAATCATTATTGGGTTACTTGGTTTTAGAAGTCACATTTATAATTTCCCACATAGACTCAAGGCTATAATAATTAGCCAGGTTTGGAAACTAGGCTATTGACAGAGGTGCATTTAAAAACTGACTCAGAGAATGAATACATAGGAAAATTATTTTATAAAATAAATGTAATACATTTGCACTATTTTGTAAAAAAAAAAAAGAAAAAGAAAGAAATCACTTTGACATGAAAGAATATTATTCTGTTGATCAGTGTCAAAAGTCAAATTAAATCCTCTTTAGTGCTGTAAAACAATAAAACTTATCAGAGGTGAATGTTTTTATAGCAGCTGTAAATGAATTAGAGAATGAATGAACCACCTTATTTTACTGAAGTGAGAGCCTTGCTTATGAAATAGCAGCACAGTGTTAATTAAGGCTTCAGCATTGAAAAGATGACATACACTTTTAAAAGGTTCTTACTTTAATATTAAACTGATTCGAAATTCTTATGGTCAGAGCTTCATGTATTGCCATCCATTTGCATATGTTGTGTTTTTATAACAGACTAAGGCTTGTATAATCCTTGGACAAATATCTTTTGAATGGCGGACTATAGATGCTTGCTTTAATGAAAAATACATCTTTAAAACTCACACAGTAAACACGCACAAAGGTGTTGTCACACACACAGGAGATGAGTGTTAAACCAAACCAGTGTTTATTAGACAGATTGATGAATACACAGAATCAGAGAACAATGGTAATTGAGATAGTTCAGCTGACTGTCCTTGTGATAATAAGCAGGAGAGAGTCCAGTTAAGAGTGCCACGTACAAGGAGAGTTCGACGGGGGAAAAATGGCCTATGGCCAGGAGCTGTTGTTTTAGGAGTGTAAACCCAACAAGAGCAGAATGACTGAGAGCCCATTTTATAGGGTGTTGCTGATTGATTTCAGGTGCCGAGGATTAGAACTCCTGTGATGCGGAATGGGTGGGCGGTGCTCTGGGTGACGTGGCGAGTAAAGGTGATGTCAATGTTGGACCATGCTATGGGAGTAGATCAATATATCTCCAATGTAGACCATGACAAACCGATGGAGGAACTCCTGGAACACCTTGTTCATAAACATTTGGAAGACAGAAGGTCTGATGGATAAGCCATAAGGCATGTCGTGGTATTCATAGTGCCCCGTATGCGTTACAAAGGTGGTCTTTCATTCGTCTCCCGCACAAATACGAACAAGGTTGTACGCACTTCGCAGGTCTTCTTTAAGGGCTGCTGGGACCAGGGGAGAGGATAAGGTTGTTGAAGTATCTGGCAGTTGAGTTGACAGTAATCAGTGCATGGAAGGAGCCCTCCATTCTTCTTACCCACGAAGAAGAAGCTTGAAGCGAGGTAGATGGTTAAGAGCCTCCGTGATGTATTCCTCCATTGCCTGGCACTTCATGATGGACAGAGGGTACACCTTTCCCTTAGATAGTTGAGCTTCAGGCAGCAAGTCAAAAGTACAGTTTCATGGCCGATGAGGTGGTAGATGGGTGGCTGCTTACCTGCTGAACACAATCCTGGAACGCTGTGTACTTCGCTGGGATCTCAGGTGTGAAGGCAGGTTCTGGACTCTCCACATGAGTAGATGACACTAGAGCTGGAATGGAAGATGGATGAGGTTACTTGGATAGACATTGGCCAAAACATGTTGGATTCCAATGAGTTGCTCACGGTTGACTCCTCCAGTACCAGAAACTGAATATCCTCTTTATGAAATAATCCAACCTGAAGAGTGACATAAGGCGAGTAGTGATGTCTTTTCCCACGCCCGAGTGTTTTTTCTTGAATCGTCTTGACAGCATACACTTGATGGTGGCAATGATGTGAGAGTTGGAGTTGGTTTAGACATTCCTGGGAGATGAAGTTGCCGGAAGAGCCTGAGTAGACCAGGGCAGACACAGAAAAGGGAACAATCAGGAGTATGCAATGTAACGGGTAACAGTGAAAGTTTCTACTTCGGATTGAATAGTTCTCACCACCGGGCCTGGGGGTCTGATTGAGCAGTTGTGAATGTGATGTACTTGTGAATGTGACCCACAATAGAAGCATAATCCTTGCATGATGCACCAATTGTGTTTGGTGTGTGAGAGCCAGGTAGTGTCAACTTGCATGGGTTCTGGTACTGGTAAGCAAGCAGCCACTGAGGCAGACTGTGCAGCGGTTACTGGTGGCTGGCAGATGGCTAGATGCTGTGAAACTCTAGTTGCTGGAGAAATTATTACAAACCAATGCTGTCATTGTACAAGGCCATGGCAGGGCAGATGTCAGGGTTAAGTCCTTGCCGGTATGCGCCTAGCAGTGCAACTTTATTCCAGATGCTAGCCGCCGCCAGCGTGCAGAAGTGGAATGTGTAGTCGTAGACCAAAGTAAATCCTTATGAGAAAATATGAGCGATATGAGGAAAGCGACCATGGCGTTTTTCATGGAAACTTTTGTGATTGCATCTGGGTCTACAGTTTGACTTGCAAAAGAAAACTGCGACATTCAGCTACCTCGCCCACAAATGTGGCGGGCATGGCCATGGGACATCCTGAGGCAGGTGACGGCAGAGGAGTTGGAGTAAAAGCCTCCACTCGAGGATGGGAACGACTGCCACTGGTGTCTCGTGAGTGACGTGGCAGATGAAAGTGACTATGGTAAATGTCTGACAGGTGCTACTTTGAAAACCCAATAAATCTTCTACAATAAATTGCAATAGCAGCATTTAAGTTGTAAGTAAGTTGTAAGTTGGTTGCACAAAATTATTATCTTTTATAATAAATTATTTAAAAATGTATTTATTATCCACCAATAAGAGAATTCATAGTTACTATGGAAACACACTCCCCACTATGGAACCGCCCACTACCATGAAGCATTGTTATTAACAGTCCAGTTCTTTATTTTTTTTAACTTCGTAGTAATATATTTACAATTTAGCATTTTTATATTAGTATTATAGTATATATTTTTAAGACAATATTTATTATTTTTTTTTAATCAAAATTTGCAATGTGACTCATGTTGTTGGCTGACATTGAGAAAATGAATAAAAAAGCGGACAGCCACTAGATCTTTTGTAAAGAACTACTACAGAAATACAAGGATTATGCCTGTCATAGGGTGACTCACAAGTGACTCACAACAGACATGTGCGATTATAAAGCATTTTTAGTTTTATTTTGGAAGCACATAACAATATTTCTGGCTAGTAAAACCAATGGTCATCCAGTCATGAATCATGATAATATGAAATTCAATTATTAAACTAAAAGGTCTATGCAGCAACAAACTCTTATTGTGTGTCTATGTGTGTTTATACAGATAATTTGAATTTTAAATGCATGTTTGTACTGTGTGTGCAACAATAAGATTTAAAAACAAAAATTAGACACTTGGAAATATAAACTATATGTTCAACCATCTGTTTGTCCTAATAATGATAATGATACACAAATACAAAGCCTTTGTATATTTTGAGAAACCTTTTATGCAACATCCTTAAATCTTTCTGTCAGCCTTTTACTTTTTAAGCTCATTCGATCATCTGGTCTGCGTTTTCAATTCTTTTTTGTACTGAAACATCACTCGCACATGAAATCAATCCTCTAATTATGTAAAAGCTTACCTGGAGCAGTTGATCAAGGTTCCTCCAAACAGTATATTTACCTTTAAGAATGTAACATGTATATCTTCAAAAGCATAACTCACAAAGAATGAGTTTGTCTCTCTAGTGTCAGTTTCAGGGACACAGAGACATCCAGCTGCCATCGCTTTCTATCACTCTCTGTCTCTCCATTAAGGCTTAACAGTTTTAAACTACTTGAAAGTGCTTCAGATAGAATATCACCTAAGAGCAACAAAAGATCTCAATGAGGTGACTTTTTTTCCCTGCAGTATATGGCAGGAAAGCTACAACTTGTCCAGCTCTATATACAGGCTTTAAAAGCTCACTTTTTTATCAGCCAAAAACTAAAAATAGATTTGCAGGTGCAGGTTATGTGAGAGTTATGTCCACTGGATACTTTTCTAATAGAGAAATGTAGTAAGCTTTTGTAGTTTGCGATTGTTCACCAATTCAAAAATTTCTGTTATTATTTACTTGTCTTCATGTCATTCCAAATCTGGCTTTCTCTCTTTTGTGGAACACAATAAGTATATTTTCAGGAGAATGTTGGTAATCATTTAAGTGACCACTGACTTCCCCTGCATGGGAAAACACACACACACACACACACACACTCTCTCTCTCTCTCTCTCACACACACACACACACACACACAAAATCTGTGACATTCCTCAGAATTTATTATGTTCTTAAATTCATACTGTTTTAGAGCATCATGATTTTAATTTGGGATTGATTAATGATTAATTCGTACAATCAATAAGAAAAAATATGTTTACAACCCATTTGACTTAAAATGTGATGCATTTCTGAGCATAAAGATATAGTTAGAAGAAATTAATGTAGGCCTGTTTGCTGTTACGTTTTTAGTCAAAGATTAGACTGTGAAAAGTGGATGAAGAGAAGGGGTTAAAATAGGAAGACTTTAAAAATAAGACTCAATGTCAGCAAATTTGTTTCAGAGGTGGAGCATTTTTTATGTTGTGTGTGTTCGTTTTCTTTTATTCGAGACATTTACAAAAAAAAAAAAACCTGTGTAAGATTTGTGTCTTTTTTTCATGAGTTCCAATTATAAAGGAAAGTTATATTTTTGTAGAATCAGTTTGCAGCTGCATCTGTGTAACTTTCCCCTCAGCTATAATCACTCTTCCTAACTGACAGCTACACTACGTGTTTGAATACACTCTTCACACACTTATCTGTGATTTTCATTCTCCCACTAGATTCGTCTCTACATGCAGCAGGTACAATAGGTCCAAAACTCAAAACTAATGTTTGAGATTTGAAGATCTGAACCTCTGACCTAACTCTCTCTCTCTCTCTTACACACACACACATACTGTATGCATATGAGTTTACACACACATACACACACTCCAATGTGAAACATGTTGGCAGGAAAAAGCACTAGTGTTTGGAGTGGGTGGGTGTTGCGGTGGTGATGCTGCCGTTTGTGAAGTCTCTTGAGAGTCAATTCAAATGTTTCAGACAGAATGCAAAAAATAGCAAATTAATGCCCCTGAAGAGTACCCACCCACCGGAGTCATGCCCTCGCTTAAAAAACATCATCCGTTTCACAATCCTTCCACTAAAAAAAAAAATTAGTGCAGTATGGTGCGGTTTGGTCCAGGCAGAGGGAGGTTGGAGTGTTGATGTATTTATTATTGTTCGCTTGAAGCGACCTTGCTCCATGCAAACGCAAATTGAATCAAAACGCAGGGCTGAAACTGACGCTGTGGGAAATGAATCCTCTGCTACTACAGAATTGTGCTATTGTTAAAAATCAAGTGATTGTTAACTGCGCAAAATATTACACAACAATGCGAAAACATTATGAAATGGGCTATTTTGGTGTAGTGCCTCTCACACGGGCCAACCAAACACATACGGCTCTCCAGCTCCTCAATGAGATGCTTGTTGCTTCTAATGTGGTGATTAATGGCGTTTATACCACCTGCATAATTGCTGTTTGAAACCTGTGTGATTTGATAACAACATCTGTATTTAATCTACCACAGCAAGGGCAGTCGTTGGCATCGCTAATTATTGTTTGGAGACGTCTGCTGTGTAATAGGCTTAGTGTTACGCCACCTGGTCAGCAGGTTTCTGTCATAAACAGTCATACGTATCTCTATACTGTAGAGAGCTAATCAGCTCAAAACCCTTTAACTCTTATTAGCCTTTATGTAACGCCTCTAATTACACTCTCAGAAAAAAAAGGTACAAAGCTGTCACTGGGATGGTACAAAAGCTAAAAAGCACAATTTTGTACCTTATTTACTCCTAAATTATTTAGATGATCCTTTATTGGATTTCTTGATCACATTATTTAGCAATCCACACAAACCCTTAATTCTACAATCTGATTTAAATTTTCATTTAGACGTGAATAGTGCCAAACACAAGTAATTTATTCATGTTAAGTATTTAGTAAATATTCAATCCAATCCACTGACCAAGACGTGGAAATCAAAATATGCATCACATAAAACATGTAAACACAGACACCATGGTTTGTAATTTTTTACAAGATCGAAAAAAAAACAGCCACCAAAGGGTGTTTTTAAATATAAGGGCACTGGCAAGTCCAAGTGCCAAATCTACTGACGTGTAGCTGCTCCGCTTTTCGAAATCCTCTGATTGGTTTATTGGATCAGTTAGTTAGAAAAGCCTGTCAGCATGTATGACACTTCAGGGAAAAACGGGGAGAGCCGTGACAGGATTTAGCGCTCCCCGGGAACATGGGGGTCACGAGTCCACTCCATGATCATACAGGCTCCTTTCACAGCGCGCGTTTACGCTCTGATCAACATATGTAAGCACAAATAAAAGAGGAAGTGAGGGAAGCACAAAGAGCACAAAACACACACAGGATGCTGCTTTTCCTCCCGCTGTAGGCCGGGGTTTAAGGGCTAGTCATGTGATGCAGGGAACGTGTTGGTGGTCTCACACAATCCCCCCCCTTCCCTCTTTCACACTCTCCCCCATCGTCTCCACCCGTTCCCTCACCCCCAACCACAATGCAGCTCGACCTTCAGCCTAATTGGGCTGCAAGGGAGGAGAGATGGAGCGAGGGGGGGAGGGAGAGAGGAGGCCAAGACCGTTGTTTTTTTAGGAAGATTCCCAAGATTTAGAAGGGCAGAGACTGCTCAAAAACTCAGTGACAAAAGCCTTTAGTTAGAAGCCTCCAATCAGTGCATACATATAAACACGCACATATGCATGTGATGGTTCAAAACGAAAGCTAAAACCGGCATATAATAAAAAATACGAAATGTAGGCCAAATTTCTAAAAAAAGAGTTTGAACCCCATGTTTCAACTACAAGTCTGAGATCTGACAAATCTTATGTTTTTTTTCCTCCACGAACTTTATTACAAGCATATAAAATTGAGAAAGACAAACATTAAGTTAATTACAGGATTTATGAAAATCTGAAAAATGGGTTTAAAGCCTGCTGAATGAATATCAACCAAATGTATATTTTAAATTTAGGATTTTTGATTTTGAAGTTTTAATACTTAAAGTAACAAAAGCAAATAAATAATTTAACAACTAAAATAAAACCCTGCAGATTTTTTTTGTTGGGATAGGGTGCTTAGGAACTGAAAACTGCTTTTACTTGGCTTGTCATTGACATTGTAACATAAATTAAAAAAAACATTTCATAAAATAAAAACACTTTTCACTTGCCCTGATACTCCTAAATTATTTTAAATAGTCGCTCTCTTAAAAAAAACAAAAAAACAACTGCATTGTAAAATCATAATCAAATTATAAGGTCAGAATTTCCCCCCTCCTTTTTTGGAAAAACAAAACAAAACAGCTGTCCATCTTTCATAACACACCTCAAATGTTTTTTTAACTGACCTCATCTTATATTAGCCAATGCATCTCACTGATCAGCCATATAATCATTTAAAAATTCTAACTGCATTGTAAAGCCACAGAAAACTTGTTTCCAAATTGAAAGGCAATAATACATACCACATAAACCAAACAGTTTAACCAAACCTTTGAACTGATCAACAAACCAAGACAAGGACAAGACAATCTCCGTTACTCCATATAGATTAAATACATGAAGAGTAGGAGTAATTGTCATTCCATGATGTTCAGAGACATTCATTCATGCAAGGCTGCGTATCTCTCGAACATCACCACGAGCAGACAAGGTCAGCCAACGCTGCAGAACTGGCAGTGTTAAGTGACCTTGGACGATTTACACAGATGCTAAGAACATCACATGAAGAAACCATCACAGCACTTAGGATTTACACATGGAATGAAAGACTGAAGAGATTTGCTTTGTTTAGATTTTTTTAGTTATATATAATATATATCCACACTCATACCACGGTTCACAAACTTCAAGATATTTAACAACAACACCACCAGAGCTTTGATTGTCTGTTCAATCAGAAACCCCCCCATACATTCATTCTTTCATTATTTGCAGATATACTAATGATCTATTTATTACAGACGTGAATAATTTACAATAAAATAACAATTTTAGTTTAGTTTATTCAATCTTCTTGCTTTTATACTACAGTAATCGTACCCTGTTGGTCCCTCAGAGATCCGCCTTGTCTCAGCTCTGATAATAGAAAGGGCTTCAGATTCTTCTGGAAAACTTGGTTGGTAGAGGGGTTGCCGCTCACAGCAAATACATTTAGTCCGATAATGTGAGGGTCACGTCGATGCTGTTAATCCCAGGCAATGACGTCTTTTTCAGTTTTCAGTTAAACACGCACCTAAACATGGAAACCAGGACTACAACTTCAGTACCAGCACCCAGACACACACACACACACACACACATACAGAGGAGGAAAAACTGCATATTTAAGACATACAAACTCACAAACTGAGACTGCCTTCAAAACTTGATTTTGGGAGCACCCTCACAGAAACCATTTAGAGAACAATGAACACAGGACTATTGGACTATTTAACGGTGTGACAGTGTTTTCTTCCATTTAGTCAGAACATGTTTAACCAAACGAATACAAAAATGGTATAGACATCTGATCTTATAGCTTCATGTGGCAAATTCATGACCTCTGTAAGCAAATCGTGTATATAAAGACACAGCATGACTGTATTGTATGCTAACCTTTTGAAATGAACCTCAATATAATATATATTTCATTATTTGAGATGTAAAAATCACATTTAGTTCGCTCTTGAAACGGGGGTTGTGGGGGATGGGTGCCTATGTTCTGTACTGTTTTTCTGTTTTGTTTTTACCCAGCAGCTTTCAGATTACTTTTTAATATAACTGTTCCAAAAAAGCTCCAAAAAAGGTACAAGATAAAAAAGTGCCCCGAAATATTGCCTCAGCAAGCATTTTCATCTCTCTTCCCCTCCATAATCTCTTGCTACATTCCTTTCCTCAAGCTCTCGTTTGTGTCAAATTGGAGAAACTTTGATTTAGTGCAAAATGCTCAGAAAATCACTTACAATTCTGAGAGGCATCAAGTGTGCAGGTTGACAACATGAAAAACGCAAGATTGGAAACACAAAATCACTGATGAGACAAAAGGGGGCAAAAGCGATTAAAAAAAGAGAGATAACCAGAGCTCAAACTAATTTCAAAACAACAACAACAACAACAACCTGACAAAAAGAAACCCCTAGCGATCATTCCAAAACTTTCTTGTCTAACGCTTCTTTGCCACTGGTCCGCGAGTAGGGCTCAAAGGCAGATGAGCTCAGGTAGCGGGCCGAAAGTTCCTGCAAGTTCCCCGCGAGGGATCCGGCCATGCTGAGTGGGGTGGAGGAGATGCGTGAGGCGACCGAACCGAGCAGAGAGGGCATGGGGAAGCTAAACAGCCCGTGGGCAGGCGGAGATCCCTGCAGCCCCGTGACTGTCCCCGAACTGGTGACTGTCGGCAGCGGTGGGCTGCCCCCGGCTGTGCCTGAGCTGGCCGCGCTGCTGCTACTGCTGCTGGAGGAGCCTCCATTAGCGGTGATGCCCAGGGAAGGCCCACGCAGTGCTGAACCTAGCGACGAGCTCCCGCAGTGGGGCAGCAGCCCTGGCAGGCCGGGGGGAGTGAGGAGCCGGCCCTGCTCCAGGAGACGCAGGACGCTGCAGGTGGCAGCTGTCTCAGAGACCACGGAGCGCAGCTCGGAATCCTTCCCCTGATCCTTCTTCTGCTTAGTTCGACGATTCTGGAACCACACCTTTACCTGAGGAGAGAACGATAAGAGAAATAAGCTTTAAATAGAACACAAAGCAATGTAACATGGACAATACTGGAAGCTTGCAAAAAATTTGATGTCAGATTGGTTTAAATGAAAATAAATAAAGTTCACCTTGTATAACACTTCTATGATTTTTTTTAGATACCATTAATTATAGAAGTCTATTCATAGACACTTTAAAAGTTCAAATGTAATTAGATTATTTTAGTACAACAAATCTTTTTGTTTCATTCTTAACACACCAATTTAATGTAATTCGGAGCAATAAAAAAACAAAAACACTAAAAAGGGGAAAAAAATGGGCTAAAATTAATATTAATTTTAAAAAGTGTAAGTGAAATGTATTTTGAAATAAAAAATGATAACTGTAAATACAAACCCATTTAATGAACAACAACATACACTTGTTCTTTTGAAAAACACCACAGCACGAGTTCCTTTTTCAAGGATGGATGGATCAATACTGTTTTGAACCACGTAATTGTACTGCATCCATTTAATTTAGGATTGAAAAGAAAAAGGAATGGCAATTTCCTGATAATACATGTTTAGATCAAGTTCCAAAGGCAGAACAAAATCATAATATATATTCCTTTTCTATAGCGCAAAGGAGGCCCACATTATATTCGCTGTACTTCCAATGATCGATAATAGCTTCAGAGAAATAAGAACAATGAAGTATGACTAACATCTCCGTATTGTGTCACGCAGTTTAACTGTTACATCTATAAATACACTAAAATAAGCAGCTTAAATGCTACTAAAATGAAATCATAAAAATCATAACGCTATTTAAGGTTTTGAGATCAATCGAGATGATTAAATAAAGAATGCAGCTGTTTTTAACAAGGCTGTTAGTTACATAAGTGCATGCCTTAACAGTGTTGTAATGGAATGCTAAACATTGAGTTATCACATCAAACCTGTCATTGTCTCTATATCACTAAAATGCACATTTGTTTAATCTCACAATGTTTTGTTGATGCCATAACCAGGAAAGGGGGGAAAAATTAGCTACCAGTAATTCTACCTTATATATACATTTGACTTTTTTTCTTTTTTACATATCGTCCTTAATGCATACTCGACTCTACCTTTGAGAAATACAAAACGCATTGCTGGTACACTTTCACAAATGGATGACTTTCCTAGTTTGAGCTTTCCACAAAGCATTTCGTATTTCAGAACACAACCGTTAATTTCATGAAGCCGTCATTAAGGAGCACTTCACCCTCCTCATCAGGCAGCCAAGAACAGACACGGGAAGCTTTAATGTAATCAAGGCATGGATTTGAACTGCACTGCAACACGGGGCATTAGAGAGGGCGTTAGTGAAGCTAACTCTATTGTGCTCCCTGTGTTAGCAGCGCAGATCTGCCTCAGGGCTTTAAATGTCTTAATTTCGCCCCACAGGAGAGCAGAAGAATTTTAAAGCCATTAGTGGAGTGATGATGTGATAAAATGTGACACAGTTCAAATGGCCAATAGAATTAGAAACGTTCAGATAGCATTGTCGGTTTGCAGGTGTTCAGGGTGTTTAATTAAGGAAGCCCTGATCAATATATCACTGAAAAATTTAGCGTTAAAATGAGGAAAAGGTATATTACTGCCTTATAACTTTTGTGAGCCATCATGTCTTTTTTAAATAAATGTAGTACTTGGTCAAGCAAGCATGTGGTATAACGAACATGATCACTAATGAATAAACAATTAATAACATGGGTTCCAAAACTAGCCTTACTATTGCAGTTTCCCTGCACTGCAGATTATCCAGGGAGACACGTAGAGAGAGAGAGAGAGAGGGGGATAAATCGGGGCCGAGAGAGAGAGTGCACGTACAGTTCAGTCAAGTAATCTCAAGCTTGTGACCTCTTGCTGACCCCTGCGCAAAGCATGTGCCGCAAATGCATCGCTGGGCTTTTTTTTTGTAAAACGGACCTTCATGCCACTAACAAACCTTCAAACTATTGCACTGATGGAAAGGGCAGAAAAAAGGCATTATCCAAGAAAATGTCAGAAAGGTGTGATCGGATCACTGATGCTTTAAAAGGTGTGAAGGGATGCCACAGAATGATCAAAAAGCAAAGTAAATAAAGATCAAAATCGTATAGTAAGAACAAGCAGGTAGATCTGTGTCTTTTTATTTGTACAGAGCATTAATAATATATTTTAACTGCATTAAATAATAAGTATGATTATCTGTCAGACATGCATCTTAAGGATAAATATATTTGGGAAAGCCTATTTGTGTGATATATTGTTTGCAATTTTTTTTTTGTACTCGTTGATTTCAGTAATTATAGTCACTGTTTGTATATGAAATTGTATTAGAGTGCATGGATGTGTGCATTTGTTTGTGTACCTGAGTTTCAGACAGGTTAAGTTGTCGTGCAAGTTCGGTTCGTTCTCGTCCCACAACATACTGGCACCGCTGAAACTCCATTTCCAGTCTGTACAGCTGTTCTGCTGTGAACGAGGTCCTAGTACGCTTTGGTCGGTCTAGATCCAAACCCTTGGGGAGAATAATCTCTCGAATCGAACCTTTGGCATCTAAATGTGACAGGAAAAATATTTTCAGCAAATTCTCATACCTGCTCTAAGATTATCGTTAAATTATCTGTACATATCATTGGAAGAAATCTTTATATTATGGAAAAAAAATTTAGTATGTATATGTTATGTTTTTTGGCTAAATAAGCAAGATGTTTTTAAAGAAGAAAATAATTTTTTCGCTAAAAGCAATAAAAATTTCAGTTTGTTTGTATATCATTGTATATCATCTTATTTGTATCTCATGCCAAATAAATGCACCTTTATTATTTTTGTAATTAAAACAATTTTCTTTTATTTTCATATAGTAAAAGTGTTGAGAACTTTGTTTAAAATTAAAAAGTTAAAGCATTTTTAAAGTAGTAGTTAAAAACTTGCTCAAAACAAAACAAAAAAATGAGTCTGTCAAATAATACTGCAAAACATTTTTTTAATATGTCTTCTATCTCTGAATGTATTAAATGATTTTTTAAAAATGTTAAATAATCAAGTATTTAATATTGTAAATGCATAGAAACTGGGAGATCAATGCATGATTTAAAAACTAAATTAATAAAAAAGAAAAAAAACAAAATACACCAAACATGTTAGCTGGTGAGTTATTGAAGTTATGTTTCTTGTTATTTGTGTTTTTTTAATGTGCCTGTATTTATAGCAAAAATTTAAGCAATAAATACATTCTTAAAACATTAGATAACGTTTGTGACAACTTGAAGATAATTGAAGAAACACACACACTCACACACACTGGTCTCCATAATTATTCAAATTCACATACTGAATAATTGTATTGGCTGCTGAATTATGATTGAAGATATTACACAATAATTTCATCAGGTTAATTTCCTCATATTTCAGCAGGCCTCCGAGACTGACCTAGATTTAGCTTCACAACCTAAATAAACTAATGGAGCTGATTGCTCTCCAGAATTTCACAATCAGCTGACACAAGCAGGAGGGGCTGCACAACTATCTGAGTAATTTAACAAAAATATAGACAATATTATCCAAATTGTTGCAAAACATTATCTTAATAAAAACATAACAAAAACTTAATGTGAAATATTATGCATTTACAATTTTCCAAAATTGTAACTTTATATGGATGTTCCATAATCATGCAAAAAATAAATTTCCATTCAAATGGTGTTTTAATAAATAAAGGTTTTAACAGAACACTTAAAAAGTAACAGAATCCTTTTTGTTGATGAGGGAAAAAAAGCACTTACATACACAAAGATAGATGATAAGACAGTCTAAGAATGATAACCAACATATCAGCTATGCAAAAAAGTTTTTTTTTTCCCATTATGTATAAAATGAACAAAATCATTTCTTAAATTTCACAATCACAGAAACTGTTCTGTAAAGAATTAAAACTTTCACAAACATACATTATAGCGCCAAAGTATTTTCCAAATTTGATAATTCTATTTATTTTAACGTTTATGTTTGTCAAAGTAATACATATTTAATATTATTTTAAATAGCATTTGCAAATATTTGCAGTGGATAAATTGTATCAGAAAGCTATGTGACACAAACCATAAAAGCTGATAAAAAAACAATCAGGTTTTTTTCTTCAAAACAATCAATTTAGCGTTGATCAATTTGCATCATGTACACTTGTGCACCCTCAAATCTATACACACTCACTCATGGGGGGAAAAACAAAACAAAACCAGTGTCGAAATATAAAAGTTCCCATTAAGTAAATTTCCTGCGTTTAGTTTTTTTTTGTTGAGTAAAAAATGTACAGAAAGCTCCACGGGAGTGTTTTTAAACTTACCACGAACTAGAATCCTCCGGCAGTAATCAGGATCTCCTGAGCTCGTCCGGCTCTTTTCGCAGTTTTCCACCGGTCCGGATGGAGAGAAGGACTCCTGCTGGTCCTTCAGGAACGTTTTTGAAATGTTCCCCTGGGAATCCTTTCCCTCTTTCCCTTCTTTTAGTCCATTCTTCAGCAACATACCGGACTCCGAGTCTTGGCTGTAGCGGACTTCCATAGTCTCTTATCCTCTATGAAGATTTTGCCTTCTTTTTCTCCTTGTTGGGAAGAAATAACTATTCAGGGGAACGGACACAGACTGCTTATTCTGGGTAATATAGGTTAGGTCTGTCTGTAAAACAGCAGCTTGGAGTCGAAGTCAGATAGCTAATGTGCCACCAGCACTTCCCCGGTCCACTGATCTGCCCTATTATCTCTGTGCAGACTCACTTGCCCAATGATCATAGACTTCTCACCCAAATTCAACAGCAATTTAACAGCTCCTCTCCTTGTAACATTCACATCAGGCTGATCTCCGGGTAATCAGAGCTGTGGACGGACGCATGCTCGCTGCTTCAATTGATTACGGTAATTTTGCTGCCTCCACATTTGCGTAACCTCATGAATACTCTAAACTGTTTGGGAAATACACATTGTCCTGATTGAGGGGTCCACTCACTCCGACCCCCCTCTCCGCCCTCGCTCGGAAAGGTTCAAGGGAGACGATTTGCCTCGAATCGCCACCATGCGCAATCACGGAGCGCCAGAAAAGTTCCACTTCATTCCTCGATGCCCCAGCACTGGCCGTTCCCCTGCTTTGGGCTGTGGATGTTCGGTCGGGGTAACTTTACGAACACGCTGGCGAATCTCCCCCCGGATAACGGCCCGATACCACACACTGCACCCTCGGAGCTGATACAAGCAAAGAGCGAAAAGAGAGAGAGAGGGAAAGATCGGTGGAGAGAGAGAAAGAGAGAGAGAGAGAGAGAGACAGAGAAAAAGAATGAGGGAGGCGGAGAGACCTGGAATACGAAAAAAATGGAATCCACTTCGCTAGGAATCTGTAGTGGCAATGAACACGGATTGACAAAAGAAAGAGATGAACACAAGGGAACTGTCAAGCGGGGGACAGTGCGCACAACCACCCCGAGTTACCCAGCACCTCTAATGCACACCCCAACCCATACTACCATCACTCAGCCCCCTTACCCTACAAGAAACCTGTTAAAGCACTGCTAAAAAACTCAACCTGCCCGAGATCCCAACGCTAACACCCTAAGCGAACCCCCTCCTCCTCCCCTCTCCCACTCCTTCCACACCACTACACACCCACCCACTCAGTCTCGCCTATTTTCATTGTCAACGCAACAATATCTGGGGGAACAGCAGTGGTCTGTAATCCAATAAGACCATTGATTAGGCTACAATGATTCAATTCAAACCAATGGTTGCGAGCAGGGAACAGGCTCGGACCCTTCTTGTCACCTTGCGAGGCCAGAGGCCCTCTTCATGCTGAACTCCACCCCCTCCCGAAGCCATTCAGTCCTTTATGGGAAACGGAGAGCAAAAGGAGTGAAAGATGGCAATTATCTAATTGGACTATTAACAAACAATTCTGTGAGTGTGTCTGGTAGGGAGCAGAAGAGGATGGGGAGGGGGGTGCTGGACTAACTTCATTTAGAGAGTGTGTGGGGCAGCCTGTTGGAGAGAGGGAAAGGTTGTTTAAAGAAAAGATGAGAGGGAGGGATTGTTTAAAGAAAAGGTAAGAGGAGGCTACGAAAGGGGGCCGCAGGGGCAACGGGGCGATTCTGCTCCGAGCTTGGGAAAAAGAGTTCGGTGGGACGTGCACCAGCTGTGGTCTGAGACGTTCCAGGTCAACAAAAGATGAAGATGTCCTGCACGGAGGCTCTGGGACACTAAACTGTCTTGGTGCAGAGGCTTCGTCACATATTTGTTGCTTTTGTATTGTCCCGCATAATACCTGTTGAAAAGAACAACGAACTGTATTTAGGTTTGGGATGAGGCTTTCCTACCTTTTAAGACACTAATATGCTCTCTGAAGTCACTATCATCTCTTAAAGTACTAATGTATACACTAAAGTAACTAATATTAACACTAAAGATGCTAATATGAATTCTGAATTTATAAATGTCAATCCTTCAGGAACTAATATGTAACCTCAACTTACTTAATCAACCTTTAAGGTTCTACTATGATTTCCTTAATTGCTCATATAAACTCTTAAGGTAGAAAGAAATATTTTTACTCTTATATTATGAAATGTAACCATTCAGATAAAAATATGAACACTTTAACTCTGAAATCCAAACATTAAGCTTGTAGGTAGTAGGTCATTTATAAAATTCAACCCTTAAGATAATTATAAATGCCTTTAAGTCAACCCTTAAGATACTAATTTGAACCCTTTTTGTTACTAAAAGTTACTAATATCAATCCTTAAGGTACTAAATATATCCTTAAGTTATTAATGTCAACCCTTTAGTTACTAAAATACAGTAAACCATTATAGTAGAGTATTTTAGGGGGAGATAATGTACAAAGGTGTAATTTTGAAGGTCATGTCCCAGTGACAGAATAAAGGTACATACTTTTTGATAGTACATACGTTTCCTAACCAGTAGAAACCACTTGGTCAACCAGTTTCCAACATGGCTGATGCCATGTGCCTACGCTGGTTCAATAACTATAGAGAAACCAAAGTTTACCAGCAAATGCAGGCAAAGGTTTTAACTTTTCATTTTGTTTTGGGAGTTTTTTGGACCAGACTATGGGCCATCTGTACCTAGACTACTGGAACTGACGTGCCTCAACCTTTTAATACTTGACAAATATTACAAATATTTAGTAGTTTGTGTTGAAAATTAATGTCCTGGCCTTCAGTTTAGTCACTTCTGTTATTAATAATAGAAGTCATAACATAGTGAAATGCTAATATTTTCGCTATGGCATTTTTGAGCTTTTGTGTGAAGGTTATTCAGATAACCCCCAATGAAGTACCGTAGCTGTGAAGATCCCAGAACAAAATGAATGCTGTTTCCGCTACCTCTATGTTTGTCTCTATTGTGTCACTGCTGGTAAAGCCTCCCATCAGATGGTAAGTAAAGCCCACAGTGTCAGAATGGCAAAACTTACCCAACTCTTTTTTTTTTTAGAGACAACAAAACACTTCAGCGTCAAAAGAGAAGAGGGACAAAGGCGAGATGGGCGGAAACACACACAGATAGAGACAAAAAGACAGATGGTCAGACATATCAATAGATAAATAAGAAACAAGACATGACAATACCTGAAGATGGGAAGGGCACATTGTGTCGTGTGCAGCTCCTTTGAGTCTGGGGGATGCAGCATGTGGGTTACAAACTCCAAGATTTTACAAACCTCCTGTGGATTCTGGAAAAACAAAACGGGAGTGCATAAAAATGATGAAAAGGCCAGGACTATACCACTACTCTCATTTAGAAAACCTTCATAAAATGTCTATATGGATGCTGTGAATAGGTGCAAATATTCAGACTCCCACAATTCAATATTCATTCAATTTCGGGACTATTTGATGTCATAATTGAGAGACAAACAGATTTACAACCAAGTAAAAAAAAAAATGTATACATGCGTACCAATATGCACCAATATTAAAATTCCATACTGATAACATTTTTAAAGTGAGGTTTATGTTTTCGTTTAGGATTTTCATTCAAGTCTAGTTTTAACGTTACAGCTGACAAACCAAATAACAGCTGAGATTAAATTCTATACTATTTTATTAAATAATACTGTAAAATAAAACAAAAATACAATTTTGTTGAAAATATTATAAAACAAAAAATTAAAGACAAAAATCTGTCATTTTACTTGATCAAAAGTTAATTATATAAATTATAAAGAATATAAAGAGTATAAGGGGCATTTAATAGCGTTAACAAACATTAAGCAACATTAAAATTAGAATGGACAACTAAACATCAATATTGATAAAAAAAAATAAAAATTATATATCTAAAATAGATACTTAAAACCCTTTTGGGACCAATGTGCTTCCCTAATTACAAAGTGTTCATCGGTTTGTAAAACTAAATCACAAAACTCTGTGACTTATAAAATAATAAAGCATAAAAGGCATTAAAGTCTATGCTACTCATTCTTAATACAGTAAATGTGTTTCCGTGTTTCAACAATAAAAACCTCAAATTTATTATGCTACTGTAATAAGGTAAAAAAAAAAATTCACGCACACAGATCCCACTCACCACCCCCATCTAACACCCATTACCAGACACAGTGTGTTTTGGCTGCAAAAGAGGCCGAGGGGGAGAGACTTGAGTCCTATCTTGCTCTTAATAGCTCATTAGTAGAGCTAAGCAGGCTCTCTTCTATATCGCTAGCACCTTTATTCTGCTAATGTTCCTTGTACCTCTTTCTGCCATCTACAACGTGTCAAACGTACAAGTAGAGCCAAAACCTGGGAACGGGTTCAAAACATACCAGGCTACTGCTAGAGAGGGGTTGTTCTGAAATTATATTCTGAAAGGTTCATACTCTCGCACAAAGGTGGTCTGTTGCTTGCATCTGGGAGGGTGGGGTTGATTAGACAGACAGCTGCTTCTGTCTAGTAAAAGTAAGAAAGTTCAGGAGTTTGAACTTTCATTTGACATGTAAATACACTTAAACGTGGCCTGCACTTAAACTGTAATAAAAAGTAATGTCCAATGAATCCACAACATAACAATGCTTACAGGTTTAAATTATATGGTGATTATTCAAATGCAGCAACACTGTATGAGTTTTATTTTCCTGCAGACATAAAGAATGTATAGAAATGTAAACAGTGCAAACCAAAAAGAAAGGAAATCAATACAGGTGTTTACTGATAACATGTCTTTTTAAGGGGTCTCTATAAATCGGGTAAGTATTGTGGATTTATTTTATATTTGTAAAAACAACACAGAAAATAATTTCTTATTAACAGCACCTTTGGCCCTTATTCTACAAACATTTCTTACTAAAACAGAATACTTACATAAATTATTATTATTATTATGATACAAATAAATAAATATATATAGACAATCAAGTACAAAAATGAAAAGTCTGGTTGTTTTCTGTCAGGTCATATACTCATTATTTCACATGGTTCGTATTTTCTGACTGTTTTCAGATGGAAGTGATTGTCAGATAATTGTTCTGGAGGGCATGTCGTCAATGTTCCCACTCTTTTTCTTCTATCCTGTTACCTAAAGCCTCTCATTCAGATTTAACAAATCAATACCATCTCTCAGCCTCTGCTCTGTGAAAAACAGTGCTAGGGACCATCTTCAAATCATAATAGACCATATAATACCAGCAGAGAGAGAGAGAGAGAGAAAAAAACCCCACACAGATTCATCTAAGCGAGTCAGTCTGACCTGAAGGCTGTGTGTGTGTGTGTGCGTGTTTAAGAACACAGGCTGAGGTTTCTCATCAGAGCACATTTTGTGAGTGTCTAATGTGGGGTTTCAGAGCCATTACAGGTGGAGCAGGAGGGGTGTTTGTAGTCATGGCGCTCATATTTGAGACAAAACGTCAGACAATCACTCCAATTTCAATTAAATGAGTTGGACCGCAAAGAGATGAGGAATTTGTGTTTTCACTTTTCTTTTATGTGCAACAAAAGCTTAAACAAAAGCTTTGTCTTGTAAAATTAACAACAAACAACATTGTCTTGTAAAAATTAAAAAAGGCCAATAATTTAAAGTTTTTAAAGAATTCAAAAGGCACACAAAAGCTTTGCAATCTAAGGATAAAATAAAGAAAAACACATTTAATCATCTAAACAAAGGAACTGTAAACATTTCCATGAGCATTTAATGATTTTCTTTTCTCTTCACAAAAGATATTTGTACTGATAAATGCACGTTATTTTATTTAAAAATAATAGACTTGAAAGTCATTTTCTTACGAATGTAGAAATATTACGTTCCGGTGGAACAATCTGCAGTTATAAAATGTCATGCAGCATTTAGGCTTTTTAAGATAAAGATCTCCCTTCCCCCTCTACTGTCCCACTTTAGCTTGGTTTCAGGATTTCATCCACAAAGCTCTACTTAGAGGAGCATCATAAAGACCTCAATCTGTTACAGCAACGCTATGAGTATGAGGATAAATTAATTGTAATATAATGCACAGATGATTTGCAAGTGTGGGCGGCATTTTGGGAAGGGGGATCTGTATGTGAATAAATGGGACTGTGCTAGACTGATTCAAATAGATGCAGTCCATACAAAGTCTGATGACACCAGTACTGCACATACATTGAATGCGTTTCTTAAAATTTCTTTTAGCGAATAAAGTGAACAAGCGGGAAAAACATACCGTCAGTAGAGGACATGATTCAGTGCTTGGTTAACTGAAGCACTGGACAAGTATATAAAATTAAAAGTAGCAAGGGAAGAGAAAACGTAGGTTAAAACTTCTTTACAAAAATGTGGAGAATGAAAACACACCTTGAGCACGTTTGCCAAAGCGTGTTTGGGTCGACGCTTCCTCTCAGTCCTCTACAGTTTAGCGACTGACGCCATCGTCTGGAGGCAAAATGACTTTGCACGAGGCTTGTACTTATTTGTTGCAATACATTATTATTTTGAAAAAGGTTCATTTATGTATAGACGCATGCCTTACAGTATTTGCTACAAATGCGTTTTGAACATGCCGTCGACGAAAAAGAAACGGTTCTTTGATAAGGATTTGACAACAAACGGCGCGATGGGGCAAGTTGTCACAATAATTATATACTTTTTAAGCTAAATTTAAACCGTAAAACATCTGAAACACAAAACACAGCATATGTGTAAAAAAAACAAAACAAAACAAAAAAAAATTTTTTTTTTAAGTTTTTTTTTACATAATAGTATTTATTATGTATCTATATACAGTATAAATACACACACATAAAGTATGTATTTTGGAAATATTTCCCATGTATATGTATATCTATATATGATCTTAACATATTTTTCTGAAATATACATGAATGTGTGTATTTATTTATACATAATAAATACACACAGTACAGACGCATATATTATGTAGCAAAAGCATTTTTCACACAACTAATTGTTTGAGAGCACTAGTTAAAATACAAAGCAGGTCATGAGACCCAAATGGATGTTGCATACTTTGCTGTCTGTGTGTAGCTTTGTTCTTTATTGTGGTCTTTGACTCTTTCTGTCTCATGTGTATTTGATGTTGCAACATGCTCTCTTCACTGTCAAACTATTTTAATAATAAACTGTTAATTCATCCTAACAAAGGAAGTTTTGCAAGTGCAAGTCACCTTATCTGAAAGCAAATAACATTACTTTGAATCAAGTAAATGGGTCGTTCCAGCTGGAATCATCAAACCTGACACCCTCAGATTTGTCTGAAAAAAATCTGTGATGGGTAATGCCCAATAGATCACATACAACAAAAACAAAAAATACATACAAAAATGTTTTTACCCTGTTTTGGCATCACAGTCTGAATTTACACCTGAATGGTGGCCCTCTACTTTTCTTTGAAACTATTACTTTAAGGGTTTTCACATGTCCATAGAAACCTCAATGTTAAATGTATAATCATCTAACTTGGTAAACAGTCTGATATGTGCCATGTCTTTCACATCCTTTGATATCAGATAATAGAGTCTGGTGGATGTTGAGATATTAAGGTCCAAATATGGAAAAATAAATAAAAAAATTTACACCAATGTTCAGAGCAATATTTCCCATGAATGACACCAGGTGTGAACATGAAACTTTTTTTGAAAGAGCATGTTCTTTTTGATAAAATATCAAAAAAATGGGATGAGGTTTTCTGTAATTAAAAAAAAATATTGTTGTGTGACATTCACAACTACTCTAGGACCAGCTATTTTGAACTCATATGCCTAAAGTAATGCTCGTGCCAGTTTGCAACAGTAGATGGACATATACTAACAGCAAATGACCTGTTCATCTTCATTAACCAAGAAACTGTTAATGCCAATTCAGATGTGCTGCATTCATCTAGTGTTCCTGGCACACGAGACAACCATTCCTTTAAACCAGTCAATGATACAATTTTGGAGGTCAGTCGAGTATCAGGAACACCAGGATTCCATATCAACTTTGAGGTTGACCCAGTTGAACAAGGCCTTGATATCATTGCCTTGGTGTGGCCCCAGGACAATATGTTACTTGTGCGTATGACTGACAATGGTGGGTTGGTATCATAAGAGATGTCTCTGACACAGAGCAAGACATTCGACTGCTTTTTTTGCATCCCCATGGCCCAGCTAGAGAGATCTTCCCAAAAAAGGCAAAACCCCATCCTAATATTTTTATATTTTATCAATAACAATATGCTCAAGTTAAGTTTTATGTTCACACCTAATGTCATTCATGGGAAATATTGCTCTGAACATTGGTGTAAATGAGGTTTTTTCCATTTTTGGACATTAATATCTCAACATCCATCAGATTCTATTATCTGATATCAAAGGATGTGAAAGACACAGTACATTTCAGACCTTTTACCAAGTTTGATGCTTATACATTGAAAATTGGGGTTTCTATGGACATCTGAAAACACACACACATCATATCACTTTCTCTAAAGAGTGGGTATATGAGTGATTACTTTCACTTTTGGTCTCTAAGCAATTTCAAAGAACTCCAGTATTTTAAACCTTTTATCTTATGGACTTGGTCTCACAATGTGACGAATACAAATTTAAAAGAGCAAATATTTTTTGTTGTCTCTTAGTTAACATTCACAAAACATTTAACATTTAGATTCACAAAAGCAGCATGTTTTACAGTATTGAAGTACAACTGTGTCTCATACACACACACACACAATAATGCTTACTTGACTTTTACTCAAAGACAGATTTCACAGTGTTAGAGGAGACTTAAGTATGCCTATTGTTGTATTTTGGTGGCATTAAGTATTTGAGAAGGACGAGTATGTGTTCATATGTTAAAAATGCAGGCTGGAGACAAACTGTACTTAAATAAAGAGTGGAATTAGTCAATGCGCAACTGGTCAGTAAATGGTTTACTGAAACAGCATGTCGTTTGTGCTTTACTAAGAATTAAATAAACTCATACTCGCCTTTAGACACCTTGGGCGATACTAGTATGCGCATACAACACAGTGACAATACTGCCAATGATAACATGTTGACACTGTTATGTATTGTAGTACTCCTAGTTTTTTATGGGATAAGAAAAATAATTGCTGTTGTTCTTTTTCAAGCTCAAAAAATCTGCATGTTACAGTAACACTTGAAGAAATGGGATGTGAATTTTAATGAGTCAGAAAATGTTTTTGCTGAATAGCCATGACCCTGTGATATTTAAAGAGGAACATCACTCACTTTAAAAGACATACCCAGACAGACCTACACAGACTACAGATATTCTTCTGAAGCAACCTTGTATTCATTGACCTGGGTGAGTATCTACTTAAAATCTATTGAAAAATAAGTCAGCAAGTGAATGTACCAGACTGAAATACTGCAACTTCATATAAGCAGAACATCAGATATAATTTTGAGGCATGACAACTTTGCAATGTGAAGACTTACATAAGTTTACAAATGAATGGGTGAATCATTGTAGGACAAATGACAGCTTTATAATGTTTTTGTAGAAGCACAATCATATGTTGAATTCATATGTCAACATATATGTTGAATTCCCCATTGTATCCTCTTACAAAGTTACTTAAAAAGATTTTTATCAGTTCACTGTAAAAAGGATTTTGTCTTGTTGTGGCATGTCTTAGCAATATTTATGCGTTGTTATGAAAACCTGGCATTGTGGATGAGAATGTCACCTGTGACTTTCTAAGAAACCCAATACGTAGTCTTGGAATGTACTGTAAGCAGGAAAACTAGCTTTTCAAGCTGCGCATGCACCACATGGATTCACATGCGTTCTCATTTGAGGTGCACAGGAGGCTGGATGCAGATCTCAGCGCAAACATTCAACAATGCTCAAGGTTAGCTAATATTTCCTCTTTGGATTTCTTTAAGTGATTGTAATGTAATTGGACGTTTTTGCAAAGAGACACTATTTGTAACAAACCGTACTTAATAACTGTCAGTAAACAATATAGACCTTGTGATCATAGATCATGTGTTGTACATACATTTATGTAGTCAGATGACATTATTTTTCAATAATTTCTCAACCACTTCATTTTCTGTGTCTGGTTGTTTGCTTTCAACAGAGAGAAGTAAAGCCATACTGGAATTTGTCGGTCAAAGTTTTGCATGCGAAGATCTATCATTCTTATGACTACCGTGAGACAATTTGTCCTCTTTACAGCATTCAAATATATCCGTTTACAAAGTGTCATTTTCTTTTTAGCAGAAGCATTTGCAGTAGTACCAAAAATGACAGTAAATACAAAGTTAAAAGCAAACAGGTCTAAACCAGTTTGCAGTTTTGATAAAAAAAAATGTTTTGTTTTTTGTTGCAGGAACTTGTTCAGTTAGTTAAACTTGACTTATACAGTATATGATGCAATCTTTTTTCTAATCTCAAGGTCTACATCAGTATAGATATCGGTATAATCTTTTGCCCACATAACAGATTTTTGTAAGGTGTTTTTGGGCTTTTAAATGCCTTTAGCTCTACAATTTTACAACTATTCCAACAGTAACCTCTATTCATGAGCATACATGCAAACAAATAGATCAATGCTTAATTTTAACTCACTAACGTTTTTAACCCCACCTCAATTTCTCTTTAGTGTCTGAGTCTGACTGTTATGTAATCCTGAATTTACCCACGGCATCTGCCCGTACATATCGCACCAAGACTGTACCAAATAGCGATAAACCTGAATGGAATGAAACTTTCACTTTCAGGGTGCACAGCAACATCAAGGTAAACCAAAAAAACTTTTGTCAGGTCAGATTGTTTCATTATATTGCATCCAATTTCTAACCTTCGCTGTTTATTTCTCCAGTAAGATTTAACTCTTCTTCCTCTCTTTTCTAAACACCAGAACATTCTAGAGATTTTGATCTATGATGAGGATCCTTTCATGAGAGACGACCATTGTGCCACTGTCCTATTTGACATCAATAACCTCACACATGGGGAAAAGCAGACCAAATGCTTTTTAATAAATGACAAGGTCAGTGCTTTATGGAGATATCATATATAAACAGACATTCAAACATAAAATAAACACTTAGTTGACAGAGCACTTGATTTTGACTACTTTTTAGACCAAGGATGAATTGTGGGTAGAGTTTGAGATCACTAACAGGTGAGTGAGCATGCCTTCAGCAATTCTGGTGAACATTTGCAAAAATAGGTACAAGTAGGAACTGGTTGAACAGCTAAATGTGCATGTCACTACACATAAATCTAAAAGTTTCTGTTTTGTGTTTAACTGTGTTGCAGCTCTGAGACACCAATGCCATGCGTCTCTAATGGAGTTTTGGTGGTACGAACCTTTACTACAGCTCTCTTATGTGTATCATGGGTTGCAGTCAGATGATTTATTACTGTAAAATGATTGTTTGATGCACAGTATAAGGTGTCTTCCTGAAAAGAAACCGTTTTTATATAGGCCACACACACACTCTTAACTAAACCCTCAAAAATATATAAGATAATATTTATTATATCAGATTTATGCTTTCCCTTTAAAATAGGCAGGTCCTTTTTGTGAGCTGAATGTGGATATAGACAAGCTTCTGAAGAGGACTGAAGGTAAATAGAGACATCCACATTTCACATGCAAATGATTAGATATTAGCTACTGGGAAATAACCGATAAAGAAAATAAAATGTTAATATACGCTGTATAAAGTAATTTTAAAATGAATCCCTGATTTAGTTTTCTTCTCTTTTTTTTGCTTATTCTCTGTGTGTTCCAGCATCACAGAACATGGTGTTAAAACTGAAAGGGGCATACAAAGAAGATTTTGTAATCTCAAATTCTGAGGAAAGCTCCAGCTTCCTGAAAACATTACGTTACTACATCAACCGAGACCTGGAAACTGAACTCAACCTGACCTCAGAGACTGTTGTCAGCCCGGCAAATGTAGGTCATTCCTGATACACCATGTTTACTGAAAATTGCTGTAAGAACTACCACATACAATCTATTATTTGTACAGCATGTAGGTATACAGTACCTCACACGTCTTGTAGATTTATAAAGCACATGAATAAAGTACAAAGTTTGGCTTTAAATGATTGCTTAAACATACTTTTCTCTAGGTTGGGACAGTAGTTGTAGATGCTGCTGTTCAAGAACCTGTGGACGCTGAATTGACTTCTATCCCTTTAAAACCACTACCAGCCAAACAACAGATTACTGTGTCTCTGCCTCTGGGAGAGGCGAGTTACTGATTCATTAATGAATTAAATCTGAACAGATTATTCATAATTTAGTAACACATAATAAACTGAGTAATATACATTTCTCATAATCTTTTCTCATAATTAATATATTAAACAATACTGTATTATTTTACAGAATAAAGTTGATCTGCAATTGAAAACGGATGATCGGTAACAAATCATATAAAAACTCACATCTATCCACAATTATTATGTGAATGTATAAAATGAAACATTTTAAGTTACAATACTATGTATTAGCTTCCATCCTAACCTCAGAATCAAAATGGTTTTGATTCTTCTGAAGTTCTGATCAAGAGCTGGATGTGCGTCTGGATTTTGATATCCCAGTGGAAGAAAAGAGATTTCTGGTGAAGAGAAAAAGAGTTGTGTCACAGGCTCTACAGAAAGCCCTGAAGCTCAGCTTCGCACCTGAGCCCAGCAAGGTACTTTAGGCAGGCACAAATCACCCAGATACTGAGGCAAAGTCAAATTTTGATTCTATTGTTAGTATAGAATACCCAACAACAACTAGACCAAAATTTGAATCTGTGTTTTTGTGACTCCTCAGGTCCCAGTATTGGCTGTGGTGTGTTCCGGTGGTGGGAGCAGAGCGTTAACAGGCACATACGGTAGCCTTCAGGGTCTGCAAAAGATCCAGCTTCTTGACGCAGTCAGCTACATCACAGGGGTTTCAGGTGCCACTTGGTGAGAACGAGGAGTATATATGTATTTTTAAACATGACTTTGTTTGTAGGCAGGCTGATAAAAACCCTGTGTGCCTTTTCTCCTTCAAGTTAGCCAGTCAGACTGAGCTTTTTGTTTAATCTTTATATTTCAGGGCCCTGAGCTCCGTTTATGGAGACCCTAACTGGTCAAAGTGTGACATTGACAAGTCTATGGAATCTATAAAAAAGGAGCTCTCTAAAATGGCGCTCAGTATGTTTTCTTCAGAGCAGCTAAAGGAATACAAACGAAGGATGGAAGAGCGAGAGAAGGAAGGACACCTTGTGTCTCTCATCGACATGTGGGGCATGGCTTTAGAGTATCTTTTTCAAGGGAAGGTAAGGGGGGAAAAAGCACAAATCTTGTTTGCTGTGCGCTACAATTTGGTAGACAATATAATCTTTCTTTTGATAGAAACACATGGGTACACTATCTGAAATGCGGAGAACAGTGTCTGAAGGCCAGAACCCTCTCCCCATATTCACAGCTGTTAACCTGAAGCACGGCAAAACAGAGAGTATTATAGATGCAGGTATGTTCTAATAAAAATCTTTGAGTCTTCTAGTTTCAAACTAAGATGCATAAGAAATTGTATATACAGTAAACGACCCATGGGTGGTAAGTTCATAATGCCACAGTATTAGCTGTCAAACAAACACAATTGTGCTTACGCACGCTTTCTGTGAAGAACATCATTTGTTAAGAATGCAGATATTGCCTGTTATACTGGTCTCACATGTTATTTAAGTCAATGTCACTTTATTGAAATGATCATTGGGCGTCACTGTATCTTCTACTGTTACAGTATGCTCATGAAATAATATGCTATAGACATATTACATAATGCTTTTATATAATATGTGCACATGTAAACAGAAACTGCTGTGCAACACAAGATACAAGTTTGCACAAGATACATTCATATCATCCAAAATTAGGATGATTTTTCTAAGTTGGTAAATTGGTTCTAATCTGTCAGTCAGTTTACATATTATAAACTCATAAGTGAACCATACTTTCTTATAGTCAAAGGTCTGTTTGTATTTAAATTCATGCCATTTGATTAGTTTTTTTCCAACTCCTTATACGTACACCTTGTTGCCTCTTTTTTCCCACAAAACTTACACACAAATCCAAGAATTGCACACATAAAATTCAAAGTCCAAAAAGACCAGTCCAAATTATTTTCACTGCCTTTATATTAATAAAACTTGTGCAAGTGCTGAAGTGAAATGCAATGACTGTTTCACTATCAGCTTCCTGTGAAGTGATGGATTTATAGCTATAATATATAGATATATAGCTATATCTTCTGAACATATAAACACATGCAAATCATTTTCTTATCCAAAGAGTTACAGAACATTTTAGAATACAATAGGTTCACTGTGTGGTTAAGTAAGCAGTAGATAATAAACAACTAGTTTGTAGCTTGATGTTGAGAATAAAAGAGCTTATAAACAGATCAATAATATCATACAATATCATAATATCTCTTTTTGTTTTCTATTTAGAATGGTGTGAGTTCACCCCATATGAGGTTGGATTTCCCAAATATGGCGCCTTTGTACCTGCGCAGAACTTTGGGAGTGAATATTACCTCGGCCACATAGTCAAAAAACTCCCTGAAACGGGATTGTCCATTCTTGTGGGTGAGTTTGAGTGTAAGTGTATTTATGTACATAAAAAAAACACAAAACAAAAAGGTTGAAAGCTATAAGGAAGAGGAGGAGAAGGTGACATGCTGCAATTATTATGACCAGAAGGTTTAGATACATTTGTATCTAAACTTGAACTGTGCTGTAAGCCTATAATGTGAATTGTAACCATTCACCCAAACTCTGTGTGTGTCAATAAAGGAATGTGGAGCAGCATTTTCTCTATAAATCTATCGGAGATCTGGAGTCTTGCCACAGGAGTCAGCCCTTCTTGGACCCCACGGACTGGAGTGAGTAACACAGGTGAGAGTTCAACTAACTCATAATAGTTCCATAGTAGTTCCAAGAAATGTTTCTTGAGCAGCAAATCAGCATATGATTTCTGAAGGATGATGTTATAGTGAACTCTGGAATAATGGCTGCTGAAAATTTATTTCAAAAACCAATTCAATATATTTTAAGTACAAATGCAATGTTAAAAAAATGTCATTGTAAAAATATTTTAGTTTTGATTAAATGAATGCATTACATTATCATCAGACTTCTTTCAAAAAACTTAACGGTACTAACTACTAATGGCAGTTAGATTTGTGTAATTCATTATTATACGTGATGCAATTGTCTTCTTCTGTAAAAAGCCTAATTGTAAACCAACAGGACTAGGTACAAAGCTGATCAACCCCGTGACTGACTTTGCTAAAATGCTATGTGGCTTTATGAACAGCCGCCCCATTGTCAGCCAGATGTACAACTTCCTGAGAGGATTTAACCTGCACAGCTGCTACAATGAGAACACAGGCTTCATCGCATGGAAAGGTCTAGAGCTCTGCTTATACCATTTCAAGTGTGCATTGTGTGTTTATTATATTTATTCTTCAGATGGACTATAAATTATATTAGTGTGTACATGCAATATTTGGTGATGTCTGTCATAATAAAATATAACCAGGGCTGTCTAAATAGCTGAGATTGTTTGCAGTCTTCCATAATATACATGCTCTGTCTACAGACACACACCCAGATGCTTTTCCTAACACCATGACTCCAGCTGATCCTGTGTTGGGCTTAGTAGATGCTGGATTTGCTATAAATGCAGGATTTCCTCCTTTGGTTCGCTCTCACAGACATGTGGATGTTATTCTGTCTATAAACTACTCTTGGGAAGCAGATCAGTTTAAGGTAAGAACCTGGGAGATTCTGCAACTTTTGATGGAAATGTTAAAGGAATATTTCACCCAAAAAAGAAAAATCTATCATTTTAGTCACCCTCAAGTAGTTGAACACAAAGGAAGATATTTTGAAAAAAATTTGTAATTGGGTCACCACTGACTTCTATAGTAGGACAATAATCTGGTTAAAACTTTCTTCAAAATATCTTCTTTTGTGTTTGGCAGAACATAGAAATTCATCCAGGTTTGAAACTACTTATTAGGCCTGTTTGTGTCCAATAGGTCATAAAGCAATCTCAGGAGTACTGCGCTGATCGGAAGATTCCATTTCCAAAGATTGATTTCAAAAAGGTGGAGTCAGAGCCACTGAAGGAAGTTTACATGTTTGAGGATCAAGACAATTCAGAAGCCCCCATAGTGCTTCACTTTCCCTTGATCAATGTCTCATTCAAGCAGTTCAAAGCTCCTGGTAAGCATTACCGCCACTCTTTACAGTACCTATCTGCCATAGTTGTAATAGGAATTACAGTGTTTCTAAGGCAGGACTGTATTCCTCAAACATGGTTTAAATTTTTGTTATATTGTGTAAATACATAAATATAAAATATATATTGTGTATATTATCTATAGATTCTGTCTATAGTTTTGACTATATAGCCTACATTTATTCATAAAAAATATATATGTTATTATATAGCATATAGTAATGAATTTCACAGACTGAAAAGTCAAAGCTTACTTAAAACGTACTTAAACTTAAAACACCAATATTTAACAATACTCTTGCTTAGGGATGTAACGGTATCAAAATTTCACGGTATGGTAATACCTCGGTATGAATGGCACGGTACGGTATTTATTGAAT
>JAUYWG010000053.1:7793396-7806090 GCA_034779775.1 Enteromius afrohamiltoni
CAGATGCTCCCATAGTGATTCACTTTCCACTGATCAATGTCTCATTCAGGCAGTTCAAGTGTCCTGGTGAGTACAGCAAAGTGTAACCTTTACTATAACATTTTTTCCCACTCATTCTAGATAATTTGAAGAATGTTTTAATTGTTTTTGTCTATGTAAGTATTTTCAGTGGTATCCCATACATAACTCCACTGATTTTCATCATGTGAACAAAACATTATTCATAATTTTACAGTATATCAACTAAAAGTGATTGTGTTTGTGTGGTAGGAGTGAAGAGAGAGGGCAAGGCAGAGATAAAGGAAGGAGATTTTGATGTTGACTTCACCAGTATGTTCTGTCCATTCGCTACTCACAACCTTACATACAAACCTGAGGATTTCCAGAAGCTGAGCAACCTCACCACCTACAACATTCTGAACAACAAAGACATCATTTTAAATACCCTGAGCAAAGCGCTGAAGAGGAACATGGAGAGAAACCCAGCAACTAAAGCGTCAAAATTCTGATTTGATGTTGACAGATGAAGTTAAGGCTGACAGCAGGAGAGACTGGAGAGTGATTTAAAGGGATAAAGGGATTAAAGGAATAGTTCACCCAAAAATGTCAGCATTTATCACCATTATATAGTTCCGAAACAATGTGATATTGCATGTTTTTGTAGTTCAGCGGGTGTTATAATAATCTATTTTTAACAATGGAAGCATCATAAAAAGTCCATTACTGAAAGTCTAAATAATGCCACAGATGCCATTTTTCATGAATTCTGAAGTCATATGATAGCTGTGTCTAAAGACAGCACAAATTTAAATTCACAAAAGTATTCAACAAACTCTTTCTCCCCATGGTAATCTTAATGTGCCTCATTTGAATAAACACATCAGCCAATAATATTTGAGAGCTGTGACAGTGTTCTTTTTTCAAATTAACAAATACTGGCGCATCTTGTTCTTTTTCCAAATATATATAGCAACTTTTTTTGTTTGAGTGCTTTTTTTTTGTTATATGCTTCACAATATTTCACAAAATATTTTTCAGCTCAAAATATTAATATTGAAGGATAAACATGTTTCATTTGTTATATTAGGACAGCACTATTCAAAAGTTGGGTTGGTAAGATTATTTTAATACATTTTTAATAAATGCAGCTTTTTTGCTCACCAAAGCTGCATTTTTTAAAATCAATTAGAGCATCAATATTGTGAAATATTAATATTTCTGTGATGACAGTGTCACATGATCTTTCAGAAATCAGTTTAATATGCTGATTTGGAGCTCAAGAAACATTTATTTTTTTAAACAGTTGTGCTACTTAACTTTTTTTTTTTAAGAAAATATCAATTTAATGGATAATTTCTGAATAAATAGGTTAATTTCTATTCGGAAAAAAATGCTGTCCCCAAAATTGTAAACAGTACTGCAAGCTGATGTAACTAACCACAGAACAGCGGAACACTGGTCTAAGGTTCATGCTATGCTTGCTACACTTTTGCCCACTAGATGGACCTACTCACTTGCGTCTCAGGCCTGGCTGTTACCAACGGTTCGCTTTAGACTAGAGCTTTCTCCAAAGAAAAAGACTCTAGTGGTTTTAAAACTCCTCTGTTTGGTTTCTGACTAGAATTATGGGTGTCTCTCAGGACATTGCTGTTACCTGTCATGAGTTGCTCAACAGTAGGAGTGACATTGATTCACAATTCCTCGGGGCTAGTACGTGTTTAAGTGTGACTGTGTTACCAGATATAACTAAAAAGACATGTTTTATTAATCACCAAGGGGAAAAGCAGGTGCAAAGCAGCACCTGTGCGTGCAGTTTTGATTGATTTGCCCTGGGTGACACAAGTTCTTGAAATTCCAGAAACGTAGACTTGAAAACTGTTGTTTTTCCAAATATCAGTGAACTCTTGAACTGCCGTTTTATAAAGTGTTTTCCTTAGTTTGGACTGTAGATGTTATATTGACCTGTTTAATTGAATAGATTTACAGTAATATTAAATTCTTAGATTTCATTGTTTATAAAAAATCGTATGCTTAATTGTGCTCAAGCTGAAATTGTGCTTACAACACGCAATGCACTTTCTCACAGTATAACTTAATTTTTTACATTGCCAATGAAATATGGACACTGGCTAAAAGCTGTTGAGTCATTTGGTTTCCATTACAAATATTCTGACTTATGCTGAGAGATTCATTCACTGACTGTTGCAGCAATGCCTTCTGGGAAAAGAGGCCAAAGAGAAAACAATTTTAGCCTCATGTATAGTCAGACTGACAATGCAGGGTGTAAATATGACTTTTCATCACGGTCATGGTGTAACACTCATGACTCCACAACTAGAGTTGAGCTATTTTTAGATAAGAGAGAGGTTTTATTTTATTATTTATTTATTTTTTTGTTTTTAACAACAAGACTCTCATATAAAAATCCACCACAGATGTCTGTGAAATATTGTAACACAGAAATTACAGGAGTGTTGTGATGTGTCATTATTACGCTTTCTAAACAAACACTAAAGCTCAAATCTAAATGAGCTGAGCTGTGAGCTGAGGTTGGTAAAATGTATTTTTAATACTAAAAAGATAAACTTAAAGAAAACAATATGGAAGAGAAACAGCATAAATAAATAAATAAATAAATAATAATAATCTAAACAGAAGTCATGAGATATATTTTTTTTTCCTGTGGGAAAATTATGATCAAAGAAGCTTTGATTGAACAGATCTTGAATATCTCACACGGTTTGTTTCATGTATAGTTTAAAAGGAAATAGCAAACTATTTTCCAAACAGCAATTTGTGATGATAGAAAAACAAACAACTAGTTGATTGAAACGTGCATTTATCCTAATCTGAACCATGTGAGCACTGAACGGATTTGAAGTTTTGTTGTGTTTGAAGCAGTGGAGTTGGTATTAGTTGTAATTCAACTTCACTACAAAAATAAATATTTACTTTATTCATCATTTTTTTTTTGCCTTTTGAATAATATTCTCACATTTGTAATATAATGAGGGTAAGGTTAAGAACTGGGAAGCATTTATTATTTTTACATTTACCTGACATTTACTTATTATTATCTTTAAAATAGATCTACTTAAAATTGTGTACAATTTTACTCAAAGTAAATTAAATTAATGTAAATTAATTTACTGGAAAACAAAGTGAACATGCTAATTAGGATAATGAGTTTGTTCACTGCTGTTGACTTGCATGACAATGATGAACATCCGTTCAAGACTTTATTCAGGTTGCTTGATCAATTATGGAAATGCATGCTTGAATAATATTTTAAACAGCAGGGTTACTGTGCTAATAGAGATAATCATGCATTTAATGTAATTACTAACCCAAGACCCAGTTTTGTGGTTCCTTTTCAAGACAGAATTACACTGAGGTCTATGAGGCTGATTTGAACACAGAAGGTGACATAAAGAGAGTCTGAAAATAGGAAGGCGTTGTAATGTAATGAAGTGCTGCGTAGATTTCTGACCCATGAACAGGGGGGTCATTTTCTGTCCCACAACCCATCTCTTTTTCACAACGGTGGTGTTTTTGGTTTGAGATGAGCATTTGGCCTCCTGGTCTTCTGGTTTGATGGAAAACCACAGATGAGGGGAAACAGTCATGATGACCAGAGTCTGTCGGGAAACGAACACGACGTCTCATCTGAAGATGGAACCACAAGAATGAAGAGAGAATGGAAACAAAGATGAGACTAATGAGGTGGTGGATGCGGGGTTGCTCGAGATAAGTGGGATGGTAAAAAGAGTGTTTTTTAAAAAAAAATATGGGGAAGGGAATGGAGCTCTCTAGAAAGGAAAAAAGGGGTCAAAATAGTGTGTGTGTTGTCCTCTTTCTTAACTTGGACCTCAGCATGAACTGACAGTTAAAGTCAGAGGAGTGATTGTTTTATAGAACACAGACATTTCTGTGAGCACTCAATACATCTGCAACTTCTCTAACATATTCCCCAAATATGGACATTTCATGATTGTGGGATCTGACATCTCACAGATGGGATGCATCCTGGAATAGATTGTAAGGAACAGAATGTGAGACTATAAATCCACATAAACAGCAGCAATGCGTGTTTAAGATGACAGATTGTTTTATGTTTTTTACTAACTGATCATTTAATGTCCTCTCTTTGCTGTCTGAAAAAAAAAAAAAAGTTTGTTTACCGTGAATTCTAAAGCAAATTGTTTTGGGACAACTCCTTGCTCTTAAGATACACACATGCACATACATTAGATTTGTATAAAAAAATATTATGCACATTTTCGGACATATATACTATATGCCATGTACATGTATTTGCATAATAAAAACCTAAAATATGTTGGTATATAAAATATATAAGTAAATACTAAATATAATATATATTATTTATTAAATAACAAAAATAAAAATGACTATGAATGACAATGCAGTTGTTTTCAGAAATGTAATAAATGAAATAATGCAATAATTTCAAATAAAAAAATTATAATAAAAAATAAATGAATGTGAACCATGCAAATGTTTGGCATTTCCAGCTTCAGTAATATCCATTTTAGCAGACATTATAACCTCCAATATTTCTTTTACACAGAAAAGTTCCTAATCTTGCTGTTGCTGAGTGCTTCTATTTTAGAAATCTTATTACGCTCATCCTTCATCCACTGCATACTTAAGATCTCCTTATAGATTCGCAATAATAGGCCACTGTTAGAATCTTACATTTTGTGAGGTACTTAATAGAGGTATGTTTTGGATTTTTGTCTTGTTATTTCTTTCTTATCAGTACTTCCTGAATATGTTGATGGAGAATCCATTCATTCTTTCCTCCTCTCATTTTATATCTACAGGCTATACAACTCCAAAGCATGATCAAACCTCCCCCGTTCTGAGTTAATGGCATATGGTTTTCTTCACATTTTCATCTTTTTCATAACCCCTAAATCTTCATGCATGTCCTTTGTATTGATGTGAGGATTATGCATTAGTGTTCTTGATATAAGTTTACAAGAAATTAAATTTCTTCTGCCATATTTTATATGACAATACTCCCCTTTAAGGTCCATTACTTTAATTACATTACAAACCATGAAAACTGCAGGCAGGAAGCATATAGATGGGCTTCCTCTGCTTTGTACGAGTCTGTTTTTCTCATCCTCTGCCAGCCCCTTAGAGGAACCCACAGTTGTTGAGCGTATCCAAAACATCCTGTGGGACTCAGACTTACAGTATTCATTAAGATCTGGAATTGTCATCAACTGACTTAGATTAAGGCCTACCAAGTCAATTAAGTTCTGAGACCTTTCAAAAAATTACAATTGTCAAGTTATATTATTGTTTTATGTAGTGCTTAGATAGTGTGTTTGCCTGAAACATTTATAATCTTACGTTTTCGGTACTATTTCATAGTGACAGCACATGTTTATGTTTATGCTGGAATGTTTCATGTTTAATTCCAGCTGTGCACATTCTCAGCAATTTTTCAAAATTAACGAAAGTATAATTATTGCACAGAAGAAAATATAATTATTGTACTTTATTATGTGGCTCTCAAAAATGCTTAATTCTGATTGGTCAGATGTGGCATTCTGTGGTTTAATAATTCCTAATCCTCGGTCATCCCAAAGCTATACAGACAATCAGTAACCAAAGAGAAGTAAAACAGAATATTTTCAACAGAGATTTTGCACTATTACATGCTTGAAACAAAGTAAATTTAGCATGGATTCTGTTTTTTCAGCCCCCATGCAGACAAACCTTCCAGCTGAGATCTATAACAGCTTGACAAGAGGCTCACCAGAAACAATGGATGAAGCATAAATAAAACACTGAAATCAACCACTTTTCTCTAAACCAGTGCTGTCCAAACTGGGTCTTGGAGTTTAGCTCCAACCCTAATCAAACACACCTGAAGCGGCTAATCAAGCTTTTACTAAGCATGTTAGAAACTTCCATGCAGGTGTGTTGAGGCAAGTTGGAGCGAGTTTTTATACAGCCCTGCTCTAAACAGTTGTTGAGTTGCGAAATGTCATGGATAACCCACCTGAATATGTTGCAAGCTTTTAATGATGCATGAAACACGCAGAATGCAAAAAACATATTATGGCCATATATTTGCATGAGTGAAAATACATGGTGGTGTAATGAGATTTATGCAGTCATCATTGCTGGTGTCTTGTTTTGATATTTCATCAAGCCCCCAGGTAACATTTGCGACGAGTGGGCTGCCTGCCTGATGACAAATTAGAGAGAAGACCTGAATGAAATATCAAAAAGTAATTTGATATTCCTCATCGACTTGATTAACATCATCAGCTTCATCAAGACATGCAGGATTTCTCAGAGTAGAGTGGCGAGTTGATCAGCATTCAGATGAGATGTATATAAACACAACTCACCCATCCATGAAATTACACATGCCTCTGTCATGAATATGGATGAAGAGCATTTGGCTTATTTAAGAAACATTTTCAATCAAAAAAGAAAAAATCTTACAGACAAGCATTGGGAGGGATCCCATGATATATTTCAGACAAAAATGATTGCTTGCTTAGATTTGTTGTGCTGCACTCCCAGTGGTGAATCTCTCCCCGTCCCCTAAGGTTTTGAACATAACACAAGTGATGTAGACTGAATGTGGAAAGAATTTCATAGATATCAAGCCTTGGACAAAAGCCTTCTTTAATCTTATCACACAACATTTAAAAGCTAACATCTTAATTTAATTGTTATAGTAATTTTACTCCCCTGTAGTTGACAGTGGTAGAGTAAACGAACTGGTTTTGGATAATTACAGTCGTACAGGATTTTATTAACCATTTCAGGGATTTGTCTATTTTGTGCTTAAAACCCCACAATTTGTTTCAATTAATTTTAACTCTCAGGTATTTTCCTCATCATGTTTATAGAAGAAAGGGAGAGAAGGGGGAATTCAGGGTAAAACATCTCCATCTCAAACAGATGTCCATCGAGTGCACAGTGAGTTTAAAGTCTACACTCTTAAAAATAATGGACCTTTATTGGCGTCTATGCTTCTGTGAAGAACCTTTAGCATCCATGAAGCTTTTCCTCTGCACATAAGGTTCTTTATAGAGGGAAAAGGTTCTTTAGGCTAATAAACTGCTCTTCCTTTAAGAAAAACATCTATCTATCTACTGTATCTATCTATCTTGTGAATTATTTAACTTGCTCAGACCACCATTCTCCAACACGTATTCAATTTCATCTGTTTCTGCATTGACACAAGACCCAGTTGTTCAATCTCTAATTCTGAGTTGAGAGCAGACCATTGAGCAAACACGAGGATGTGACAGTGTTAGTCAAATCCCATTCGTTACGGCGAATTAAATTTTGATTTCCCAGAGGGCAGCTCTCTTTGAAGAGGTGGGCTGCTGGCACTGATGGCGACACGGAGAGATAGACAGAGAGCAGAGAGAGCGATTAGCTCTGAGACATGGCATCGGAATCTAGAGCATCCTGCTGTAACAAACACACCAAGTGTAGCAAGTTTCTGAAATACGAGAAAGTAAGCTAAGCCTGTAGAGCAGCGTTCAAAATATATACAAATGAATTCTCTATATTTACACTTCTAAGTTTCACAAAAAGAAGAACTTTTACAGAAATTATAGACAGTTGCGTCACAGTGGTGGTTTTGAACTCGGACTCTGTAGCAGATGACTGTGTTATTACTACATATTTACTCTATTGCAAAATATCAGGGCTCTGATATCCCGTCATCCTGTCAGTGTCTATACTCATTTTTGAAAAATTATTGCTTCATACATAATGAATCATGCCAAAAAAGGAATGTATATAAAGTAACAGAGACAAGTTGGGCCAACTTCAGAGAAAAAATAACTACATTTACAAATAATTTCTCACTTACCAAACATGTATTTTCCCACAGTGCCATTCCAGTGAAATATGAATTTCATGCAAGACAAGCAATGTAATAACTTATGTGTTGATGAGTTTGTCAGTGAGTCAATATGAATCCTAAGCTCAGAGGATTTCCCAGTAATTTCGTCATTCAGAAAACTCAACAGATTTTGCCGTACGCTAAATTTTAATTAAATATTAATTAATTAATGAGAGCTTTAAATTTGGACATATACTTGTTTTTGTCGCAGTCACTTTTTCACCTACTAAAATATATGCTAGTAAAAACAAAAAAAGTGATTTTGAATACAGTAGTGACTTATTATTATAATATTGCTGCAGTGCTTGTTTTTCTGCTTTGGCAGTTATTTTGCAAAGTATATTGGAATATTTTTGTTAGCTTTAAGATAATTGACAGTTAAAATGATGAAGTAATGTCTTGTCTACATGCTTAATTATTTGACAATTAGTCATTAAATATGCAGGATAATATAGCACCAGTCATGATCAAACATCTGGTCATTATCTGGTCGTATTGAATTGGCTTAAAAAAAAGCTTTAAAAAACATTCCTATAAATACCACTCAAAACATAACCCATTTTATTATGCTTCAAATGTATCCAGTTGTCATCCCCCATATTTAGTTTGACAAATTAAAAGTTACTAAATGAGGAGGACAAACCTCAAGCCTTAAAGTTATCCAATAACTTTTGGATATGATGAATACTTACAGTACAGCTAAATAGTTTTTGGAGAGACTGACTTTTGGTTATTGTCTCACATTTGTGGTCTGACAAACTGCCAAGCATACTGTCCGAGTGCTAGAAAACAGATTAATCAATTTCCAACCAATCAATAACAATTATGTAATGACTTCTGTTCAAACTGCTCTGGCTTCTTTTCACCACTGATTTATTCTGGCATCTCTAATGCAGTGAATTCATCTTGTATAATCATCCAGTTTTTTCTCCCGCTGGAAAAAGTAGTTGTGGTCTGCCAAAGGTTTTAAGTTTTTGGTTTTACCATGTGCACAACCACACACAACATCAATCTCAAAGCTCGTGGTCCCTTGTGAATCCATCAAAGGGAAGATGAGCAAGGGGGATGTTTATTTTATGTGAATCCTATACACACCATCTTGTAGATATGTAAAAATAACTAGTGCTGTGCAAAGACACCAAAAACACTTTTTGTGAATAAACTATGACTAAACAGGACAATCAATTAGAACAAACATGGGGGAGATTAAAAATGACAAAATGCCAATATCGCTTTAGTGTTCAAACCAACTGGCGATTGGTTTTCAAGATAGAATTTAGAAATTTGCTTGTACTTCTGCCACACTGGTATCTATGCTTAGGTTACATTAGCATTTAATACAGCGTACTTATTGAGGACTACAGTATATTGTTTAACGAAACTGTCACAAAATGCAATGCCTTTAAACAAAAGGATAGCCAACCCTTCATGTTTAATGCTTTAGCCCAACATTTTGCTCATTCCATTGTTTTATTGTTAATATCAAGTAGACTGAGTTCATAAATAGCTGGGATTGGTGAGAGCACAGCACATCAGTAACAGCATGCGCCGTATACCACCCCCTCCACCGACTGAACCCCTGCGAGAAAGAGAGAGAGAGAGAGAGACATTGTGGTTGAATACAGACAGAAAGGCTTTCATCAACTCAGTCGCTCAGAAAGTTCTCAGTCTCGCGGTCCGCTTTTCCGTCATCAAACGCAAACACACGCGCTGACTGGAATATTAAAACTGGACAAGTTGTCAAGGTAAGTTTTCTACGCGAGTAACGTGAAGGTTTTTTTGACAGGAATGTTCGAGGCTTTACGTGATACACTGGATCAAGCTAACAGATTTACCCAAATATTAGCTGACAGTGAGGGTTTTTTTATACAGCGACGCTCCATCTGACACTGACTGGATGATAAAGCGTCAAACACATGATTTCTAAAACTAGTCCATTGAGGGGCGCTTCATAAATAGCGGCTCTCATCGGGATTTTCACACGCACAATGTTTCATTCAGATCGATGGGATGCTGCTGTGACAGAAGATTCGCTGTGTGCGACCTCAGGCAAGTTCAACTGCATTATTACCCTTACAAACATTTGCCATGGTAACCACAGTTTACGACAAATGCCGTAATTGCAGTTCTTGTCACTGTAAAAACATAAATCAGAAGAGACCAGGGTCGCTTGATACGATATTGAATAACATCATTTTAAGTCCATGGAAATGTATGTAACAAATATTTAGACTCTTAACTTTTTTTAATTATTGACTAAAGTTATTTTGTGCATTTATAGTCTACAAACCCATTTCAGGTTGAAGGGCTTCTAATCCTTACATAAACCTGTGATCTGATGACTAACTTTCTTATATTTAAATAGCCTTCAAATTAATTTATATAACATTGCTCAAGGTGGCAGTTTTGGTTTAAAAACAGAACCATCCTCATCTTTGAATCTTTAAATATCTTAATAAAATCAATACATTATTATTTTTGTGTGTGTGTGTGATGAGGACTCACCGAGTTACCAGATAGGCTATTGTAGACACAGTACAAGTGTTTTGTGAATGCTGAGGTTACCATGGAAAATTTTTGGATGGATTAACTATTGCTCTTGAACTATTTTTCAAGTTCTAGAATAAAGCGCACTAAACACACTTGTGTTTCTATAATTAATCACACATCATTTAATAGGTTTTTCCAGTGGACTGTATAAAGAGAATGTCTTTTGGAATATAAAATGTTATTTTATTATTTAAAAAAAAAAGCTTTTCCCAAGTAATTAAATATGTCATGACACATTTAAGGTAATTTTTCTATTGTTTGAGGCTTTTTGGAATGGGGTTAGGATGAGGGAAAGGGACTGGTTGGAATGGTGATCTATGGGAACAGAAGTGGATGTTGGTAGAACAACGTCTCACTTGGTTATTGTATTGTGCGTATTTGCCCCATGGAATATACTGACAGCTATCTAAGAGAAAAGAACAGATGGATCTAGTCTTACATTATTCAAAGGCATCAGGTTGCAACTACAAAATCCATGTCGAAACCTGTTGAAATCCATGCTGTATTGTGAAGCACCTGTTTATCAGGTTGTGGCTGGTTAATTATAACCTGCAGTGCATTCAGAGGAATTTAAACTGAAGGTTATGATAATTCTGAGAATTCAATAGGCTGGATTAATTGTTTTTTTAGTAGATATGTTAGAAATGAAAGTGTTGCTCTATTACTTCAGGAAATTGCCATGGAGTGCTTTCATGTTTGTCATGGCTACTGCACTCTAGAGTGTCTACAAGGCTATGATGTATTAGTAATTGTTGGCACAAGGAGTGTTCATTGGATGGCTGGAGAGTCTCTTCCTTAGAAAGACATTCACCAGGCTCAGATCTTAACAGCTGCAGAATATATAACTCAGCGCTGAGTCAACATGCTATCCATACCAACAACCAGACCCTTCATCGCTCTGACCCACTGTCTACCTACACACATGCACACACACGAAAGACAGTCTGACCCTATACACCCATAGTCAAACAAACACACATATACACACACACACACAGATTTCTGTTTCAAATGGCATAAAATAGTATTCATAGTATGAAGGGTCTGGATTGTGTTTTTTGTGAAATAAATGATATTTTACCACAAAATACAGCATTTATCCATTTTTAGCACTCACCTTTTCTTACCTTCAGATATTTCCTTGGTATTGTAGTAGGCAAGAATAACATTTGCCACAGTGTTTTTGTTATAGTGGACCAGTTCTGTACCATAAAGAAAATAGTGTTTCCTTCTATGTGTATTGTATCTAGTATATTGCATCGAGTCACTTTGCATTATTTTCTATTCATATCAAAAGACTCCCAATGCTATTTTTTTAATTGCATGTCAGATTTAAGTCAGCTTTTATGTCATGGTCATTGAGCTCAATTTTTTTTTTTAATGGTCCACTTGGCCTATGATAAAACAAAAACAGAAGCATCATTTTTTCATCATCATAACTTCATAAAAAAATATGCAATTTCTTTTGGATTGCCATAAGTGTAGATTTTATATTATGGAGGCTTTTTATATAATGTTTATATTGCTTTCATCAGTGAGATGAAACTCAGTAGTGGAAGTCAGCAGGGTGTCTCAAACCTCACACGGTAGGGCTCAAGGCCTTTATTAACATTTCTTTTCCTTTTTTTTCTGAGAGGGGCAAAACTGGGCCTGACAGCTAGACAGATGCCCTTTGGCTTCTGACATGGAGCTGTGTTTGTGCTTGTGTGTATTCATGTGAATGTCTCCTTCATCCTATCTATGTTTGTTTGTGACCGGCTTCCTCTGCCCCCCTCCTCTGGCAAACACTCTCTTTTTTGGTAAGAAAATGAAAGTTGCCTCCCAAACCTATGAGGAAAATAAAAGAGGATGAAAGTAGTGAAAGAAAAGCAAATTAGAAAGAATTCAGTTATTTATGGTTCATGTCATCTGTTCACTGGCACGATTTATGTCCTATAAAGGCTCTCCATTCTCTCTTTTTGCAATTTCATACCCCAGCAAATCAGATATTACACAGCTTTGAATTTTTAATATTGTGTGGTCTGTGCAAGACAGAAAGAGAGATCTTTTAAAACTTTGAAAGCAGTTTAAATCAAGTAACCTTACAGTCTACAAAGGAGAGAACAGGGCTAGTCATCACAAGGACTGGAAATCTCAGGAACTATGAAGTTTTGAGTCAAATGTCCAAATGTTTGGTTGCAAACAGTTCAAAACCCTTATAAAAAGAATACATTCAGGTATTTCCAATAT
>JAUYWG010000053.1:7810431-7824349 GCA_034779775.1 Enteromius afrohamiltoni
TCTAGAGGAACAACGAGTGAATGAGTGTTTTTTTAAGTTGCAGAGGGAATAATACGCACACATTGCATGTACAGGTAGTGATTATGGAAAACAAGTGACCGATAAATGGAAAATGCTAAATATTAGTGTTGTAATTGTATTAGTATTAATGGGATCTTATAGGGTATGTGAAAATGCATAGATGCTTACATATTCTAGCAAAGAAATTACATTTAGAGTTCTTTGGCAAAAAAACAAACAAACAAAAGGTTTGAAAAACCCTGAGTGATGGTCTGACTATAAAAATACAAAGAGATCAATAAAAACATAACAAAGAGAAGGAAAAAAAACCTGTATATTGTGATAAATAAAACCTTGTTTTTTAGGAAAATAAAAGCTGTCTTCCATAACCTACCTTAGGGGGTGGAGAAACAGAAAAGAAGAGGATGAGAGAGAGAGAGAAAAAAAAAAACAAATAAAGGATTCTTCGAGTTATTTGTAGCTCACGTCTGTTCATTCGCACAAAGGATGCTCTGTACGAATATCCCATCCCTCTGTTTTCAATTTGTTTCTCAACTCCTTATATTGTAAGTCCCAGGCAGCAGATTTAATTAAGAATCCAGTCCAATACATCGTTTATTTATGAGATAAATTTAAGTGGCTGTTATCTGACGGCATGGAATCGGCGTGACTTTGCATTTTTATGCACAACTGCACTGCTGACATTTGATACATATTATCCTTGTGAATTGTGCTTTGGGATGGTAACAAAGAACAGGCTATTGATTAACTGGCAAGAAGAACTTGGATCTATTGTGGTGCTGTGAGGGTATCTAGGACATAAAAGGTCTAGGAAGAAGTGTTTTGACTTTCCCATCAAGCACACAATGCTGTTTCAACAACACAATATCTGGAAACACAGAACAGTTTAACGCATAGCCAGAGAGCTGTTAATTAAAACAAAAATGTAAAGATAAATTAAGATTATTTAAGATAAATTAAATAATGTATAAACATTTTATTAAATAAAAGAATAAAAAAAAATCTAAATATATTATTTTATTATTTAAAAAAATAATAATTTAATCATATTTAAATATGTGTGTGAAAGATACTGTTGTAATCATCTTAATAAAGACGGTCCAATCTCTCTTTTTTCCCTCGTAACCGAGAAGTGTTTATTCACATAGGCTCCCCGAATTAAGCACCTGAGGGAACTTCTCTTTTCTCTCATCTCTGTTGTTTAATTACACTTCTTTTCTTCTGCGCTACTGCTCTTTTCAGCGTGGATTACATAAACAACTCTGCAGCTCTGGTGCTGCACAGCATATAACACAATAAAGCCTTCCATCAACCGTCTGAAATCAACAGCAAACCACATGCCTCATGTTTCAAGAGCTGAGACACAAACATCTTCTTCAAGCTGCAAAACAAATCTGCCAAACCGAACAAGAGTCTGTCATCATATATATATATAGAAGCTGGAGTATCAGAGGGAGGAATAAAGGAGAATTGAGAAAGGCCTGCTTCGGCAGCAGGAGTTCACATAACATCACCCATAAACGCATCTGTCTGCCAGATGGGTGCCAGATTACACAAGATGTCGCTAATAATAACTGCCGTATTATTTATGCCCTTGTATGTAACCGCTTGTGAAAACACAGGTATGCATTTTTAATGAGAAAAGTTCAGGCTTTGCTGACCTTCTGCAATAATAAATAGGAAGTGCACAGTGTTGTGTTTTAGTGGCTGAATTTAGTCATTGATTCAGTAAAGTTTTGCATGCAAATAACATCTTATCAGTTACTGTGGACTTTGCTTGATTGAAGATGTAATTTTGAGTGTGTCTCCATAAAAGTGCATGATAAAGGGGGGTGTCGATGCAAATAGATTACATTGCGGCTGCAAAGTAATCCGTCAAGCCTAAAAGTAATTTAGGAAACTGAGTGTAAAAATTAATATGACTGAACGGCAGGTATTAATCTGGGTTTTTGGGTTATGTGCCGGTCTGCTGTCACTATGATAAAAGGGAGAACAGGGAACACATAGATGTATACTGCTTGATTGCAAAAATTCAATCAAAACGAAAAATCATTGCTGAATGGAAAGCATTATATAATTATATTATAACTGTGAGAAAAAACATACTACAACATTACTACCAGATTCTGTAGTACTTCCTACTGAGCCTTGTGTTATCAAACTTGTCAAAGTGTTTTCTAGCTCTACAGAGATAGATGATGTTGTGGGAACAGAACCAGCTATTATATGATCTAAAAGGAATAGTTGCCCCCTATACAAATTAGGATATTTTCAAACAATTTTGAGTTTCAACATTTTTTGCCCATACGATGCTTTCACTATAAAGGCAAACAATTTTTTTTTTTTTACAGTAGCTTAAAAAATACAGCTTCAGAGTACACTGTATCTGGCATTATTAGTGCATTTAATTTATTTATATATTTGTCTGTTTTACTATTCTCTTCAGGTAGAGGCTTTTTCTCTCTGCTGAGAGAAGGAAACTAGAGCGTCTGAGGTATTAATTGGACTGTCACTCTCAAGGCTTTTTCTGGGTTATGTTTGTCAGATGTCACGTCACATCCTTGTATCCAAAGCCTTCAATCAAGTCTTTTGATACTTAATATGTATTTGTTTTCTTTTCCATTTTATTCAGAGGAAATTTATTCAGCACATGAAACAAGAAAACAGAAAAAAAATGCATTCATATTGTGAATGTTTTGATAATAACATCATAATAACATTCGGATCGCTGGACGAATTAACCGCGTTATCTAATCAACCTACTTGCCACAATCACCAATCAAATCCTTCCTTCCCACTATAAATAAGCCTGTCTTTCCCTACCTCCGCATCTCGCTTTTGTGCACCCCTCCTCCTCCCCATCTCCTCCTTAGCTTCACGACTTCCTCCGGGGGGGGGGCAGTCAGAGATTGAGCCGGACACCAAACCACCAACCCTGACGTCAGGGTTCTGAGTCTGCCGATTCTCCCGGCTCGCTCCCCGGACAGCACACCAAAATTTGCTTTATTCATTTCATTAATGAGGATGCATGAACTCGTGAAATGATCCATGTCCCAAACTATCAGTTAGAAGTATTTGCTATTCTCAAAAATTATGAATAATTCATTTTTAACAGAAAATGCTAGCGGGCTTAAAAGAATAGTTAAACCCAAAAATGAAAATTTGTTTTATTATTTACTCGTGCTGCTCCAAATTTATATGAATTTTTCTGTTGAACACAAAATTAGATATTTTGCAGAATGTTTGGTAACCCAATAGTTGCTGGTAGTCACTGAGTATCACATTAAGGAAGAAATACTACAGCTACTATAGGCTATTAGTTATTTAGTGATTCAGTTATATATATAAAAACATTTACACTTTAGCATTTTTTTGATCTGTGTTGGTATTTTAGCACATGCTTTAATTCTAACAAATAATTGCATATTAACACATTCAAAAAATTAAACCTGTTTCTCCTTTTCCCAGTGATAACAAATTTGAATAACATAAAACAAACATATGGAAAGATGAAAGGGACAATGAATGAGAGTGAAACAGAGATGTGACAATGCAACCATGCTTTGAACAGGTGACTTCAATGAATATATAACCAAGTGAATTTAGCACAGATTATTCAGTTTGATGTAATAAGTATATACTAATATAACTGACTGATGCCATTTCAGACTCGGCTCCACTGAGCTTCATTATTCATCTCTATTGGCTGCCGCATTCGTTCATTTCCTCTCACTTGTACTGGCTGTGGAATAGATGTTATCCCTGCGTGTTTTCCCTCTATTGACACTGCACAAATGGAATGTGTACTTGTTAGTCTATATGTGTGTGTGTGTGTGTGTGTGTGTTTGAGCTTTGAGTGTGTATTAGAGGAGAATTTAGATTAAAGAGATGAGAGCAAGCGTTTTGCTTTCGGTGTCTTCTTTGAGTTAGAGAGCAGGATTGTGTCATTTCACAAACAGACTCACCCACATTCGTATATTTAGTATATATCTGTATATGCAAAGGCATCCACAATAGTAATGTTTCACATGTACTGCTGTGTTGCTCCTCGTGATTTTCCTATAGGTATATCAAAGTGTGTCTCTGTGGTACATTGTGGGCTCCAACCTGAGCTACTTTCATCCCTAGATCCTTGGCATTCCCTTCCATCCACCCGGATCCATTCTAGCATACTCTGATCCGTTAGTCATGGCACTGGCTGGCACAGACAGAACAGCCACTGTGCTCGGAGGCAGCAGTCCTGAGAGCTCTGCCACCCTTTTTATATGACTCTGGAAATTGATAAGGAAGGGGTAAAGAGAGACGTATGTGATAGATGTCCTGCAGCACTCTCATAAAGAAACATCACAGCATCCTGACATCAAACAGTCCTTCAAATGTAGGACGGTATCTTTGCGTTTTCCATCAGGGAGCCTTACACAGCAACAATTGCTCAGTCAGAGGTTTGAGTGGGGGTGGGACTATTTGTTTGTCTGACCAATGGAAGATCGGTGAGCGTTCTGGAAACCAGTTTAAAACTGTTAAAGGTTAGTTCAAGCAAGAATGAAAATTCTGTCATGAATTACTCACCCTCATGTCATTCCAAGCCTGTAAGACCTTTATAAGACCTTCGTCAGAATGCCACATGCTTGTGTTGAATTAAGTCTTCATAAAATTATGGTTGAACTTTATTGATGTCCATGGCCTTGAAAGTGTCAGTTGTGTTACTGTCTATGTTCTAAAGATGAACCAAGGTCTTACAGGTTTGGACCGACATGAGGATGAGTAATTACTGACGGAATGTTTATCTTATGGTGAACTAACCCCTTAAGGCTTTAAATGAAAGCTCAAAATGAAAACAAAATAAAAACATTCTTGCTTACTGAAATAAAAACAGGACCGAAAGTACATACTCAAAATGTAACTTCTAAATAACGGAATGAATGAACATTTTTTTTTTTTAATGATTCAAGTTGGTAGAATACGTTTGACAGCCCTAAAAACCAAAATTAATACTTACAAATAAAATTAAATTTAGGGGAAAACAACTAATTAAAAAAACAATATGAAAATGAATGAAAATTGATCAAATTGAAAGAAAAAAATGGTTCGGTCAAAAAGAAAGAAAAATGATTTACTCATCCTCATTTCATTTCAAACTTGTATGTTTGTTTATTTATTTATTTTTGTATGGACACTTTTTTCGTACAGGTTTAGAATGTTATGATTGTGAGTAAATGATAAGTAATTATTTTCATGTTTTGTAACACTAATTGCACATAAATTACACATTAATTAGTGTGAAAATAATGATGGTAAAACTTAAATTCTTGGGTAAACTATCCCTTTAACCTGTAAGGAACTTGTGTTAGCTTGGCATTAACAACATCAATAGGCACGTACATTTTAGAGCTCCTAACTTGTGGTTTTGATTGACAGGTATAATGATGGAGCTTCTCAGTAATGAATCAATGAGCTGTGGACTGCTGTGGCATTCCCGCAGTGAGTGCTCATTTCAACACTAACACATCCTCTCGCTGTCCTGGGCTCCTCCTCTACTTCTGTTAGATCCATAATGAAAACACGCTCACAGATGCCTCACAACCCCACACTTAGAGCTGGGCTTGTTATCCTGAAATATATTTAAAGTGACAGCACACATCAGCCCAGCTCTGTGCTAAAGTCATCAGAAATTTAACGCTCACGCTTAAAATAGACACCCATGCTGACGGCGATGCTACGGTTTACCTCAAACTCTTATTTTCGACACAGATAGCGAGACCTCACTTATTGCCAATCAACGTGACTTAGATGTCACTGGAATGTCATTTGAGGTCATCGTACAAATACAAACACTCCCAGAGTCTATTTTCCATAGCAACACGGATCGATGACACCTGCCTTCATCTCCATGGGAACGCACATGTCCTTCTTTCACTACCTACCCTCTCTTTTCTTTCATTAATCTCTCACTCTCTCTCTCTCTCTGAGCATTATACAAACCATTTATTTCCCTGCACAAATAAGAAATGATCTATAATTTATGAGCCCCACATCTATTTATTAGTTCAGCATGGATTACTGTGGTCTGTGTGGGCTGCAGGAGAGTCACATTTCTGTTAATGATCTCCCCAAGGTAAATTTAACCACAATTAGGCGGTAAATAACAGCCCTGAACTGTCTGATGAAACGATGAAGGCAAACCCTCCACCAGAGGATCCTAGTACAGGCCCTTTAATTTGCCCAAATAAAAGGAAGAAAGCAAAACGAGACAAACTAATTGATTTTTTAGGTTTTCAAAAGCCCTGCTCTAGAATTTTCCACCCTGCACATTCAGCAATAACAAGCCGTTAGGTCTACATTGAAGAGAAATGCTGTGTTGCAATTTCTTTCTTTATTTCCCAGCTTGACATTCGTAGGAAGAGATGGGAAGGGAGGGTCCTTGAGTTTAATATAAACACGTAATTAAAAGGATGATAAATAATTAGAACTTGCTGGCCCTAAACATTCACTTTCAGATATTTATCAAGAATAAGGCCATTATTTTTACCAAACAAAGAATACAGAAAACTATTAGTACTACAATAATAAAATGCATTAACATTATTATGGCATGGCATGGATATATAATGATTATTTTTAGTCCAATTAATATGATTCATTTGTGCCATGTAAACTATAATAAAGTGATAAAAATGACTATATATAATGAAATTATTTCCAATAAATAGAGTAAGATGTTTACTATTATTTCAGAAAGATTTTTTGAAAAGAATGAAATTAGTAAATCCTGCTCATCTGAAATGTTTCCTTAAAATATTAGTAATTATAATAATTAGTAATCAGGAGAAGACACCTCAAAGCGCATGTGTGCGTTTGCCGACCCCAGGGGGTTAAGAAGTTACAGAAAATTAACTGTATTAAATTACATTTTAAAATATACTGAATAAAAAAGTCATTTAGTATAGTTGTTTGCCTAATAACAGAGATCATTTAAAGACACCCATCATTTTTTGCTTCCGTTTCATGTGTTCAGGCCTTATTTAGTGTGACATTTCCATCTCCACATTGGTTGTTTATAGCACTGATCTTTGCTCTGGTTTCTGCTTTCTTGAATCGTTTGTAGAATTTCCAAGAACGATTAAAAAAAAGTAATGAAGACAAAGAAATATTAGGACAGAGAGAGAGAAAAAAGGAGTGGAGGTTGTCAAATAAAATATGTATCTATTAACTTGCAGCTGGTCTGCTGTGTTCTTAATTAGGCATGTCCTGAGGCTATCATGTCTAAATGGATTACGCCCCAAATTCTCCAAAACACACACACCGCACAAACATATACATACCCACACACACCATATGCCACACAGTCTGTGGCCTGTGTGATCTTTCTGCCATCCTTTCTCTGATGCTTATCCAAACCCCATCACAGAGTTATTGGCATGTGTGAGAGACAGAAACAGAGTACTACCACCATCCACTGCCTCCTAGACTCAAATCAATAAGCCGTCTGCGTATTCACAGTTTATTGCTTTTTTTTTTCTGTCTTGCAGGAACAGACCTTTCTGTTATCTGAGCTGCTGTTGGGGCGCTTGTGACCTTGACAACCAAATCTGTGCTGTGTTTGTGCTGGTGCGCTGTCAAGCCCACTGCCGCTGTGTCATTTAGTGGCAGCTAAATTGAAGGAGTGCTCTAATCGTCTCCCACACGTCTTACCCCTCACCACGTGTGCAGGAAGCCCCGGGCGGCCGGCCCGCTCATTCCGTTGTCTGTCTGCCTGCCCACAAGCATCCCATCATCAACAATGACCTGAAGCCACACGGCATTTGCTGCATGAAAGATGTTGATTTTATTGGCCAAACACGGCTCCTTTGGGTTTTGGTCCACTTCGTGTGAGCAGTATGATGAAGACCACATACTATAACTCACATCGATGGGATTCACTTCATATGTGAAAAAAACGCAACTAACATAACTCACAAAAATGGACCACAGGTATGGGTTTCTCAATGGCCTGGATGACAAAAAGCCTGCGTTGGGCCTGCACCCCAGCAACAGGTGGATAGGTGTATTGACTGTCATAGAGAACAACAGAGCACAACATAAAGCATGGGGCCCGTGGACACTCGGGTCTGTACGGAAAATCAAAATCTTAAGCTTCTTTTTTGGCCTCATGGTCACCGTTCTCATCATGGCGTCCTACATCTTGACGAGAGACCAGAAAGGGCTCTTTTTAACGCCATCACCGTATCACCTCACTGTGGAGTCTCATTCGCCTCAGCTGCCCCTTAATCTGTCCTTCTCTACAGACTACAGAGTTGTGATAGAGGTGGTGAGGAGCATTGTGGCCAAAGTGGATTTCAGTCAGAGAAGAGTGCCTGACCTGAGAGAAGTGAGAGAGAAAGAGCCAGATGTATGTGGATTTTAATTATATTGCTAAACATGCAAAATATGACAACTTAATAAATAATAAAATAATAAAAAAAGCTTTTTTAAAAGAATTTTTAAGGTTAAGATCATTATTTAGAATTACAGTTGATTATTGTTATCCTTCTGGTCTTTTTGGTCCACAGATATTCTCCACAATTCCTCGCAAATTTCTTCCCCATTTGAAGAACCCCTGTTGGTATGAAGAATTCTTTGGGAATGTCACAGCTGATCCGTATGGGAAAAACCTGTATGCTCTTTATTCAAAGCGTTTCCAAGCAATATATGACCACCTGCGCAGAGCGTTTCCGGCTCACCTGCATCAGCACGCAGGTAGACAGTATCGCCTGCGCTGCCTGCCCTTCTTTTACATCATCGGCCAGCCCAAGTGTGGCACCACAGACCTCTACGACCGGTTGCGGCTACATCCAGAGGTCCATTTCACCACTATGAAGGAGCCACACTGGTGGACACGAAAGAGATTTGGTGAGTTTCACGTAAGCGATAAATGACAGGGTTTAAAATGTGAATTATTGATGCTAGATGGTCTTCTTTTAAACGTCCGCATAATGTTCACCACTAACATTTTCTTCCAGTGCTGAGCATCTGCTTAATGTTTATCACATTCAGTTTATTACACAAATCTTACAGCTACAGAACAGCTGTCATGCAATTCCGGTTGCAAGCTGTTTTACAACTGAAATAATTGTACTTTGTGTTCCCTTGGTTTAAGGTATCATCAGGTTGAGTAATGGTTTTAATAAACCCTATCCACTGAATGACTACCTGGACCTTTTTGACCAAGCAGCCAATCAGATTCAAGATCACTTGACAAGCAACTCCTCCAGAACTCCCAAAAAAGTGGACATTATAATTGGTAACTTCTTTAAAATCATGTTTTAGGTTGAGTTACTTAAGTGTTGTGTAGACCCGTTGTGTTGTTATTAACCATTTGAGTACCCTGTGAGATTTTATGTAGTCATGTTAAAGTAATATTTCAATCATTTCTCATGTTCAAGGTTCTCAGTTAACAGTTAACAGTTAACAGTAAAATAACCAAAAATAATGCTGTATTTTGATTTGATTTATAAAATCATTTAACAATTTTGTATTTTTACATTTTTATTGTATAAATAATAAACCCCAGCTTGGAAAAAGTATTTTTGCTATAACCATGATGATGAAGTGCTCAAATTAAATACACATCATTTAGCCTTTCTAATTAGAGATGCCAGATGCTATGGTCAATGTCTATTCTCTTGTCATGACTCATAACAATAAAAAATATTAAAAATTTCAGTCTTTGTCTACTGAGGCTTAAGAAATTAAATCAGCTAAATCAAAAACAAAACAGTCCAGTCATGAATAATCACTAATAACACATGGATCCAATCAGATTAAGCCAAATGAAATATCAAGTTGGTTAGGATGACGTAATTAACACATTTTATCATTGACAGGTGAGGCGAGTGCATCCACAATGTGGGACAATAATGCTTGGGTTTATTTCTATGACAACGGAACGAAAGTAGAGCCTCCTTTTCTAGTGCAAGACTTTATTCGTGCTGTCCAACCAGATGCCAGATTCATTGTGATGCTCAGAGACCCAGTAGAAAGGTATTACTCCACTGTTTAAATAAGATATAATAATGATTCATGGTTTGGATATCATAACCACATGTTTTTTTACATTGTCCTCTTACCTCTTATTGTGTTTGTGCACTGTGTGTTTGTGTGTGAGAGAGCAGGCTTTACTCAGACTATCTGTACTTTGGCATGGCTAATAAATCTGTGGAGGATTTTCATGAAAGAGTATCGGAGTCGTTACACCTGTTTGAGGGCTGCTTGTCTGAGAGGTCCATCCGTTCCTGCATTTATAATACCACTCTCAACAACCTGATGCCTGTGAGTGCAGTAGGAATCATGATCATATCAAATAATGTCTATATCTTATTTGCTTTGGCTCTCTTAAAGGGAAAGTAGACCCCAAAAAAGAAAATTCCTTTTACTCCACCTCAAGTTGCTCTGAATCTGTGTGATTTAAAAAAGATGTTATGTGTAAATGATGCATAGGAAGTGATTGGGGAACAAAGGTTGACAAGTTCAAAAAAAAGATTCCTTCAGTTCATTAAAATGTTATGAGATCCTCTGAACGATAGATGGATATGTCTCACTAAAGCATTTCGGTTGGAAATTCTCATTAGGGACGGGCACCAAAGGCGGCTGGTATGAGTCAGAGTGAGATTTTGTTCAGTCTGATATGATGTAATTGGTTCAGCCACCAGGTGCAGCCGCATAGATAAGATATACCCACCAGGGTATGAGCTGTTCTGGCTGTTCCCCAAAGCTGTGCAGCCAGTAGATGATCTTCACCTCTGGAGAAAGCTGTTGGAAGCTGAAATGAAAGCAGTTTAGATAAATCTAAATGCGTTGTGAAATCTACATTGTTTTGTTGCACTGATCTGGGGATTTAAGTCATGAATGTTTGATTTATGGCTTTGAAGCTGTTTCAGCTGGTTGATGAACCAGCAAAAGACTGGACTGCTGAATCATTGATGCTTAGTCTGGTAAATTGGACATAATATAATACAAATAGAAGCTTGTGCACCATCAAGAATTGAACTGATGATGTCTTTTATATTTTGATTTAATGAACTGAAATCGAACTTAGGTTACAAACAGAATGCAAAATTGTTATTTTAATATAAATGAATCAAATGTCAGTTTGTGAACACTAGTACGTCATTCAAAATACCATAGTTCTCTGATTTTATCTATGAAGCCAAACATCAATACACATAATAAATGGAAACATATTTTTAAGTTATCTGAGTACAATGTGGTGGGCGTTTTAAGATTCTGATGGCTGTAAAAAATAAATATTCAAATTAATCCAAATGAATTATAGAATTAGAATTTGTACTAAACTTCTGCTTATCAGTTGGCTGATTATAATACAGAATGTTAAATACATACTACATAGCATGTTTACATCAGACATTATAGTACAATATAGTAAACATAATCACCATGTTATACAGCAGTGGATAAAATACTGTTACAAAAAAATCAATAAAAATCATGGCTTGTCACACTGCTAAATGTTATACTGAGCCTTTGGGTCCCTCTTTTGGTGAACACATAACATGAATGCATTTTTAATGCAGATTTTGAATCAGTTCCACTGGGACTTTCACAGACTTTCAACATCATTTTTAAATCATTTATTTCTATAAAATAAAACTTAAAATAATGCAATCACAAAAATTCAAGATGAAGATACAGAATCATATTTCTATAATATCTATTGTTTGTATTGTAGGTGAGGCTTCAGGTGGGACTATATGTCATATACCTGCTGGACTGGCTGAGTGTTTTTAGTAGAGAGCAGCTGCTCATCCTACGACTTGAGGATCATGCTGCCAACCGAAAAATCACTATGCGGAGGGTCTTTGAATTTCTACAGTTGGGTGAGTTAGTTTTCATGCTTCCATTTACCTGTTACAGTAACCTGTTTGTTTAACCTCTGAAATCTTCAGAAATGCAAATACGTGTAAGAATCTGTTATATCACTGACTGGGTTTCATCGACAGGACCTCTTACTCTGCAGAAGGAAGCAGACATCACAAAGAGCCCCGCCTCCAACACCAGACGACCAGCCAATCGAAATCTTGGCCCAATGCTGCCCGTAACAAAGGAGATCCTGCAAAGCTTCTACGAGCCTTTTAACCAACGCCTGGCCCGAGTGCTAAGGGACCCTGCCTTTCTGTGGATGTAGCTCTAAAGAAGAGGGAATGTATTATTGTAATAAAAAATTCACACAAATTAAATTCATATTTAAAACTGATTTGTTAGGTCAATCCTGGGTGGCTGGTATCACCTTTGGCTAGAATTCAAATTTAAGAAAATATTTTCAGTTCTACTCAATTATATAGTGATACCACTGACTTTATTTTTATTATTCTTTCCTTGGTTATTTGGTGCTGGACACGTTCATTATTGCACTTTGACTTTGTGAGAGTATTTGGTGTGGATGACCACTGAGAAATTAATAGACAATTTATTTAAGGTATTTGTTATACGACCTTGGAAGCCAAGGTGTTTCTACAAATTGAAAGGATACAGAAATAGAAAAGGTAGTGACGAAAAATGAATATACACTCAACAAACCACAATTAACAAAAAAGTGTCAGTGTTTTAGAGTTTAGCTCTGAGGAGAATGTGAATGAATCTATTCACTAGGACCTAGTGTTGCTAGAAGATGTGGAGCTGTAATACAGTATAAAGGACAATATAAAGGGTCGTGGAAAATGAGCACAAAAGCCATTCTGGACGTTAAACTGGGTAAATGAAACCTGATGTCACTGTAATGTAATTTTAATGTTTGAATCTGTTTTTGTGACTGGACAGAGGGCAATAATAGATTAACTCCATCTTAATTCAACTTTGATATCTTCTGACTGAATTGCAATAAATATTGTTTTTTTTATATTTGCTTCTCTAAAACCCAATTTGTCTGGAGAAATGGTGATGGTAAATAAATGAAGTTAGATAAAAATAGATTGAATGTATTTTTATGTAACAAGCAATGATTATAGGCTATACATGGATACTAATATTAATAAAATATTTTTTCTAAGATTGTCAAGTCAGTAGCTTACCATATTTTATCACTCATATGTTGCATTATAAATGTCCATGTACAAATATTAAATGAAGACTGAATGTTCAGTATGTTTATAATTCTGAAATAATGAAATATGCTTTCGGTAATTTAGGCTGTATGCTGCTCCAATGAGAATCATAGAAGTGATAAATATTATACTTCATGTCCTCGGAGTGAGGGAAAATCAGTTAACTTTAGCCATGTCCCAACTGGCCAACTTTGCGGGTTTTTTTATACGGTTTAGTGACGTAATGACGCATAGACTAAACTATCACTGTGGTAATGCTAACTGCAAAAGTGAGGTCGTGGCCGCAAGGGCGGCGCTCGTGAATAATTTGGCCTTAAATTGAGGACTAAACATGTCTATGAGCTTCAGGGCATTAGATGGACATACAATAGTGCTTTCGCGAGTACCTTGTACTCGGACCTTCTACTCATTTGACGAATTGCTTTCAGAATAGGGTAAACCTATACTCTGATGCTGCGTCGGTTTTCACTAGCTAACGTTAAACTAAACATGCGACGGTAAGTAAGATTAAAAGGCATTGTCTGATTTAGAGTTAGAGTTAACCACAACTTAAATGTCAGTCAGCTCGTCTCACATATTGCTTAAGAAGTTTTGGAGTCGATTTCTCCGAAGGACGAACATGAACTTACTGCGTCGGTGAGTAAATAAAAAATAATACATTTTTATTATTGATTAGCTTTACTGAGAATGCGACACAGACACACACTCACACACACACACACACACACACACACACACACATATATATATATATATATATATATATATATATATATATGTGTGTGTGTATGTATATCAGT
>JAUYWG010000053.1:7824449-7904280 GCA_034779775.1 Enteromius afrohamiltoni
GAAAAAGACTTTGAGTTTCTTTATCAAAAATTGAAGTTGGATTTATGTTATGTCACAATAAATGTTCGAGAAACACTTACCTACTTGTCTGTATTCCCTGAGCGTGACAGCTGACAGGGGAAAAAAAGTCATTTAAATGTTTAAAAACAGATCAAAGTTGAAGTGAATCATTTCTTGTGTGTCTCTAGCACAGTGAAATTGGCTGTAAAACAATGACTGTTTTCAAACAGGTTTCCTCAAACATTTGCCCATCTGACATTGGTCAGCAAAACAGACAGTCCCTAAACCCAAACCATTGGTTGAGCCACACTGTAAAAAAAAAAAATATATTTCAATGCTAAAAACCTTTTAAAATGCTAGAGTAAACACCTGTTAAAAGGTTAATGGTAAATTCCTGTAAAATTTACAGGGAAAAACCCTAAACAGACATTTCCTGAATTCCCTGCATTGCATTTTAAATTTTGTTTGAGTTTGTTGTTTCTTCTTTGAAATAACTATGAATAACTTGGAATAACTGCTTTTTCTTAGGTTTTTTTTGTTTCAGTTATGATAATGTTTTACGTTACATGTAATGTTGTTAAATTTATGTTTATTGCATATTTCAGTTTAATAATTCTTACCATGATGGTGTTTCGTGCTTGTGTGAATGACTCTGAGCACCTTCTATATACAGTATGTTACTATATTAAAAGTGCTTGTGATGGGATTTGGTTCGTCATGTGACTTTCTCATCACCAACTGCTTTTGGTGGTTATTAATGTATTTCAAAGGTACAAAATAGATTTCACTGCTTTAATAGGTTTGTATTTTAATGTTATATCAGTTATTATGGTTTATTATCAGAAATTACAGCATTTAACTTTAAAGTTAACTTAAAACCGTAAAACAGAAAATATTGTTACCGTATCTAAAGCTAAAAAACACTTTAGCTTTAAATGCAGCTGAGAATACTACACTTAATCAGTCACTAAAAGCATATTCAGCCAACATATTTAATAAACAAACATGCAAGGGAATGTCAGGAACTTTGGGAATGGCAGGCATTTGGTTTGTGTGGAAATAAGTAGTTTCCATGTGGCTTAGTCATAGTCAAACAAAGTTCATTTAACTGTAGATTCACTGAAACTGGTTCAATCAAGGTTAAAAACACTGGTCACATTAACCATCAACCACACTCACATTTACACTTGAGTTGCTATGAATGCAGCCACATGAGCGGCTCTACAGGAACTTGCATGTCTTTTTCTTTATTGTTTGTGCTTCCAGATGCTCGATACACCTGAGCCTATAAAATGGAGTGCGTTGTGCCAGTAATTTCTGTTTCACTTCTCCACACACACACGCACAAACAAGTACACACAGCACCATAATTGGCTCCCACTCCCTTACCGGCTCCGACTCTGTACCCCTAACCCCCACCCCACCCTTTACAGGCCCATAAAAGCACATCTGGAAAGGCACTCTTCTCCTTTCCCCCCTCTCCATCTCTCTCTCTCTCTCTTGCTCCCTCATTCAGCCGACAAGACGAACACCACAAAAAGAGCCTCTCACAAGCAGCTACAAACACAGAAATAACACTGTCAGCCTAAGTGAGACATCCTAATGAGCCATCACCACAAAGAAACAGGCGAAGGGAGGGTTATGGGAAAAAACATACGCATACAGATAGTGTTAGCCACGATGACCGCACTGGATCTTCTGAGGTGTGATTTCATGAAGTACCGTGAGATCCACCCACTGTAGTAAAGGCAGTTTTGGCTCTTTCATACTGTGTAGTTCAAATAAAGTGCTTTAAGGGTATAGCTAAAGGACTAGTCGGTCTGCTATTGGACATTTCCTAGTTTTGTCCATTTTATATATATATTTATATTGATTTAAGCAATTTTGAGCGTGGGGCGGTCAGTCTGCTCAGTTACTGGGATTTTCATGCACAACTATTTCTAGAGTTTCCAAAGAATGGTGTGAAAAGGGAAAAACATCCAGTAGAGATGCTAGAGGCTGATAGCAGATCAACTTTGACTGAAATAACCACTCGTTACAACTGAGGTATGCAGCAAAGCATTTGTGAAGACACAAAACGCACAACCTTGAGGCGGCTGGGCTAACACAACAGCAGAAGACTCCACCCGGTACCACTCATGTCCACTACAAATAGGAAAAAGAGGCTACAATTTGCACAAGCTCACCAAAATTGGACAGTTGAAGACTGGAAAAATGTTGCCTGGTCTGATGAGTCTCGATTTCCGTTGAGGCATTCAAATGGTAGAGTCAGAATTTGGCATAAACAGAATGAGAACATGGATCCATCATGCCTTGTTACCACTGTGCAGGCTGGTGATGGTGGTGTAATGGTGTGGGGCATGTTTTCTTGGCACATTTTAGGCCCCTTAGTGCCAATTGGGGATCGTTTAAATGCCACGGACTACCTGAGCATTGTTTCTGACCATGTCCATCCCTTTATGACCAACATGTACCCATCCTCTGATGGCTACTTCCAGCAGGATAAAGCACCATGTCACAAAGCTTGAATCATTTCAAATTGGTTTCTTGAACATGACAATAATTTCACTGTACTAAAATGGCCCCCAAAGTCACCAGATCTCAACCCAATAGAGCATCTTTGGGAGGTGCTGGAATGGGAGCTTCGTGCCCTGGATGTACATCCCACAATATCTCCAAAAATTATTATGATATTAAGTAAAGATCATTTTTCATGAATTCATGGGGTTGCTAAATATTTTTTTATCTCTTATGCTCATTAAGGATGTATTTACTTGAGGTTAACAGTGATAGGAAACAGTAATACTATGAAATATTAATATAAATAAAACATTTTTTTTTTATATATATATATATATACAGTGGGGCAAAAAAGTATTTAGTCAACCACCAATTGTGCGGGTTCTTCCACTTAAAAAGATGAGAGAGACCTGTAATTTTGAATGAATGAAATGAAAAAAGAAAAATTCAGAAAAATCACATTGTAGGATTTTTTTAAAAATCTTGTCTGTTTGTAGGTAAACAAATACTTATTTTACCAAGGAATTTACCAATGAATTCATTAAAAGAGTACAATGTTTTTTTCTGGGGTTATTTCCCCTCATTTTGTCTCTCAAAGTTGAAGTATACCTATGATTAAAATTACAGGCCTCTCTCATCTTTTTAAGTGGGAGAACTTGCACAATTGCTTGCTGACTAAATACTTTTTTTGCCCCACTGTATATATGTATATTAAAATATATTCAAATGTAATTTATTCCTATGATGCAAAGCAGCATCATTACTCCAGACTTCAGTTTCACACGATCCTTCAGAAACAATTTTAACATGCTGATTTGCTGCTCAAGAAAAATCGTATTATTAGCGATGTTGAAAACAGTTGTGCTGCTTTATATGTCTGTGAAAACTTAATGCTTGTCAAGATTCTTTGATGAAAAGAAAATGTATTTTAAACAATACATTTCGCATGAACTCAAATCAGAAATGTATTTACATGCACTTCGAAGTACATTTTGTGATATATTTTGACATTTAAATGTGAAAATGTTTAAAACATATCTTTAGCATACTTGTAACAAATTTAGGCCAGAATATTTTTTTTTGGCATATGGGTTGCGTGCGTCTACTTTCTACAGGACTGTTATAAGGACCAGATGCCTTTTCCAATATAGCGATTTGCTCTTTTAATCAAGGCAGGATTTCCTTTTTTACAGCATTGCAATTTCTTCAGTTCATATTTCAGCAAATGGCATGTCGTGTCCTCATACCATCTCTGACATACACATATGTACTTGAACCATATGTGATGTTTCTGACTCTATGTTTATCCACTCGTGCTTTGGCTCGTGGGAAATCGGAAACAACCCGCTGGGCTCAGCTCATCCACCTCAGCAAACGAAGGCTGTTCTTACTTCATATCGCAGTATTACGCATTCTTTGTGTGTGAAAAACAGCTTGAACTATCTCCGGCACTGGGACTATAACTATATTTACATTTAATGAGAGCCTCTGTGGCAGAGTAATGGTTGGTTGGGTTATGGGGTACGGCACTAGAAGGAGGAATCGGTTTAGAGGAAAGAAAGGAGTGACTTGCTATGTTAATTCATTGAGATATCTCTCCACAGATAAGCTGACACAGTCTGATTCAGTCTGGCTACGATCATTCGCTCTCTGTTTTCCAACGGATTCAGGCACAGGACCAGAAAGAAAATAAAACAAGCCACAAGAATCTCCTGGCTGCGTTCTCTACTCCCTTTTTTTTGCTCTACGACTTCTTTAGAGAAAGAGAGAGAGAGGGGGGTGACGAAGGGGAGTAGGAAAAAAGACGCCAGCATTTTTTATTCTCATTTTTAATGAAGTCTTGAGAAATGGGAGGCATTGCAGCACGGGTTGAGTTTCACTTTTGGGCCCATGCCTCTTAAGCAGGAACATATGCGGCTCCTGGGCCCGAGCACTCAGGTTACCAGGGGGGCATTAAAACGTCGAGCAAGAGAAAGAGAGAGACAGGGTAATACAGAGGGAGACAAGCAAAGAAGATTAAGAAAGAATGTGTGCGTATTTGTGTGTTAAAAGTGAGAAGGAGAGAGTGCGAGAGAGAAATCAGCAGAGAGGGAGAGCGGGAAACGGGTGGGTAGTTCTGCGGTAGGTAAATAGAGTTCTGACCCAAGCCCAGTCATTGGAACAGCAGGCCTTCTGCTCCATGGGATTTTCTCTGGGTTTTGTTTTGTGTTTTTTTCAGGTTGAAGGGGGGAAAGGGGAGATGGGGGGCTGCTATTAACGATCACCATCGTTTTTCTAATTAGAGCTTTGGGGAATATTTTCTTAAGGACTGTCGACCCTCCCTGAAGGGCTCCCAGGAGAGGGAGTGTGTGTCTGTGAGTGTGTGTGTGTGTGTGTGTGTGTGTCTGGTGGAAGGAAAGGGGGAAAAGAGATGGTGAATATGTACTTGCAAATGTGTACTTGTGTGTTTACATGTGTATAAATATATATTTATTTTTATGATTTTTTTTTTTATGATTACATATTAGATATAAATATTGCATATTAGACTAAATATACTTTTTTTATATAGTAATATAGTTTTTGTGTAAATTATATATGTACATGTACTGTGTATATTTATGTATACACACATACAGTATGTATTTTTAATACATTTCTATATTTATATTCATATATATATTTATATATTATATAATTCTTTAATATATGAACATTTAATAAATATATACATATGTGTGTTTATATTTATTTATATATATATATATATATATATATATATATATACATAAAAAAATATATACAGTATACAATTTTGGATGCTATTAATTGTGATTAATCATTTGACTGCACTAATACACACACACACATATACTGTACATATAAACACACACAAGACAAACACACAATTTATATATTTGTATTTTTTCAAAAAAATATATTCAATAATAATTTTATTTGATTTAATATGTATCAGATACATATCTATACATGTTTATGTATAAGTGTGTGTGTATAAAATATACATACACGTATTGTACATAGCTGTATTTATGTATTAAAATACAATTATATAATTTTTAAATAATAAATATTCTCTTATGCTTGTTTTAAGCATGTAATGTCTTTTGCAGTATTATTTTAACTGAAGTTAGTCTTGTACAACTCAAAACTTATTGAGCACACATGGAGCTTAGTCATACTTTCAAGAGGATGACACACTCTCTCATCCATCTCATTCATACTTCAGATGTAAAAGCACACTCTCTCCCCCGTCACACACGCACATACTGTTAGTTCATTAGGTTTTGATGGTTAAGATCCTCACTCCTTGTGTTCTCGAAGTCGAGGAGCAAAGGAAAATTTTCTTTTCTCTTTTCTTCCTTTTCCAAACCTTCTTTTCTTCTCATTTTCTCCTTGTGCTGTTTCTTTTCAGCGAGTCTGCTGCTCTTGTCTTGGCTTTGATCCCCCCCACCCCCCATTTGTGGGCCTCTACTGAGCTCAGTGGAGCGGTTTCCTGAGTCTGCCTAGATTAATGAGTGTGTGTGTGTGTGCACTTAAGAGTGCATGAAAAAAAAAAGAGTGGGAGAGAATGAGAGAGAGTTTGAGTCAGTGTGTGTGTGAGTGTGTGGTTCTCTTTTGGCTTTCCAGAGACCGCACATTATTTTTGTGAGGGTTTTTTATCTTCAAAGTCACTGTATCCACAAAGTGCCTGTGTTTGCCTTGCTCGCTCGCCATTTTGAAACATTCGCAATCACAGGGCTGTTGTGGACATGACGGCAATCTTGCTTCCACAGTAAAAAAGCAACACGACCATACTCATGCATACACACATAAACCAACACACGCTCACAGAAGGCCAGTTTGGAAGAGGAGGTGTTTGAGTAAACAGTGTTAGTCCATAAAGTTGTTGCTTTGTGTTTATGGATACACGTTCCATCCAAATAAATCCAGAGCGCCTATCAGATGCAAAACCCGTAATCAGATTCTGAAATGAATTGCAAACTGCTAAAAATAACTTTTCTTATTGGAGCCATGTGTGGATTTGATTGGGGGGGGTATTGCTGTGGTGGGTTGTAGTGAGTTGTAGTATGAATCAACCCGCTGGAAAAAAAAACTGTTTGTCTTTTCTGAGATAATATGGCCACGTGAGGCATGTTTATTTATTCTCACAACTTAGTGTGTGTATGTTAATACACATACACACACTGAACACATGATTATACAAACACAGGCATGTCGTGTAACGGATCTTTTTTATCTACATGTAAATTTATAACCTTAAAAAAAATTATTAAAATGTTGATTTGCAATCAAATTATCACAAAATAAAGGAGTAGAGCTATATTTTACAACATTAACTCCTTATTTAATGCCTAGCTACCAAAATAAATACATATGCATTAAATATTGATTGAACATGAGAACAGTAACACAACCCAATAAAATATATATATAAAAACGATATCTGATTAATGTACATCTACGCTACAGTCTCTTTATTGCAAGCCAAAAACTTACTGGAAAGATTTGAGTCGGTTTGATGAACTTCATGACATTTCAAATATAGAAGTTATTGCTTTACTGTGACTGAAAAAAGCTGTTACGATGTGTGTGTGTGTGTGTGCCTTTACAAGCCTTTAAGGAGGAAAACTGTGTGCCAGGTGTTTCTGATTAGGACCCATATCAGAAAAGCCAGAGGAGGGGGGAGTAATGGTGCAAAGGAGTCCAAAACTCTCCCTTTTAACTCTGTAGCCCATAGATCAAACTCCAGCCGGCTCCCCTGATAGGCTCATAAATACCTCCTCCAAACTCTCATCCCTTATCATACTGTTATTTCTACACTGATTGCAGTGGTTACATGGAAAAGGCCTGATATGTGTCACACTGTGACAGCGCTGACGCATATCCTCAACAGAGAGTGTGTGTGTGTTTGGAAGAGGATTTGATGAACCACAGTGTGTGTGAGGAACATGATGGTTGAGTTACAGAGTTCTGGGTCACTCGTGTAATTTTTTAAACGTTCTGTTCGGTAATCCTTGTATCTTAATTAGGAGACAAATATGGACAAATATACACTGGGACATATTAAAAATGACAAATTACTCACTATTAAATGATATGTGTGGCATATGAGTTTGTGCACCAGTAGAACTGATGAACTTGAACTGTATTTGAAGTGAGATAAAACATTTCATTTGAACTGAATTCAAATACAGATAAACTGTGGAATTTTTAATAACGAATTACCAAGAATATATTTCCATACACTGAGAAAAATTGATAGAAAACACAAAAGTTACTGTTACTTTTCTGCTATGACATTTGCTGTTGAGTGTACAGACATTTCCTTCAACCAACACAAAAAAACCCATAAAACATAATTCAGAATATGTGGAAAAACATCTTTTGATGTTTGAACAAAAATGTGATGTTAACACAGTACATTGGACCAAGTTTTATAGACTATACATTTATTTATTATACATTTATATAATAAATTACCTTTGATTTTATTGGCTGTGATGAAATAACAAATAATTTCCCATTTCTCTATTTTACCCTCAATTAACATAATGAATTGCACGTTTAAGTATAATTTTGTATATTAAAATGTTATTTTCATTTAAGTCATATATCATGTAAGCTGATTTAATTCAATTTAATTTCTGTGTGTAGCTGGGTTCAATTTAATGATCAAATTTGAATTAAATGATGTATAAATAAAGTGGACATTTGTACATTCAAAATGTTATTTTCATTTAAGTAACTGTTTAAACAGTCATGTAAGTGACTTAATGCTTGACACTTGCGCTCTGTTGTACCAGAATAGGTAATGTGTGTGTGTGAGTGTGTCTGTGTTTGTTTGTCTGTATGGACTTCTGTGTGGTTTTGGGAAGCAGCATTGATTTGTGACACTGAGTTAGAGTCAGGGGCAGAACAGCGCATTGTAACTCTGTAACTGCTTATTTGATAAGAACTCGTCCGTCTGGAAGGAAAATAAACAGTTGAGCGGTCTGTTGCTCAGCCTTCAGAAAGGAGCTGTTACTAGAGCACAACACAATATTTACATCACTGTTTACATTATATTACACACCCCTCTCTTTTTCTCTCACTTCCTTTCTGTCCCTCTGATCTCTCTCTCTTTCGCTCTCTTTCTGTCTCTCTAAGAAGAAATGTATTATCTAACTGTGGCCTTTTGTAAAGTCAGTATAAAATCAACAAGATGTGTTGCATAAGCTGTTTCATATTGAATTTAACTTATGTTTGTGCAGTCCTTGCAAGGTAGTCCTAATCATGGATGAATGATGCATATTAGTTAGTTATATTTGTGAATCAAAAGTTTTGTTTGTTTAGAATTGTTGCATAGTTTTTTCACCCTCTTTTGTGTAAACACAGGTTTTGAAAGAATTTTGACGATTTTATTGATGAATCAACGATCTATCCTATAATGTATGCCAAATAAATTAAAAAATGAAACATTAATGGATTGCTCAGGAACTAAAAACATTAAATTACTTATGATTCACATTACTTATACTAGGTATTAAAAAAGACTAACTGATAAGATCAGATTTGTTCAGATCTAACTGCTAATGCCGCTATTTGACAAAACACAGTAGGGTAATTGGCAGCATAAGAACATGTGAATGTTATTGTAAGAGCTTTACTTGGGGAAAAAATCCACCAAAATTACTATTGTAAATGTAAACATAATCAGTGAGAATGATAGCAAACAAAGATATTGTCATTATCTGTGATATGGTCGAAAAAGGGCTGTGTGGATAGCAAAACTAAATTGGTACTAAGACTGAGCCCTGTGGGACCTCACAAGTTAAGAGAATTGATGAGAAACAAATAATTCCAGTGACAATGTAATCAGTCAAAATGTTTTTCTAGGAAGTGTTTTAGGCTATTCTGCCAGTCTCTAATAGTCTCTGTATGTTCATTAAACGCTTTTAGCGCATGTGTGCGCAAGGAAAAAGTGAAAGTCATAAAGAGGGAATGTAAGAGAAATGGGATTTAGTTTCCATGAGTTTATTTATGATGGTGACTTTGTGCTGTTCAGTGTAACCCTGCCTCTGGCTATAAGTGTCAGATAGAGATCAGAGGGGCTCTTATCAGTCAAGTTGCTCTGGAATGGTCAGACTGTTCTACAATGCAGGGCCTCGGGAAGTCGTGCCGAGATGTTATTATGATGGCATTTCACTGAGTTCTGTGCCAAGATTTAACTATCTCAACATAAAGGAACATTCACAATTCATACATATTCAAAACAGACTCTAAATAGGCAGATTACCTACAAACTGTAACTCCATCTCTGAAAAACAACATTAAAACACTCACTTGTGCATATTCCATTACAAGCCAAAGCACCCCTCGTGTACATTTATAAAATAAACAGTCTGCGAGCTCCCTGGGTGCATATGGCCGGCACTTAGATTGAATGCTTTGTCAAGAAGGTAATTTCGCATGCGTGTGAGCCATTGCTCCCAGGTTGTGTGTGAGGCTCTGTGAGAAGTCATTTTCCGAGCCTGTTATTTGTAGCGAGTGAGATCATGCTCCATTGCTGACACTGAACATAAAGAGGCATTGAGTAAAAAAGAAACCTAGTCCAAGAGTTAGAGGTACACACACACGTACGAAGAGAGGTAGATTTACAGAGGTCTGCGCACACACTCGCTCAGGTACACAACCATACACACAGACACAAGGCTACGTTTATTCACCGAGGAGGACACACATACTGGGAGTGGACCGTCGGTGTAGTGGAGAACCAGAGGACCGTGGGGACTATCGTTTTCCTCGTTAATTATGACCGTCTGGCAAGCCCAGGGTCCAGGAAGTGCGAAGGGGGGAGGAATGGAGAAAGAGTGAGGGTAAGACAGGGAGGGGCGGCACAGGAGAGACAGGAATCAAGATAGAGAGCTCTGTGTAGGAGGCAGGGAATGTGGACGATAAAACCAGGTGTGTCAGTGGAAAAGGTTAGAAGACACCTTAAATCTCCAGCATGTGTCGTCTTTGCTCCCCTCTAATGCCTTCTGCAGTCCACCTTAAATCTTTTAGACTGCACCCTCCCCAGACAGCCAACCTGGAAACCAGACTTCTTCCATCACGGGATAAACATTATTCTTCTATCACAGCCCCTCCACACTGAACACCTTCTTTTATTGTTCAAAGATAGGTTATTTCTTCTTTATTAGCCTAAAAATGATCATGTTGTTCCAAAATGGTATGATTTTCTGTCAAACACAAAAGAAATTCTGAAGAATGTTGCTGGTTTTGTCTATATAATGAAAGTCAACAGGGTCCAAAATTATTATTTTTATTTAAATCAAGATGTGTTTTTAATCCTCTTTGTTTGTTTGTTGTTTATGTATGTGTGTATTTGTAGAGCAAGTGCTATATATACATAATGTTTTTTACATTTTTTATTCTTTATTGTATGTTTTCATTTTTTCATTTTAGTTTGAGTTTAATGTGCTTTTGTCATTTTTATGTGTTTGTTTAATGTCAATTTAGTGCTGCTTTTAATTTTAGTTCTTTAACTTAAACTAATCTCAGTTAGTTGCAAAGAAAATGTTTTTGAAGTTTTAAAGTGTTATTTTTAACGATTTCTTGTATAAAATTGAGCAACATTATTGCTCATAATAAAAAATAACCCATAAAAACACAGTAGGAGACACAATAACAAATGCGTACCACTTGATGAACGCAACATAAAAAAGCTAAAACTGCATCATTATTTTTTGCAACCAGGCTGCAAATGAAGACAACACCTTTCCGTAAAAAAAAAAAAAAAATCCAGAGGTCATTAAAACCAGGTTAAGTCCAGGCCAGACCAGGTCAGGGTTATTCCGAAATGCTCCCCCCATTCCTCTTCTTCGAGTCTAGTGGAGCGACACTGGGATTTGAACGGCTCCAGGTCCAATTACTGCAGTCAGCCGCATCTGGAGCAAGTTAACAGGCCGATCCAATCCAACCGCGCCACGGCAATACACGCCCCAGTTTTGACGACACAAGGAATAATAACAATAAAAGCATATCGCACACACACATAAACTCTCCCATCCAGAAAAATAATAACAGCAATAATACAGCAGGAAATGAAGAGTCACAGAGGCCAGGGCACAGGATCACAGAGCTTTGCGCAGGCCGTATTGTGTACGTATCAGCATGAAATGGGGTTTCGTGAAATGTTTCGCTGAGAGGATTGTGATTTATATGTTTTAGTAGTGTGCATGCAAGAACATTTGTACAATAAGTTCAAATAATTGTTTTCATGGTACGTTCACACAAAGGATGATATCTATAATTTTAACTATAAAGTTGAAATAATCATAATTGTTGTAAAGAAACCAAGGACTGTAAATATAATTAGGATTAGAACTATAAAGTTTAAATAATTGCTATAAAGATTAAGTGTGTAAGTGTTTAGGGCAAGAGTTAAAGAGTGTTGTTTAAGCACTCAGTGTACTAGACACTGTGAGCAACCCATTCTAAGTTTTGTCACACTGAGGAAGTGACACAGCTGCTAAGGTCAGCGGTAGACATGGTGCCTGGGGGTCGTTGTCATGGCACCCGTGTCGAGTAATAAGGTTAGACCCTGAGACTATTAGCATTCCTCCAAAGGCACACGTGTGCACACATGCACACTTCACAAACGCACACAATTAAATACTTCTAGACTCGCCTCACTGCAAGTGCTGTTCCACAACTACACAAATACAAGACACACACACACACATTTATTAGACAAAATCGTCTTACATAGCAGTACTTTAAGCAACGAGTGTGAAAAGCCTTAGGCCACAAGAGCCCTGCTATTTAAACGCATCCACTATAATCACCGCAGTCATCTACATATCAATCTGTTGGTCTTTATTATGAAGTTGTGAAGTTGATGGAGGTACTGGTGAGTGAGAGAGCAATACATGCTGGGAGTAATGCATGCTGGGCCAGAGGCATTTTGGGAGGCAGCTCCCCTACAGGCTTGGCCTCTGAAATAGCAGCATAGTTAATGGCCCTTTCATGGCTGGGCCACAAAGGCTTTTGTCTGTGCCTAATTCAGCCTATGGTGCACAGGGCAATGAGGGAAAATGGCACCCAGGACTTGAAATCCTTCCTGTACCTCTCTCTCTCTCTCTCTCTCTCTCTCTCTTTGGGATAAAATACTTTTTGCAGGTCTTACAAAAAAACTTTTTAATATTACAGTCAAAGTAAAGGAAACGTTTGACCTCCAAGCTATTTTATTTGGTTAAAATGTCCGCATCTTCAGGCCAATCAAGATTTAGATAAATGTTTTTCTTCTTTGGAACAGATTTAGATAAATGTATCATTATATCGCAGTGAATGAGTGCTGTCAGAGATCACAATAATCCACACAACACCAGTGAACCAAAAGCGGTTTGTTTGTAATGAACAAAAGCATTATTAAAATGCTTTAACCTCAAACTGTTGATTAATATAAAATACTTTTTCACTTTCCCCAGTGACAAAGTTGTCTCATCTGAACCAGTAGAGATATATTCACAGATCAAATATTGTTTACTAGTGAAAAAAGTCTGTTCTTTGTGGATATTGGTGTGAGATAATTACAGGGGATGAACTTTTTCCACTGAAGGAAGTGTTATTGGATTATGACTCATATTTTGGCCAGACGTGACATTTTAAATTTAAAATCCTAATGATGTGTTTTGTGTCTTACAAACACACAGATATTCACTACACAAGACATTAACTAATGGACTAGAGTTGTGTTGAGTGTTGTGGTGTTTTTATTATTTGTTTGGACTCCGACATTCTGACGGATTCACTGCAGATGATCCATTGGTATGTAAGAGAAGTTAATTTTAATTTTATTTTGATAAAGAGAAAGAATCCACATCCACACATTTGATGGCATTGGTGAAGAAAATTTCAACAAGTTAAAATTTTTTAGGTGAACTATTTCTTTAAAAAATAAGCAGCGTACTATTATCATTTATATTGGTAATACAGGAAAAAAAACATTACATATGACTAATAAATACATAGTATTTGTGTACACAGCAGCATATACAAATGATGTAATCCTTTGCATATGCAACCTCAGACCACAGATGCACCCACATTTATTTGCACTGCGACGGTGCCAAATGAAGCTGCACATGCCAAACGTGAACCATAAATTGCAGCATAACATACACACTTCCAAACATCCGTAACTCTATCGTCAGAGAGCCAAACCGGGTACATCACCTATAAACTTCACAAAAACCACAAAAGACAAGCCACAGCCATTCCTTATTAATGCTGCCTCTCAGTTGTGGAATTATTTGTGTAAAAACAGCAAACTAATTATACATTATCACAGATCACATAAGACATCGGTCGGATATCTCCTATGAAGTAACCTGAGACCAGTCTAGAAAATAGGGCAACAAGTCAAACTTGTCATCATTACACACCAAATTTTATTATACAGTAATGATACCTAATAATTTGAGCTTTTGATTGCTATTCATATCTGAATGTGTGTGAGTATATATAAATAGACTGTTGGGGGGGTACGCATTACAAGTAATGTGAGTTATGTAATAATATTACTTTTTCCAAGTAACTAGTAAAGTAACGCAATGCTTTTTAATTTTAGAGTAATATAACTGAGTAACTTTGTTTTCTTATTTATTGACTGACAAGTCTCCTGACATGTTGGGAGAAATCCGAAATACAGAGGCTTTGTGTGTGAATATAGAGTAGAGTAATGTGACTCTGCATTAGATCCTGTCACTCTCAAAAAACAGCTTCAGTTTTCATTAAAATGAATTAAAATAAACTTGTATCGAATATTTATAATCATTTAATTACACAAATGTATCTAATCCCATTTTATTAACCAATGTCTTTGTTGCTGACCTTTAATGATCCAGTTCAACCACACTTACAAGCAAAAATGACTTCAAAAACTACTGTGCTTTAGTGGTTTTTTTATTGCTTTCTTCTCCTGTATTCTACCGTACAGATGTGAATCTACTTTTTCTTCAACCTGAGGTTTATTTGTGACACTTTATTTGCTATAAATAGAACTTCTTATATTAAAAACAAACACTCAAGCTCTGCCATATTTAAAAAGTAACGTAATTAGTAATGCATTACTTTTAAAAGTAACTTTCCCCAACACTACACACATATATATATATATATATATATATATATATATATATATGTGTGTGTGTATGTATATCAGTAGGCTCTTTTGTTCTCCATGTTTTTGATCAGAGATTGGTCTGAATGAAAGTATTTTACGATTTTAAACGTAGTTGTGCAATATCCTCACTAGAGGGCAGAATAGGCTGATTTAAAATAGTGGAGTTTAGCAGCAGAACCTGAAAACGAAACATAACTTTGTGACCCTGGACCACAAAAACAGCCATAAAGATCAGTTTTTTTTTAATTGAATTGAATTTAATAATTTGGTTGAGATACAACTATTTGAAAATTAGGAATCTGAGGGTGTAAAAAAATAATATATTGAGAAAATCTTTAAATCTGTCCAAAATAAGTTCTTAGCAATGTGTGTTATGATGCATGTGTTATGACTGTGTTAGGCTCAGTGTGAAGGGACGAAAATATCATAATAGCTCAATAAAAAAAGTAATAGAAGGTCCCCACATTGAAATTTTGTGAGAAAAAAAAAAAAAAACAGATTATCATAAGTTCATTAATCGAGGGGCTAAGATGACAAACTGTAACCCAGCTTTATTTAATAAATGAATACATTTGAGAGTAATTATATTAATTTAGAATGCTGAACTGTTTTTGGAAATAAGATTTTCTTTTTACTGCGTAGGCTGAGGTTTATTTGTTTCAAGAGTTCACACTTCCTCATCATTAATCGAACAGAATAAGTGTGTTTGGCATGCTGTCTGGGGAGAGGGCTGAGAGCTCGGCAGACTCCGAGCCCTAGGGATTTTAACCACTTGGCGGCGAGGGTTGGACAGAACTTGGCATTGGGCCTGAACACCGAGCTCCCCACATAGCTAAGGTCTGGAGAGCTTTTTGACAAAAGATTGATCTGAGCGGATGTAGGTTTTGAAAACGCTTTCGTACATGCTTCTCCCAAAATCATGTGTTGGTGTTTGTGCCAAAAAGCTGATAAACAAACCAGTCTTTGATCACTGTAATAAGTTTAAATAAGCGTTCACTGTATCATTGTGAGTGTCTGTTTCAAAAAGAGACGTGGAAGAATTCGGGGCACTCAGGGTCATGCTTTAAAGCCTCTGTGTCCTTTTGTCCCTCTTCGTTTTTTGCTCTTTTATGACCCTTGCACCAGTTCAGATTGTCCACTTTAAACAGTGATCTTATTTTCAGCTGCAGTTTTCTCCAGAGTCTGACCATTATTGATAATATTCATCATTGGTAACCAACAAATTTGCACAAAACTGGCTTAATTGAATTTCTTCATGATGAGCAACTTTAATCGGCCAATACAATGTTCTGTTAATATCTGTAAACGGTCGAGATGTATACTGTAAATCTGAAATGCTTTATAATACAATTCCTTGTGTTAGCAGAAATATCACGGAAATATCTGATGTTCACATAAAAAAATAGGGTTATTTATTATTTTGTTGAAAAACAATTAAGCAAAATTAAGCAATTCAACTTACACGGATACTGTGCTTCAGTAGGCAGGAATGTGTCCTAAAGACATAGAATAAAAGAAATCTTAACATCTATACTGGGTCAAAAACATTGTAAGCTTGCATGTTCCTCTGCAATAATGCAGCCCAGTACCCAGTAGTAAATTCACCATCGCTATGCAGAGGTTTTAATGTTCAGTCAGTTGACCTAAAAATGTCAGGTAATTCTTACATGGAGCTCTTTCTCTTTTCGGTTTTTCTATGCCGAGGAAATTAGGACTCCCGAAGATACATCAGCCGTGTTCACACCTCACCAATGTGTTTGAGTCCAGGCTATTGTAGGTGAGATTTTCTGATCTAAATAGTGTATGTCAGAACCTTCTCAGAGATGATCAAATCTTTAAATGCACATCTGGACAAGAACACAATGCAGTTTTGGTAAAGCATAGTCTGAAACCTTTTTTTATTTTTTATCATCAATATACCTCACAGCCTCTGAGATTTGACTCACGATGAGCTGGCCACACTCTGATGGAGTATGACATTGCAGACACACACCCCTCCACACACATTATTCATGGCTCTCTGCTCCATTTCCTCAAACACATTTCTCACTGTGTCTGCCTCCTTTTCACCTGCTCTTTGTAGAATCCTCCGAGAAATACAGGGGTGCTGTATTTCTGTGGGTGGATAGAGAGACAAGCGTGCGCATGACTCATCTCGTTGTTTGTCTTTAGCTGGAATCTCTCTGAGGGAAAAACATATTGTTTCAGGGAGATGGATTTCAGGTTTGGGCTCATATCTGGTTGACCAAAGGAATGTAGATAAAAGCGATATTTTTATTGGCTGCCTGGTGCTGTTATGGGGTATTTTGTCGCAGATAAGAACAGATAAGATGCTTTCTGTATTCTGATTTTGGTGGTAGAAGAATCTCAAATGAGGCATTTTGGGGATTTGACATCTTGTGGTGCCTGTTTGTTGCATTCAGCTTTGGAGCAGAATGTGGAAATACGTTCTCAAAAAAAAAGCACAAAACTGTCACTGGGGTGGTACACATTCAAACACTACTACTCTTAAGCACATGTATAAATAAGGTAAAAAGATGTACCTGCTTCTAGTAGCTTTCTACTTTTTTTACACCCCCCCCAAAAAAAAAAGAAAAAAATCTTCCATCTCTAATTTCGACAAAATACTATTATTTTCATATATGCGTTAATATATTTATTTTTATTATGTTTTAATAAATAATAAATATTTGTATTGGTTTGGATGCAGAGATGTTTGTTTATTTGTATTGTCGATATTGGTTTATAATATTGACCATTTAATGTAATATTAAATTTAATTGTGCATGCTCATTTCACATGTTTTTGCCTTTACAGTAGATTACCGTTTGCTGTTTTCATTTCTAACTGCAGCTCTCTAAATGATTACCTATTTTTCATACTGTTTTCTGTATAATGTTGTGATGGTTACATTGCTTTTAAAAAAGTAGTTTTTTTTATTTTGACTAGTTATTTTTATTTTACACTTTAGTTTGTAATATGTGGTATTAAGTTACTAATTTGTACCATTTAGGGGGTTAAGGTGCAAACATGTACCTTTCAGACGGCTGTGTAACTATAGCTACCTTTTTAAAATATCATTTTAGCTTCCTTAATGCAGAAAAGGTTTGTGAAGTTTTCAACACCTCTTGCCTGATTTCCATGTGCTATCATGCAGTGAAAGCACACAGACACTCACACATCGACACACCGATAAATACCACTTTCACCCTGCCCACAGTGGTAATTTAGGCTTGATGGAGAGGGCTGCAGGCTGCAGGGCATCCTTAGATGGATGATTGTGTGATCCATTCAGACAATAATGAGTATGAATTTGCTGCTTTGGCCGCTGTGGGGTAGAGAAGACAGCCAAGAGATGAGTTTGATTGGTTCAAAAGCACTCTTTGACTTCATAAAACTTCCTGATGTTCTTCAATCCTGTTCAATTTACTGAAGGACACCTATTCCCAAGCATGCTATTGACTTAAAGGCTTTCTACCCTTAAATAATGATTAATATAAAGATATGAAAATGTAGACGTGAGAACCCTACAAAGAAATGAATCAATGAAATGCTGGACTCATAACTTGATGCGCTGGAAATTGCTAGCAGATACGTCGCATGTGTTCACTGGCCATGACTTATTATTAATATAACATGTTTTGCATTTTATTGGTAAAGGCTAGCCTGGGCCCGCCCATACTTCCTTTGATGCTACATTCATTTCACGAGCAAAGTTAGTCTGGCCAAGCTGCCGTTTTAGAGCATTTCTGTTCCCAAAAAAGTGGGAACCAATGAGAAACGAGCTGTGATTCCATTGCAGCTTAATTCAGTGGTTTGCACTGATTTAAAGAGCCCTGTGATGTGTTAAGATCTCCAAATTAAAGCTCTAATACCACACAGATATATCTGTGATAGCATGTCTGCATGAATATCCTTATTTCATAAAGCTAAAACTCTGCCAGTGTAGATTAGCATTTGTTTCTTTAAAGGCCAGCACCGGTGATGTCATGACAGTTTAATCAAAACTTTTATTTTCATCTGAATCTCTTTGCAGAGATGAATATTCTTATAATAAATTATTCAAATGTGCTCCAAGAAAGTGGAGAAGTTAAAGCTGATGATTGAACTCTCTCTGCATAAATTGTGAGAAATTCTGTTTAGAAATCGCACAGGCATGTCATTCATTATTCATGACGTTGTGCAGCCTAAGAGGGGAAAAAAAAAACAGTGGACAATGAGTTTGTAGCTCACATGAAAGATATCTGAAGGCTTGTCATTTACACTGTGAGATAAGAAAAAAGATTTAAGTAAAACAGAGTAGTTTATTGTTCTGGGGTTATACAGAAACATCAGAATCTCAGAATCCAGTCTGTTATTAGCATTTTCACTTAGAAATGAATTGATTTATTTTCATTTTTAATCTCTATTAAGCATGTGTTTACACTTCTACTCTTCTCTTGGTTATTTTACTCTGGACCAAAAAAGTAAATGATACATCTAGTCCTACTTCGCTTAGAATTCACATTGACCATGTTCACATGCAACTAAATAAACCCTTAGTACTGTAATTGGATTGACTGCTCCATCAGACTGAATAGGTGGTGAATGGGACCTTTTCTAATCCAATCGAGAGGATGATGTAAACACTGGACTGAACTGAAAATCAAAACTCGAAGGACTTTGCATGTGAAGTGAGTTATGATTTGTGGAAGAAACTGTTGTTTTTGTAGAATGAAGTGTCATACATGACTGTCATGTATTAAATCATGACAATTCTTAAATCCTCTTTCCATCAGTCCTCACTTTATACTCTCATCCAAAGGTATGGGCAGTTTTACTGCTTGACAAAGCTTCATGCTCAAATTAAGTCCTGACCACGACCTGATCACTGTATTCATGTGTATGAATACATGTTGCACATATTTATGTCTAATTCAAGGACACACTGAACTGGGCAACATAGCTTGATTTTGTATAGACACAGTACAGACAAAACATAAAGTATAGGCTGCTCCATGCAGTTTTAATGATCGTGTGTTAAATCTCTCATGCATCATAAATGGATCTCATCTAAGCCGCACTTTAAAAAGGGGATATCATCAAAGACATAACATCTTTTTGAGTAATTAGAATCTGCATTGATTATTAAACTGCACCATGACTGACTGCTTCAGAAAGAGCCTTTTGATGTATAAAGAAGAGCTGATCTTTGCTTTGCTGTAAGTTTTATACAGCTGATCTTGTTGATGTCATAAAGTGATTGGGGAGCCTTAAGGGCATCATCGTTTGAATTTAAAGTCACTATGAATTGCCATTACAAAAATAATTTAGGAAATAAATGCAAGTTTGTATTTCCAAAATCTGATGTAAAAATGTTTTGTGAATGCACATACCTGTACGGAAATAGTGAGTATAGCTGATGATTGAGCAGTGACTGTACTGAGTGACAAAGTGTCTATTTGACTAACTCCATGTCTTTGCTGTATGTATGAGATGATAAGATGTAGGCTATTTAAAAACCTGAACATATGTTGGAAGGACGAGACCCCCAATATTTGTCATCTGAATAAATAGTGACCTTTTGTCTTTTTTTTTTTTTAACTTTGAATCCCACATCAAAACTTTAATTCTAATAAGGTCATAAGGTAGGTGGGAAATTAACCAAAATGACAATCCATAACAGAAAGCATTCTGACGTCAATAGATGTACAAATGTATAATTAGGTTTGTTATTCACAGAGCGGTAGCTGAGAAATTAATTGAAGCATTTACAGAATAATCCAGGCCGGTCAAACAGCTGGTACGTTTTCCTGTTTTGACACCATTTGCGTTTTTTAAATAACATGAGTTTTCCGGACACGTGCACATCCAGATGGTCTATACTCATGTGTGTTGGGTTTACTGAGGAGGATTGCGAAGAAGGAAAGAAACATAAGAAACGATCATCAGTATGAGAAATATTTGTCATTGTCATGCATTACAATGATTCATTGCCCATCTCCAAAAAATTGTATTCCCAACTGAAATCTAATCCTTACATATGAATAAAAGTTATTATACTAGGAAAACTTGGTTTCCTTGGAAAAGAAAAATCCAGTTTCAGCACTGAGCGTTTTAGAAAATTAAGCTTTAAGAGTTTTAATATTGTGCTTTAGGAAACAAAAAAAAAGAGATTTCTGGGAAATCTCTTTATTCAGGCACTTGCTCTTTCTAGCTAAGATTGTTCAGTATGTTTATAATAATTTATTTTGGTGCACTTATAATTACCAAACTTCCTGGGGTCCTTGAAGTATTAATGCATGATGCTATTTCAGCTGCTTCCTCTCTAGCCAGATACAGGACTCAACCCATTTGCATTCTTTTCTTCTTGTCCTTGTTCTACTTCTTTTTAAATTGCATTGACATTTTAAGAAAGCATTTCTACACGAGGCATGCAGTGCTTTTGCATTTGTAGGTCAGTGCAGTTAACATTGAAGCTTGCCAGAGAGTAAGGGTTTTATTTGTTCATAATTTACTTTATATCTCACAGATTTTTTTTTATGTTGTTAGCGGTATGATAATTCTGACCTTAGTTGTTACAAATACGTCTTTTTCTCAAAAAATCTCAAAAAATATCTTTATCTTTACAATTGCAACTTTCTGACAGGGACATTATATCTCACAATTACAACTGTTTTCTCACACATGCTATTTTTTTGTTTGTAGCTGCAAATCTCACCTTGCAATTTGTCATGTATTTTTATCATGTAATTTATATTGTAGAACAAAAATAGTTTACTTGTTTTACTTATATCCATCTGTTACTCATTTCTTCTATTTTTAGGACTACAATCTGAACCACTAATCAATCTTTAGTCATTAAATGAGTAAAGCATGGTGAAAATTGGAATATATTTGTGATGCTTGCACACATGCTTGTAATGATGCTTGGGCGTTAGCATGTCTGCCCACACTTCTGGCCTGTGATAAAACTGTGAGTCATTCATCACTGTCTTCTTGGAATGTAATCTCTGTCGTAACCCCTGTATTCCCTGTACATTCTGATGGGACCTGAAAGCATAAAAACAGAGAGCTACATTTTTTTTTTGTTACTTTTTAGTGATAGACTGTTGTGTGAAGTCCTTGTCATGAATGTCCATTTGCACATTAAGGCTTTATCAAAGATGATATACTTCTAAAAACATCAGAATACTTCACATCAGATGACCTCATATTAAGGGAAAAAGCTATTAAGGGCTCGCACAACATTCACAAAAGTAAAAAGCGTTTTGCAGCTTTTGGGATGACCTTTTACCTTTTCCACCTGGAATTGTATATATTTATTGTATATATTATTTATTTATTTTTGTATATAATTTAACGTTTAGTTAAAAGCTCTGTTACTGTATGAATAAATATCCAAACTTTATATCCATAAATATATATGTGTATATATGTTAAATATATTAGTAAAATACTAGCCTAGACTCCGTGACTTAGTCTGGCCAAGCTACCTTACTACCCTTCTTCTGGGAGGCGGGCTTAACCTGCGTCCATCAGATGCCTCTGAATACTACTGGATGAATCTACAACCAATCAGACCACCCATTCCGATGACGTATGCGTAGCGACGGAACCTGAAGCCACCGTAACCGTAGGAAAATGTCTTTACTTTACTTAGGAAGTATGGGTGGGCCCAGGCTAGTAAAATACTATACTTTTGGAAGTAGAAACTTTTTTTTTTTCTTTTTTTTTACATTAATTGCTTAATATGCCTGAATAATAATTGTTAATGTGCCTGCAGAAATAGACTGAGAGTCCAAACAGCTCAAGTAATTCATATTATGTGAAAAGATGTGTTTTGTAATCGGTACATTTATCAAGCCATTTTAAGCTTTAAGCCATTGCTCCTTGGGAAAAATTAGCTGTCTATTCATAATAAAGTAAAACAAGTAATCTTGTCTGAATCAGGAGAAAAATATTTACAGATCAAGCACCATTTACAAATGAAAACTTGACTAAAACATGTCAGTGTTATTTAATTTGAGAGGACAACAGGGTTTTATTGTTTATAATATTACCCATATTTTGATTATTTGGTTGATCATTGACTTTTATTTTGGCTAAAAGTGATGGACTGTCATAAAATTGCAGTAAAGATGGACCTGCTTCTTAGTAACACAACAGCTTTTCACTTCACAATACATTTACTGATTGGAGTCATGTGGATTATTGCGATGCTGATGTCATCGGGTGTTTGCGGAGGATCCAAGTGATGTAATGGCTAATTTCTCCAAATTTGTTCCAAAAAAATAAAAATAAAAACTGTATCAACAGCTTGGTATAATTACAATTTTTGTGTAGACAGATAAAGCATCTGTAACTCTCAAGCAGACAGCAGTGTGCAAACCAATAAAGATTCTGTGGCAGTCGCCTTCTAGAAACCAACAGCAAGTGAATTTCTGTTAGGCTTACATAGAGTTTCAGTAGGCATCAGTTTTTGTGCAGACCTTTTTGCCATTTAGTAAAAAAGGTGACTACACAAGAACAAAAGGCTAAAGAAAGAAGTAAAGACACAATAACTAACCTTCATCCGACTTGCAAATGCAATCTGTTGTGCTTGAGCTAAGGTACGACTTAATTTCCCAGTTCATGCCCGCAGCGTCACTTTAATTAACCTGTTCCATTCTCATTTTCTGAGAGTCTTTGCTATATTAGCATTAACCTCTGTGGAAATAGGAGACTGTGCATATATATTAATTAACTAATCAATGTGACGTTTTCAAGCATCTGTTTAGAAAGCAGGACATGAAGACGTTGTGCTTCTCATGACCTGAGGCTCAATTTTAAAGCTACATTTTAGTTGGCGGTGTCATTAAATGTTTGTTTTTTTAATTGAGTGTTACTTACATTTAATGTGATTTGAAGCAGATTAATTAAATTAATTTGTGCAATATCAAAAAAATCATACCAAAGATAATTAGAAATAGTAACTTATCTTTCAGTAAGTCTAAATATAAAAAAGTAAAAGGAAAGAACTATGAAAAGTTTACTGTCTGTTATAAATGTTGTTACCATAGCAACATGGTATATACCCCATATCCCCCTCTTTGTGTATCTCTCATTTTAATTTCTCGCTAAGCTGTAAATTTTAGTAGTATCTAAACCAGGTGACTGGTTGTTTAATCATAACATTTCTGAACACCAAAGAGAGCCTTTAAATAAAAAAGGCCCATTCGTTGTTCATTCTCTCCATTTTTTTTTCTTTTTGCAGTGTTTAGAAGCACCTGTCTAATTGACCATTATTCAATTTACTGCTGTGGTTTTAGCTCTGAGTAATAGTACCGTGAGTCATACAGTGCAGGGGTTGGCTATTATTTTTCCAAGGCCAAGTGGAGGCATTTAAAGAAGTGTTGGACATAGGAAATAAAGAAAGGGACATTGTGTTCTGCCCTCTTTAACTTAAAGATATTTCATACCTTGTTATTGGTGACAAAAGTGCAAAAGTGAGTCGGCTAGCTGTGATAATGATATAATTCAGGGTTACTCATATCAATTCCTTCCTGTGGAGTTGATTTCCAACCAACCAAAGACTTGGGGTTAGTCTGCTCAGATGCATTTAATTAGTGAAACGTAAGTGACTCTCCTGGGGCAATCCTAGTTTTTTCCTTGAGTTAGCAGACTCTTTATCAAAAATACACCTGTTTAATAGTTTTGAAGTCTGAATGCCTTAGATTTGTTTATTACTGACCTGAGAAACAATTACTGTCTGAATGGTGTTAATGTCTGCAGGGTTTGACGCAGCACATTCTTACCTTATCGGAAGAACTGTCTTGATAATTTTTATGCAAAAGGTCACATCAACACAAGTGCCATTGTCCTATGGGAGCCTTGTGACATTTATAAGAATGAACATCAGACTGTTAGTCAGGAAGCAGGGTGAACATCTTTTATCCACAGCGGTGCAACAGTTTTTCCTCAATTGTAGCACTCCTCTGATGTTCCTGTGCTGCCCACGATAAGCTACAGTGACATGTTTTTAATTGATGGGCAAGCATTAATCTGAGAATGATGGGAATTGCACCTGGGCAGGATGAGGGGACTCGGGTTAATTGATTTTAGGGGCGGTTAGATAATTCCTGGCTTCTCTCCTCGGCTCTGACATTCAAGAGTCGTGAATTTCAGCATGGAGTGAAAGAGTGATTCCGACCTTTTGTTCAAACTCGCCATATAGATCTGAATAAGACGGCAAAAAAACAAAACGGATTGCATAAAAAGTAATGAAATTGTGACGGGTCTGAGCAATTATGTTTTATTTCATATGTTCTTAATTAGTATAGTTTAGCCAATGCAATGGATTTGTGGTAAAACATCCTTCATCAGACAAGTTGCTATGGTTTCTGTCTTACTGTCTGTCTTTGGAGAAAAATGAGCCACCTTGATGGTATCTTGGCGGTTTAGGACAGAAATGTTAAACAAGTCAACTATGCATAAATTTCCATTACTGCAGACCCTAAATGGCTCTTTCTGACTCTTGTCTGAATATCTGCATATATGACGGATTCTTTTTGATTTGTAATCCAGAGTTTCCTCCTTTGTTCTCCTTTAGAGACCTGGTTAATCATGTACTTTTAGTAACTGGCCATATATTAGATTATATCTTCTGATGAGAGCTGAATTATTCATAACTATGAAAATACATGCCATTCAGATCAGATGTAGTGACATTAGCTACTGTCATGGCGATCGGCAAGTGCATGTCATTGCTTGAAACGTCATTGCTGACATGCTGCAGCAGATGCAATTGGGATTCCTGTTTGATTAAGTGATTATAGTGAGTGTTAATTAACATAGGCACTCACACACATCCGCCTATGCTTTCTCACACATACACACAAAAACTACACACAGAGGTTTTAGTAATTATAAATCCTACAGGAGTCAGTCTAATGATCACTGCCTTAGAATCTCATTCTTTTCTTTCTCTTTCCTTTATTTTCTGTTCAGCTAGTTACATATGTTTCACCATTTTCTCTCTGATTTCTATCAGCTTTAATACTAAATGCAAATGCTCTGAGTTAAATCAATCCTCGTATGTAGGAAAATTCAACTAAAATTATGGATTGCTGTCATTAGTTAAACCAAGTGCTGCTGATGATTCTAAAGCCCTGATTTCGCTTTGTTAGACCTAACAAAGATTCAATATATGCGATGCTTAGTGAGCTTGGTTTTTTGGAATAGACGATGTTTATTACAGAGGTGAGAGGGTCTGTTTTGTACATCTGGGCATCACAGAGACGATCACGCTCTCTGTATGCATGCATTAAGTATAGTCATGCGGATTGATTACAATAAGTATAATCACACATACCATGGTGAAGCTAAATGGCTAGTACAGAAAAACCGTGTTAATGTGTGGTTACTTTAGTTGAACTATTTTTGTTTTTTATTTGTAGTAAACCCATGTTTAATTTTGATCATTAAAACATATGTAACCGAGTGCGGAAATGATCGTGAGTAATCTTACCTAATACTAATATGTCAATATCCAGGCTTAACAGTTTACAGGATCTGGCTCTTTATTTATATTTATTTATTTTTTTTTCTATTTCAATATATGAAACGTGCGTGCGGTAAGTGCATCTTCACTTCACTGTCAGTGAGGAAATTCACTGGTTGTCAGCTTTTCTGGCTGTTTAGACTTTTCCACAGACTAAATAGTCTAAAATCCTCTTTCTCCAGTGAGACTAATTCATTACTTAGAGGTGAAGTGTGTAATTTTTTGGATGCTAAAATCTCCCGTCCTTGCTTAATATGAGACAGCTATTGTATTTAATTTGATATCATAAAATGAACTGCAAAGAACCCTTCAACGATAATTTCACTGCTAGAACGTCTACATACATTAAATATTTTGCCATTTGAAGTATTCTGCACCTTTTTTTTTTTTAAGCCTGATTGTGTAGTCCTGGTCATCGCAATGCTAACTACTCAAGCTAAATTTACTCAACTAAGGAAAATGGGGTTGTGTTGTGTCTTTCTGAAAACATTCCATATCGTTTCAATTAGGGATGCGATGAAAGTATTTTTTTCCAGAACCAATCTGATCTGATACCAGCATATTTAGAATTTCTATACTTCTGTGTGTTGTCCTGATCATTACTCTTTTGTTTGTTAAACACAATCTGCTAAATATAGACATTGTCATTTTAAAGAAAAAACTAGTGCAAAAATATATAATCATAATATATGAATAACATAATGTTATAAACTAGGTTAGTGAATAATTCAGCAGCAAAAGTACAATGGTGCACAATGATTTTATAAATGTAAACATTTAGTGAAACAACAATATTTAGCGGGGAACAAATAATAAGCGTATTAGGACTTATGCCCCATCCTAATTCTATGTTATACCCCTACACCTATCCCTATAGCACTGCTTTCACATTCCTCTTTGGGGAATATTTTAGTAGAGTCAAGGGTTAAAATATTCCCCTAAGAATTGGGAAACCAGTGCTATACTGTCACAAGTCATCATCTGACGTCTTGCTCCTTCAATACTTACATCTGTACTGGTGTACTTGTGTGCATTAGAGCCTTACCGTTTGGTATTAATGTGCTTTTTACTGACACAGGCACACACAGACAGACACACACACACACACATCCTGGAGCATAGTAGGTTCTCAATGCTGCCCCACGACCGTAAATACTCAAGTTTTACGTTTAAAGTATTACATTGCTATTAAGGGGAATGAGTGAACTGAAAAAGACTATGAATAATCTTTCATTGCACATAATACTTTATAATGTATAAAGTATTATAATGCTTTTGAGAGGCTGTATTATAATGCCATGCTGTATTGGGTATGGCTCCAATACAGCATGTCACAAAGCGTTTATGTGCCTCCCATGCACAGAATGATGCGTTTGAAGCAACACAGTGTCACAGCATGCAGAGCTCTGTATAGAAAAGTTCAAAGCACAAAGGGACGAGATATTGATGCATAGTGCACTAAATCCGTGCGATAGTTTGAGCCTTTTCTTTTAACAGTTTTAATAATGAATGCTGAAGCTGAACAAAAACTCTATAGAAAGATCCTCAGAGGATGTGTCTCCTTGGTGACGATGGCCATGGACTTGACCCAGTCAGACAGTCTTGGGAATCTGAAGAGTGCAAGAGTGACCTGGCCTTAACCGGCTGCTTAACCTCCATCATATCAAATTTCACCTCCCACGGGACTGTCAGGAATATAATGGCTATGTGTATGTGTCTGTTTGTGTGTGTTTCTGCAGATAATGAAAACAAGTTTAATGTGTTTTTCTATGTGTGTGTGTGTCACTCCAAGGCTGATAAACCAAGCGGTTTGTGCGTGCGTGTGTGTGTTATGATGTTTCCCTCAAGCTACCTTCCAGGCTTTAGGTGCTATTATTAGAGATTTTGACCGTATTTTCTGAACCCTTATCAAACATGGCAATCAAACACAATCATGCAAACAGCATCGCCACCATCACTTCCCTGCATGCATATGTAATTCCCCTGGTCAGTGCAGATCACGGCGTTCATAAATTCCTCAATGCTAGCCTCTGGATCTGGCCCGATGAAGCTTTCATCCACTTCACTGACTCTGACCATTTGGTGAGTTAATTATAATACTATTCCTGTCTTTTGTGTTTATTAAATGCAAAGTGATGAACAGAATAACAGATGTTTCTATAATGACTCATTTGAATAGATGATTAAAATATGCATCAGATGTGTTCGTTGACATGGTGTGACTCTAAGATTTGATCCAGTGAATGAACAAAACCCCTCGTCATCCACAGAGCTGAAATTTGTTATTTGAGCTTTATACTTTTACTTATTTCTTGTGTATTTTTCCTTAGGCATTGCATATTATAATTCTTTTTTTTTTACAGTACACAGAATTGCATGAATGCCGGTTAATTAACTATAATTGCTAGTTAGCTGTAAGTAAATTACTGAGGGCAGTCATTAAATCTCAATAATGTTATCGGCCATGTGGAAATTGTGGTCTTTATATAGCATCTATAGATGCAAGCCACTACTATAAGGACTTGCTCTTATACTCTTATCCCTGGACATTTAAATTCATATGGTTTAGGTCTTTTTTCAATCAAACGACTAAAATGGGTAATCAAGGTCCTTGGTCTTACTTGAAAAACTCAGCAGGAAGCTATTGGCAACTTTCAAATCAGTTCTTGTAAAAATGTGCACGATTTAATCCATAATGCATAGTGAGGGAATGTACAGGGGAGGAAGGGAAAATTGCAATTATGGTCCAAGTTTTGGCTCCTTCCTACTGGTCTTTTGGGTTGCTATGGAAACAATGAGCACTAATTGCTTGGATGCTTTGGATATCTTTTGAACAACCTATCAAGTTTGTGCGTAGGGGGGTGTGTGTGTTTGTGAGCACTAAACTCCTGACAATTTGACACCACTTGCCAAGGCTTATTTTAAACTAAAAGCACAGTTGAGTAATGCTGGAAGGAGGTCAATTTTGTTAATTTGTATAGTGCATCTGATCGCAGTTTTAAATGTCGTGAGCCTGAGATGACAAAACAAGTTCCTGCCGCAGTGGAATGAGGACCATGTGTTCTTTTGCATGGACTCTATATGCTTGACTCAAAATCCAGACTGCTGCTATGAAAACTTCTGCTTAATCTAATCAAATGATATACTGGCTTGCAAACTAAGTTGGAGGAAAACTTAATAAAACTGCGAACAAATCTGTAAATAGCTGTTATGGGGACGCTGCAATTTTTTCTCTGTTTAGTAGAGTGTGTCAACCTAGTTGTAATTGATTTCTCCCTGTGAGGAATTGGTATTCTTTGTCTCTTTCTTTCTGTCTGGAGCTGTGCTGCCCTTGGTGTGAATTGAAAGAAGTTTTTATAAAAGACCAAATATCCAAATATGTTGGATTGTCTTTGCAGCAGATGCTACTAATATACAGTAGTTCTATTAAAAGTTTCTTGCGTTCTAATCTACACATAACATTTGTAACAAAAATTTTAAAAACCTTGAAGGGTTGCATGGCATATCAGCATCATTGGGCTGTTTTTTTAATTGGTGCAGGATGATATTAAATATTTAATTGTTAATTGTCAATTTCTCTTATAGTTTTGTGTTTACCTAAATCCAGCACAAAGGCTTTAACCATTAGGCTTTAATTAAACACTAATAATTTCAAATGTTATCTTAAACAAATCTTAATAATAAAATAATGTGCATTATTTTACATTACATTACTAACTTTATAACATTTCAAATGATTATTTTTATATTTTAGTTTATTTGGGCACAATATTATACAATTTTTAATTTCCATTGTAAAATGAAAATAATTATCAGCTTATTAATAATTCCCAGACTTTTAATATCAGCATTCAAATTGATTTACGAAATACTGGTATTAAGCATGCGATTTCAAAATAATTGTTATTATTATTTTATTATAATTTAATTATTAATATTCAATCCGTTAAATTCATCTTTATTAAATTTTATTTAAAATTTGAATTTGTAGTGTCCTGTTTTTAACCTTTAAACAGATTTTCATAGAATTTTAGCCATTAAATAAAAATAATTATCACCTTATAGGTATCGTCCAGAATTTAATATCAGTGCATCCCAAGGGAGAAGCATTATTGTTTATGTTATTCCCCTAATTCTGATTCTTCCCGATGTCTCTCCTGCTATCTTTTACAAACTCTGGTTATTTCCCCAAGGCTTTAATTGTATTAACTCAAATAAACCTTTGAACCTCTGTTAATGGAGCCTACAGTTCTCAATATACCATCAGTGTGTGTATTTGTGTCTTTATTGATCCCTCTTCTCATGTGGTTTCTCATGAGGTTTTAAAGCCTTAAGGGCAGTTGTAAGTTGTCTCACGTTCAGGTACCCATTACATTTTTAGCAATCACAGATTGGTGGTCTGAGAACAAAGCATCACTGCAAACTCCAGACAGACAAGTAGACAGTAGGTGAAAACAACACATCATCTCTAAAAGATCTTGTTAACCCCAAAGAAATCGATCTTTAAAACGATTCCTTTTTGTTCTGTGAAGAACCCTTATTGTGGCGTCAGAGGAGATACACGTCGTTTTACCTTGACCCTAAACAGTTGCAGTTAGTGCAGAATAGTCTTCAAAGTCTCTGAAGAGCTGTTCTCTCATGAGTTGTTCTGTGTTGTACTGCTGTGAAGCTGTGCAGTTCATGAGTGGAAAAAAGAGAACAAACTGACAGCGCTCTGTGTTTTCCTTTTTTTTTCTTTCTTTTTTTTTTTTTTTTTACCCCTCTCCGTCTATCCACTTGCTCGCTTTTTAATTGGGCTTACCACGTGTGTCCCTAGAGAGCCTTGAGCTGTGTTTGTGTGGGTGAGTCTCAGAGCAAATGATAGTAATTTAGGAATTTGGGATGCGTGATTGTGTGTGTATGAAAAAGGTTAAATGTTTGTACAAGTATGTCCGTAAATGACTGAGTTTAAGAGCATCTCTGTCTGTGTGAATGTATGTGTAGAATTGTTTAATAGTTTATTTCCTCATGGCTGTAGCCCACATACTGTTCAACACAGGCTAATGGTGGGATTGAGGGTATTTTAGATGTATAACAGCAGGAACCTTTATGAAACGTGGCAATGTGTAATAACATGTAGCTAAAACGACTTACAAATGAGGAACATTGCAAGCAATTTATCATACTAGAGCAAACACACTCAGCTGGAGTACAGAAGCTAGAGAATTGGTAGAGAAAAGTAGGAAAAATATTTTCTTTCCATGAGAGAGAGCTTATTTATTGCAAATGGTTATGGTTTGTAATCTTTTGTTTAATATCATGATTATTTGTTGTGATTAACATAATTTGATAATTCATGATAATTTGTTGAGATTTAAAATGTACAGTGATCTGTTATTAGAGAGAACATAGTTGGTATTTCCATTTGTGCTAGTGGTTATCTTTGATTTAGACTTTAAGTATTGTCAATCTGTAACTAGAGCTAAACCTGTCATTACCTACCATTATTGCATGGCTCTCTGGAATACTTGATTCTGATTGTTCATTTAAGCAATCCTGTGTTCAAATACATTAGTATTTTGACCTTTAAACTGTGTACAGTAATTGACTGCTTTCCCAGTCTCCCTTATTGTTTAAATGTTTTTCTTATCCGTATGAAACAGGGAAAGCTTATAAAAAAGAAAAGAAAAACAGGTTTGTAGAAATAATTATTGTAAAACTAGTCTTTATAATGTTTGCTATATTATAAGCTGTAAGGAAAAAACAAACTGAGTGATTGACCATATTCTAGATCTCTTAAACCATTCCTCATACCTAAACATATCTACTACAGCAAATACTTTACATCAGAAAGCAGTAATTAGTTTAATCATTTTTTAGGGGAAACTCTTTAATAGCGAATACTGTATGTGCTCCCTAATCTAAATTGTTACTGAATATTTTCACTAAAATGCAACCTAATACACCTGTATAGGTCATTTGTACAACCCATCTGACCCATCAGAGCGTATAAAATTGTGCCCCTATTGGCAACAATCAATCAATCACTTTTATTTATATAGCGCTTTTAACAATACAGATTGTAGCAAAGCACTGAGCATTATCAAATAGCAGAACAGAGTGATGATAATGTATAATGAAGAGATTAAACTATTTATTTATTAAATGCAGAGACTGTCTCTGTAATCAAAACAATGATTATCACTAGAAATCAGGTGACCCCAACTAACCAAGCCAGAGGTGACAGCAGCAAGGAACCAAAACCCCATCCGTTAGAGAATGGAGAAAAAAAAAACCTTGGGAGGAACCAGGTTTAGTTGGGTCCAGTTCTCCTCTGGCCGGACACCCAGCACCTAATTTCCAGTTCAATTTTAAGCACATGTTAGATTGTGCAAAGGACTTATAGTGTGTGTGTTTGTGCGCATCTGGTTCCGGCTATCTGTCCACAGGGCTCATCTATGTGTTCTAGTCTCCGATGAAGATCATCTCTTTGTGCTGGTACACCGTCTGCTCTGTATACGGATTGAGAAACAATAAGAAAGAGACGGACTAATATTAGCGTAGAGGCCATTCTTTTTATGATGTAACGAGTACATCGTGTGTTAAGGGTAGTGTTCCCAGTTCTGGCTAATTTAATTAATGCAGCCTAACAATCCTTTAACGGGTTTGATTAAAACATGTTTATTAGTGTATTAAGTGTAAGTCTGAGTAAACAGATGTGTCTTTAATCTGGATTTAAACTGACAGAGTGTGCCTGCCTCCCGAACAGTATTAGGTAAATTGTTCCAGAGCTTGGGTGCTAAATAGGAAAAAGATTTTGATCCAACTGCAGTCTATGCATGATCTCTGTGATGCCCAGATGTACAAAACAGACCCTCTCACCTCTGTAATAAAAGGAGCTGTTAGTGTTAGTGATAAGAATTGAAGCTCACACGTAGTTTAGAAAACTAGTCCCGTCCGAATAGGGCTACAGTGCAATTCAGCTAGGTATATATCCGTGTTAAAATATCAAGGTGAAAGTCATCATAGCTTGCATAGTATAGACCCAGCTCCCAACACAACTTTGTTAATAGATTAACATTGATTATTTTTTTATCGCGCGATTAAAAAAACAAACCTCGGCCAACCAATTGGCAAGAAGAGGTGGGGTTTAATGCGAAGTTTGTTTTTGTTGTGGTGAACATCCTGTACCCATAGTGTTTGTTTCGGTATTGCAGCCTCTGTGTTGTCTTTCAAGATTTTTTTTCCAATGTATGTGATGATCAAGGGGTTATGCATACGCTTTGAGATAAAAATTTAATCGAGCTCAAATCCTGCAACATCGCATAGAACACCTTTAATGACGACAGACACAATGCGACATTGTTAATATTTTTATGTGCTTGAAAGGGCGCGTACCTTTTAAAGCGTAAATATAGTTCATAATAAGGTACTTGCACCAACGACCTATAGAGTCGTTTTTTGTTGGAGGACAGGCTCACATGGTATTATATTTTTGAGATGCAATATATTCCTCAGATAGCAAAGCATTATCTTAAAGTGTTACTTCAGTCTTCAGGTTCACATTTTCCTTTAGAAATCATTCTGATATGCAATTTTGCTGCTTAAGAAACATTTATTATTATTGTTATTTTTTCAATTTCAGTGTTGCTGTGATTTCAGTCATTTGCTATTGTTGACCAGTATTGATGGATCAATGCAAAATGGGGATGACAAAATCCCTGTAAAACTAAACAAACACAATAGATGAGATACAGGGAATTTTTTTATAATATGGGGGCTGTCGAGGCTGGATTCTGATGTAATTTTCTTCTGTTCTTGTTTGCATTGCAAGAGGGGGTGGTGATGAGGGGGGCGGTAATAATTACCCAGAATTCTTTAGTGGTCTAATTTCTTGCTGTTCTATGCCTTCACGCTCACTACTTCTCTTTTTATGGTTCCTTCTTTTCTTTTTCTTCTGAACCTGCAATTATAGAGACTTCTTGACTCTTTTTCTCTCTATTGTGTGCTTTCTGAGCCAGAGCACGAGTGCAAAGTGCAAAGCTGTCTTCGTTTCAGTTGAACAGAGGAGGGATGAAATCTGTTTTAAAGCATTTCACAAAGTAATTGTCTCCCCCACATTCCTATCGTTCTCTCTCTTTCTTTCTCCTGCTTTGGAATTGAACTTTCCATGCATTTCTCTTACTTTTCTCAGACAGAAGGAAACTTAGAAGGCAGAGACAAGTACAGCAGATATGCAGAGCATAAATTGGATTTCTTCACTTGCTGTTCATTTCTTTTGTGCTCCACAAGAATCTGTCAAACAAATAACAAAAACCTGCTCTTTTCAAACCCACTGTTTATTGTCATCAAAGTCACAAAGATGTAGCAAAATTTAAAACTACATAATTTTCTGTTTAACAAAAATAGACATGTTTCTTCCTAAGGCTTTACATTTGCACGAAAAAAAACATTTAAACGTGTAGTTTTATACCTCAAAGTGTAATAATATTCCCACTTCCATATGTCACACACATATTCATACATACACACTACAAAAAATAAAACGATACATATTTACTATAGATTGACATTCAGATATAAATTACCCTGTAGAAATTATTTACTTTTTAAAAATACAAAAATGTATATGCATATATACAGTACATAGACAAGGAGCGGCATTGTAAAACTAAACCGAACGATTAGGGAAAGAAAAACGGTCACTTTTTTCCATTTTGCTTTTTTTTCTGCATCTTGTGGCCAGTGTTCCCACATAGAACATTAATTAAGTAAACCCATATGACAGCACTTCAGGCACTTGCACAATATTTTCACACATAATTTTCAGAGGCAAGTAAGAAAAAGAGACTGTTAATGCTGTCAGACTTTGTTTTAAACTCGTATGGTTTCTCTATCAATAAATACTCAGTTTATCTCCTTTGTTTGTACCCTTTGGTTTACACAACATGATTTCTCTACAATTCTCTGCTGAAAAGAGCATTTCATGAACTTACTTTAAAATTCAGTCTATGCAGGATTCGTTTAAAATAAATGAATTAATAACTAAAATAAATAAAGGCACCGAAAGAACAGGTCCGCCCATTGCTGAGGGGCTTCATATCTAAACCCTGAAGATACAATACATGCTACAAGAAAATCAAAAACCACATGCCACTGAGTTCCACTAAAACATCATCTAAAAAAGACTGTTTCTTATTCTGCTGAAAAACTCACAATGCGATCTTGTTTTCTCATATTTCACCATGTGATACAGTATAGTCAAAGCAGTCACCTATTCATAAGTCTTAACAGCACTTTATCACTATAACATAAGAGACAAATCAGACCACGATATGTAATAGGCCCTACTGATTCTCTTTGAATGTCAGCTAACTAGCAGCTTTCGTGGCTTGCAGCTTTACAGAAATTCGATTTCAGAGTTGATTGGAGAAAGAAAGAAAGATAGGAAGAGAACTAATAACTATTTTTTTATATATAAAAACAGAATCTCTTTTGCTACTTAAATCTCTTGCTACAGTTTCATCTTGAATTCTTTTTGAGTTGAGAAATGCAGAGCCTGGAATCCGGCTGTTTTCTCTGCCTTCATTGTTCTCTCTCCCTCCAGAGTCGAAGCTCTACCTTTGTGATCATTCATCTCTATAGCAACAGGAGTCCTCAGCATGTAGGTCTGGCTTCGACTTCCCCATCTTTTACGATTTCTTTGGCCCTCCCGATCTTTCCATTTTCCTGCTGATGCCCGGAGCCATTCAGGGAACTGCGTTTCAAGAGCCGATTGATGATGTCACTGCAGGTCTTCCTGTACTGGTGTCGCAGAAGAGAGTAGACGAAGGGGTCGCACGCAGCTTTGCTGTACGCCAGACTCTTACACAGCATGCCCCAATATGGATTAAATGGCTCCGTCACAAATAGCTCCACAATCCTAAACACATGACACCCACATGAGTAAGACAAGCTGCAAAGTCTGTTCTCTGCAGTTAACATATTTCCAGGATCTTGTTTGCATATGGACGGTTACATGTTCGTATAGCAGAGGCAGTAAATGCAGAGCAATTTCTGCTTTCAGTTTGGTTATATGAGGGATAATCTGTGACCTGAATGGGACACTGACAATTGCTCATAAAAATTGCTTTTGACAGGTGCTTTGAAGAAGAAAAGCTGCAGTAAGAGTCTGGGATATACAAGACAGTTCTTCCTTCCATCTTCTCTAACCCAGGTTATGTAACATGCCTAGTCAGGAGGCCCTTCTTTGTTTTGGATTATGAGTCAGGTGGACATGCATGACCAGAGACATTAGTAAGGGGACTACAGGCTTCATGTATCATGACTAGTAGGAAACCGTAGGGGAGACCATTTTTGGGAAATGTTTGGAGAAATTAAGGAATTGTAATTAGATTGTGGTATGTTTTAAAATCTTTATTCGATTATAGTTACACTTTAATGCAATGCATATAATAGACAGTATTTTAAACTAAAACATTAATTTATATTATTTTTTTAATACTTTAAATTACACCTTTGCACGTTAATGATGTCAGTTAAAGACAACACTGATATGCAGTTTTTGTTTAGTTCACATTTTTATGTTTTCATTCATTTAATAATTGCAGTTCCTTCACAAACCCTGTTTGGGAAATACTGACATTTAGTGCACTTTGTGTTAATGATAATAAAGTATAGAATATATTTTCTTTGGTACACATTAATGTTATTCAAATAAATGTAATAAAAGTTTAATTAAGTCAAAATTAATTTAAAAGTAATCATTTACGTTATAGACTATGATTTTTATTTATTTATTTTTGTCAGGTATATAACTCACTATTTGCAATGCGTATTTTGATGCCTCATATTTAAATGATAACTATTTCATCTTATCGACATTACTGACATTTTCCAGTTTCGCTTTAGACACATTGTTCTTATAGCTAGAAGAATTAGTACACGCAATAGCCTTAAACAATAAGATGTCCTCCAGCTTATTAGTATTATATCAAGCATGCAGCTAATAACATCCAGGGATCTTAACCTGGCCAACAAATTAAAACTATAATAACAGCATGACTGCACAGGTGCCGTGCCCAGGGGAGAAAAGCAGCTGGCTCACCTGGTAAGGACATACGGTGTGAAACAGATGAAGAAGGTTCCAATGAAGGTACTAATTTTGCGGGTGGCTCTTTGTCTTCTCCTTTTCTGCTCCTCCAGACAGCGCTGACGAACACTGGGTAAAAATGTATATCATCCATTTAGATGATTTCTCTCACTTGCATGTTACTATGCATATGAGACAATTACACTGGTCTGAATATTTACCAGCTTCAAACAGATCAGTATCTATGTGTACATTGACAATACCAGGAACCTATGACATATGCTCACACAGGTTTTCCCATAGAGTGAGGATGTTTTCCCAAGCTGTTTCAGTGAACCATTGAAATGTCAGATTAGCTTCGTCACACCTGCAGTGGATTACTTAACACTTGTTTACATGGTCACTTGTGTCAAACAGAAGTACGGTGTAATCAGTTGATTGCTATATCAGTCTATAAAAAGCAGTAGCTTTTAAAAAAAAAAAAAAAAAAAGGATTTACATGGATAGCAAAAGAACCAACAGCTGGCAGTCATTTTCCTTTCTCTGCATGTGTGGAGTGCTGTGATACATTCCCTGCCTGAACACCAGATGTGCTCATTACATGTGGTGTGTAGGGCTATTGTGATTTGTCATTGTTAGTTAATAAGTTATTGTGGTCGACATGTTGCCATTGAAAGTCATCCAAAGCCCTGGGCAATGAGCTGATGATGTTCACTCTCTGATGAGCACAAATGTCTCTTGATATCTGTTGGCATGTGAGAGGTGTGCTCAGCCGCTAACTTTTTTCAGCCACATTATTTGGTAGCAGAAAGCAAATGTGCCAGATTATATTATTTAAGGTTGATCACTAAATTATTTGAAAGTGAAAATCTTTTATCGCAGTTCTATTCATGTTTTGTGTCATTGCACCAGTTAAATTTGGGACTGTAATTTAGTCCGAGGGGTCCAGGTTTTTTATTTTTGGACCGTCTTGATTTCAATTTGATATTTTTACATGATTCACATGACTTGCGTTTTAATACTTGTTACAATTTTGCCTTTGTCAATTTTAAGTAGTCTCAAAAACTTAGTTTATGCATTTGTGACATATTTTCAGCTCTGTAGTTTTCCAACATTTCCAATATTGACAATAAATATTTTAAATTCGTGAGTTAATTAATTTAAAACATGTAATTTGTTTCTGTGATTTAAAACCCCTGTCAAATCTAGTGAAGAGGGCTGTGGACCAAAACTGTGGTGCTGAAACCCAGCAACTATAAAGAGTGTTGAGTGCTGAATATGTGATATAATATTTGTTGGTGGAGACACTTAAAATCAAAAGCATAATTTGAATAAATAAATAAGATAATAGTAATAGTAAAAAAATAAGTTTAACAGTCAAAAAGGTTAATTAAGTGACTTGTTTAAAGTGAAAAGCAAGGGGGATTCCGAGAGTTCCCTATACAAACATTATTGGTGTTATTGATTTTGTGCATTTGTTTCGTTGGATTTTGTTGTTTCTTAAATATGTTATGTTTGATAACTTTGTGTTTTGTATCATTAGAATTATTATTGACTACAGTTATTGCATTTAACAATTTTGACAAACTTTAAATCAGAATATGATGTATACATATGTGTTGTTACCAATGTTTTTTTCATGTAAATATATAGGCAGTTAAATTTAATAACTCATTAACAGTTAATATAGCCTAAAATGGTCTGTCGCCAGTACGCTTGTACTATTGCCACTGTATTTCTACGATAAAGTTCTAAAAATCACCCCTGCCGAATTTATCACTTTCTTTCTAACCGCAGAAATCTGCATGTTCTCACGCATTCTTACCTGGGGTGAATGTCCACCAACAGTACGAGCGTTTGCATGGTTATCACGTCTATGCGCTTGCAGTGAAAGCGCGCCACTTTCAGCACTTTCAGATACGTGACGCAGAGCACCACAGACACCAACAGGAACGTGAGCGAGTGCAGCACCATGGTGTAAATGGCGAACTGCGTCTTGGCATTGACCGCCCTGCCGTTACACAGGGTGCACGAAGCGTACAGCTGATGGTAGCCCACCCAGGAGAGGCACGCGGCAACCACAGAGAAAGACAGCGAGTGCACCCACGTGTAAGCCAGTGCCATTACAGCGTCCCGGTGACGGATCCTGGAATGATAACTCAGAGGGAACACCACTGCAACCCACCGGTCAATGCTGAGCGCAGCCATACTCAGCATGGAGTTAGTGGTCAGGAAAGTGTCCAGAAACCCGACCACCTGACAGAAAATGTGTCCTCCGGGATGCGCATTACTCAACACCCCGAAAAGAGTCAACGGCATGCTGGAGGCGGACAGAAGCAGGTTGCAGAACGTCAGGTTGAGTATAAACAACCCAGGAACCTGCTTGCGAATTTCTGCATTGTACAAGAAGCAGATCAGCACCAGCACGTTGGACAGCAGCGACACAACGATGATCACGACGAGTAGGAGAGAGAGCGCGAGCTCTGCTGTGTGCATGATGTTCCCCGCTCTTAAAGCCACCAACTTTGAACCGCAACTCCTGGACAGTTCATGACGGGGAACTAAATTGCATCAATACAACTTGTAAAACCCCCAACGCGATATCCACTTGTACACGAGCGCTTGATCCACGGGTCTCCATGACTCCGACCTCCGTTTAGTCAGCGAAGTGTTGGGAAAATCCATCCGAACAGTTGGAACGCGAAATCTCAAGAGTGGACGATTAATCCGCTCTCCCTCGCAACCCTAAAGGAATGCCTCGCGCAATTGCGCAGTTTGGGTTCGCGCGCAGTTCTACTGCAGAATTCGTCCTTGAAACAGCTTTATATGTCAAAATGTCACCCCCCACCACCCCAGACACACTCACGAAATGCGCACACGTGATAAGCGTCAAAGAAATCGTCAGGGAATTAATTTTGTGAGGGGACTAAATTTAGACGGTGTTTATATTTATCGAAGGGAACTCTTTCACGTCACGATGAGGCAAAAGCCCTGGATCTCGTGGTACAATTTTATGATTCTCTCGCGCACACAGCGTCAGTCCTACAAGATCTTGAAGAGCTGCAGTCAGTTTTATGCATTTAGAAATGCAATTTGTTATCTGACGTTTGTAACTTGCTAGTTTAGTCTCAAACTTCGTATGTTGTTCATATTTCATTGCTGCGAATGAAGGAGGTTTAGAAATCTGCTTTTTCTTAAACTGTGCAAATTATCCAAGTCCACAGTAGTGTACACATATTAAAATTTTTACTTAAATGGGAATTAATTTATTGTGGAAAACTTTGACGTGCTCTTTTTAAGATATTCATATCAGACACATGTTAGTTTGCTGCCTGAGTTTGGCCGAAGACATTTGGTCCTCACCATTTAACATGCAAAGAGAGATCAAGGAAATTATGAAAGTTTCATTAATATCAAAGAATTCCCAGATAGGGTGAAAAATAATATGAGCAGCAATTCATTTTAAACAAGGCCACTTTAAATATTACTGGACTCTTAACAATGTCACTTTAACAATGCCACTTTAAATATATATTCAAAATACTTTAATGCATCTTGCACTGTTATACTGTATTCCAAAACACATAATGACATTGTTGGATTTATTAAAGTAGAATTTCAGTGTTTTGCAAGTACAGTTTAAAGTATTGCTGTAGTTCATGTAATGTTTTCACAAACACACACATAGTGTATTTGAAGGTCAGTTAATGGGTTACATATATAATCTGCAGTCTCTCATTAATAATGAATCCAGCTTTTCTAATTCAAACAGTCGATTCTGTGACTTGGCTTTGTGTCTGAATACAAAAATAGAGACAGAGTTATTAGGGAGAGCCAGTCTTGATGCATTTGGCTCTTGTTTGCTTGGCTGGGGGATGTCAGATGAATTTCCTGTCACTTTGTATATATGAATCTGTATGTGAATTTGTACATGTGCACGTGTCTGTGCGAGTGCACATGTGTACGTTTGCATGTTTACATGTAGGGCACTACTTCGTTTAACGATATTCATATCTATAGCACTGGAATGAAAAAGACATTTGAATTTTTTTTCTCTTATACTAGATATTTTGCTGGGGAAATACTTTCGTTTTGGCTCCTCTAATTAGAAAACAACCCTGACATTTACTTTTAGTAAACCAGAAGATCAGTTTACACACACACACACACACCCACACACCAGCCGAGATTCATATGTTGGATGCATTTCTATTTCCCTGCAGTTTCTGTCTTACAAAATAAACCCCTGTTTATAATATGAAGAGATGAACCAATGCACTCACACACACACACTCGCATGCTCTCATACTCATTAGTGGCTTACTGAGGCCACGTAAAGATCGCAACTGTCTTCTGTTACCACGGAAACGCCCACGTTGTCTGGGCAGTGGGTGTGTAGTGGTCCATCCCATGATCCTTTGTGACAGCATGAACGATTCTGACCAATCAGTAGAGCAACTGCACAGATCTCGTTATTCTTCTTGAGGGGGCGATACGGACAGCTTGTCTTGATGTGAGGCATAGGCTTTTATCTCAATCGCTTTTTCTGCATAATTCAATAAATTTCCCTCTTTTTTAGCTAATTTGTGTTTTAAAATATTAGATGTGGTCAAGAATAATCAGACTTAAAATTAAGGCTAAATGATTTTGGGATCTTGCCAAAACTTGCCAATTGCTTACATTAAATATAATTTTATTTTATTCTAAAGTTAAAAGTCTCTAATATTCAGCACAGAGAAGCTCCTGTTGATCTATAACAATAAATTACGTATATATTTTTGTCCAACATGACATCCATCTATGCATTTTAAAGCTGAAAAGCACAGGTTGACCGAGCCCAGGACAAGGAGGATGTCAAAATCAGTCATTTGGATGTACATTTTGATGTGCGATGTACATTTACATGTACATTTTGCACTCCAGGGGATTATACAGAAGGTAATTATGTGTAATTAGATGATGCTATTGTTTTTATAGCCTGGATTATACAGCTTGAGATCTGTGTGTATTGTAACCTTTCCAAACCATTGAAATGTGAGTAATGTACACATGATCTGCATGGTAAATACCATGAAATGCTGCCTCGTGGACTATATGCATTGCATTCTGGGCCCAGTCATTCTGATTCATTGTTGTGCTGCTTGTTGCATGAGATCAAAGGCTTGTATGCACAACACAGCTCCTGTCATATGCGCAAGTCAAAGGCTGTATTTCAAGAATTAAGAATGGCTTTCTTTATCTTTTCTGATTTAGTATGTGTTATATTCTGGTCTGACAGGTTTTCAGAGATAGAGAGAATTGGTACAAATAATGCAGTACATCGACCTATGCAAGTGAGAGTGTAGGTGAAGACCTGACTAGATTTCAGTTGTATATATTTTGCCAGTTTTTATTATTATTATCATTATTTTATTATGTCAATTTCTCCTCTATAGCTGTGGCTCCATCTAGTGGTCGAACTGGTTAAACGCCTGTCTGCTTTTTGCAATCAGTACAATTGCTTACTCTGGATTTGCATTTGACCAGAATGCATAATTAATTTTATTTAGACTTATTTTGATTTATTTATTGTCAGTTTTTGTTTGTATGAGGACTGTTGTTTATTATGTATGCACTGAATATTCTGTGATTGTCTCTGAGGCATTTCATCTTTACTTTTGACAGCTAATTTATTTTCAGTGCTGGAGCCCTGACTAATCAAAGCCTAGTCATCATGTGAAAATGTTGCTTTGACTCTAGTTGTTCTGTGAGTAAAGGAAGCATTTGTGCATTCACAAGCAGGAGCAGAGTTACCAATTTAAGGGCCCTGGGCAAAGAAAGGAAAGGAATGGGCCCTCTTCAAATGAACATATTTACCTGGAATTCCCCCGGATTCCTCTCACTGTCCAGCTTGTCACTCTTAAAAATAAAGGTTCCAGAAAAGGAGCTTTCATAGAAAAACCATTTTGGGTTCTCCAAAGAACATTTCAATGACCAATTCTAGTCTTTTTTCTTTAGTGTGGAGAACATTAGAGTAATGAATAATGTAAAAGCCTGTTTCACTATAAAGAACCTTTTGTGGAGTTGAAAGGCTCATTTGGATGTTAAACGTTTTTTTCATGAAACTGATGCCAGTGAAGAACTTTCATTCTTCAGGTGTATTGTTAATTTATTGTTAACTCCTTTTTGTTCTAGATGTTTAATGTGAACTCCTTGCTGTGACCTCTAGAGGGAGTGCTTGGGTTTTACTGAAACCATTCTGGTCCCACAAGTTTGTCATCACCTCTCAACAAACCTAATAAACACATCATCAGCGTCCTATAATGTCTATGTGTGTTGTCCGGGCACAGGCCCAGGGGGCAAAGTATAAGTGCTGCTTGGTCTGTCCTCAGAGGTCACAGTCAGGGTTAATCTGTCGTGTTTAGGAAGGCTGTGAGGGCACTATTTTTTCAACTGAGTTTAAAGCACTAGTTCACCCAAAGATAAAGATTTTTCTTCTTCTTTGTTAAGAAATAAACCCCTAATTGTGTTTTTGTCTGTTATTAAAGTCAGTGAGAGCCACACACACACAGCACCTGAAACATCTGGCAAGATACTTTTTATACCTTTTATTACTTTCATTGAAAAAAAACATAATAAAATTAACAATAAAATAAAATGAAAAATTATGTCAATAAATAAAATGGGGCCAATTTGCGTTTTGGTGTTCTACTGCTTTGTGGCATATAGGGGTTTTTGCTGGTTAACTACTACAACTACTGCTACTGTTTAACAGTTATTGACCTAATTAGTTGAATTTAGATTAATTGTTTAGATCAAAGCTTGTTTCTTGCAGTTCTAGACCTACCCGAGCATAAATGTCTTGCTCAAGGACACATTGGTGATACAATTGTTGTTTAAGGGTTTTAAGCATGAACCTTTCAGATTTTGGGTGAGATCTTTAACCACTACGCTACACCATTTTTTTAGGGTGAAAGTAAGTTACCCAATTGAGACAAGAACCAGCAAAAAATGATTTCAAAATGTTTTAAAGAATTTGTCAGTTCGCATCAGTTTTGCCAGCATTAAATTATAATCAGTGTACTACTTGTCGCAGTTTGCAAGGGGAAGTAAGGCCTCTTAGCTAAACACAATGAGATCCCTCTGATGACCTTTCAAGTGTTGCAGAGGAATGTAAGCAGATCGGGCAGGTATGTGAAAGGGATCGTCCTTGTGAAAACCGGGCTTGTTGGAACCATGGAGCTTTGAACGGAAATCTGTAATTTAACTATTGAGGAGGAAAAGACCAGATAGAAAGGTTGGCAACCCTTAAGCGTTATAACTGTTCCAGATTTTGAGTAGTATGTCCAGAACTCTTTGTCTTGCCATAATAATTTACTGTTAGCTGTGGCTTGAGTTGTTTATGAGTAGACTTCACTGCTTAGAGTTCCATGATATAGATATTTTATCTTTTCTCCTGGCAAATGTCTCTTTCTATCTCTCTTCACCTCTATTTATCTGTGCTTGGGTGAAACAGCCTGTTCGGTGAATCTGCCACTGGGTGTAAGATGAGATTTTTCCCCCCCCTCTCTCTCCCCTCTTAGTGTCTTTATTAGCAGGTAATGTCCAAAAAGAGGATTAGAGAAGGAAAAGAAGAGACGCGGTCCTGTGGATGGATGAATGGCGTATATGGGACGGTTAAAGGAGGGAAGGGAGGTTAAGGAAAGGAGAAGAGGAAAGAAGAGATCACACTGCTCGGGGATATTTGGGGGGGATTATCTATTTGTTAGACATATGTGAGTGCGACAGACAGAGAGAGAGGGCAGATACTGTGGCAAATGCTTTCTATAAATGTAATAATTAAATAAAGCCAGGGTTTCATCATCATATGGTTGTTTGGAGAGGTCAGAAGGTCAGATCATGGCTCTGTACTGAAGCACCACAGATTTAAAATCTCCTAATAATCAAATAGTCAAAAAAAAAAAAAAAAAACAGTAATGAAAGCTAATATTTTTGAAACAGGAAAAAATACACCCAACTAAGCACTTCGTATAATGAATCTGCTTGCCCTAACTGCCATTTCTTATTGGGATTTTTAAAAAGTCTTTGTTAAAGAGTTAAATCATGAAACAACATGAACAGCTACGCGGCAAATCACAACATTGCAAACCTTGAATCAAAAAAAGGTCTTTAAAAAACAGATTTGTCCAAACAGCTGATTAAACAGCTGATAAAAAATTTAATTATCGATGCAGTTTAAATCCTTCAGTAAGTGTCTTTTGAAGTGAAAAGATACTTGTGTTTTAACTTAAACTGTCATTTTTTGGCCAAAATCCAGGTTCCCCTGATGTCCTCCCACATCAAAATCCACAGACATACTGTAGTTGTTTAAAACTATTCTACGTTTCCCAAAAGAACTGTTAGCAGACTAGATTTCCACTTAAAGGGGTAGTTCACCAAAAATGAAAATTCTGTCATTAATTACTCACCCTCATGTCGTTCCGAAACCATAAGACGTTCATTCATCTTTGGAACATAAATTAACATATTTTTGATGACATCGGAGAGCCATCTGTCTCTCCATAAACAGCAATACAACTGAAATGATCCCAGATCCAGAAACACAGGTAAAAAACAGTCCATGGGACATCAGTGGATCAATTTCAGTTTTGCCACGCTACGAGGCAAACCATTTTAGAGTGTATTACAGCGTAGCACATGTGCACGCTTTAATGTAGTTGACGTAATCAGCCTTGTATACTTCCGGGTGGAAGAAGGTGCATGTGCATAATCTGCAGCTGTGTGCGCCTAGAGGAAGGTACGCTTGCGTTGTGATATGTCTTCCGCCATTTTCACTTCTACTTTACTTTTACTTGTAATTGAATGCAAAATGCATAAAGAATGTCTTTATATAAAAATGACCCAGGTGTGCACTAATTGTGCATAATTGTGGATATAAATGATCAATGGCAGCAACTCGAGCTTCAGGGTCATGGCTGGGTCTCTGATGTTTTCTTTTTTCTTGTTAACAGGTTAGTGTGGCCGCATTCAAAATATTACAATTTGTTGAAAAAAAGCAGTTCACCTAATATTCACTACTGAATGGCGTGCACTGTCCAAGATTATTCCTTTTTCGTCACTCATTCATAACTGAAGCTGGTTTGAAGCCGATTGGTGGTGTACTAAAAGCGTCTCTCCCGACTGAACTCTCCACCTGCGGAAGTGTCTGCAGCTTTAGTGTAACCTGCCCTTCTGGAGGTTAATGTGAGGGAAATCAGATTTGGGTAGGAGGCATCTCTAAGCCTTTGGAAAGTAGAGGAGCGGAGAGTAAGAAAGAGCTTTTTGTGTTGTGTGAGGATTGAACGCTACGCTGTATGGCCAATTGACTTCTTCTCCAATTCATCAAATGCACTGTTTACCTAATCTGTCATAGCATTTCAAAACGCATTAAAACCGCAAGCAGATAAGCTCAGCATTCCTACTCCTGAGTCAGGATAGTCTTACCTTCACCAAAAAGGAGAACCATTTCTCTCTCTCTCCCAGAGGATTAGCTCTTGTGTGAAATGCATACTGTAAAGTGCTACCACATCTTGCTTAAGGACAATTCCACCCACCCCTTCCAGATAAATAAAGTATTATTGTGCAGTTAAGGAAGATTAGAAGTTAGATCAGGGGGTTGGTGCTTGTGGGATTGCGGATATCTGAAATTGAGTTTAATGCCACGCTTATCAGAATTCCTCCCGTCTCTAATAGTGCGCACTGTTGTGTGTGGCAGAGGGGGAGGAAGCGAGGAGACGGGGTCGTATCCTCTACAGTAGGGCGAAAGAAGGAAATTGTGAATTGAGTTGCATTAAAGCCTCTTTTTGTAAAACAAGACCGACAGCAAAGTGAATTGGCATGGCAGGATGCGAAGGAAAGGGCCAGATGCGAGGTGTCGGTTGCAAATTGAACTTGGACCGTGTGCGAGAGGCCTGTCGGGTGTTATACAAACTGCTTAACACATCATTCATGTCGACTAGGGAATAAGATAACCTAGGATGTGCTGTTGCACCATATTTCAGCTTTTAATTTCCAGAGCACAGACATTTTCCAAAGAAAAAAATACATTCTGCTATAACTCACTTATAACCTCTAACCTGTGTGACTTATTTCGAAAAACAAACAAACAAGAATCTGGAGTCAGTAAGCCCTATCACGTTTACACATCGAAGTAAGAATGCTGTTCTCTGTGGTCACAAAAACGTATGATATGAATTAATTTTTAAGTGTTGCACTTTAAAAATGTCTGTGAGATGTGCTCATGTAAAGACATTTGCTCATAGAGAGTGGGAGTATTAGTGCTATTATTATTATTATTATTATTATTACTATTATTTAGCAGCTTTAAGTAGGGTTGGGTATCTTTTAGGGTTTTTTGGACCGGTGCCAAATCGATACTTTTGAAACGGTTCCAGTGCTTAAACGGTGCCTGAATCGATACTTAAAAAATAAAAATGGTAACACTTTATAATAACTTAACACTATGAATCATTAGTTAAGCATTAGTAAACAGTCGGTTCATCTTTTATAAAGCATTGTTCCAACATTAATAGTCATTAGTATGCCGTTTATAAATACAGCTGTGAATGCCTTGCTCTTGATTTATAATCATATCTATTACAAAGGAGATTTAAAGGCTTGTTATCAACCAAACAGAACAAATACAAACAACACAGAGGGAAATAGAACTATTCATTTCAATATGCAAATAAATATGAAACTGTACAACTGTTCACTTGAATGATTTATCATGAAATTGCATGAAAGGTTTAAAAAGTCTATCAATAAAGTATCTGAGTAAATAAAAGATTTACTAAATGAACAATGCATTAAATTACATTAAATAAAGACAAGAATCAATAATAAATGAATAAATAAACAACATTAGCAATCATAGTGAAAACTGTTGTTTGATAGCTTTAGTTGCAAGATGGACGTAACCGCAGAGACAAGTATCCTTTTTTCCTTGTCAATGTTGAAAAATATGGAATTGGATTGTAATTTAATGTAACAGGACTGAGAAATGTAGTTTAACTAATTGCATCACCACTTGTAGACGCTATTGCCAAACATATATAAATCGCGGGCATCAGGTTGCCGTTAGTAATGTGCATGGCAGTAAAACTGATTTCACTTTTCATCTTGATATTTCACTGAAGATTTCGTCCGATGCCAATTCGGTAGACAACGCCCAACCCTACTAACTGTCATACAAAAAAAATCTAAACTAAAGTCGGCAAATAATCCTAAAACAATGATCAATGAGTAACAATAATATTCGCAATAACATATTGATCTACTGAATAATTAAGTAAATATAATTATTTGACTTACCTTTGTACAGAAACCTCGTCGCTTGATTGGCTACTGTCAGGTGTAACAGACGATGACATTTTTGTTCTGTGTCAGCTTCCATAGCTTCTGTATGCGTTTCGAAAGTGTGGGGTGAGCAGGGGACTTTTTGTTGACCGTTTGTTGAAATTCGAATCCTAACCTAGATGCCGCTTAAAATTACACACTGCACCTTTAAAGGGGTCATACGGCGGTACATGCACTTTTTCAAGCTGTTTGGACTGGAATGTGTGTTGGGAGTGTGTGTACACAACTGTTCTACAATGATAAAGATCCACAAGTATTTTTATCAAATTAAAAGAAGAACAAGTTGCCCCTTCTGAAATCAAGCCATTCTCAAATGCATGTCGGTGTGACGTCACACAGACAGAGACCACTCCCACAATAGTTGATTGACAGCAGCGTGTCACACAGACTGAGCTGGTGTCTTACCTCAGACCCGCCCTGAGTGAGCCCTCATCAGACCGAGACGCAGAGACCAGCAGGACTCCTAAGAGATTGAGGTGTTTTGTTGTTGAATGTATTAACGAACATAGCCGTAGTAATTTACCCCCGACATCTGAGTGACTGATGATGCAGAGGAGTAATGTTAAGTTAGGTTCTGAAGGGAAACGCGCCTTTGATCAACCGAAATGCGTTAATGTTCGCGCGAGTCATTATTGATCCAGACTCACCCACAGAAGCATTGAGTATAATGTCTTTTAATGAATCTTTGCAAATCGCCTTTTCTAATAATGTGCTAATTAGCAAGCTTCACCATGAATACGGCTAAAAAAAGATCCTTTGAGTGTGCCTCAGAAAAGAGGGGCGGAGTTAGCGGAGCTCGTGAAGATTTAAAGGGGAAGTACACAGAACAGAGTGATCTCCAAAGAGCTGTTTTTGACAGGGTCAAATTAGCTTTTATTTCTCTATTTGAGAAATTTTAAAGCAATCTATATTACAAACTCTCCATTAAGATCCTAAAGAATCATATTAGCTTGTGGAAAATTGATTTTGTATGACCAGCAAAGTGACAGCAATCATATATTTTAGTCTGTCATTCATATTAATAAAACAACAAAAAAGAGAAAATCCCTTACTACTTCTAACTAAAATCACTTTTGTAACTTTAATAATAGGAAATATATATTTATTTTACACAGTGAAGAATATACAGTGTTTTTATATTTAATAGCTTTAGCCTATATAATGTAGGATCTGTAGTTTTTCTTGTCTTATTGGTTGTAATTCGATTCTTATTCTTATTTAATTGCTGGCTGTTTACCTGTTTTTTGTTTTTGTATTTAGGCTAGTATTGTGATATTGACACTGTTGATAAAAATTTCATTTTTGTGGTATTAAAACTTTTTTATATCATAAAGACCTTATTTAAAGTAAAAATAAATATATAGTGATAGATATTGTTACAGTGAAACAAATTAATCTTATTGTGATGTAAGATTTTATTTTTGGGTGAACTATCGCTTTGGCAACTAAGTCATTGAAGTCAAAAGCCCCTCAACTGGATTGAGGTTTGCCGTATTATTCAGCTGATGACTTGTTTTCTATGGGTTTCAACTTTGAACTTTTAATCAGATAATCTTAATTTCCTTTTGCTCTTTACTATGGCAAGCCAGTTACCATGGAAACAGAGGACCAATGTGGCCAAGAAGGGCTTATACCCTGTACCTAAGCTGTTTGGCCTGCTATCACAGTGCACACACACACACACACACACACACACACACACGTTTCCAGGTAGTGTTGATTGATTGGGTGATGATGAGAGGTAAGGATAATCTGAATATTTAGTTAAGGCCATCCGGATGCTATTACCTTTCCCCGCAGGCGTTTCGTCTGGAAAGGGAGGGGATAAAGTGTGCTCCTCTGAGGTTCATTTTAGCAGGCACTTATTTAGGCATACAGCGCTGCCTTCTGCACTCTCACTGTGCATTGTATGACTGCAGCCTGAGCACAGTATGAAAATGATGAGAGGACGTTATGGATTTGCAGTTGTCAAGCAAAACAGTTCAAAAGTTTTTTTTTTTGAGAATTAAGTTGCAGAACATTACAGGATCTAAGCTAGTGTCATATAATGCGTACAGTTTGTGTGTGTAGGTCTATATATGGATATATGATATATGAGTGTAAGGGAGGTAAATATTTGTCATTCTTCAGGCTGAGAAGAGCAGAAAGATCTGATACAAGTACAAAAGGCTTACAGTGACCCTTTACCACAAACAGACTGAAGCCGATGAGGGATATAATTAGGGAACGTTCATAAAATACCCATTTATGGTCTCGGGACATGTAGAGACAGAATCAAAGCTGGAGTCAGATCAAAGAAGACAGTCGAGCTTTTCTGGCATGATTCAGCAGATCTTATTAAAAAATTATCTTGATACTGAACTATGTGCGAACTGTTTTCGATGGGTTTCTTCAAATGCGTTTTTGCTTGCTTTTAGCAAACAGAGGCTTTTTTGTGGGTTTAGAAGTAACAGAAAAATAAAAATGCTCCAACAATTAGTAATCTGAGCAAAGTTATCACCAAAAATTTCAATCTGCCAACCACTGCGACCTGGCAAGCAGCGCAATCTGATCATACTGTCAACCAAGTTTATTAGAAGAATGTCCATGCACTGAAAGACTGACAGGGGCTCTCTTCCCCTGGCTGGGCTGAAACAGAGGTTAATTGACAAAAGAAACCATGTGTGTGTGTGTCAGTGCGTGCATGTGGGTGGATACGGCTGTGTGTCTGACAGGGTAATTGCCTTGTTAAAAGAGAAACGGAGGCAATATTTTGAAAGAACCACATCCCCATATAATCCGCCTTTGAGAATGATGAAAGAGTGAAGGATGCCTCTTAGATCAATTGTACAGTCATTTCAGCTATTTAGAATCAGCTAAATTCTGTCAGAAGAGGCCATTTTGGACCAGACACAGAAATCCACTTTGTTCTTCGAACTTTGTCTAATCAGTTTTTTCTGTCACCCTTTTGAAACAACACAGTCTCACTCCAACTCGTCACATTTTGACACTTGGCCAAGACCTTTTTGCGTCACCCTTTTTAGTCACTTTTCAACGTGAAGAGTCCTCAGTTGGCTTAATGTGATGGTTTGCATGCATGTATAAATGTATTATGTAATTTTTTACTTTTATTGGAGCACCAAACCCCACCCCTACCTCAGAAAACTCTGAATGAGACTGAAAGAAAACTTTCGGGACTCCCGTTCCAAAAGACTTGAAATATTTTAGATTTTTTAAATAAATTATGACCGTGGTTGTATATACCTTGTGTTTTATTGACAGATGATAGGTTTAGGGGCAGGGGTTTGGTTACGTGCTCATAAATGTGTAAATAATAAAACAGTTTGACTGTTTACATTGAAAAATCACACCCCCACATATATGCAATAATGTCATTGTTTTTACACAATATATCTTTTATTTATGACGATAAAATTAAAAATAATCAGGCTGGCATAGTGGCGCAAAGGTTTTCACTTCGAAAAGTGACTAAAAAGGGGTACCTTGAGCTTCAAAGAGTGACACAAAAGGGTCTTGACCAAGCGTCAAAAAATATGACGAGTTGCAATGCGACTTTGTTGGATTAATTGCAAAAATATACACATTGATAAATGTGGAAAAATGATTAATTTATCATTTTTATGCACCAAAAACAGCGGAAAATCTTACCAGACTAACTTAAGTTATTGCAACTGTTATTCCACATTTAAGACATAGGTGGCACTGTAGTTATTCTCTTTTCTCATGTTTAAGTATTTAGCTTATTGAACGTTCACACTTTAATGATCACTAGTGGGAATACAGTTTATTTAAGGGTTACGTTGTGTTTCTTTGGTCTGAATTAAGTTTAATACATTTTTATAAACTTGACAGCATACCATTATGATACTGTCAAAGAAGAAAAACATTTAATCAACAGCAAGTCAATTATCAAACCATTGCTTTTGCAATTGAATATTTCTATTATACACAGATTTGCTGCAAATAGTATAATTTTCTCTGATGCAAATCATTTTAGATAGTTTAAATATACAAAAGTAAAATGTGTTATTTCCATACAGTGTACAAATGTAAAGTACCATGCATTCCACTGTTATTCTGTTTCCTTGAAAGTCAGATAATAATCAGGTGTTTTATCTTTCTGTGCAAAAACCCCAGTATCAATCGATCTATTCATCCCTCGCTCCACATTCACGCAAGCTATTCACTCTATTCAAATCTTGAAATAATTACAAACAGAGTGCAGAGGCTGGAGAAGATAGAGGATAAAAATAGAAAAATGAGCGCAAATGTTCATGTTGAGGAATCAGATGGCACACCGGTCACAGGGATATCACTTTCTTTAAGCTGCAGAGAGGATAACAATTAAGTCCTGGATTTACCGTGTGCCAACTCTACTGAGGACATAGCATGACAATGCACAGTATCAGTTGTGTAAATAAGCAAGATTCCTTTAGCATCTCTACTATTTGCAATTACCGCTTATTTGCATCTTACTGAGGAACCATAACCGGATATGCAAACAGAGAATGAATACGTCCATGTTACATATAATGCCAATGTTCAAAACCAACCTTTGTAGAAAACCACCAAACACTATATTAAAAAAATGGATCCGTATTCTACTTTACTATCCATTCTGAAATGGTTTATCTTTTTCTCTTTTCAGAGGACCTCTGACCTAGGCACTTAAACCCTGACCCCTGGGAGCCGGCTGACGGAAAATGAGATTAACTCCCATTAGTTGGCTGCTCAGTGAGGCTTTGCACTCCTCGAGCTGTAGTTCTCCAAAATATAGTGCTTTTCATGGTCAGACGCAGTCAATTATAATAAATACGTGTCAGGAGTCCGCAGTGTCAGTGTATTTCAGTGTGAGGAAACGGTTCGGTTTATAAGCTGAAAGAAAATTGCCTTTGTGCTGTAATTCAAGGATGGAAAGGTAAAGTGACACGATCTTAATCTAGGCTCCTCAACTGACCATTTGGCTTCTGTGATGTGGATGCATGTGATCAGTTAACAGGCAGATAGTGGCCGGTCAGAGGTGAGGTCAATACGTTCCCAGCCTTGGTAAAACAGGTGTACACACAGCCTAGGTTACATACATAGGAGTGTGAGTGTGTGTGTCCCACAGGACCATGTTCGACGAGGGGGGACTGTGTGTTTCCTGTACTCAAAAATGTCTTTGACTAGATTCAATCTAGTGAAACTACTCTTGATTCACAAATGCTTATGCCTCTTAAATGATCACCTTCCTATGAATATATCAGTCGGTATGTGCAAGTAAATGCAAGTGTGTGTGTAGAAAAGGGAAAGTTTGTGCGCGAGTGAGAAAAATAAAGCTTGAGTCACTAGATGCCAATGTGAACAGGCTCTTTCTCTTACTGTTTCGCTCTGTGAATCCAAACAACACCGTTATTCATCCACCAAATTCCCTCCGGCAATTCACCCACCCCTCCCGCAACCCCTTCCAATCCTAGCTTGGGCCGTAACCATCGCTTCCATTCTCTCCGAATGTAGCCGCACCTGAACTGCTTCACCACAGGGGCTTGTTCAGAGCAGCATGAGGGGCGGCGAGGCCTGAAACCAATCCCTGTTCGGTAGCCCACCACTTCCTCCCAATTGTTTCCAACAAAGCTGGACAGGCATAAATGGGCAGCTACCTGTGTCACAGAAAAGTGAAGAGCAATTTGTTTCCTATTAAACAGGACTGTCAATTCGGTTTCTCCTCTTGTTTTTCTCACTTGCTTGTTTTTTTGTTGTGGTTGTGTTTTTATTGTTTCTGCCAGGCCAAAGTGTTACTCGTGAGGTTTTCCCCCGACAGCCAAGTGCCTCGGACCCCCCTTTTAAACCTGAGAACGCACCTGTTTCTCCCGCACAGGTAATTGTAAGAATGTAGAGGGAGAGACCTTAGGGGTAATGGATTCAGAATAGATGCTCAAACCAACACAAACACACACACACACAGCTTGAATATGGCACTGAAGAGGCCTGTTTTGCAGTTCTGTAGGCTGCACCTGCTAAGTGGGTGATCTGTCTACCCCCAGTTCATGTGAGGGTCACAACAGCTTAATGTGACCCCCATCCTCTCTCTTTCTTTCTCTCCCTCTCTCTCTCTCACACACACACACAGTCTCTACACAGACCACATCTGCCATTATTCTGCCTGAGGTGAACAGTTCAGTGTGCGCACAGACAGCCAAAGTAGTTAATAACAGTTTAAATGGACGTCTGCGCATCTGTCTTTACTGCACTGTTGTTATTTCATTTCAGTCTAGCATAGTCCACTGTTTGTGACATCATGATTCTCCGCTAAATGAATGATGCTTTATTCCACATCTAATGGCAAATGCACTTTTACAGTTTAAAGAAAGTTTATGGCTGGTAAGATTTTATTTAATGAGATGTACACTTTTATTTATCAAGGACAGATTTAAACTGTTTAAAAGCGAACATTTGATCTTGCTAGTCATTAAAGAAACCTGAAAAAATTGATTAATGACTTACACAAAAATATAAATTGTGTTTAACTTTGATAATAAATGTTTCATGAGCACCAAATTAGCATATTAAAATAATTTAAGGATTATGTGACACTAAAGAAAATGTAGGTTTGCTGTCACAGGAATAAAGTGCATTTTAAAAATTGAAAACAACGATTTTCCATACTTTTACTGTTTGAATGGTAATGTAGGCAAGAATTTTGCTTGTGGATCAGTGAAATTGATTTATGCTGAAATGTAAGGAATTCCCCATTACTTAACATAACCGTGGGCCTGGCAACATGGAAATACAGTCCGTAGCTTTGCTGAAGGTGTAAAGGACTCTCACTGGTGTGATATTTGCATAGAGATATGATCAAGAATGTGTCAGAAGACTGTTGGATTGTGAAGAATGACCACAACAGATAAAAATGTAAAAAACATAAAAAAAAAAAATCAACTGTTTATAGCTCATTTTAAAGAATTAAAAACACTGCATAACATGTAGCATATGTAAACTAGAAATACTTCAGAATTAGATTCAAAGCTTTTCTTCACAGCCTGGTTTGCATGGACATATTGCCTGTGGAAATGCATGTAAATGGTTTTCGGACAATGATTTGTATTGTTATCTAAGCTAACACCTGACTTTTGGCTTCTGTATAATGATCAACATTGTTTTTGAAATTGTTTACAGTATTTTATTCCATTACGAGTATCTTAATGGAAACATTCAATAAAACAATGTTCCATTTAATTAAAATTTTCTATTTTAATTTTCAGACAAACCTGACTTTAGGCCTGATACTTTAGTTAAATATCTATGTAATGATTAACAATATTGGTATCAATATCATGTGCGTTTCTAATAGAAAGCCCTGCCTCATCCACTAGACTCATTGGCGTTACATTAACTCCTGAACACATATGGTTCAGTTCATTTGCCAGAGAGCCCCCTTAAAGAGGTACGATGGATGAAGGATTAAAAAAAAGGGTTGGGGAAAAAAGATTGAATGAAACAATTTGCCTCTATCCACTCTCCTTTTGTGTGGGGAGTCTGGAACCCCATCTGTGCGAGAGGAGAGGCGTGAAATGTTCTGTAATTACTGGTAATGATGTCCTAAGATCAGAGACTCAGCCCAAACAAGGTAATTACATGATAAATGTGTGTATGAGCACACTGACCTGGAGTCAGCAGGGCCTTTGAGACAGGCGTACGATGGACAGCTAACAGAGATATCTGCTCAAAAGGCCCACTGGGACCTGCATAGATCTCTATTGTCTGAAACACTGTCTCTTGGTAACAACATGGATCAGGGTTCAGCTTAAAAAAAAAAAAAAAAAAAAGATGACATGATTTTGTGTTTTATTCGATTTTTTTAAATATAAAAATATACAGAATTTAACTGTAAGATAGGCAGACAGATTATTTGTATATTATAGTTTATAGTTTTACAGTTTTGTTCATTATTATTATTATCAATAATAAATATTATTATATTGTACTAAAATCATTTTATATTTACAAAACTTGGGGTAGATTTTTTTTTAATACAGAGAGATAAATATTTACTGATATATAGATTTATTGAAATATTACTTAATTCATATTATTGTGGAATAAATGTATATATTATAAAAAAATATTAAATGTAATTGTATAATTACTTATTTAATTAATTATTATTTTATTTTAGAATTATTATTTTTCTTGTTTTATTAGTACTCATTTTTCTATACATAAGAAGATAGAAATGTGGAGGGGGTGCAGTAGTGCTGGGCAGGTGTCAAGGGTTAAGTGCCTCACTCAAGGTAAGAGAAGGGAAGATCCACAGGGATTTGAACTTGTATCTTATAGTTTATAGTTCTAGTTTGCTGTCCTCATTTAGCCACCAGTATATCGGTTTGGTAAATCTTAATCTGCTGAGTTACATTTTGTACACAGCTAATAATGTATTATGTCATTATTCCTATGAGAGAAATACATTCTTCAACCTTGATCAAGCAGGTAAACAGTGCCCATTAGTTTTTATTTCTAGATTTGTGTTTTGTGTTATCTTGATATTACAAGGACATGATTAGCATTGCCTTGTCTTCTTAAGTTAATGCAGAGATGAACTGCCAGCTTTACACTTCCACAATCTACAGTATATGATGTACTCTAATTTGTTGTGACCTTACTGTGTTTTACAGACCTAACCTGTCTGTAAATATGCATGTAATGAAATGATGTGGGGACAGAAAGCTCCAGAGAGACGGTTAGTCCATGATCACAAATAACTGATCCTCTAGTGCTTCACTTTTTAAATGCAAATAAGGCCCTGCAGAGCAAACATGTCACATGTTTTCTTTTGTCCTCTTAAGGTTTAGAGTTGTTTGTGATATATTATTCATCTGTTCTCAAGAACTGTTTTGGTGACTGTAAAGAATGCATGGTAATAAGATCATTTAAATTCTAACACCTCGTTCATCAAAAATCTGATAGCCATGCAAAATTATTTTTTTAAGACTTTTACGCTGACTTCAAATGAGGAATCATATTCAAGAAAAAACAGCCAGGATTTGCCTGAGATTTGCCTAACCTCTAAAAAAAAACAATGCCAGCTTCATTGATGAGTATTTTATGCTCCGTAAGCTTGGCTGCCGTTATACAAATGATGGTTGTATTGCACTCTGGTCAACTTGAAAGAGGATATTAAACATTATCACATTTAATATGTTTATTCATTAGCCCAATTTCGTACTAATACGCCTCTGTGCTTTTAGGGGGAAGCCAGGCCTTCAGTTTGTCCTGGATTTTACATGTGCATTATTATTAAGCTACTTCATACAAAAAAAGTAAATTATTTTTAATTTACTAGGATATAATACTGCATATTGCAATGATAAATCTCTTACAAAGAGTTTAGATTACAATATAAACGAAAAATATGATGTCTAGAAATTTGAAGGTGACCTACTAATACCCCGTGTCACCTATAGATGGCGACAGTGCCTAATTTTATGTGATTTCTCCATTGGAAGGGTTAGATTAAAAAGTCCTCAATATTCATCTACAAAGGCTGGCACTCCAGTTATGTTTAAGTGCTTGCATTGAGTACATTTAGGTTTTTATTTATTTATTTAAATAAATGTATTTCTTTTGCCAGCATAGTGTTATGTTGAGAAAATTAATAGTACCAGACGAGTTACCTGACATACAACAAGTATTAGGGAAATGACAGTACACGCATCGCATATCTGTGTGAGTATCAAGTCAAACAAAAGAAACAGCGTGTGAAAGAAATAAAGGGACAGCAACGGGCAGAAAATGAATGGGAGAGGGAGAAAAAGGACAATTTGTCACAAAGTCACCCGCATAAAGGCTGAGAAATGTGCGAAATGCAGTAATTGCGTGAAGCAGTCAGTGTGTGCTGAATAGAAGCGCTGTTGAGTCGGATTCTGCTTCCGTGATGCGGGCGTCTTCAAGAGCGTCCGCGTGAATATGTTACTCATTACCGCGGGTAGATAAAAAGCCAGAGAATGCGGAGCGATTGTTCTGTAGTGCTGGAGAAAGACAGTCCTCCCCTCTTCATTAGCGCTGGAGAGAGATCAGGGAGCGAGTGTAATGAAGAGAGGGATCACTCGGTTATGTTTACCCGGAGACGCGGGTGAAGTTGACGGCATAGCACGCGCGGTTTCCCGGCAACTGCTTCTTGTGCGTGGCGCCGGAGACGCGGCCATTATTGATACACAGACGCGTATTTGGGTAATGAAGAGAGTGGACAGTGACACAATGACCTCAGCCACTAAATGAGTGTCTCTGAGTCTGAATATATACCTTGAAGAATTACACATAACTGAAGAGTCTTTGAAATGTACAAGAATCTTATCTGCAACTAGTTTTCAAAGAGATTTGACACACACACGTTGTTTTTTGTGATTTATGGGGACTCTCCATAGGCGTAATGGTTTTTATACTGTACAAACTGTATGTGGTATTGCCCTACACCTAAACCTACCCCTTACAGGAAACTGTGTACATTGTTAGATTTTCCAAAAAAAAACACCATTCAGTATGTTTAAGCCTTTTGAATTACGGGGACTCTGAAAATGTCCTCATATAACTCCTACATATTGTCATACCCATGTCATTATACAAATTTGTGTCCTCATAAACCACATAAACCCGCACACACACGGATTTACAGCTACCTCTGCTGTTGTGGAAAGTCATGAGTCATGCACTCTTAAAAGTAAGGGTTCTTAATTAGTTTCTTTATGATTCCTTGAAGAAACATTGCCATCCACCGAACCTTTCCATTGCAAAGATTATAGTAGAAGATTCTTTAGATTAATTAGCCTCACACCTCATTTTTCACCGAAAAGTTTAATCCAAACAAACGGGTTGTTGGGCTACACAAACCACCTTTTTGAAGCTTTATTAATTTATTTTTTTGTATGAGTATGTGGTTGCAAAAAACATCTTAAACCAGCCTAAGATACTTTGTTTTGATTAAATTAGTCTCTTGGCAGTTTTTAGAAGGGTTCTAGGAACTTTTCAGATCGTCACGTTGGGAAGGAACTTTGTGTGACCATTCTAAAACAGCTAAGGTCATTTTTAGGGTGGTTTAAGCATATTGATATGGTAGACTTGTTGACTTATACAATATGATGACTAGGTACGCAAGTATGTGACTGAATATCAGTTCATCTCTAGCATATTTCCAACCAGGACACACTAATGTAAAAAAGACATTGACAGTGCTGCCCTTCAGCAGAAACTAACCGTGGATTTGTGTTCATGTGGGATGACAGAGGGGTTTATTTTCCAGTTTATGCAAATCAAAAAAGCATAAAGAAAAAAAGTGGTCTTAGATGGAGATTTTAAACACACAAGCCCCCCGTAGCCCTCCTAATGGTGTGTATGACAATGACAGCGTGTGTCTGTGCGTTGCTTTATGGCCCCAATGACTTCAATCACTCCCTGGAAAAACAAATCTGATCTGGTCTACCTGCCTCCATCACGCCATCCTCCAGAACAATGATAGATAGATAAAAGCCAGTGTCTGTGGGTTTGTGTATTAAATAAAAAAGACGGATGTCCCCGCGGCTGGCTGTTTGGCATTGCCTGATGCGAGTCATTTATCTAAATGTAGCCGTGGCAGCCGAGGCCCTGGGCTGACAGAAATGATCCATAATTTGCTGCTAACTGCAGTAGCGGGTTCTGTAATAAAAGCTTTTCATTAGGGCTGAGCAGCCTGCACCAGGCACAACTTAGCAAAAGGGCCCTTCCTCTAATTGCTAACCATTACAAATATGGTCCATTTGGTGGAGAGAGAGAAGAGGAGGAGAGAGGGAGAGCAGAGAGGAGAAGAGGGTGTGGGATAGGTCTGTGTTTCCCCTTCACAAAGCGCACCAATAATTGAACAATTAAACTTTAGCAATGTGATTACCACTCACCATAACTAAAAGCAGCTGTGTGAACGGCACAAGGCCACAGTGGGCGGAAATGTGGAGTCTGTCTGAGAGTGCAGAGCTCGGGATGGATGAGGTGTCATCGTTGACACGTGATTACTTGCTGCTTTGGGCCTCTGATCCAAAATAACAAAAGAAATGCCAGCTGATTTGTGTGATTAAATAAAAGATGGACATAAAACAGGAGCAACAACACAAAAGAAATCCGTACGACAAAACAACCGTCAGATATACGAGGGCCGTTTCTCTTCCCACTCTGTATTTTTGACTTTGCAGAAAGAAAGGACAGTCGCTGCATCACTCGTGTCTCTTGTTGAACAGCAGCCGTTATTTAGAGATCTGAGCCACTTTATTATTTTTTCATAAATCCTCAGCGGCTTGAGTACATACCAAGGGTACTGCAGCTGAGGATGTGAAAGGGGCCTTTGTTTACACACAATACTGCAATCATAAATTAGCATATTAACACACGGATATGGACACACATCAGTTTTGTGCGCTAAAATGCTTCTGTCCATGTCTGGCCTGTGGTCTCCACCAAAGATGCTCTTTTGTATGCATTTGTGTGCATGCGCTGACCTCTTCTTTTACAGCGAATGAACCTCTCAATGATCTCCTCACACAAAATATAAACAGAGAGCAGCACCCTGCTGCCAGCGTTTGGTTAACAGGGTCTGATTAGAAACAGCAGGTGTTCCTCTCTGAGCTTTCGGCTGCAAGGAGCCATGAATGGTGGGATACAGTAAGAGCTGTGACCTCTTTATTCAAGTATACAAAGACAACGATACTGCAACAGATCCCGTCATTACGTCCCTTCCCTCCCTGCCAATTAAAACCCACTTGTTTGATGTCCCAATTAGCCTGGAGTTCAGCCGTTCCAAATGTTGTGCGTACATGTTTGTGTGTGTGTGCACGCGCGCAAACAAAAACACTGAAGACCCATTAGAAAATGCTTGGCTAAATCAATTAAAATGGGAGAAACGCTCAAATGCAGAATTACTGAGCTTGAAAATGTTGTGCAAGACATAGAGAAGCAACACCTGCTTTCTTGGCACAGTTAAAGTATTTCACAGACTACTTCACTTCTCTGTTGCTGAATCAGTGGCACCGCAGCAGAGGAAGAGAATGTTAATAAAAATAATGTGTAACAAAAGAAAAACATCCTTCTGTTGAGTCAACGCCACTGACTGCACATGGAAACCACATAGTATGTTACTATTATTCACAAACAAACAGTTCATATAAGTTAGTTCTTTTTAGTGAATCAAGACATAACACTGTCAGCTCAGTTCACAGACGAGGCAGTTCGTTTCATTCATTTCAAAGCATACAGAAGCGTTAGTGTAGCGTAGTTAGTTTACGAGCAAACGACTCTTAACAGATGGTTATTTTTAGTGAATCGACATCTACAATGTGTAATTTGATTAGCAAAAGTATTGACTCTTGTAAGGTAGCTCTTTTTATTGAATCTAAAATTCACAGCACGGCCAGTGTAAACCAATTCTTAAACAAGTGACCTAGCTCTTTTTAAATCAACAAAATCTACATGACTTCATCGGATTCCCCAAAGAACTCTTGTTGAGTCAGTTTGCTGCAGTGAATCAAACACGTACAACGGCAACAGTTTATACTGAATCTTTCTGAGCAGCTTCTTTTACTGAATCATTTAAAAAGACAAGTTTGTTGTTTGAATCGGTCTAATGAATGCATCAAAGTTGTTTGTCAGTCAGCACCTGACTCAATGAACTCTACTGTTATGGATCAGTTGATTTTATACCTATTTTCTTTTCTATATACTATGTGAATTAGAAATATCCTCTAAATTCAATGATACAGAACCTGCTTCAAATGTTTGCATGTGTCTCTGCCCACACTCACACACACATATATGGTTAATGGTAGTGCACTTACGTTAACAAGATTAGCATTGTACAACCAATGTGAAATAATATCAAGCGCAAGCAAATTCCTACATTAGTCATGCACATACTGTATAATGTCTGTCATCATATAAATGTCATACTTTAATAAGACCTGTGACTTGTGACACTGATCCATGTACTGTCATCCAGGCAATTCCTGGGACTATGCAGCGACTGCCATCACTCTAGCCTGAACTGTGCTGAAGAGCGCTCTTATCAGACACATTTGTTGTAAATGGCAGCCATATCGCAGTGAGAGAAAGAAGATAAAAATCACCATACCAACAAATTTGTTCTTGCATTTGCCTATCAGTAAAAGTTCTGGATAGCAGGGTTAGAGGGCTGCTCATATCACATAAAGTTTCGGTTAAATAGCTGCTGGTTATTATTGTCCGGCTTTAGAGAGAACCATGCAGTTTTGCATTGCTGGGACCTGCTATACAAATACAGTTTATATATGCAAAGTTACTAGTGCTACATACAAAACAAAATCCCCTTCCTTGACACCAGGAAATTATCCACAACTCAAACTTAGGCTGAATTGGACTAACTTTTCCCCTTAGAGCTATTTGACTATTACTGAAGTCACTTGGGTATGGAACAAGCGAGCGATTGTTCCCTTCATCTTCCCTCAAAAGAAATAAGAGAGAGCAAGAGAGAGAGGTCTTGTATGCAGCAAATTGAACTAGACTTGTTTACGATAATTCGCAACAATGAAAAAAAAAAATTGAGCATTGAAATTTATAGGACACCATTAAGTATTTATTTGACTGTAATCAAAGATTAAAACGTGAAGGCTTATAAAAATCATCTTTTGGTACTTTTCAGAGGATGTGAAAGTACCAAATACCCAACACTAGGTGTCCCCCCTTCTCCTTCGGTCAGTGCAAATCCTATGTCACGAGATTTTGATATCACAGACTGTAATTGCACCAATATACAAAATCTTCTTTTAGATCATTAGCTATTCTAGCGCGATCGACCGGTCTTAAATGAGAGAAGGGAATTCATTTATGAGATGGATTTCTCGTTACGGCCAAACAAAGAATGACCTGTGTAACAGTCCACCTGAATGCCACCTACGGTATATAGTCTAATGATAGTATCTGTTGATGAAAAATTAGTAATCTACTATTGTAGCAAGATCTGACTAGGACCTGCTTCAGATCATATTAGATCAATATGTTTTCATAGATTGCAGATTTCATAGTTTTTTTTTTTTTAAATAAATAATGCATATAAAACAGTTCTTGTATATAAGTTTTTAATGATCTGACAGTAAGGTGTGCTGTGTAAATGAAGCAGGACTGACCAGAATAGCAAATATATACCAGCTTTGCATGCGTTTGAGAACATTTTAAAATATAAAAGTATAATCCAATATCATTAACTAGCGTTATGTATGTTAATAAAAACATACAACTGTTGTTATAAGTTCGTGCTAGCTCAGACCCGTTAAGTAACAATAACAAAAAAAGTTTTGAATGTAATACTAATAGATGTTAAAATGAACATTAACAAAGATGAATGTTTTTCATTAATTAAAGTATTTTACATTGTTATTTTATGCAGTTAGCTAATGTTAACAAATGGAACCTTTTGTAAAGTGTTACTTTTTTACCATTTTATTTTAATTGATCAAGGTTGATTTTTTTTCATTGCAGCTCCTTTTTGATTGTCTCCTGTTGGGCCTCTGTGTCCCTTGGAACCACCGGAGTAACCATTTGTGGTCCTCTATTATGATTTTATGTAAGGTAAGAATAATCTCATATCAGTGCATAGTTATCAGTGTTATAGGTTGTGTCAAGATATGATTAGATATATCTTGCTAACCACAGTTTTACTACATCATATAGTGTACTGTTTCAAAAATGAAAATTGATTTACCGTAATGTTTTTTCACACAGAAGAAAATATTTTTAAGAATGATAGTAACCAAACACTTTTAGGTGAACATTATTTAATATTTGAATGGAAAAAAAGAAGCGCTATAATTTTTCTCAAAAAGATGACAATGTTAATTCCTTTAAGCTATAATCTAGGTTTTATAATCAGATGGCTTATAGGGTACTCAAAAGAATTTCAGTCAGCCAATGAAAACACTTTGGAGTAAAGTGTAAGTGGGTAGGCTTTTGATGGGGTATGATTTGGCTCAATATGGACCCCCTCGTTGAGGAACTCAGGATTCAAATGAATCAGGTGTGTAGTCTGTATTACTGAGCAAAAAGATCCTCCTCCCCCCTCAGGCGGCAGCTGGGAGTGTAATTACCACACCTGATTTATATGTGATTAAGGCACAGCTATAACTTACCTTTCGCGCCAAAGCACGGCCATAAGTTTCCACTACTTTTTACCAAACAGGCGTGATATCGCAGCAGAATGAATGTGCGTGACTCTGGCGGGAGCATATGGTATATTTCTCCATCATCAATAATTCACGCGAAATGAGCAAAAATTAGTCGGCCCGGTTACTGCCGAGTTTGTTCCGCATTAATTTTGCCGACATGTTCTAAATGGGGTCGTTAGGCTGAAAACAAAGTGTCTCTCTCAGTGTATTTAAAAGAGAGAATTGCTTTGTGAGAGTCTTGTTCACGATCTTACACCTGCTCTCTTTGTAAATAAGAGTATTGTTTACAACCCATGCAGGCTATGAAGTTACGTGACTGATTATCAAATTTACTTCTAATTGAGAAATTCTTCACACCCTGCCATAATAAAGAGAGAGATCTGCCATGCAATCCTAACCGATTTTGCAGCACGATGGTTGTAATGATGGACTGTCGTCTACACACACACACACATACACAGTCGTATATGTCTATATAACCTACACAATCCTTAGTGCTTCTACATATTGTTGGCTTAACCCTGCATGGCCCTAATCTTTCTGTGCACCGGCTGCTTCTCTAGTGGCACTCTGTCACTCACAGTCTATGAGGTTCAGCTGAGCAAGAAAAGGAAAAGAAAAGAACAGGAACAATAAGGTGAGAAAATGTTCCTCTCAGCCCAGGCTGGCTCAAGTGCTGGCCGTGTGTGAGTGAAGAAGAGAGCTGGAGAGGTGGAGGACCATTAGACCGCAGGGATTATTAGATTCTAGGGGTGGTATGACCCCTCCTGTCCTCTCCGCTGACACTCACACTCATTAATACACACCTAACCTGCCACGCCAAATGTAATGAATAGACTCTGACAATGTCGCAGAATTGGATGTTTGAGAATTGTGCTACTCTGTGACATGGTGTCAGAAAAAGAGAGAGTGAGGGTCGGGGAGCAAAGGTCTGTCCTGATCCTATTTCTAGAGAGCTTTTATTGTTCAAAATGAAATTACTAGTTACTAAATATTGTGAAGCATACACCAATATAAAAATTGGGCCAATACTGAAAAACTAATATGTAGTTTTAATGTGTATATATTTATTATTGTTATTTATTTCTTATTTAGAACAATAACGTGAGCCACAACAATTTAATCTGTATTAATTATGTTATATGATTCTGTACTATTTTTATACTATTTTTGTGCTATTTTATTTTTAAAAAATCACTGAAAATTGAAAAATAGACATTTATTTAGATTGTATTTAAGATTGTATTTAAATTATTAAATTGCTTCATTTAAACAAAAATAATCAATTTAAATATTTACCTATATCAACAAAAACAGATAAATGAAAGTCTCTACAACAAATATACCAATACATTTTTGTATCTTTGTGCTTTCTTACTATTTTTTAAATAGTATGTAAACAATAGGCATGATTTCACAACAGAGTGTTATTGTGATCATCACGTGATTATAATTTTCGGAAAAAAAAAAAACTGGACAAAAAACTAAACACTGAAAAAAGTTTTTGTTGTAGTTGAAATGGCTGCAGATATTGGTATAGAATGCTCTGTTGTCTATGGTTTATTTTAAGTAGCCTGCTAAATGGGCTGGATTTTGCATGCAAGCAGAATATTTGCATACTTTGCACAGTATACCGCTGAAATTGAATGAGTATGCTGGTACTCTATTCTGAACACAGCCATCAGCTCAGCTCGCAGTATTTCCTTCTGCGCAGCTGAGAATAAGAGCCAAATGTGGAGGAGTTCATGCATCAAAAGAGAGAGTAGAGAACACAAGGTCTCATTAATTTACAAATGTGGTTAGTTAAGCTCAGTCAGATAGATGAAAAAGGCTTAAATCGTTTGCCTAGCTTTACATAGTTCACACCCTCTGCTCATATCACTAAATACTCACTAAACCATAAGCAAGCAAAACTTTAACCGCTCCATTGGTGCATACAGTAGTTTTCTGTCAGCGTACAGGTTTGTCATTAAATACCTAGACTAATGTGAAAGAGTCAGCCCACACTTGCTGCATGCTGTACTTGCCTCCTACCCTGTTTGCACTCTCCAAACTGGCAAAAGTGCACCACTAAAGCTCAGCAATGGGATATTTATTTGTAATGCTTCCAAAGATATCTTTATTTTGGGTCAAAATTCTTAATTTTTGTGCCTCTGCTAGATTGTTGGGGGTGTAATACAGTGGGTCTCAACCAGAGGCCATCCAGCAAACGTCCAAGGGGGTGATGTAAAATGCCTTAAAGCAGGGGTGCCCAACTCTGCTCCTGGCAATCGACTGTCCTGCAGAGTGTAGCTCCAATTCTAATCAAATACACCTGAAGCAACTAATTAAGTTTTTTAGGATCATTTAAAAATTAAAGACATGGAATGGACAATGGAGCTTTGTGCTTGAGTTTGCTACCACTCTCATTCAGCACAAATCCAAATATTACATAATATTTTCATTTGTGATATAAAGTATCTGAATGCTAAACTTTTATTTATTAGTAAATTAAAGGCTTTTGTGACATCTGTTTATCGTGCCACCCTTTTTAGATATATATGTGTGTGAGTGGGTGTGTATATATATATATATATATATATATATATATACACAGTTTATATATATATGTATATATATGTGTGTGTGTGTGTATGTATACAGTACATAATCATACTTCCTATAAATACTAAATCTGAAGAGCCAGTATGTAAGGCAAGTTTTTTTTTTTGAGGTCAATGCCATATGTATGAGTATTAGAGTATAAGGATGGTGTTTGTGTTGTTGTGCTGGGGGTTATAATGTGGTGATGCGAGCAGTGAGACCAGAGGATTCAGAGTTAAATGTGTTGGAACAAATGCCTTTCATCGTCATTGATCGTTTTAATTGAACAGGGTGAGAATGGGTCTTTTTTTTTTTTTTTGCCAAAGCCTGCGGGTAAAAGGTCTAACAAATCTTCAAGACAGATATGATGGAAAGTAAAGGAAAAAGTCAAACCGAGACAATTGCCTTTGAATGGACCATTATTGTAAATACATGCAGATTGTTCAAAATGAGATTAATGGACATGTATTGCTGAAAACATTTATACTGAATATTGACTCTCTCTCTCTCTCTCTGAGACTCTCTCTGTCAGGTGAATGTCACTTCACTGCTGGGAAATTTAACGTTGCTTTTAACCTGTGCTGCCATGTAATTACCTTGACATTTACCCTTCATTAAATCAACTCTACAGCAGCCATTTTATTTTTTCCTGACTCTCTCCATCGAGGCAGACGCCAGTAATTATACATGCTAATAATTAGAAACTGTGGGCTGTGGAGCTATCAGCCTGAAATGCAGAGCAAATACTGTAATTTCCCATGATTCTGACCTCCCCTGCGCTGTTCATTATTTTTTGTGGCGAGAGAGAGTTGAAGGGCAGAAATACGATTAGAGAACTGTGCGATGAGACCGAGTGAATGAGTCAGTGACAAGGGGAACGCCTGCTACTTCTCTCATTTCGTCCGTCGCTTCCGTTATTACGACAACTGCCGGGGAATTGGTGCAATGGTGGATGGCGGCGGTAACGATCCACCGGGGACTCGTCAATCAAACTTCCCAATGCCACCCCGAATTGAAATTTCATCTGCATTTGAATTAGCGACATTATTCGCCAATTTACCTCAGAGTGAACATTTTTCCATTGGAGATGGAATTAAATTAGAAAATGAGTGAGTCTTTAATTTCCAGATTATTAATCACAGAATATAATTCACCTCCACATACCTTAAGGGCAACCACATTATCCTAAGTGCCATTTTATCTCCTGACCGTGAAGCTGATGCCCTGATGGCGAGGTGTCATACAAATCTAGTTTTTCAGAAGCAGATGATAAAAGAATACATCTCGCTCCATCATGGAAGACATAATATTAGCAGCACTTCCTGCCTGAGAGCTTATTTGACATGAAATTGGCTAGTTTTTAACCTATAAATGCCGCAGTAAAATTACTTTTCTGTAAGTGGGGAAAAGTCAGCATAATTTGAGATTTATTCTGATAGGAAGTGGGTCATGTACAAAGGGACTGGCTTAGCTTCGGGTGAATGAAAGTCTTGAACTAGCAAAATAGTCAACTACTATGAAGGAATGATCCACAGATTTAAAGGCTGAATTAATTGATTTTGTACTTGTTATGCAGGTACAAGAAGGTTTTCTATAAATCCAGATGTATCCAGAAGTCTTTGGCCTATTGAGAGAGAGAGAGAGAGAGAGTTTACTCTGTTTTGAACAATTTTCACAAATCATGCTTTTTTTCATTGTGCATTCCCATTAATCTCAATCAAACTGCAGTTGGTAGAAAATACTGCTAACTAACACAATAAAACACAATAAAAACATGATAACAAATGGAGTTATCTGTTTTTGCAAATGAACTCTTCATAAATGCGTTCTGAACTGTGTATATATATATTTTTAAATGTAATCTATACATTTAAATTAGTTATAAATTAATCATGCTAATTAATCATACTAATTAAATCTATAAACAAACAATTAAATTAAAACAATCACAACAATTATTGTTATTGTAGTTTAATTTATTTAATTCAAAAATAATTTAAATGGTATATAATAAATTATTAAATGTATATATTAAATTAATTTAATTAATAAATATTTGTTTGTATGTATTAAATTTTAAATAGATTTATATATACATTTTTTATTAGTATATTCATATTAGTTAAAAAATATACAATTTGTACTTTTTAAAAAAGATTTGAATATGAAAATATAAATATTAAATAAATAAATATTTCAAATATTTGAAATAAAATTTTTATTGGTAAAAATACACCCATGACAAAAGTACTATGCTGACACAGTATTCAGTTAATCACTTCTAAACAGCCAAAACCTACAATTTGTTTCTCTGGTTAATTTATGTGCTTATTAGCTGTGGTTAGGTTTTTATCATGACATTCACTTTTGTAGATAAATGAAAAGCACAAGGTGTACGGAACAGCAGTTGTTTCACTCTATATGATTTTACATGGTAATTGAACATAGAATCTATGTCTGACTGTTTATATAAAAGGATTCTTTTTTTCTGTGTTGAATTCAGGCAGAGTTTGAACCATGACATGGTGGAGGGCAGCTCAGCCGTCTGACTGAACTCAATGCCGGGCAGTAATGGTGGCTCTTAGTCAAACCTGAAGTCCTGGGGTAACACAGCGCTCCCTGTGCAGGTGTGCATGAATATTAATGTTAATACTTTTAAAGCATTACAGACTTAAATGTGACAGAGCAGCTAGCGGCTAATCACAGATAAAAGCCCATTACAACTCTAACTACTGCTATGTCTGTGGACTGAGCCACTCTGAAGGTCATTTTAAAATGTTTCAAATCAGAAAACACGAACACGATACTGACTTTAACTCTAGGACTTATAGACTAACATTATGAAAATGGTCTTGTTTAAAAAAATAGTACATAAATTGTGCCTTGTTGTAGCATGCTAATGGCTATGATGTGCTGAAGCTAATGTGCATGGCATGTTTGCTGTTTAGAGAGCTGTTTAGAGAATTCAGTTTGATTTTAGGACAGTTTGGAAACTTAACCAAGCACGACAATTTCTATCTTATAGGGAGCTACACTGTTCAAAAGTTTGGGGTCAATACATTTTTTTCTTTTTTGAAAGCGGCATATTTTATTCAGCGTGCATTAAATTTTTAATAAGCATCTTTTACAACATAAGATATTGTATTATAAATAATCTTATTCCAATAAAATGCAATTTTCTATTTTTAAAAAAGTTTAAGCAACTTCAACTTCACAGTTTTCAACTGTGATAATAATGCAAAAATGTTTCTTAAGAATTCAACAGCGCAGGAATCTATTTTAAATATCTATTTAAAAAAGTCTATGATTGTTAAATTACAATATTTCCCAATGTTGTCTTATTATTTTAGCAAATAAATGCAGCTTTGGTGGCCATAAAATACCTATTTCTGCCTGAACTAACCCTTAGCATTAGCCTTTGTTTGCATAACCTAATGTTGTTAAAATATAATTTGTGAACTAAAATATATGATCAGATGAAGCACATTTTTAGGTTACATTTAGAGTCTGCCATTTATTTTGTAAAAAGGCAGAAATGAGATTGACACATTATGCTCCTGAACAAGAGAAAATATTTTCTGTGATATTTAAATATTTAAAGCGTTGCATCCTGTAAATAAATAACCAAGGTTAAGCTCATGAACATGTCAGTTGATCCAGCACATCCATTAGAATTAGATATTTGATTGTATTTAGCCCTCCTACCAGGTCAGTTTTTATCAAGGATGGTTGAATCCCATCAGACGCCCCCGGGGTTTCACTGAAAAGAGTGTTTGTCTCAAAAAGACATAAATAGTTTTCATGAATTGTGATCTCAGGAGGATGAATGAGAGAATTAGCCAAACCCCTGGGCTAGGGAAGACTGTGGAAAGAAATAGAGATCTATAGGCAAGAAGGGCAAAAGCGTAAAACAGATAAACAAAGGCTTACATGCACTTCCAGCAGAGCGAGGGGAGATGTCACACAGCATGTAGGAATACAGTCTAAAGCAAGCGCTACACTCCATCGCTAAAAAGAGATTAAGACCTCATGGGGTCAGTTGCAGAGAGATAACGCACAACAAACAGCTCTTACAGCTAACGCCTCCCGACTTTAACAACAGCAGCCGGCTTCACGAGACACAACACCACAACAATCCATCACTGCGAGGACGTGCTTGCCAACACGATAGTATGACAAATGACGGCTGGCTTGATTGAAACCTGACAAAATTACCTTTTATTTTATAATAATGTCTGGCAGCAATGCCCAGCCCACGATAAACACAGATCCATCACCTGACTGTCACCGACCGACTCTCTGTAATGGCTGATCAGCGAGTTTAGCCTTCTAGACTCCAAACTTACCAGCAAACTGTCAACACGAGCCCGTACCGCCCCGACACTGACAAATACTCACCCTGACAGGGCCACAAATCACGCGCTGAAGAGTTTTAAAACTCAATATTCACTGGCCACGCATCTGCGGCACTCTTGTTAAAAGTGTATTACGCCAGCCTCAGCTACGAGCACACTCTTTATTATTATTGTATTGACAGCGACTATAATAAAGTTGTGTTTTTGGAAAGCTCTGAAGATGGGAAAGGCAGGAACGAGGGAGAAAGACACAGCCTGAGAGGGGGTAAAAAAGCAATAGCTATAATGACAAAGGTCCCTTCTCTGGAATATGGTGAAATGGCTCATTGATTGAAAAATGTTATGGTGGAAAAAACCTGAAAGTGATGTGATTGATGACTCTTTCTGTCTTTATTTCCTAGCCTCAGCCTTGAAATACACAAGCAATAAGAGACACAATGACTTTGCCTCTTGCTCAAAACTGTACAGATGTATTCTCAGCTACGGACCGGTCCAGATTATAGCACAGGATCAGAATCATCACCTGTTTTTGTAGTCGCATTTGTTTTTTCGCTGATTTCTTGCCAGTCAGGTATTCTCACCAAGTCATTTGATTCTCAATGGCAAACTCTTTTTTTATTATTTTTATTCACTCAAAAATGAAAATCCTTTCGCAGTTTATTTACTCATCCTCATGTCATTGCAAAACCCCTTTCTTCTGTGTAAAAGAAATGTGGTGCAGTGCTGTTTTGGACCCTATTGACTTTTATTATATATATGGAAACATTATTTTAAATATGTTTTTTGTGTGCAGTTTGGAATGACATGAATTATATATTTTTTATTTGACTCATTAGTAAAAGAGGGATCTGCCATAAATATGTTTAACATAACTGATAATTCTGACAACAAACCTAACAAAAAACAGAAACTCCAAAAGTCAATAATGATTCTGAAGCTGTGTGATAAATGATGATTTAATAATGACATAATTTTAATTTTTGCTTGAACTATTCCTCTAATATTGTAAATAAACTGATACATTAATGGTCTTAGCCATGCAATGACAATCTCATGCTCATGTGTTATCTCTTATCGTAGTATAGTGATCATCCTGGTTAAACCATGGCGGCCACATAAGCTCCGTCACACTCTGGATACGGCCCACTAAGTGTGCTTAAGGCTCATTGTTAACATAAGGCCAAATCTGTAATATAGCATGGACAATTAAGTGCACAATTTTTGTATAAATGCAAAATCCTTCACTGTGAATAATTCAGTCAGCCCTCTCCAGCTCGTTTAATAGAATGGCGGGAGAGTGAGGGAGCTCATTTGGCCATGCAGCCGGGTTTAATTAGATTTTATGATGTATGGTATTGCTAATTCGGTGGCCCTCTGTGCGCTGTCTAAGGCGGCCCTTTGCTCTCCAGCTCGGCTGTCACAGACCCATTTTTAACCGTATTGAAAAATTCAGGCTTTATTATCGCCCAGCTCACTCACTCCACCCAATCAGAGCATAAAGTAATGAGCTGCTTAACTCTCTCTCTCTCTCTCTCCCCCTCCATATCTAATTCCCTCCCTCTAAAGGAAAAGTACGAAGAGTGAGGGAGGAGAGCATTGGCTATTGAGCTAAGAGGTTAGTAAAAAAGAAAGGAAAAGGACAAGAAGTTAATGGAAAAAGAAAAGAGGCGCGTGCCAATAACGGACAACTGAAGAGGGAATGAGTGACTGGAAGAAGCTACTAAAGGAAGTGGATGAGGTAATGAAGAGATAAGAAGTTTAAAATGTGAAGATAGAGGGACGGCGATGTCCCATCGTCAGAAGCCTCGCCGCATTGGTATTAGCGCTACTGATTTATGAGGGAACTTTCTACAAGCCTGTAGCCATTAGCCCACAGTTCCTACTGCTGTCACCGGGCCACGGCCAACGCTGCCTAATGCACTGTTCCTGCATGAGCAACCAGCTTAATACATCTCACTCGGAGAAAGGTCAGCACTGGAAGGCAAACAGATTGGGGGAAACACAGCAGGGCACAGGGAAGTGGGGGTGCAAAGAGTCTCTGACCCCTTGCCAACACACATACACAAATATAAACAAACATTCCCAAGCTATTCTAGAATAATCATTCCAGCTGACTAGGTCAACAATAGCATTACAATTTATTTTATTATTTTTTTTCCAGAAAAAGAGAAATAGTATCATGGGGAGAATTAGAATGAAAAGTGCAGTCTGACCAGGCTGGCGAAAGAGAGAGTGTGTGTTAGAAATGAGATGACTGTGGCAGAAATTAAATTAAAGGTGTAAAAATGAGATTAACGGTCAAAGGTGTCAAAACTTCAGTTAATGAAAAATATCTTTCGACTTCTGTAATTACTTGTCTCCTCAAGCAGGTAACGGCAGGTGAGAGATTAAATGAGATTCCTGGCTATGAACAGATCATTGTAGCACTCCTGATATTATGTCTTCTAGTATTTTGGAATGTTAGAACATTTTACAGTTTTGCATATTTACATCATTTGTAGGACACATTTGAATATTTTTCTTAATCATGTTATATTACTTTCTTTAAAAATGATGCAAAAAAAGATAAAAGAAATAGACATAATATTATTTTCTGAAAATATATCTTGAATTAAGCTTATCTTAATTAGATAATAGTTGAATTTTGATTTAAGCACATGCATTTCTTAATATTATTACATCTGTTTTATACAAAAGTAATAACCAATGGATGTAAAAATATTTAAAGATTATTAATTGAGTATTAATGTATACCGTCTATAAATGTATACATACTGATATACATATATTACATTTTTTTTTTCTTATATCATGTGATTTTATCATATTCAGTTATTTTCTTATCAAATGCAATTTTAATTATATGATTAATTAAACATAAATATAAAATATTTCACAGTTAATGATGACAAAAATACAGATTTAGAAAGCAGATGCAAACACACACACATAGTATAGTAACATATACACATAGTATATACTTTTTTTTTTTTTTTTTTGGACTGCATTTTCCTATAGACTCATCTATATAAACACATAGAAAAAGAGAAAAAAAACCATAGAGATAGGTTTGATACCAATTGGGGAAGTCCGTTGCCTGGCACTGAGCCAATGCAAAAGCCACATTAAAACCTACCAACCTCAAAATCTAACAGTAATCCATTTACAACTAATCAAACATTTACAGAAGTGCAGCTCCAAGTGCAGAGAGAATGATTCATCAACCACGAACCCCATGTTCCCTTTCACCCCACGTCTCGTTATTCACACTGTATCTCAATCTACCTATGTAAATGAGGCGTGAGGGCCGTAGAGAGCTGACTGGGAGATGGAGAGAGAATGATAAACAAATATTCATCCATCCTGCTGAGGAAATTAGAGGAAAGAAGCCTAGACGTAGAGATTTGGGCCTGGGTATAATGCCAGGTTTGTGTGAAAATGTGTGTGCGTGTCACTTTCTCTTTCTCTCTCCATCTTTAGCGTGTGAATTATGCATGTGGCAGTAGCCTGTCAGCACCGTCGAGGTGAATTAACTGAGCACGGCGCAGCTTTTGTTATAAATCCCACTGCCTGGTTTTGTACCCGTTTCCCCAACATTCTGTATACCTGTGCGATGACGGATTAGCGTGCAGCCTCAGATTAATGTCACCGCCTGCGCCAAGTTCACTAGCCATGTGAAGCTAGCCGGTAGGGGGTAGCTGTCTGAACCCCAGGGCCTTGGATTGAGAGACCTCGATTTTTTTTTTTTTTCTTTTTTATCCTTCATTTTTTGAGAGACAGGCTCACCCCTTCTGTATGGTAATCCTCTGGTGGGGTCACCACAGGCTAGGCTGTGACTGTTCCCCCATTACGGGCCCCATTTGTATATCAGGTTGTAATTACACCGCTCCTGCCCTCAGGCCTACATTGACCGATCTCACCTTTCAGAAATATACGTTTCAAACACAATATAATTATGGCTGTATTAAATGACTAATGAAATCACATGCTGCTAAGTTCACTTCGCCGCCGTCATTTGTAAATATTTCCGTCGCAATTCTCCCACAATTTATTCTTCTAATGCCGATATGAAATAATGGAAGGTTTACTTCTTAAAGGGCCTCCATTTTTTCCCCCGGATCCTGTAACTCACCGACACAGACGCAAAAACATCTTGTCCCAAAACCCTTCTGTGGTTACTGAAATTTTCACGCTTATCATAAAATCGGAGTGTGGCAGGTTATTATGCTAAGGGCCATTTGCGGTGTTGCTCAGCTTTAAATGGTTAAAATCAGGGAGCTGTTTTGAAATAAAAATCTGCTGCCTTCTCGAACACCCCAGACGCTTATAATGCTGCTGAAGGTGGCGGTGGCCAATTCTTTCTCCCTCAGAATAAAGTGTACCCTTTTTTATTTGAGATGAAAATGTCAGTAATTTATCTAAGATTGATGATGTCTTACATTTGTACCCAATAAATGAAAAATAGATGAGCCCAGAGTTCTTTCGTTTAATATTTAAGGCAATATTAAAGCCTCCGTACAGCCAGAGGAAGTAGTTTTATTTAAGAGGAATACGACTATTGGGCATTGTTTGCCGAGCTCTTCATGTTTATTTGATAGGATTTTTGTGGCTTTCTGAGGAATTCAGACCCTTTGCACAGTACTTAGAAAACTACTTGGTGCTTTTTTTATATAGCTGGCATTTTAGAAGTTTGTGCATCTTTGTTCCTGTTTGTCTGAATATTAATAGCCATGTCTTTGGTTATGTTTGTTTATTCTTCATACACTGTAAAAAATGACTTCTTTACACTTTTTCAAGTGCTCTGTTTTGGCTCATTGGCATATTTTTCCACTTGTTTTACTACTTACAATTAAAAAAGATATATTTTAAGAAAATGACGAAAATTTGGATTGGGATTTTTTTTTTATGTAACAGAAAATACAGCTCTTTGTTGTGGAAGAATTACATTTCCAGAGTTTCTAGAATAGCCCAAGAGAGTTTTGGCTGCCTACATTCAAACTTTTCTTTAAGTACACAATCATATTCAAGATTTAAACAAGAGAGCAACCTCTAAGCTGGTAATAGCATATCTTCATGAAGAGTTCATGAGTGTCAATTGCTGGAATACCGGACTGATTCATAATGAACAGCACCTAATTTCATCCTCCGAGAGATGCATTAGTCAATAAGCTGCTGTACTCTTGAGGTATTTTCTTGATATAGATATATCTCCCAGCAATCAGGCCTGCCATGGAGTTGAGTAGTACTTCTCACTCTAGTGCTGGTTAACTGCCTTATTCAATCTAAGTGCAGAACAACGGCGGGTGCTGGTCTCTCCCGCACAAGGAAATTAAATCAAGCCTCAAAATCCGTACCCTTAGCAGGCAAAATAAAAAGAACCCCTCTCTTACTCTCTCTCTCTCTCTCTCATGGCTCTGAAATGGGACTTTACAAGCTTGATTCTGGGCCTCTGCGTTATTTGATTAACGTCAATTTGCCGGTGTTTGAACCGTACATCAGAAGGGCGAGTGGCAGCAAGTCGGCTGCATGATCAGGCCTCTACACACACACTTGAGCACGAGGCCTGCAATCAGCCACAGCTGAGGAACAAGTGGCCCAAACACAGCTGTCTGTCGGCCCACACCCGCTCCGGTAATAACGGGCAGGAGCTCAGCATTTTCACAGAGATTAAAAAAATGAGTTAAGAGAGGAGGTGGGAGGGGGAGGGAGAGAGCTAGAGAGATCTTAGCGCTGCCATGACAGACAAAGCGAATGCACTCCATGAGAAAACGAGTGCGCTGTAAAGTGGAGCTGTCTAATGCAACCAGATGGAGAGAGAGCTGGATGGTGACCAAGGTTATATAAGCTCCTAGAGTTTGAGAGATCTGATTGGTGGGATCAACACTTTGGCACCGAGAATGAACGGATCTAATGAGCGCTATCTGCAAAATGGCCTCCAGTAGAACTTCAATGGCTTTGTTCTATTATAGCAGATGTAGTCCTCGTGGAAAGACAGCGGTGGAGGATGGCCCACTTGAAGCGCAGCCGTCACTTTCTGTCTTGGTTAGCACATCCAGTCAAAATATTTAATCCTGGCGATAGAAGGTGCTCTTCTGTGAATCAAACTTAAAAAAAAGAAAGGTCCAAGGAAGTTCTTTTAGCGCAGAAGGTTAAAAATCCTTTATAGTCCTAAATTCTTTCTTCATTTAAAGACAAAAGAAGATATTTTGTAGAATGTATTGTATTGTAAAAGTATGCAGGGTCACGTTTATTTCGTTATTTTCTTAAGTCCAGCACGAAGGGATGCATCCAATGGAATCTTGGTTTAAAAAACGTGCCGGACTTAAAAAAAATAAAAAAATGAAATAAACGTGTCCCTGCCACGAAAAAATTGATTAAATTAAATTTCGTGATTTAGTCACGAACTGCCGTGAGACTGGGTTGTAAAAGTACACTGCACTCAATGGATTGTAGTTTATTTAACAACTTGCCAATTGTTACAGCATACAAAAACTTGTGAGAATTATGGGATCTGGGAAGTGTGCATTTTTAAAGCTGGCAGGTCTTTTCATCCACTTAGAATCCAATATGGTGTCTAAACTGACTGTGGTATATTAGTTTAGGCATTTTTTGTGTGTTATGAGTAATGTGTGTTAACATCATTTTAGTGTGTAAAAAAAATTCTGTTTTTTGGGGTAAATGTTTCTGCAATTTGACTATTTCAACTATTATTAAAAGGCTATAAAAGCAAATGGCTTGTTAACCAAATAACCTTGGTTTTTGCTATATTTAATATAAGAAAACTCGGTATGAGTCAAAATTGATTTCTTTTTGTGGAAGTTTTTGAGTAATCTGAACATGAAATTTTCTTTGAAGAATGTAAACCCTTAAGCCCGACCTCATCCATTAACCTCAGGTGAAGAGGTTCGGCTTGCTAACCAATGCAACGTAGCCTCTGGCTCTTCTTTACCATCGCTGCAGTTGACTGTGTATATGCTGTTGTGTTATGCTGGCGTCTGCGGCCACCAGATGGGTTCCATGTTGTAATTCACCCGTTGAAACCCCCTATTGGCTTATTCAGATGATATTAACTGACAGTCATTTGCTTACGGGACACAAATTAAATCATCCTATGGCATTAAGGAGCTCTCTGTGGGCTCTAGAGAATAAATACAGCACTGTGAAAGATTTTGTTGCATGATTTAGGGAAAGAAAGCGATTGATTGAACTGGTGCACTGCAGCTGTGTCCGGTAACACAAAGTAGGCCTGTAATGCATAAATGTATAAACATTTTACATCTTGTGTCGGTTACTGCACTATCGTGAAGATTCGATGCCTGGTAAGATTCCTATATTTTACAGTTAGTTGTGATTATGACGGATGTCTTCAAGCAGGCCGTGCTGGCATGTTCGATCTGGACACCCTGGCACAGAGGGCCTGCCCTCAGCACAGCTGATATGAATTACCCACAGGTAAAGCAGAACAATCACAAAAGAACCGTGGCCCGTCCATTGCAGCAGCATTTACAAGAAATCAATATCAATACTTAATGTAAGCTGGGTGAAAAATGAGCCAGCATAGAGGGGGAATAATAACAGAACAAATGAAAGACCTTGGAGTGTCTCCCCTCCCGGTGGGGAACGAGGGGAGAGGGGGATGGAGAAAATGGGAGAAAAAGAGGAGAGGACAGAAATTCTACTTGGGGTGCATTGCTTGTATTCATAAAAAAATGAACTGCTACTGATCGTTTTACAACACCGTCACATGTTAACTTGGACTAAAGAAACTTTTAAGCTCCATTATAAAGTAGTTTTGGAAATTTTTAATGATAAAAACTTTGTGTTGGAACTTTCCACCAAGTAACATCACAATAGTTGTGTTTTAAACATTACATTTGAAGAAGAATTTGTAAATATACTTTTCAGTATGGAAAGACATAATACCCATTTATCAGCTATAGGCACTTTTATGTCCCAGTGGTTGATTTGACATTAAAACCAATTAGCAGATTTGTACTTTTTTATGAAATTATTTTTTAAAACGTTTCAAATTTGTAAAAGTGTATATATATA
>JAUYWG010000053.1:7912671-7960240 GCA_034779775.1 Enteromius afrohamiltoni
GCCATCTCCACACCATTGCATTCAGTTTTTATTCACAATTTGTTTAGTGTCCCAACTTTTTTGGAATCCGGTTTGTAGTATATTCTAGTATATCTTATTAAGAAAACGTATTGTACTTATGTTATCTGCTATTTCTTTGCATGGCTGTCTGTAAATCAGTGAATAGTTTTAGTAAATTGGTTCGGTCATACAGTTTATAAAAATGAAAACAATTTACAAGAACCGTCCAAACAAATCTATTCATTAAAATGAATGAGTGCATTAGAATTATTATTCAGCCCACTCAGCTGCAGTTTCAGACAATGAGATATAAAAGCAACCGTTATTGTACTAACATGTTAGTAAAAAGTGATGTTTTACAGAATTATTTTTAGCTGATTCCCTTAAACCCTTAAAAGTATAGTCAATTGTATAGACTAATATTTGTGGCATTGCTGTAGCCAATACACCACTGCACCACTGTATATACACTGCTGATCGCTATTGATATTTGATCAAAAATAAAAGTTGAACAGTATAAACAAGAAAATAAGAATTCTGCTTATTAATTCTGCTTATGCTTGTTCTGCTTATTTTTGTAGAAGTCGTGATGCATGTTTTGTAACATTATAAATATCACTTTTCATCAATTTAATGCATATTTGATTAATACAATTAAAATTATGAACAGATGTTCCTAAATAAGTCACATTGTTAAGTTGAATATTGAAAGTTTCGTCATTTTCATTATATATAAATTAAATTAGTATGAAAGATACTTTTTGTTACTCACAAGTGTTTATTATGTTTGGGATAAAGCATTTAAAACACCCTACATAATAACAGTCCTTACTTTTGAATTTTAATCCCAACCAAAATGTGGCCTAATACACAAGCAGCAAAAAAAAAAAAAAAAAAAAAGATTCCTTGACATCTTTTAAGGAGACTGTAGTCTCTATAATCCTATTTCCCTCATTTCTAGAGAGGCTTGTCTCGATGACCTGGACAATCAGACTTGTTTTGTGCATGAGTGAATCATTACAGGCTTCGGTCTGTGTAAATGCACACATCAGGGCTTTAAAGGCACCCCATCATTTCCCCAACACAATCTCAATAGGTCTAATTGGCTGCAGCATATTTTAATTGGAGCCATATTGATTTGCGAGGCCCTGTGTCTGCGGAATTGTCTGACAATTACATAGTGCTTTTGTTCGAGCTTAATTTTGTTTCATTTGTCCAGACATAAACCGTCCACCCCTTCATCTGCCAGTAGGAGCACTGACAGATAATTATAGTGCATGTCTCTGTGTGTTGGCTGCTCAGTTCAAATACAGACTCTCAGTTTCATTAAGCTTCAGATCTGGCCTAAAAATCTGGCCCACAGACACACATACGTGCTCACTGTATTATTGCTAATTCTTGTCATGTGGTGCATCTATTCTGTCCCGTTGTTGGTGTCCTAATTGGTCTGGCCTCACAATGGTCATTTTGGCAAGCAGGAGGCTTCTTCCCACAAGTCCATTTGTTTCAGTGTGTGCCTGTGTGTTAGAGCAACGCTGGGTAAAAAGGAAATCGATAATGTTTCATTAGAGCAGCGTTGTAGCAGTCTTTTGCCCGTGCATGGCTTAATTATTCTTTTCTAGGCGTTTGCTTTAATTGGGAGAATAAAAGAGTGAAGTGGAGAGAATGACTGCATTAGCATATCTATTAGAGACATGGCCACAAGTACACACACATCCTCATGGCCATGAGCTCACCCCAGTAACCTCACACACACACATTTGTTTTTTCTATTATGGTGTGGACTTTCCATTGACTTCCACCGTTTTTATAGAGAGTAAGTGATATTTTCTATTTCCTGCTGACCTAAAACCAAATGTAATTATTTTATTTGCTTACATTCACTCAAAAAGAAATATTTTGTCATCATTTAAACACTGTTATGTCATTTGGCTCCTGTATGAAGAACACAAAAGAAGGTATTTTAAAGAAAGTTATTGTCCAGTGGTGTGGAAAACGCTGAGGCATTTTTCTTTTGTGTCGCATAGAAGAAAGAAAGACATACAGGTTTGAAATTACATGAAGTTGGCGAAATGATGACTAAATGATTCATTTTGGGAAAACTATCCCTTTTTAGCATGTCTCTTCAGCTGTTTTTCTTGTTGGGTCCATTGACTGTGTCCCCCAATGTTGGTGATTTTAGATGCTACTGTACTTTAAGGGATATTAGGTCTTCAAAATTGCTCATTTGAATCAATTATACTGATATTATTCTTCTATTGAAGAAGCGTTCTCTATTTTTCTGTCCGTCTTTCGCTCCGTGTCTTTCTCACCACGCTATATCATGCCAAAGCGACAGTGACTAACGGCCCGCGGTAGATGAAATATAATGATTCTCTTGGAAGGAGACAGACACTTTGAACTGTCTGGTCTCCCCTGGTGGAAACACGCACACATGCACACTTTAACTCTCAGATCCGGGGTTAATCACTCTATCAGTGTAATGAAGTACTCGCTGACAGCTGTAAGCAAGCTATGCAGATGAACTTCCCTCATCAATTTCTGCCACTCTCCACACACACAGAATAAATCTCCATGAAAACCCTGTCTAGGGTAGGTAGACACATAGACACGTTCACTCAGCGTGTGTGTGTATGGAGAGGCTGCTGTGTTTATATTAGATTTGAGATTAAACACACACATGATTTTACTTTATAATGTGATTGTGTTCCCAATAACTGCATACTTACCACTTCATTAGCTGTGTTTGTAGTATAGAGCCTGCATGTTGGCAATGACATTTCATTTTAAATAATACATCAGTAAGACTGTGAATACATTTTAAAAGTATTTATGCTGTCCAAAACATTGTTTGATTAAAATTAGATTAGACTACATCTAATGCTTAACCAAACAGATTTATTTTGATAATATTGTGGTTAGTGTTAGAAAATGCTCTCTTGTTTTTTAGAAAAAGGTATTTTAGTATTATTAATTATTATAATATAATATAATATTTAAATTAAAAGTGATTAATGTAACAATATTTCTGTAGCCGAAACATTGGAGAATTATGTAATATAATATAATAATTGTCAGAACCTTAAAAAAGAAAAAAAATCTGTGCAACAGGCAACAAGCTAAAAAAAAAAAACACAAGAAAAAATCTATTGTCCAAAAAAAAAAAAAATTTAATATTGTATGTGGGTCTGAAGCACAAAAAAGAGCAAAAAAATATTTTTCCATGAATGGTGGTAATTTTTATAAAATCGCTTCAGTACAGCGGTCTGTTTTCCTTTCAGCTCTGGAACCACAGGTTACAGCGTGCAGCATATTCAGTTTTGAAAAGCTTGATTTATAATTTGCAGCATTCCCATCTGCCCGTAGTTCACTGTTCGCTGAACGTCCAGATAAACCAGTTAGCAAACACTTTTCCCCACTGTCTGTTGTTTTGATAATCACCCATAATAGCATCTAGCTTCAGTATGGTCTTTAAACCTGATTTACTGTCTAATGGAATAAGAGAGACTCAGAAAAGACAGAGAAAGAGAGAGAGAGAGAGAGGCAGCCAGTCACTACATGCACCTTTTGGGTAATGTCATTAGACATGTTTTGAAGAATAAATTAAATCAGCCCTAAATTGTGCTCTCAAGTCAGACCTGGGGAAAAAAAACAGATAGAAAAAAGGGAGGGGGGAAAAATGAGTGGACCTCATTGAAAAGAGAGAGAGAGTCATATTTGAACATCTCGCAGGGAAATGCACTTAACCAGATTAGAACGGGCCAGTGTGGATGGATGGGCACGGTAATTGCGCTGGCTGTAATGGGTTCCTGTTGCCCGTAGCAGACAGTGGGCAGTTCAGTGGATAATGCGGGTCTCTGTAAGGTTCGAGGACCTTACAGGCTCAACCTGTGATTGGGGTCAGATCTGTGTATGTCAGCTGATAAAAGGTAACCCCACTCACAATCCCACAGGTCACACATAACCTCGCAGCCACATCGCAGGAGAGTGTAAAACACACACGACTACATTATTTAAGTACGTGCAGACAATTATGTGAGGTAAAAGTACATTTCTTCACAGTGAACTAACAAAAATTGCGAAAACGATTTAACATTTACAGACAAGTGCTCTTGTTCCAGTTCCAGTTTTCTTTATATGTACCGCACAATAAGAGTCATTGAACCCTATAAACAAAAGACAGGCTATCTGCTTTTTTCTGTTCTGTCTAAATCTTATTCTTCCCCCCTCGTTTCTTCCCCCGCCCAGTGATGTCTGTTTCACGTCTGTTTTTGTTGTCCTAAAGACAGAAACATTATCTACACTTAAACGAATTCTAACTTAACCTGTGGGATTGCTTTAAAATAATCACTTCCTGTCTGCAGAGGGCTTGGGAAGTACGCTGTTTGTGGCTTTTGTCTCACAGAAAGAGAATCAATGGTGAAACTGAAATTGATCTGCGGTGTGTAAATGTATTTTCTCTTTCAGCGCTGTTGTTCCCTCACTCACACACACACACTCAAACTCCTGCCCCTCCCCAGATGGTGTGTGTTACCTGTGGTCCCGGGCTCACCTGTAACAGAGTCGGCTTGGCTCCAGGTGAGGGCTGTGGTAACGTTGTCCATTGTGTGTGTGAACAAGCAAAAGGCTGCAGGGATTGAATAGCAAACATGCAGGTGATGACATAGTCTCCTTGAACACAAAGTGTGTGACACTAGCGAGGAGGTGAAAACACACACATACACGTGTACAGACACACACAACTTGACAAGGGCATTTACCTTAATTCACTCAGCCAACTAAAAACAATATTGTTATCTGTTAACTGGAAATCTGTAAACAGGTACACTGCTGATATGCTCCTTATTTTGTAATGTAACAGCGCACACAGCCATTTTTAACTTGAATGTACTTTCAGTGCCAGACACTTTCACTTATATTAGCGGTACAAAAATAACCTGTTATGTTGTTTCAGTGATTGCACGTTAGTTTATATCATATCATTTTAATTAGTTTCTAACACATTCACAGGAAAATGTTCACTTCCGTGTTAAAATGTGGATATTGTGTTCGGGTAATGTCATAGAGGTGGGAATTTCAAAGTTAAAATGGACCCTGCGGTAAATGGCAACAACGTTAGGCATGATTTCAACGGTCCAGAAGTTGAGTTTGACAGCATTTATTGCATGTTTGTTTATTTTCTTAAAATAAAAGTAAAGAGTCAAGGTAACATTGAGGTGCTTGCAATGGAAGTAAATGTGGACTTTAAATCAGAAATGGTAAGCTTATAATTTTATTAAAAAACAAAATTGTGTTGCATTGTCTTGGCAACAAAATCATAAAATTGGATTAAAATGACAAAAATACATTGTTGATTTCTTTTTGGTCTTGTCGCTGTGCTTTTGAGATGATTATTATGAGCCTTAACATTTACATTTTGACCCCAAGTCCTAATCTTAACTGTATTTTTTGGCTCAAAATTAAATTTTTGTGGTTATCAGCATAATTCCACATATGCTGTCAATTCAGCTGAACTTGTATTGAACCCAGAATCCATATTTTTTAAATAGGGTCAGGATTTTGGTGTACTGGGCATAAACAATGAATAAAGCTAGCACTCTTTATGAGGGCGTTATGGGTGGGGCTAAAAGAGCATGCAAGAATCTCATGACCTCATATGTGAAACATCATACAGCCGTTGTAAGGTTTTGTTGCTTGCATCACCTGTCCATGTTGAAGGGTGTACCTGTAAGAAAAAAAAAAACATGTTTTTTTTGAAAGAATGACAAGAGACAGTTTGATATGAATGGCTGGCAATCTTTCAGACACAAATGATACTCGCATCCAACGTCTAGATCTGAAGACTTTTGGAGCTGCCACTCCATTAATCTGTTATGCAATCATCCCCCCCTTAAGATTCATTCTGAGCTCTGGAAAAAAATCACTTGTGTGTGTGTCGGTGCGTTTCACAGGTGTTCTGTGAGGCCTGCAGAAAGACACTGCAGGCTGGTAACCAGAGACCTCTCAGACCTTGTGGGAACTCTGATAAGATACTCTTGCTCTTTCCTCCCCTCCCTGCTCTCTCTTTTCTGTCTTTCTCAGTACGACGGGGCAAAAGGTGAGGGCGGGAAGCCAAACAAAGGCATGTGTGCCTCTGCCATCGTCAAGCGGGACCCCTCGCTCGTCTGTCAGAATGCCGGGGCGCACCGTTTTCAATGGCATTCCGCATTCCGACACTGGAGAAAGTGGCCGGTAAGAGGGCAGCATGTCGTCCCCACGGTAACAAGACCCTTGGGCGGGTTGAAAAAAGGGGGTGTAGAAGCACTCCGGGGCCTTGTCCTCACTCTCAGGTGATGTGAGGAACTTTTTGTGTTATGTGGAGTATAACACACTGTTGCTTTTGACCCCACACACATCCATTACTGTAGAATGCGACCCTGCGGGGTCAACAGGGACACCTGATATAGTCGTACGTTAAGAAGCTGTTGAATGAGATTTGTTAACGTTTCTTTTATATTAAAAAAACGTTGAACAAAAAATGTTGAACTTGTCAACATATCACGATTGGGAAAAATTCCCAGTCTGTGCGACTTCCAAGTAAAGCGAACTTAAATTATGTTGGCTACACACACACATGCACATCCCTCTAAATTTACTTTGCTTTGTCTCAATTTGTTTCTGAGCCATTTGCGATCCTGAAAATCGGCTGAAACACAATAGAGGTGAAATGCGAAGCTTGTGTTGTCTGGCAGCAGATATGAGTCTGTCTGGATGTTGCCTTCATTCAGAAATTCCCTGGCAGCCGTAGAACCATCGTCAGACTCCGGCAGCTTCCAGAGAGCTCATTCAACCCCGCCCGCCGCTGGATCGCATTACTTGCGAGGGCCCGGCGGCCAAGAATTCAGGATGGAAAGGATAAAAATCGGATGAAATGAAAAATAATCCCTGTTGATGCCAGGTGAGTTTACCTGCCTTTGCCTACCTGTCATGGTATTTAATCCTTTGTTGTTTGCAGTCGGATTTTTGCGGGGAGAGGAATGTAATGAATGTGGTAATTTGGAGTTCCCCGGACAGCGCGAGGAGCTTTGCCGGGGTATGTGCTCGGGACAGTCGAGACTGATGACAAAATGTGCAACTTGCTAAAATGTTGTTTTTATGTCTTCATATTTTCTCGTTGGTTGCCGTTGCAACACACCATTACTCTCACAGCACAGCCTTGGCTTTGTCAGCTGGTGGAGGGTGTCCAGAGGGTGAATGATGTTGTTTGTTGGTCTTGTTTGGTGTATTAATGTATTTGTGTGCTTTTATAATGGATGACGTGTTGATATTCGGACCCCTCTGGACACTCCAAGCTGATTTTGTTTGTGGAACACACCTCAGTCTTCACTGGAATCTCCAAAGCACCAGGAACCAGGTACAACGTGCCCGAGGCTTTTGTGTGAGAGTGTTTGCGGCGTGATTAATGTGACTGACAGGTATAGGTCTCCCTGTTCTTTGTGATTTCGCTTTGATTTATTTGTAATGAACACACTTAAAATTCACATTGTGAAATCCAGTCTGTTTGTGTGTGTGTTGCTTTGACAGGCCATTTCACTTTCCGATTTCTTGCATTGGCCTAGGCCTGGCTTGCATAAGGCCAACATCCTGCTTCTGTACTACAGGTGAGATCCAAAGTAAAACCATTTGGAAAAGATTAAGTGTGTCATCAATTTTATACTACTGCTCAGCAGTTAGCATGATTTAGTATTTTTTTTTATATATATATTTTTTCTTTTTAGAAAGCATGCATTAATTAAATATGACAGAGATAACTATATAAAATGTTAAAACATTTCTGCTTTAAATAAATTCTCTTCTTTTCAGCAAATGTATCACAGATAAATTAAACAACACAACAGTTTTCAGTAGTAATAAGAAATGCGTCAAATTAGCATATTAGAAAGATTTCTGAAGGATCATGTAATACCGAGGACAGAATTATTGGTTGCAAAAAATTCAGCTTTGCCCCGGCAGGAATAAATGACATTTTAAAAGAAATGAAAATAGAAAACAACTATTTCAAATAGTAAAAGACTTTAAATGTATAACTGTTTGGTTATATTTTTATTTAATAAATGCAGCCCTTGTGCTAGACTTACCTAAGAAATAAATCATTAAAATTATATACATGTGTGTGTGTATATATATATATATGTACATCTATGTGTGTGTGTGAAACTTTCCCAACTCCAAAAATTTAAATGGTAATGTACATAGTTAAATATTTTCCTAATGTCATGCAGAAAAGATAAACATATAAAAAAATTAAAATTCATGCATGTAATACAACAGATTTTTGTATGGAAATCATCTTAAATTCATCCAGACATGAACGCTCTAATATTGAATGATGTATGAATGAATGAATGATTTTTTCTTTTTTTTTACATTTATAGAAATGTTCTCTACTTGAGTTTCACAAATAAGGCCCATTCTATTGAAAAACTTCACATTTACATGCAAAAATTCAGCAAAGAAAATCCCTTCACATGCTCAGTCATTCATTTGCAAATACACTGTGTGTGTTGTTCTAGTAATATGAAGTATATGGCACCAGTGTTTAGGCTGCATATCTTCAATACCATAAAACCATTTTTGGCAGCGCTCAGCAAAATAATCCCTGTTGTGTCAGACTGTGGTTACAGGATGATGGCATATCATTTCTTGGGCTGTTATTCACCATGATATAATTGTGTGTGTTGGTATCATCAGAGGTCCTCCCTTTTTTGAGGTGTGTCATGTCTTGTCCTGTGATTGTAATCTTACACTGAGCCTAATCAAAGACAGGCCTGCTGAATGCCCTTCCATAACCACAAGCGTTCATGCCCATTAGAGCTAACAGGCCCCTGAATGCATCAGATAACGTCTGTTCTTTTGAAGGAGAGTGAGAGAGATTGCGCCGGGGAGAGAAAGAGAGAAGGTGGTTGGGACATGTGGCTTTTGCGGGGGCTTATCTAGGCTTTGAGAGTGTCACAGCCTTGCCCTCCCTCTCATTCCCTGCATTATCTGGCCATATCTTGAGGGCCTTCCCTGTCCATTCCACATAATCACTCAGTAATACCAGCCACCCTTTTCTCTATTAAAATAATCACCGGCAATTAGGAGGAGAATGGGCAGGGAGAGAGGGAGAAATCACACACAAAGTAATATTTTCCCCACCTTACACGCTTTTCATCTGTTTTTTTTTCCCCTAACCTCCCGCAATGCATCAGGACCCTGGGCGGCCTAGGCTCGATCCGGCACTATTAAGGAAAAAGGCTCTGACAATTTTTCAAGAGCGGAGAGATGAAAGAAAAAAGAGAGAGAGAGACAGATAGGAGCAAATAATTTAAAAATTGACCATCTGTAAAATGAAGAAAATGGAAGTGTAAGAGGAGCATTGTGATTTACTTTATCCCTCTCAGAGACGCCTGAAAACTAAGAGGCGCTATTAAATCTCCCTTTGAAATAAATGTGTCGCATTTATCTGTGTGGCCAAAAACGACTAATGAAGCTATTGTCAAAGCAAATAAAGCAGGGCGGATTTTCTGCACGCAGACGGCGCGGTATCATGCAGACAAAGGTAGGGGGTGCGTGCGGTTCATGGGGGCTTTGAAAGATAGATTCACATAAATATTGAGACAGACAGACAGACAGCCATGGCCTCTCGGCGACAGAAAATAATGATGAGATGCGAGAGAAACTGGCAAAGAAATGCTGTTCACAGTCAGCACGAAAAACTAACCAAACAAACCCCGAATTAATAAATGACAGAATCACGTGAAGAAAAGGCCAGAGAATGTAACTGCCATTCTCATATCTCGATGAAATTGAGGAGAGGATGTAATTATGGTGAAAGAGTTGCTCAATTACAGTAGCCGCTAGCTGCATTTGGCATAAGTCACTTTAAATGGTTTTACGAGAGCTTGTTTTTAAAATGGCGTTTTGCTGCCTTTTATTTTAATTACCGGGTCATAGCAGTGCTGCTCACTCTCTCTTGATCTGCTCTGGCTGTCCAACCGTCAATCTCTCTTTCTCTCTCTTCCTCTCAACACTCTTTATGAACTAAGAGCAACTAACCCTCTACAGCTGAACACTTTGTGCCTACTGTTGCCTGGATGATTTATAAAAAAAATAAATAAATAAAAAAAAAACCCAAATCAAGCATGACTGGTTTGTGCTGTGGAAGTAAAATGTTCAGGTTCATGGAACAGAGTGTAACGTTCTTCCCAAAACAGCTGCTTTCATTATTGCTGTTCAGGATGTAGAATTATACCTTAAAAAACCCTCTAAACTGTAACTTTGGCTTGTAGTATGAATCTCCGGCTATAGCAGTGACAAGTTGCGCATGTCGTGTTTTTGTAAACATGTCCCAGTGTGTTCAACTAATCTCTCCATTTAAACCTAATCAATTTCACGTTCAGGAAGGAGCTGTGAACCTGGAGGGTCAAAGGTTATTGTCCTCAATGTATGTTCATGTCCAGACGAGGGGCCACAAGGTCTCAGTCAGGGTCATGACCTTGTTGACCCCCTGATGTCCATAACACTCATATTTCTCCATAACGGGATGACTCTCTCAACATCATATTTCATGTGTCATATGATTGAACAGGCCATCACTACATAAGGTTGGCAACAAAGCCAAATTTGTACATGTTTTATTCATTTCGTTTATTGTGCTTATTTAAATGAATGTAATTATAATTAATACATTAATTAAACAAATGTTGGTTTGTTTTTTATGTTATAAAATATAAATATCCATGAATAATAAATAAGGCAGTCATTTACAAGTACATTTATTATTTAAATAAATAATTTATATAAACAAATATAATTATGAATGGATTTGTTATTAATAAATTAGAAGAACAGAAATCAAAAGTGTCTGATTTCGAGACTCAATCATTTAAAATGAAGCAATAAAGTTTTTTAATTACATAATCAACAAATTTATAGTAATGAAAGTAATAATTGTTTCTGCTTCTTTTCACAAAACAGAATGTGTTCCTGCAGTCATGCTCAAGCATATTAGTTGGTTAAATATGATTGATAGTATTTTAGTTTGTTAGTGAAGGTGAGGAGTCTTTTACTCTTTATTTCTGCACTGAGACTCCTGCCGTATTGCATCACTTGACTGCTTGTTTAAAAACAAACTATTCAGTTCCAGAGAACAGCTGGTGTATTAAATATAACAGCTTATGGACTGCCACCCAACTGTATGCCCCATTCCTTCATGATTATTTCATATGCGTATGATTAACTCTCTCCAGGCTGACTCTGACCCCATTTAGCACAGTAGTGGTTGCGGTCCTGACTGGAGAGATGTGACTTTTTCCAAGTCATTTAAATTTTACAGATCCATTTACACCACCTTTTAATTTAGTGCATAATGACGCCATTAAAAAAAAAACCATCTGGGCGTTCTTTGGGGAGGGGGGTAATTTGCCAAAGCTTTCCACGCTAATGTTTTTCCCCTCACGCAGGCAACAGATGCTGGGAAAGAAACGGATACATTCTCCACAATTACCACAGCCTGACGTGGTCATCCAGGACAAATGTTTCACAGCGTTCGAATTTCTACAAAGAAGACCTTTTAACAAAAAGAAATAAAATTAATCCTGATTTTAGGCTTTTTGACTTAGACTTGGACAACCCCGTTTACATCACAAGTGAAAAAAGTTTTCGTACAACGTCTGGAACGTTGTTAGAAAGTTACACAGTAAGTTGCCATCACTTTTATGCACACTTCCCATCGGTCCTTTTCAACAATAAAACTTTCCACAAGCCTTGATACAGTGTGAACCATAAATAAAGATCTAGGTTATTAAATAATAATACAATTAAGTAATTGCTCAAGCATGATAAACTGTGTTGCGAGAGACTGAGCTGGAGTGAACTTTAATCCTTCCAGCCTCAATTATGCTAATGAATGCATTTCTCCTGAATAAAATTAGGGTGATTAATTTTCCCTTGTTTTGAATTACAATTCTGCTGCCTGCTAGCACTTTAGTCCACTCGTTAATTACCAATTAAATCAGCTGGCTCGTTTGCTCCAGGTTCATTGCCCATGTGGTTCTGTAGCACTTAGGGGTGGTGTTTAATGTGCTAATTGGAAGAGATTAAAACGTGTGACCTCTTTTGACAAGGACCGGATGTAAAATGTCGTCTTCGTCACCGTAAATGACACTGGTTGGTGTTTGGAAATATATTTCTAAGGTGTTTTTTGAGTCATAGTTTATCTGCTATTTAGCATTTTAGCTGCACGCCGTTTCGTGTTTGATCCAGGAGTGTGACTGCTTTTATGTCTCAAGCATCAGAGGCTTCATCTATTCTACCGTTGGAGCCTTTTTTCCCTTTTACCGCCATTATTAGCAATCACTGAACTACATTTGTCATTCTTAGCCTCTTTTCAGAGGTGTCTGTTCTTGCGTTATCTGCCCTCTGCTCTGTGTCTCATCTTAATATCCTTTCATTTCTACTCTGTCCTTCATGACGTCCACTTGAAACGCATTAACAGGTCTTCCATCCATTTTTCTGAGGCAAGATTGACTCAAATTTAGTTTGCTACATCAATACCACAACGCTCTAGGCAGACTTGAGAGTACTCCTAGTAAAAAGAGAGCTTTTTTATGTCCTGATGCCATCTTCTTGAATGGCAACTGGATTATTTTTTTTATTATGGGCCGAAGCTCTTTGGGCCTCACCGAAGATCAGAGATTTGGGTGGGGAGGTATCTGTTGGCGGGTGTATTGATGGAAGGACCAGAGGCTCTAAGATCCATCAATGGAGTCCATCAACCAGAAGGCTCTGCAGTCTCATTGAAAAACTTCAGAGCGCTGACCTGCTCGGCTCTCACAACAAACCGAAATGTACTGAACTAATGTCTGAGGCCTACTAAACTAATGTCTGGATGAGCCCAGCTTCAATCATCTGATGCCATATTCAAACTAAATTGTCACTGGAGCTCCTGGTACAGTGTTAATAGACTCATCAAACACCAAAACTGAGGTCTGTACTGTTTGGAACAACTTTCTTGTGTGTGTTTGATTGAGAACTTTCTCTAGCATCTTGCTTTTAAAAACAAGCCAATGACAATGTAAAACTGAATGTGTTGCTTTCCAAATATTTCTCCTCAGGATTTGTACATCAGTCCCATCTGCTTCTCAGAAAGAGTTATTAACCTCAGGGCAGGTGTGTAGCATCCTCGTTCTTCATCAGATGCCCTCATCGAAAAGAGGAAAAGGGGAACAGAGCATATACAAAACAACACAAAACAAACAAACTCATTTCAGGCACCAAAGGACTTCGCTGCAGCTCCAACCTTCATGTTGCCCTGACCTCCTCCAAGCCTCAAGTGTTCGGATACTGGCAAAATCTATTAGCTTGGTATCAGAGGCACAATGGCGCAAATATCAGGTCTATTAAGTGTGTTTTGTTCGCGTAATTTATGGAGCTTGAGGTAAAGTGCTTTATACAATACTGGAGCATCAAGATGAAAACAAATCGCTTTGTGTGAAGCCGGACACTTGCGTACATCACGCGTGCACTTGTCATTTACATGGAAATGCAATAATGTTCTGTTCTCTCATCTGTTTGCTTGTCATGGGTCATTGTTCGCACAATAACAGGAAATAAGAATCTGAAGTATAGGTCTGTACATGAGACTGATGTGTAGAGGAAGGTGAAGGGAACACAAGCTCTGTCTAATAGACGTGTACATATGCCTGTAACTGTCTGCTCAGATTTGTAGTCATGGAACTTCAAAGTCTCCTGGGAAAGTACCTCTTTACATATCGCGTAGTAGTCTTAAAGGGATAGTTCACCCAAAAATGCACAACTTCATGTTGTGTCCAGCCTGTTTGACTTACTTTCTATTTGTTTTCCAAGTGGCATTTAATTATATTGTAAAGTACAGTATACAAATGCTAAATTTTAATTGTGCAAATATTGTATTGGCAATGTCAAATGAAAATAACTGAAAATTATTCATCTGTCGTCTTCTTTTGGGTTCCGCAGAAGAAAGAAAGATGGTCATGCGAGCTTGGAACCACATTAAGGTAAGTAAATAATAATGGAATAAGCGTTTATCACTTAAATCGGGTGTCTCCAAAAAAGGGATGTGTCCTGCAGGTCCTCTGTCTCGAAGTTTCTAGCATTTCTAGAAAGACCTTAGTTAGCTGGTTCAGGTGTGTTTAATTAGTGTTGGAGCTAAACTCTCCAGGACACTGGCCTTCCAAGAAAGTTTGGAGGCCTCTGTCTTTAATAATCCCTACTGATCAACCAAAATACAGTGTTTTCAGATTGCAATGGTGTGTATGGTTTATGAAATTATGGGTATGGATTGCAAAACCTGAGGGTAAAGTTTATACATCTGACAGCATGTATGGGGAACTTTTAGAAATGATTTATTAATGCATGATCATTTGATGAAATGATGGAACAATTTAAGAATTGTATGGTGACTTATCAGGCTCTGTAGTTTGTTTAGGGTTTGCGAGTTCCCAGCATGCACTGCAGCTTGAATTTTGTGGGTTTGCTTACTTTGCTTTCTTTTGTTATTGTTATTTGTTGTGTTGTGCTTTTTAAGAAGTCCACTTTTTCTTGAGGTCCATGTAGAAGCCTTTAAAACTATTTGTGAAGCAATCACTTTACCAAATTAATTCCTTTAATTCACACACATAAAACAACAAAGATATGCTCATTATAAATCAATTTATTGCAGTATATTACTAACTATGTGAAAATATGCTGACAAGCAAAACTGTAGTTGCTTTCACTAAATTATTGCTGCAATGAGGCATTTTACATTTCATTAAATAGAAAATTAAAAATGACAAAAATCTCCATCAGTAGCCTTGAATGAACTTTTCCCAAAAGTTCTACTCCGTATACTGTGTAGGGTTTGTGTGTGTGTGTGTGTGTGTGTGTGTGTGTGTTCAAAGGTTGCGGTCTGTTTAACCACTCCCTGTCATCACATCATATCAGGAACCCCAGCAACTCTCATCAAAGGGTCATTATATGGGGACCAGATACCCATCACCCATCCTTCTGTCGTTTTTCCTCTCTTTCCCTCTTTCGCAGTCCTCCTTTGAAAATATGAGTGATGGCTGGTGCGTGGCCTACATACAGAGACATATAAGACCGGGCCGCTCAGCTCGTGTCCCAGCTCCAGACGAGTGGCGACAAAGGGGGCCTTGTCACTCTGGGGGTGGGCGGAGAGGTTTCATAAAGTGACTTGCCACTACAGCGCAGGACGGTAAAAAGATCCTTCCTGGAGTGGGCCTGGGGGGGTGCTTGCTGAGGGGAAGGGGAGGAGACGCAGGAGCCAGCAGGATATTGCTGGCCAAATCATCCAGTCAGTTAGAGATCATCTTACCTGTACAGGTGTGTGCTGTTAGTAAGTCTGTGTGTGTAGGGGGGTGGGGGGGGGGGGGGTTCTAGAAAACTGACCCCAGAAGTCAGCTCAATCTGTATAAACTTCCATTTGGGGACTTCTAGGACAGCCTCAATTTGACACATGATTCTAAATAAAGAAATATGCTGGGTTTAGCATGTACCAAATAACTTAACTGGAAATGTTTGGGGGTTTTTTCCCGACTTTTCATCTGTGGTGGCCAGACTATTTGAAATAGTAACATCATGGAAATATTGAGATATAATAATGCCAACCTGCTTGCATGAGTGCCTAAACAATAGAATTTATGATATAGATATTTAACTAAAATTGTTACTTTTTTTTAATCAAAATATTTAAAATGAATGCTGTTTCTTTTCAGCTTTTCTTTTAATAGAAAAATCTTAAAAATATGTGATTTCAATAAAATACTAAGCAGCACCACGCTTTTACAAAAAATAAGAAAAAATGTCTCTTGAACTCCAAATAAGCATATTAGAGTGAATAAATTACATTTTAAAATAAGGTATTTTACATTTTAGTTAAATTTAATTAAATTATAATTATTTAGTGTAGCTAAATGCAGTCTTGGCATTAGAGATACTGAACATTAAACAAATATTAATTATCCCAAAACTTTAATGGACAGGTTATAGATATAATTATTTATAATTTTGACTCATCCCTTTTCTGAAATGTGAGGTTTATCTTGATTTTTTATACAATGATTAAAAGCCTGTATAAATTCACATATACAGATGTTTAAAGTGTTTTTACAGTCATTGTATGGTTGTACAGTTGGTTTTAAACCCCCCGCAGATACCATAAATAGTGTTTATTCTGTATTTCTGATCAAATAAGTGCAGCTTTGTTGAGCATGTGTCTCTGAAAAACATTTTTAAAAATCTTACCTAAATCCTAAACTGTTTTCCAAATAGTGAAGCATGTTGAAAATAAGCCCCTTAGGACATTTCAAGTGCTTCTCAATATTTGGCACATTAATAATTCAGCCACATTATAATCTGTGGCTTATATGATATCCACAGGTTTGTTTTACATTTAGAGTTTAGGGTTGAGATCGCTTCTATGTAAAAACACAATGAGATCTTACCACTAATGTAGTATGAAACCAACATTATTTCACAGGCTTAGATAAATAACATTACCTATCAGACTTTACAAATCGTCTGAAACTGCATTAAAAATGCATTAAATAAAATACATGGCTTTAAACCCCCAAGTCTAGCATACATTTAAAAAATGTTCAGTAAAAAATGAGGTATAATGTAGAATCTGTTCTCAATAAATAATGATTCCCCTTCTTCCGCTCGCTTACTCTCTTACACACGTTGACCTATCTATGACAAGCACATCATCTCCCTCTTCAGCTTCTGTCTTGTTGTCAGAATGTGACGTCGGCCCGTGCTACACGAACCAAAGCTACTCCTGTGTTACATATCGATCCCTCTCCATTTCTGATGGCCCAGGATACCGCTGTAATTAGCGCTAACCATTAGTGTAGCACTCTATGGGCTAAAATCACCATTAACGTCGCTGCGGGGTCTTTCATTCCCGTTAACATTCATTGTGACTTGCTCTTTTCTAAAGACAGCCGAGAGAAGGAAATGGTGCGGAGTTATCTGAATAGGATAAAGAGAGAGCCTGGTGAAGTGTAGGTGTAAAAGCATTAGACAGGCGCTGGATTTAATTAACAGTCTTTAATAGCGCCGGCCTTTGTTCCACTACTGAAAATAATCGGCTGGAGGGAGTCTAGAGTGCCAGGGTTTGGAGGGTGTCACTAAATGGTGCTCATAACAAAGCTGGCCTCTTTTTTCACTTGCTTCACTTATTTTGTCAGTAGTAGCCAGAACAATGAGTTTCTTCTCCTGACGAGCTTTGATCGGGCAAAAAGCGGAGACCTCTTGGTGTCACCCCCCTGTCATTGTCCCTCTCTGCGCTTTACATGCCACATAATAGGAAACTGAGTGGGCCATTGTTAGCATCACTAATCTTTATGAGCGAAACCCATTATGACATCATTAAGAAATGCTAATAAAACAAGATGATGCATTGATGCAATATGGAATTACCGAGGTATATCCTTTTTTCTGATGATTTTTTTTTGTCATGTCTATACATGTCCGTCTATCTATCTATGAGCATAACCTCTTTATAACTTCATTAGCCATTGCTGCGGAAATTATGATGATGCAATGAATTACTCTAGAACCTAGCGAACTATTATTCACTATTCTGTCTGTCGCAAACGGAAATGATCGCATGAAAATATTATCCCTGAAAATCAATTTTTTGCTTCTTCTGTGGTTATCATCTGTCTGTTCCCCCCTCTCAAATGATGTTTATGTTCCCTGGCAGGCAAAGATGCTCCGCTTGAGTATAAAAGCCCTAGACCCTTATTACCGTACCTCGACATGAGTGTGTAGCACCATGCTAGCATAATGAGCATCCGTGCAGAAGGCCAAAGGAGCATTTTTGAGGCCTGCGGAGCAACAAAACAACAGACGCTGCACGCAAACACACATACCCGCATATAAGAGCTGCTGCTTCACCTTTCACCCTGAAGGAGAGAGAGAAAACAAGTGAGAAAGAGTGAATGCTGTTTGCACTCAGCCTTGACAGTCATTTAACATCATCTGAGTCTAATAATCATAAACAGTGTGTAGTAAACACTACAGGAAAACTGCAAGCCAGAGAAGCTGCAAATATGGCGCATTGACCCTTGTTTTCGCTTGAATCATTTGCGATGTGGTTTGTGTCTAGTGGCTAAAGTGAAAAGAAGAGTTACTATAAATGAGAGAAAATAAACATCAGGCTAAAATTACACAAGCATTGTTATTCTTACCTTCTGCATTTTATGGTTTTCACACGCACAAGGTTTTTGTTTTTTTATATATACAGTCTATATATGTGCACTGTGTGTATTTATTATGTGTATATATATATATACACACATGCATAGTCTCATGCACATGAGACTTAATTTTTTTTGTCATTGGACAAACTTACAAAATCAGCAAAGGGTCAAGTAAATATTTCCTCCACTGTATTTAAAAACAAAAATTGTTTATATATTAAATAGTTTTATTTATACTATAAATTATATGAATATAAATATATAGACATGTAAATGCTTTTAAAATGTCATCAGTATCTGATGGTATGAAATCTTTCTAAAGGTATATTTGAAGTTTTTGCTTTACAGACTTTTTTGTTTTGAGGGGCAAAATCATTAAGTCGTGTTATATCCATAAAAAGCACATTATAAGTAAAGTGTCTACTTTTAAAGGTATTTTTTTGGATAATAAAATGTCAAACTTTTGTTTAAATAATGTTACATTGTCGTTCAGTGTAACACAATATTTATATAAAAATTGAAACGACCTGCTTATTCTGACTTGTACATGTTAAAATATACAAAAGAATAAAGAAATGCATTCAATTTTATTCTGTTTTAAATTGGTAAATATGTTACCGACAAGTGGGCAAAGCCTATAGGATATTGGCAAAATGAAAAACAATTGTAAAATTACAAGTAATTTAGTATTTTGGGTGAAAGTAATTTGAATGTGTCTGTAATTGATTTTTATTGTAAATATGCCTGACAAGATTGTTACACTGAATGACATTTCAGTGGGTAAATTTATTAATTCAGGGAAAATGTGTGATATTGAATTGAAAATTGAAATGAATTTAAACAGAAAACTTTTCACATTTTATGGGGAAAAACTATTAAAGCAATATTAAACTTTTTTCATTTCTGGATAAATCCTTTTACGTCTTTGACCCATGTATACATTTTATATATGCATGTATAAAACAGTAAATGTGCATTTATTTTTGGTTTTGATATTTGTTTGAAATGCAGTAAAAGTCATTTTTTGAAATATCTGTATATATTAATTTATTATTGTAAATTATAATATATTGATTGGAGCATAGAGCTATTTCAAGTTGTATATATCTCAAGTTGATATGTTTGTGTAATACAAAGTTTAGGTGCATGTTTTGAATCTATTAGCATTACTGTCTTGTAAATTCTCCTTTTCACCTGAACGCAGGTTTCTTTGCTGTTCTTCACCCTATTTAAAGGCTGAACTGGTGATGAGTGTATATCAGCCACCCGGGATGCAGTCGTCTCCCTGCCGAAGGCTGCAGGCTGTCTACTCCTCCAGACAGACAGCGGTAAATAAGGCCTAAGTCTCATTATCCCAGCACCAAGCCTCGACAGCTGCATTCATCCAAAATGCATTTCTACCTAAAGGTTAAGAGTAGTTATGAGGACAGTAATGTATTATTAAAATACCTTTCGGACTGAAGTACCTTTTGATATATTTTCCCAGGTAATGAAAGCAGCGTTCGGAGGGGGGAAATGTAGTAATTTGCTGTCCCATTTTGTCGGCTGCTTTATTCTCTCTCTCTTCCTCCCTCAGTCTCTCTTTCTCTCTCTTTACCTGCCTGTCATCTCAGGGGTGAAGGGGGGGTGTAGTAAACTGGTCTGTGAAAGGCAGAAACGCATCTTACATTACCCAGCTTTCATTTATGAGGAAAAAAACTGCAAAGCATTCAGCGCATGAGGATGTCTTTCAATTTCTCTCTCTCTCTCTCTCTCTGATGTTGCCAGGGCAGTGATTGGGCAAGGAAAATGGCTGTTTGGTGTCTGATCCTGGCATGATAAGGGGTGGCAGGAGGTTTTCAGGTATTCAACGGCGAATGGCGCAAAGATGGTTTATGTCTCTGCTCTTTTATCCGGGAGAAAAAAAGAAAAGAATAGAGGGAGGGATGGGTAGATTTTTGGTGTGAGGGAAGAGAGGAGCTTCAGAGTAGTCAGTACTCAGAGCTCTATTAAAAGCATCAGCCTTGTTAAAACCAGTCAAAAGACAGGAAATCAGGCAGTGAAATGAAGCCTCTCGACCAATTATGGGATCTGAGTGGAACATCTTAGTGCTTTTTGTGTCTAGCATCACCAGTCTATCTCTCGCTTGCTCTCTCTCTCTCTCTCTTTGCGTCCTATAGGTCTGGAAGTGGTACCTCACTTTTCAGATGATCTTTAAAGGTTTGCAATATTTCTTTATAAGACATACAAAATGATATCCTGTCTACTTCCCATGTGAAAAAAAGTGAAGTAATTGGATTTGCATAATAAGCAGTTTAACTCAGGGGAAGATTGTTGTATGATTGTTCTTGTTGTTACTCTTTAATATTCTCTGTCTGAGTGGTTATTATCACATCTCTCCATCTCAAAAAAGAAATTTCATTAACTGTGTCTACACAGATGGCATATTGATAAAACCTCAGAGAAAATCAATATTTCATGTTATTCACATAACAAAACAAATATGAAAAGCAGATTTGGATTAAATCACTCAAAATAAGGTCCATCTGTTCAACTCCTGTGAAAACAGGCATTTTCAGCTTAAAAAAAAAAAATTATAAGTGGGATTAAGACACTTTTAAAGAATATTTTAAACATTTTCAGAGTCATGATGCTGCAGTGTAACAAAATTTACATTTTTTATTTGTAAAACTCCTATGAAATACCTCAGCTTTTTGGCTTTAACTAAAGACAAGATTATAACGAAAAAACAGTCATTATTATGATTATATGTCCGCCTGTCTAAAAAGGATTAATACTCTTAAAACATGAAGACGTTTTATTTGTCTTAAAAAAAATTTTGAAGCCAAAATTCTGAGTTTGTTTGGACAGATCTTTTTAATTACAATATAATATTCTAGCAATATTTCTTGCAACATTACACATAACTGTAAATATATTTACATTTTAATTGTACTTAAAGAGCTATTTTATCCAAACATGAAAATACGGTCCTTGTTAATTCACACTAATGTTCTTCCAAACCTGCATGGATATTTTTCAGCTGTTGAACACAGATGAAGATATACAGTAACCAAACAGTTGATGGAACCCATTGACTTCCTTTTTATGGTCAATGTCAAGTCAATGGCTACTGTTTCAAAATGGTTTCATTCTTTAAAATATCTTGTTTGTGTTGAAAACAAGCAGAAGGAAGAGACTCACACAGTTTTAAAACAAGCAGCGGGTACGGTGGCCCAACGGGCTGCAACTTAAGAAAACGCATGCAAACAGAAAAAAACGACAAACAACATTAAGAAAACATCTTCATCAGTTTGACAACACAGGTGCTGCAAATTCACGCAACTCAACCAAACACAGAAGCATGTTGCAAACAGCACAGAGCACAACGGATATGTTTCAGGGGGGCCTCAAAAAGTGACAAACCCATCTGCAATAACGTTGCACAGTTAAGAGTGATTCATCAGATTAGTATAATAATATCCAAAGAATCGTATGATTAGGTTGTTAAAATAAACCAAAAAAACTCACCTTTTAGTTCAGTGACAAAATCTCTGCTCTGACCAAAAGCCACGGAATCGGGTCCCAGAGGGGTTCGTCACTTTTTGAGGTCCTCCTGAAACGTTTCCGTTGTGGTCTGTGCTGTTTGCAGTGCGTTTCTGTGTTTGTTTGCCTTGCGAGAATTTGCAAACAAAACAATAGTTGTCAAACTAATAAAGATGTTGAGCTTTCTCTTAAATGACGATAGAATTTTCATTTATGGGGTTAAAATTGAATTCAAGATATGTTCATAATTCACTACTAAATGTCATTCGTCATTGGCGCTTCTTCCGTTACATCACCGGCACTCATCATCAGTCACTTGCTGCACACTTTCAAAATATTTTTTCTGAATCACTCAACAGCGTTTCGCTGTAAGCGCCGGGCCATAATGCTAACAAGACTTTCATTTTCTACACCAACAACATAATGCGCCTGGTGTCGAGGCGCAGGGGATTTTAATGGCTTTGGCTTCTGTTCAATGTTAATGTCAACAATGACAAAGTTGTTAGGAGTTGAGGGAGGTGTGCGCGCATGTGTGAGTGTGTGTTGCGTGCGCGTTATGAATCTCTGACAGCTATTTGCAAGGTTAATGTAGCCGAAAACCAGCATCTATCCAAGCCTATCCCGCACCTCCCCTTCCCTTTTCTATGGCTTAACAGTTTCATTAGCCCTCTAGATACAACCTCCCCCCAGCATAACGTTGTCAAATGTGACGCGCATCAAATTATCAAAGAGGCCCGAGATCGATCAATATGCAACGCCGGTGTTGAGCTCCAGCGCTCCTGGCGTTCAACGGCACAGAAATGGAGGCCGGTGTGTGTGTTTGGCCGCCTCTCTCTTCTCATTCGTCATCCGTGCGGCTGTAAAGAGAGTGTCAGAGCTGAAAGATCCATCAATAATGCGAGCAGAGCGACTGGAGCAGGACCTGGACTGTGTCAGATATATTAGACTTTTCCTCCATGCCTCCGTCATTCTGATTCATGGCACGGCCAAATGATCAGCTACTAGACAAACACGCTGAATCTGGGGATTACATTAGTTAAACAAATGCAGGGTATAATCAATGCTGTCCTTCTCCTTCCCTCGCTCACTCGCTCCTGAGTCCTGACACGAACATCTCAAATTTAGCTAGAGTAGCAGCTTGTAATGCAAGCTCCCTCTCTCTCTCTCACACAAACACACGTGCGCGCAAACTGTTTAATTACAACAGGTTGTAACAATGCTTAAGCAAGGTAATAAATTTATAATAATTAAGCTATCTGTAATATTGTGCTGTTCTTGCTCTTTCGCAACCAGAGGTGGGTAGAGTACCCAAAAACTGTACTTAAGTAAAAGCACTTATAAATATATTTAATTAAGTAAAAGTAAAATAAATAGTCTGAATAGTTACTTAAGTAAGAGTAAAAAAGTATTGGATAAAAAAACTACTCAAGTAGATTGATGTGTGTATATATATATATATATATATATATGTATATATACATAAATCTACTTGAGTAGTTTTTTTATCCAATACTTTTTATATATATATATATATGCACACACGCACACCAGAAATCGTAAAAATCACAATAGCTTATTCCTTTGAAAATGTAATTGTGATTATTAATTAGGATTTTCGCAATTTACACTGAATGATGTTTATACTGTTGCTTGAAGTAACTGCGTGCTATATTTTGCTGTTCTTTGCAGCTTTCTATTCATAAAGGAATCCTGAACAAAATATGTCACATGTTCCAAAAAAAGAATTAGGAAGCAAAATTGTTTCCAACACCACAAAAAAATAATTATATTAGAATGATTTCTGAAATCATATGACTGAAAACTGTGGATTAATATTATGATTTGAATCACTTAATTAAATTATATTTTTAAAGTATATTAATTATATTCTAGGCTATATGTAGGCCTTTGTAACCTCTGACATGGAGAGTGAAAACTCCACACATGACCACTACTGAACATAACAAAACAAATGCACATTTATGGGTCCTCCTCCATCTGTTCTGCAAATGTAACCAAATGTTCTGTAAGTAAAAATATTAATTGTGTCTAACCAACGGTAGGCAAAGGGAACAGGCATAGCTAACACAGGTTTGGCAGGTGTTCATTTCATACTTTGTGACAGCTTATTCAATGTATAAATTAAACTTTGTATTTGATGTGTAAGGTAGTGGTAGTGTACTGTAACCAAACGTAGCATATCTATACATGTAGAACTAAGATCTTCATTGCTAAGCAATAGCCTTTCCAGATTTGACTGTAGATCCAAAGCCATGTCTTCAGCGCTCTTGATGTTTTTTAAACGTTCTGTTACAACTCTGAGTGAGAACCGCTTCAAACGAATCAGCGCGTACTGCAGGGAAACTGAACGAATCATTCAAACTGATTCGCTGGATTGATCAAGAATTGGAGTCAATCTGCTGTAGTTGTTTGGGTCGTAGCACACTAGTGCAGTTTGTTTACTTCACTCTGCAAGTGCTGTAAAAAACAGAAATCTGTATGTAAAAGAAAGACCCATATGGTATAAAGGAGAAAACACCTGTCGAGAATACTTACAAATGACCAGCCACCCCCACTCGCGTCATAAGCATGTGCATATATATATGTGTGTGTGTACAATTAAAAAAAAACATTGTAAATCACACAAAAATAAATGTATATTTTGTGACATTGTAAAACCCTTTTTTACAACACATTTACTGGCGTATTTTGGGTATTAAATTGCAATATTAAATTAAAAGCAAGGATATTTGTCATAAATGTGATTTTTTTTTTTGTTGTTCTTTATAATATTTTTTATATCCAAGTATTGGATATAAAATCAAATAATAGACTTTTTATATCTTATGCTTGTTTTGGAATAAAAAAAGCATTATGTGGCCTCCAGCAAAAGAAATAACACCTCTTTAAAGATGTGAGGAGAAGAGTGTGGTGGTTTTGCTTTAAAAGAACCTTGTCGTTATATCACAAACTAGGAAAAGCCCCAGCCATCCTGTAAATGGCAGCTTCACTATCAGACGTCAAAAGCAAGGCCAACCAATCAGAGATGAGAACCATCATGCACTTTAATGCACCGCCTCTGAACAGTTAGAAGAATAAGGGAGATTGGGAAATAAAACAGGACGGAGAAACTAGGATGACATGTGTATGTTAATGGAGGTAATGATTTAGGGGTTTTATTTATTTATCCCACTCAAACGTCTTCATGCCCCGCTCCATCTTCCCTAAGCATCCACGCTCTTTTTTTTCATTTTCTCTATCGCTCTCTATCACCTCTGCCCATGTCTTGATCTTTCTGCTCTCAAACTGAACTTTAGAGCATTTAGATAAAAACAGTTATCAACGTAATACTTGCTTGTTATTGTTTTTTTTAATCATTCTAACCAAAGAAAAATCTCTTTGCAATTCAGCGTTGAAAAAAAAAACCACAGCTGTTGATCACGATGTATGTTGCTCCATGTCTGCTAAAACAAGCTTCTTCAATGAGCAAAATAATTGCTGCCATTTCTGGTGGGAGCACAGATACATTATCGACTTTCTGCTAAAAACCTTTAGCAGTAAATATTGGCAAGCAGCATTCATTAAACAGAAGTGCTATGGGCCATATTGCGAAATGTGAATCAACCATTACCTTGAATTACTCTGATTAGCTAGGTAATTATTTCTCTTTGCTAAACTGTAGATTCAATCCACTGCAATTACAGATCAGCGAGCAGCAAAATCTGCCAGATTGTGTGCGCGCGTGCGTGCGTGCGTGTGTGTGTGTGTCTGCGTGAATGTTTCTCCGTGTGCCTCTTTTGTGTGCACGTATAGGCCTACACAATATATCTAATGTTATTTTCCACTCATATTGATTAGAAGATGGTAGGAATGATCATGAAAAGACATAAACCTAACATTAGCTCAAATAATGTCCTCTCAGTGTGTGTCAACATATATTTGAAAGTGTTTATGGCAGGACAACAGGTTATTGATTGGAGTTCCCGATCAACCCAACGGCCCAGTCACAACTAATCAATAACTGGCACCTTTTTTCTTCTCCGGAAACTCTGTGTGTGTTTGATCGCATGTGTTCATACATTTACACATGTGACGGTGGAACAGAGAAAAGGAGTTTAACACATTAAGTTCCATATAGAGAGTTTAACACACTCCTCAAGTATGTGCTCATCCCTGTCAGATGTAACAAACGATTGGCTGCTAGCTCTAAAGCATGTGCAAGGTGTTTGATTTCATGCCAGAAAAGAGAGCAAGTAAATATATCAAGGGCAACATGTTCCTATTATGTGTATTATGATGAAGAACAAGTGGAACTTCTCAGCCTCTCTGAAAGCTAACGGGTGGCGTGAGAACATTCCTTAATGACCGATGGAGAAGTGACATCCAAGACCCATGAGATCACACTGCTCCGAATAAAGGACAGGAGATGCGTGTATGACTTTACACCGAGTCAGATGAGATCACAGGACAAGATTCATGACCTACATGCTTGAGAAAAGGCTGGAAATTTTTTAAAACATCCATACAATGAGGGCTACAATTAGCTTGTAAAATGAAATGCTTGTAAATGAATATTCAGGTGTCTATCACAACAAAAGGGCATTTAAAAAGCCGCTTCCTGGGGAAATTTTTCGGGCGATGTTGAAATTTGAATGTTATTGAATGTTAGTAGCAGTATTTTTATAATTAAATTGTTGGCTTGACAAAGGCTTATGAAGGTTATATAAGGTCAATTAAAAATTAAAATTTGTAAAAAAAATTAAAAAATATTTCTATTATTATTAAACTGTGTGCAATATTATTTTTAAATAAATTTATGTTTTTTTTATTCAGACAGGATTTGTTCATTCTTACAACAACTGTTGAAAATATGCTTTTATAATAAGAACCAAATCACCATACAATGAAGAATCATGTCACACTGAGACTTCCATCACAGGAATAAATTACATGATAAAACATTACAAATTATTTATATATATATATATATATATATAAACAATATTTGTGTTTTAATTGCATATATATATACAATATATTGGAACGTTTACTTTATTTCCTTTTTCCTTTTTTCCTTTTACTTTATTTTCTGAATTACTACGTTACATTCAATAAAATCATTCCAGTTGAGCTTTTTCTGGAGTTCAATTCAAATTCCAACTCATAAATTGTAAAGGAGCCAATACTTCAATTCAGAATTTTCCCCAACACTGAAAACAGAAATAGAAGAGCATCATAGACTAAAAGTTAATAGAAAGAAGGCAAGAGATTGACAGCTGTAATGGGGTCCTTTTCAAATGCACCGTTTTAAACACACACTGGACAGTCGCCCTCGGCTGTTATGTCTTCTGTCAGGGATACAGTGTTTGAAGAGCAGTAGCCCACAAGACATGTGCCCTGTGTGTGTGTGTGTGAGAGAGAGGCTCTGTTGAGTGTTCTTTAAGCTGTCAACTGTCAAAGAAACAGGAAAAAAAGAGAAAAACCATTGAGTTCAGCGGTTCAGTCCAAGCATAGGGATGATATATAGACTGTATGGTTTCAGTTTGCCATTAGATTTGTGTTTTAAAAAAATAAAAAGACAAGAAAAGGACAAAGTGAGGTCTGGCCAGCAATTCTTTTGTTTACTTCTGAAGCAGGGCTAATTTTTTCCGGTCAAAAACTGCACACAGCAAATCCCAGAGTCCCACAGGCTCAAGAGTTCTTATTTTTGTTGTTTTTTGTTTTGAAAACAACCCCATCATTAACTTCTTAAGCACTCACCTCCTCAAGGCTAAATACGTCTCATTCCCTCTGTGTGTGTGTGTGTGTGAGCGCTACTGTTTTTGCCCCCGTGGAGCAGACTACCAATAACCCAGCGCCCTAATAAAGCTTGTAATGGATCTGAAGGGTTTGTTCTCTCTCTCTCTCTCTCTCTTTCTTGTTCATCATCTCTCTCTACAGTCTAATCTGCCCAGGGGTTCTTCGACAGCGAGCACGTAACTCAACACTCTTAGATTCACTGCATTAGTTCTGCTTAGCTAACCGTGAATGCTAATTGCAGGAAGGACAGAATTGCTACCTTTCCCTCCCTCTTTTCCTCCCTTTCTCTATATATCCTCTCTTTCTGTTAAGATCCTTCTATCCATTCATTCTTGGGGAGTTTGAAGGGGCAGTGTAGCGGTTTGCAGTCTTTCAGGGGGGATCACAGAAGGGACCAGGTTTGACAGTTACTCACAGGAATATGATTTGATATGTGAGAGGTGTCACAGGCAAGCTGTAGATTCTGCCCATAGCGATGTGTGACAGGTGATGACATCGTAAAGACTTGACCAATCACTCAACACACTGTTGGCTCTAATCCTCCATAAAGCCTTCAGATCTGTTCTCTTTTTCTTTCAGATCTCTTTCTTTGGCTGTGGATCTCCGTGTCTTCAAGCCTCATGGAGATTGATCTCATTTTGCCGGACTAATGGCTACAGGTAAATTTAGCAAAAACAAGGTTTAACAGTGTGTGACAAATATTGTATCATCAAAAAAAATAAAGAATACACTTTACAAATTGCATTATAAATAAAACTTATAACATTAATATTGATTAATATAATATAATTTAATATAAATTAAAATGGTTTTAATTCATTTCACATTTAATAACTTCTTTAATAAAATGAACACATTTTATATCATGTTTAAGTTGTTTCTGTAGTCAGACAGGTACTTCATAGAGCTTTTAATAAAAAATTAAGGATATATATATATATGTGTGTGTGTGTGTGTGTGTGTGTGTGTGTATTATATTTTATTTACATAATACATTATTCACAAATAACCTTACTACATTTAGATGCATTAAATTCTTAATATCAAACTATTTTGCATCACCAAAAATGTTGCTTCACATTTACTTTTTGCAGTTTGCTATTTTTGCAATGTTATATTTTCGTCTGTGTAATTTTAGCCATAAAGTGTCCAAATATTGCCCCTCTTAATTTTGAACAATATATGTTTAGTCATTTTAAAACCATATTTTTAAAGTATAGTTTACCTAAAAATAATGTCATCTATAACTCGCTCTTCACTAGGTCAAGACCTGTATAAGTTTCTTTCTTATATTATATTATATAATATATATCTAAAGGCTGGTAGCCATTGACTTCCATGGTTATTTGTATTATTTGGAAACAAGAAACTGTTTGGTTGCCAACATTCTTATACAGGTAAGGAAGACAGGTTTGCAACAACTTGGCTGAGTAAATGATGTAAAAAAAAAACCTTTTGTTTAAACTATTCCTTTAAAAGTGTTGCAATGTTTCTTTAAAATAAATTTACTTCTTGTATAATACAATGACATTTTTTTCAAATTGCTGCTGAAGTATCCAAATATTTGGGGTCACTATATGTTTTAAAATGGATATATAGTGTATCAATTAATTTAAAAAGGTTTTTTTTAACAAATTGGTGTCAATACATGCAGGTGAGGCCCAGTACATACGTCCTTCAGCACCATGTGTCTCATTCTGCCAGGATTCAACCACCCGTTGCATGTCATTTTTGGAGCACAAAGACTGAGACAAAAAGAAAAAGGGGTTGTGTTAGAGGGTGGAAGTGAAATAAACACTAGTTCTGATACTGATACTAATCTCAGGTGAAGGTCAAAGATCTTTATTCACTCTAGGATGGCAACTCCTCCTCTGTGTCTGTCTCTGTTCCTCCAAGCCATGAGTCAGAGGTCACAACCCTGATCACAGCCTGTGACCTCGGCCAATGACAGGCCAGAAGCCCACAGGCTGGTCCAGAGCTTTATGTCCTTTTTTGTGGCTCTGAAAACCTGGTGGTCTCCAAAGGATTTCCTGGTGATCTGCAAGTTGATTAGATAATAAAATTTATCTCTCAATAGTATACCTACCTGTATGAAAGTATTCCATTTAGGTAATTTATTTAGTTTCTTTAGTCCATGGGGTTTGGGGTCCCCTTCCTGAAATATAAATTCAGATGCAAAGATACTTATACTTCATGAGAAAAATACAAAGCAAAATATTATGAAGACATTGTGTTAAAAAAATAAATCATTTACATGGTCATTGTACTAAAGCAAAAAAAAATAACAGTAATAATAATATGAAATAATTTAAAAAAAGATCATTGAATATTCTGCAAATAAAGGGGTCAAATGATGTTGGTAAAAATAACATTATTTTGTGTATTTGGTTGCAATATTTTTATGCGTTTTAAGGTTCATAGAACGCTATACATTACTGTTTCTCCTCTAAGCACCACCTTCCTGAAACAGGTCAAAGCTCATTGTTCTAAAAAAGCGAGGTGTGCTCTGATTGGCCAGCTATCCTGTGAGTTGTGATTGGCTGAATATACATGTAACGTAAATGTTCAGCCCCTTACCATAATGTGATGCCATACCCTATGGCACAAAAACAACTACTGAGGCATTTGTTGCATCCAGTGGTGACATGATTACTGATTATAATAACTTCTTATGCACCTTGTAAACATTACCATATCTGCATTCATGATTGAAAAACGGACAAACAACAAGCCCTGCTAAAAACTCACGTTTGAATAGTAAGCAACAGGTTCCTTTTATAAGAAAATGTAAGGTACAGTTTGAACTTACAGGTTGAGTCAGAAACACCAGATTGTCTATGCAAAGTTGGAATTGTCTCACTTTATAGTCTCTGCAAAGCCAACATAGGCTGCTTTAAGGCAGATTTAAGGAATCAGTTCTCCATAAATGCTCTCTGAACACACCCTAATGTTTGGATTGAACTGTTCTGGAACAGTTGTGTTCAGTGAATACAACTTGACTAGTTATGTCCTCTTTTGGAAGCACAAACAAAGTAGTTTGACTTTCACAATAAAACACAGCATCTCCAGAACATGGCGCCAGCAGCAACGCTACAGTGAGAATAATAGTTCCACCTGAAATAATAGAAAATGAACCCACACAGTGACATACTGTATAGAGAAGTGGGGGTGTGTTTAAACGAGCCGTTTTAGGTGTGTGTGAACAAGTCGTAACTTTTATAAAGAATGTCTCTTTGGTTTTGAAACTTTAGGTTTTGCAATTTAAGGGATCTTATCTATACAATAACAGCTTCTTCAAGGAGAAAGGAGAACTTGAAATCACATTATATGACCCCTTTAATATTATGTATTATATTGCAACACAACTCCATGATTACCTCATTTAAAAAACCCTTGTCTAGTTGTTTTCAATAAAATAACAACAAAATAGCAATCTGGCAAAATTAGGATTTTTTTTCTGAATATACTGTATAAATATAATTTGAGGTCATTTGTGAAATCTTTTCCCCCAGATTTTGCTGTTTTAAATGGTCTAAAAACTGAAAAAGTGCCACTTGTCTTAGGATGTAGGATCACTTTTACCTGTTGCTTTGAAATTCCATGAGTCTCTGCTTTTGTGTCATCATGATGTCATTGTTTCCTTTTTATTGGCTGGCTGGCCTTAAATCTGCTGCGTTCCCTCTGGCTTGGTTCCTATCACATGACCGTGGCTTCTCTCTCTCTCTTTCCCCGGCAGGCAGAGTGGAGCTTTATTGTAATGAGAGGATTCCGTTACAGAGGTGAGGATCATCCTCTCCTTCTGTGCTTCCCACAGGTCTGTACCTTTGATCTGTGACCTTTGACTTTTCAGGTTAAGCCATGCTCTGCTAATATGATTCTAATATGATAACAGTCTCCTTAACGAGGACTAAGACTAAGTGGTGACTTTGGCCACTTGGTTTAGCATGGACCTACGTGTGTGTGTGTGTGTTACTGTTGTGCTGTGTGTGTCTTTCTTACCTCTCAAAGAACCCTCAAGACCCTCAAACACTCTTTGAAGTAAGAAATACAAGCTCTTTTTTGCCTAAACAATCCTACTTTGAGAAGAAAAAAGGATTGGATGGATAATCTACGCTAGTGTGATTCAATCCATGTAGCATTTCTGTATAACTCTTTTCCAGGCGGTTAGTCAGACCGAATTAAAACCGTGAGCAAGAGAGAAAGAACGGGTAAATTTGTGTGAGATAAAAACTACACATTTATTCATTAAGACCACACACACCAAAAACTGCACTTAACCAACCAGAGATTATCAATTAAAGCAATCAGCATGTCTTTTACTTCAAACGGGTGCTTTCAAAGTCAAGCGCTAATGCCTCAAATTGCCATTTTCCCATTCTGTCAAATTAAATGTACTGAAATGTTGGGTGGTTTTCCCTTTATAGCATATATCTGAAATGTCACATTTGTTAACCTGTAATGTTTGTTATGCTTTTAAAAGGCACTTAGTGACTCTCTCACTCGGCAAAACAGAACAAGCCGCAGTAAATGTGTTAAATGATTACGGAGACGTGGAAAGACGGTAGTATAACAAGCCTGTCGACTGCATTTTTTCCTCGTCAAAGACGAAATGCGCACATGCCTTTTTGAGAGGTGCTTTGAACTGATGCGAAACAAAAGCACTTGCACACACCCACACATGACTTGTGTATGTCTTCTGCAGCAGTAGCTTCTGTTGGCAAGCCAGAGAGCTTCTTTGCCCCTAGTGCAGTGCTAATTACTCAGTAATGTAACGACACTTCTTTTGAAGAGCTGTTTTCTCTAGCACCAAATCTCCTTAAAAGCCTCCCCAGGGCTCTGTGGGGCCACGGAGAACCACAGCCATGCTAGAGGAAGGGCTCGGGTTACTCTTTACACCCAGAATGATGCATCATCTGCGGGACGAAGAGGCACCAGAGTCTCCTTCCACTAACATGGAGCTTCAGGACACACACACATACACTGATGATGCTGTTAGCTCAGAGACGACATGAAACATGAAACAGGAGACCCAACTAATGGTTACAAATATGTTCCCTGTGAGAAAAAGATCTCTAGTGGGCCTCCCTAGTACATATATACACACTCTCTCTGTAACAACCCCCCCTCTAAATTGTTACCCAGATGCGGTGCTTTATGCAGAGATCTCTAAAAACCAAGTTGCTTGTTTACTAAAAACACCCTCAGTCAAGTGCTCTCCGGGGCATTTGCAACATAAACCTCATCTTTTTTTTTTTTTTGTTAAAGTTAAACACTGCCTAATGCAATGCTTAGCAAATAGCTTTCAAGTTGTTTTTGACATAGCCTGGCTACCTCAAAAGGAAAGAATATTAGACATGTAAATGCATAAATGCACACAAAGACTAATGTAGATAGATTACGATTATGTTTGTCACTTCATCACTCAAGCTGTCTTTATAAAGCACAGGTGCTTTTCACATTTACCTGATTCGCCTCACACCTGAGTGACCCCTGCCTCCTAGTGTCTATAAATCTCTCTAATCAGGTTTTTCCTTCCACCTACACTGATTACCTTACAGGTGAGAAACAATGAGTGTGTGGGTTTACTTGGGGGACAAATAGATAGCTACATGCATATATGTGTGTGTGTGTGTGTGTATATATATATATATATATATATTCATATTTACTGGGAGGAATCTTAAGCAATATGTGAAGTGTGTTCTTTAAAAAATGTCCTGGTAATTTATTTATTAAGGAAAGTATTTATTAGTATAGGTAAAACACCTGTTTAAAAAATCTGTAATGAAAACTTCATTTGTTTTAATAAAGTATATTAGATAATAGATAGACAGACAGACAGATAGATAGACTGAGATAGATTGTATGTTAAATGTAATGTTATAATTATATATTATAAATATAAATATTATACTATATTCTTACATCATATATATTATATATTAACCCTAATTCTAAAAGGAATATAATAGTAATAATAAAAAATAAAAAAAGATTATAAAGTAATATAATTAGTGATAAGCATGTATTTCGATTACTTGGTAAAATGTTTTTGGCAGAATATAAAGTAAAAAACAAACAAACACACATTTAATCAGATACCTTATCCAGATATTACATGCAGGTTGACTTCTAGAGTAAAGTTCAATAAATATGTAATTCTTCAAACAGCAAATATGTACTTTCCTCTCAGGACTTTACGTAAAATTACACTCAAGTGAGTAAGTGAATGCATGATCAACTTTTACTGCCCAGCTTGAATGAGTGAGCTTATCTGGGCATGTGGGTGAGAGAAAGAAAACAGAGAGCGAGAAAAATCAACAGAGAGCATAGGGATGGCAGACAGACTGGCTCTGCATGCAGTTGTTAGAGCTGTTTAAGCGAAGTGATTGGGCACCACTGATTGTGTGTGTATAAAAGTGTGATAGTGTTTGTGTGTATTAATAGGCTGTGCTGCTTAAAAGGGGTGAGTGGGCTCCAGTGAATGGACATGTTCATTTATCCAAACCACAAAAGGGTCTTATGTTAACACCAACCAGCCTCAATGACCTTCAGTTTCCCTCTTTCACAGCATTCACTTACGATCACAGACCCCCCCCCCCACACACATACATACACACAATTTGCATCTACCATAAAAAAAATTATGTTTTAGTAAACATTTATGAAACAAATCTCCAACACGCCATAAATACTCTGTTCTGTCTGTTCCATGTCAAAGTAACGGCCCTATTGGTTCTTGACAATTGGCCAGATCATTTAAGAAAGACAGCAGCAGTGCTCATGATGGCCCGGTCTTCAACCCCACTGCTCCGCAAACTTCATTTTCCAATTTACTGGAACACACAATGGCAGGAAACCTCCCCCTTCCAGCCTTCCTCTCGCTTCCAACCCTTTGAAAACCATTGGCAACTATTCCTGAAGAAGCGAGATGCCATGTTGAATTAAGACGTATCTGCATCAGAGACGTTCAGGCCCGCCTCATTACAACTAATTATGAACCAATTAGAGACATCATTTAACTAAACGAGCAAATAATGTTCAGGATATTGAGGGAGGCTGGCTGTGCCTCTGTGGACTGCAGCAAAAGCCATTACTAAAATTGTACCTCTTAAATAGAATAATGACCCACCCCCGCACCCCTCCTCTTCCAGTATGAAAAAACAGGATCTGAAAGAAAGAGACAAAGAGTAAGATAGGACAGATGAGATGGAGAGAGAAGAGAGTGCTCACACAACTGTTGCGTCTAAGTGATATTTCATGTGGAGAAAAAACATTTTTGCTGCTTTTCTTTATTTGTTTAATGGTTTGAATGGGTCTTTGAAACTTTAGAACAAGATGACTGTATTTTTATGGAGAAATTAGCTTTTGTGTTAAGCCATTCGCTACAAGTTTTTATTTGATGAATTTTATTAAACGTTTGTTAAAAAAAATCATCTAGTGTTATAAAAATATATCTAAAAATAAATGTTTTGAAATATGTAATTGTTTTTTTTTTAAATATATATTTTTTAGGTTATTTCTAAATAATAGTTCCCATATCTATTGTTGTGATACATTTCAACATAAAGAAAATGTGAGCAATTGTAGTGCACCTATAAAAAACGGCTAATCATGCGCTTTCTCGCATCTGCACAATCAATGTGAACTAATGGATAAATGTGATCACCTTTCATCTCTGAGAGGAAAGTTCAGCCGACAAAGATACTTTTATACGATGATTATTGATTTTGCTCAAAGTAATGGACTTTCTTTCTACTTCCCAATAAAAGAAGTGATCAGCTTCGCTGGACTGAAGGCAAAGGGAAAGGGGAGTAGTTTCATCATCACTTGAGAAATAAAAACCTGACATTTTTTTATATTAATATTTGTACATATTTCTTAATTCATATATATGTATATACACATATCCTTTTTTGTGAATGATAGTCACACTGAAACACTACATCAATGAAATTTTAAAGTCTGTTAGAAAACTAAAAGTTATCTCAGTGTGCATCTGGAAATTACTAAGTGGCTTTCATATTTAGTTATTGTCTGGGGGGATCCAAACATAATTTCCCTTCGGCTTCTCCATTAAGATTTGATATAAACCAGAATCAGTTCAGACTCAAGCTCCTCATTTCAGCCATTAGTCTGGAGGTACAGCCGCTCATGGGGGTCATAAGTGATTCAGAGGCCAATCAGAAATCTTGTTATGTTTTTCTTAAATTCATTTAGAGAAAAGCAGCTTCTGTTAGATGCTGTTTGTAGTGAGCGGCAATCATGGCAAATGTCCATCCAAACCTGCAGTGCTCCTTCATTATTGAGCAGTTAGACGTTCAGCTGCTGTTTCAACAAAATACAAACCCATAGAATGAAAACAGATCATTAACTAATATATGGACACAGTCCATAGACAGCATGCAGACACAGACATCGGTATTATTGAAAACACCTTTTATAAGTCTTTTGTGTAAGTTGTTGCAGGAACATGAATGTACAGCTCCAGTGCTGAAGGTTTTTTTTTTCTTTTTCTTTTTTTTTTTTAGATTTAGCACTGCTTTTAAATTAATAGACCAATGTCAGTTCTGATATTAGAAGAATGGAAAAACATTTCTCTCTCTCTGTATTTCTATTGCTCTCTCACTCTCTGTCTCTCTCCCCACTTTATATATAGTGCCCATTACCTTGCTCATAAATTACATCCCAAACTGAATTACTCCTGCTTTTCGCTGTGCCAGGCAAGTTTGATGAATCCTGAGGCACAACACATCATCTCAACAAATCTGCTCCACACTGTCTTCCACCTCTTCAAACCACTTCAAATCATTTTCATTGCTGTGCTATTAAAATTTGTAATTCACACCTGCCATCTCACCTACAGATGGGTGTGTGAAGCGGTGAATGGAAGTATATGCGCTTTTACTCGGTCAGAAAACAATGAAAACCCACAGGAGGAAATTTACACGGAAGTCACATACGTTTATGCTCGCATGTATGTCATGCGCAGTCTGACCTCTGGTCCGAGCTGTCAATCAGACAGACAGCAACAACAGTATTACTAGCAAGCTAGGAGCTTCTCTTTATCCTGCCTTTAGGGAAGCCACTGATGTTTCAGTTGTTTTTTTTTTTTGGCCTTTTGCAATTTTAGAGTAGACTACATAAATTTCGACACTAAAAATATAAAATCAAATAAATTACCAACAAAACTGGCTTTACAAATTACGAAGTGCGCATAATGACATGTAAAAATATAAATGTAATGAAAATTATATTTAAAAAGATCGATTTTTTTCTCTAAGATATCCGAAAATTAGCTTGAAAAAAAATAAGTAATTTATTGATATGTTTAAATTAAATGCACTCAGTATTCAACTATTAATTTGTGCGCAACATCAGATTTGCCTACAAATTTCATTTTAAAAAATGTTGTGGTTTAATCTGCAGTCGGTGAAAATTAAGATTTTGATGTGACATTCAAACTGCTGTCATTATGTCGGAAAAAGTACTTGTGTCTGTTGATAATAAACTTTCTCCGTGGCCGGTATGGAGAACACGGAATCAGTGCAACATGACACCACTACACCCTTTGTAATTTGACAGCGGGTGCGTCTTATCAGATTGCACCGCGAGCACTGTCGCTCTTGACTGCGGCTTCTCTGAGGCCCCGCTGCGCTTTTGACGTTCCGCTTGTCTCCGAGAATGTTTGAATGCGTGTTCGTGTGACAAGCAACATGTAATTATCCCTAATTGCGAAAGCATCAACTGGGGACACTTTACATGGCCCAGTGTCAATGTAACACAAATGTTTGTCTTGAGCTGGTATACTAAACAGAATATAAATATATCAAACGTGCATATAAGTATTTAGCCATACCAAAGATTTCATGGAGGACATTCGAAGACTGCTCATAAAACATCAAAAATCAAAATATTAGGAAAAAGTTGTTTAGAAAAAAATGCATCACATTAAAATGTGCAGTTTTTAAAATGGTGTTACTGTCAATAGACCTGTATTTGATAGACTTCTCTTTACAATAAATAAAATACGATAAAATACAATTCTGCTTATTATTATTAGAATTATTGAAAAGTGCTGTTTTCATTTTAGAGACAAGAATCGACTGGTTACACTTTTATTTCAATGTTTTCACTCCTCATAACGTGTAAAACTGGTTAATCTGGGGACAGAAATGTAAATAAAAGTACAAAATAATCATTATACACATGGTGTATTTTATAGGACATGTACAGAACCGCGTTGCTTTTGTGTTTTACACATAGACTCGTTTAATTGCTGCATAATAAGAAATATATTTTTTTCACCAAATAAAGAGGTATAAATAGACATGAACTTTGTCAAACATAATTAAATGTGTATTTTGTACGTTTTAGTGTGTAATAATGTGTCGTCCCTTAGCAAGGAATTTTCGTTGTGCGCAAAAGTTAATATTCAATCTTATTGTAAAGATTGTATAATGGTAAAGCTGGTAAATTACTTCCTGGGTAATAGAGTGGGGTGGGAAAAGCGATGGACCTCGGTACCGGCACCCGGAGCAACGAATTTTCTCTGAAAACGAGGGGCATCCCAACCAAAGTTTGTGCCGATGCGTGCGCCATGTTCGCAGCTTCCAGTTCCGCAGAGAGCTGCCGTTTCCATTTGTTCCGCCGGTTCTGAAACCACGTTTTCACTTGCGTCTCCGTTAACTGCAGGCTGGAGGCGAGGCAGGCCCTCTCGGAGCTGCTCAAATAGCGTTTCATATCGAACGTGGACTCGAGCTGATAAACCTGACTCCGAGAGAAAACCGTGCGCGTCTTCTTCTTGGCGGAGCTGCTCTGTTTGTCCGGGTCATCACGTTGTCTCTCTTCAGAAACGGGAGACATTTGGCTACACGCTCGCTCCTGCTCCTCTTTGTAATCCGGTAGTATGGATGGTGTCAAATGCGGCCGGCGGTCGATCCCATCTTGCACAGGTAGAAGTCCCTTTGTGGCACCTGCAACCCGTGCAACACAAACATTTCGTCTTGTCAAATTGTGCTGTAAAAACAGCCATCCCTATCTATTAATAATAATTATATAAAGCTTTCGTGCTTCTGCGTGAACTTAATAAATTGTTGCAAACACGTTTATTTTTAGTGTGGCACAAAAAGTGCTTTGAATACTCGTCCATCATCAAATTCACTCGGTGGGTTTTTCTATTAGGCTAAACATCGCCATTACTCGATACTTTACACAAGAGTTCATTAAATTTGAACTCTGACTGTTTGATCGACTGTTGAAAGGTTACAAGTGCCCTGTTAAATAAACAATACAATATGACTAGCACTGGTGCACGATATTAATTAAATCGTGTTGCATTTAACGCTCAATTGACGAAATGTAGCATTGCCTCTGAAAGCCCGGCGTAATCAATTAGCAGACTCGATTAAATTCGGTTAATTATTTGACCTTTCCCCTGTTCACCGAGGCGCGATAATACGTCGGATAAAAACACTACTGGAGTTTTATCCAGTGGTGGCAATTGTGACAACTTTACAAGACAGTCTCCATGGTGACAAAAACAATTCGTGCTTTATGTACTTTCTGAAGTGAGACGTTTTCAAAAAAGTGAATTTTTCGACTAAACATCACGACAACGAGAAATGTCTGCAGTCTATTAAAAAGGGTGGTAACGATTTCTAATAATAAAAATATAAAGATATACTGGTGGTAGTCACTTACCGAGGCAGGAGAAGTTCAGAGGCTGGTGCGGGTTGCAGGACTCTGGTACACCGGGCTCAGAGCAGTAGCAGTCGCCTGAGTCCTCTCCGGCGCTGCAGTCGTCCTCCGATGACACGGACAACGTCCGCTTTCTCGGCTGCGCTTTCGGACTGTCCTTTCCAGCTGAACGGACTCCCTCGGTGGAGGTGCCCAGAATGGACTGGATAGTGAAGCTTGAAATGGGGGCAGGCGAGCACTTGCTTCCGCTGTCCTCCGAATTATTCATTTTCGCCTCATAACAATTCAAAAATGTTCTAAAAAAGATACGATGCCAACGCAGTAGAAGTTCCGCTACACATAGAGAGCGTTTCCTTCAGATTTGAAAATGGTTCTTTAAAGCTGTTGGGACGTTTTAAAAAAACTTGTTTTTCGTGGGCTCAAAAGTGTTCGAATGCATTCCTCTCCACTTCCACGCGCTCTGGTCTCAAGGCGGGTGGAACGTGCCCTCATTTGCATGTAGGTAAGACCGGCGCTGGCCAATCACGCGCTCAAAGCGCGCCCGGAAATTTCAAATTTTATAAAGGTTGAGTTCGTCAGCCCTAGATGAAGATTAACTTGGTGCAAAACATTATAATACAGTGCCTAATGTTAAAAATGGTTAGTCATTTTAACGGGAAAAGAATGTTAAAATGCAACCGTGCAATCCTGTTCTTTGGCTAACTGTAAATTACCTTTATGATAAACAGTAGTTTAGATAATAGCCTATGTCATTTTTCTGCCAAATATTTTAGACAATAAAAGGGTAAAAATATAGCATAGATTGCCTTTTTAATTTACACAATTACATTTAGACAAATAAATGTGCTCTTGTTCTTTCATCAATTTTAAAAGTATATGCTTTTATGGGGAGAGGGGCATTCTCTGCATTCCTGCGCAACTATATTTGAATTATTTTATGTTATGCTTGGTATGAGTTATGCACATTTAGGTGTTATATTTTACATGTTATGTTATTTAGTTTAATAGTTTATGCTTATTTAATTAATAGTTCAATGAATTGTTGTTTTATTGCATGCATACTTTTTTTTTATTATTTATTGTTAATTACAGTACATTTTACTATTAGTACATTTTGCAGTAACAATTTTATAATAATACTAAGTGAGTCTAAATGTGTTGGTATATTAACATTCTATAACAGAGTTACAAAATGTAAGATATAGCCATCTCATACATAGTATAAGTGTATTTCCCACAACAAAATAAACAACTGCTGTTTTTCCACTGTGAATTTACCACAAATGCTTTACAATGCACTTGTCACGGTTTAGCTGTAGGCTGGTCAACATTATTTTGTCCTTTTCCCTCACAACTTGACTTGACGGACGTTTGCCTGCAGAATATCACTGTAACGAGAAATTACAACCAACATTTTAATAGCTTTCTGTGAAGTACTGGATGGATAATTATTCATTGTCGTGTTCGTGCCTCTGGTTTTTCACTTTGATAAATTGTGATTATTATTGCTTCTAATTTCAGTAATTTCCTGCTCCCTTATATCGACATAATATTTTTCTGTTTACAGGATAACGAGCTTATTTTTTATTCATTTATTGATCTTAAGATTTTAACTTGTATTGGAGGCTCATGTGAACAGGCCTCTAAACTATAATTAAAACAACTGTAACAATATCTTTAATATACAGCTTGTTTTCCCGCTTCAAATGTTTGTCACAATATTTGACCATGCAATTAAAAGCTTAAGTGATTCAGAAGCCCTTTTTAAGCAGGTTTTACTGTGGACTGTGATCCTCACACAAACCCACTGCACAGACGACTGTGCTGCTGATCCATAGAGGTGTCTTTGTTCATGACTAGAGTTCTAGGCATCTCAAGCACATGCCTGGAGTTCTCAAGTTCATGCCTACAACAATAACCGACCTCATAATCACAAGTCATCTGAATCCATGGTTTAGTTCAAAATCATATATCTTATTAAACAGTCGTTTTAAATTCCACTAGTCTTGTGCTATAAATGGCAAATTGGTCAAATAATCCAACACACAGTCTAGGAACTAATAATGGATCCTATCTCATTTTTCTTGAAAATAATAAACTCATTCCACGTCCATTATCTCCGTTTAAGAATTAATTTGATCATTATGGTGGGCTAATCTACTGCCTCTGCGGGCCGGCTAGAGCGGGCAGGACCCTGTTTAATTGATTGACTAATTGATTGGGGGGTGTGCGCTCGCCCCACCCCTGACTCGTGTCTCGAGGGCAGCTGTGGCTCTGCCACATTAGCTCTCGTTAGCGTTTTCTAAAGGCTGGCGACACTTAACAAATGCTCTGGCTTTGTCGTGGTGACAGCGCGCGGACACCTAATGGAGCAGAGGGAGCCAGGGTTGAGCGATCCCGACTACAAATTTCAAAGGTCGGGAATAATGCCCTGCACACATGAGCCTCCCAACCATAGACTAACTGGGCCATACCAGTTCAAAACAGCTACAATTTTCTTATAATTAGACCTATATATGTATATTTTTTGTAATGGTGTGGATATAGATATAAATAGATATTAATATAGATTTAGCAAAAATCGAATAGGCCATATAATTAACCTACCAGCAAGAACTTTTCATCTTAAAAGACCGATAGCCATAAATAAATGAACCACTGACAAAATCTTAATTTTGAGGAGCGTATGTTTACAGTGTAGGCTACCTATGTCTAGAACGAAAACATATCAGTGGGTGTTAGTTTGGTCTAGTAAGACCTTGGAAGTACGACACGAGCGCTATATATGTACACGATGATGGAAACGATGTGGTTGAACTGTCACAATCTGCAACTCTGTTTGGAACGGTTGTTAAAGAGACCTATTGTGAGCGACCATATGCCCACATATAGCCATTTAGTGCGTAAAATATGAGGGTCTAGTTCACAGCGGCCCTGCGATTTATGGCGCATTCACATAAGGCGTGAAATCCGCAATGATCGTTAAAGAGCCGGTTTTATACGCAGCGCCTGTCAGCCGAGGCTCGATGGCTTAAAGGCCGTTTAGACATATTAAACAAAAACAATACACCAGAAATGTAGCCCCCTCACAGTAGGCTATTATACATTCTACGTGTTTGGGGAGGAGGGAGTGATATTATCACAATTTTCTTTGAAAGCTGTTTAAATAGGTTTGAAAAGGAGCTTTTGTTCATGTGTGATGTTAAAACGCGTTTAATCCAAAAGTTGTGTCTGTTACTGATTATGAGCAATTTTATGTGTGTTTCACAAATACCTAGACAGGTGTACGGTGACGAACACCCAGCGATTGTGGGTCAATTTGTCACGCGCGCACAAAGCTAAGCATCTTTCATATACGGCAGAACAGGCGTTTTTGCACGTGCACGTGCATGCGGCGGACAGTAATGACCGAACATACACATCGAGCTCTGGCAAAAATGCTTTCCGCTAGAAAGACAGATGAAGTCATGGACGCCTTTGATCTGAAAATCAAGCTTCGATAAATATTAAACAAAGGGCCCTTTACACGTGTGTATTATGATATATGGCATGTCCAATTTTAAGATAAGGAAATTACCAGAGAAAATGATATCAATATATTTTCTAAGTATAAACGCTGATTATGTTTCGATTTTCATTCAAGATTCTGAGGCTGGTCTTTTATTTTTTCTCAAATGGTTTTGCAGAGAGAGAGAGAGAGAGGGAGGGGAAGAGAGAGCAGGCAAGCAGGCGGGAAGCTCAAGCCCTGGAGGTGTACGATTTATGTAATCTACGGCTGGGAAATGAATTGGGTAATTTATTGGAAAACAGAAAGTCAAGAAGATTGGATCAGTATAGTTCAACCAAGGGCTTCTATTCATCAAGATCCAATTAACAACCTAACCATTGAGTCTTAATGGGTTTCCAATCTACTGCTCTGATATACTCATCAATCCCTGAGGGAGAAATTAAGCGAATCGACCGCCCCTCGGCGTTGTGGTGTCATTCCTCTCCGCAACTATATGTCAAATTAAAAACACAATTAAAATTTAAACTGTTTCAATCAGAGGCTGCCCCGCAACCTATGTTTCACTTAATAGAACTTTGATGAAAATCTGATGCTCGCTTTCAATCACTAAGGCAAATGGGAAAGGTGGGGCAAAAAGGAAGAAATCCTTTTCCCTGAATAACACCAAAACATTTGGAGAAAGTAATAAGCAAAGATAGGCCCGCTCCCTCTCAAGCGTTATACACGAGATTGAGTTCACGTTCTCGTCGTCTATTGTGGGTAAATGTGCTTTGCAGAGCGCTGAAAAACATTTTCCCCTACACAGCGAAAGATAATTCAATAGGGCAGATGATAGTCCATTTTGTCAGCCTCATCCTGTGACGCAGAGAGCTGCTATATCCGTTCCGCTCGAAAATGTGAGGTCGGCTAACTAAACGTATTGTGTTTTATCGAAATTGTTAAATCACCGTTCCGTCATTTTTGAATAGCCCAGGCTTTGATTAGCTGACAACCCCGTCATATTCACAAAGAAAACACTATTGCGCAAACAGGAATAATCACACAGCCAGAAAGAGATGACTTGTGAACAAAGTATGGGAGGGGATTGTTTAAATACATTGCGCTATTTGTTCAAACTCTCGTTGTTCTCTGTAGCTCTGTCTTTTTCTACGTTAATGCGCAAAGATAATTTGATCTGTTTACCCCACCTCCCTGCTTTGCATAAAGATATGGTCAAATGGAAATTATCGAGTGATAGGCTATATATTTTTTCAGTTTATGACAGTGGATCAAGGTCATCAGTAAGCCATCAGGGAAAAAAGAACTGTTAACAATGCCCTTGATTTGAAACAATATTTTACAGACGTTACCCGATCAATACTCGACAGGCGATAATGCCTCTGCGATCTATTAATTCACAGTAATGGGCTCGTGCTGAGCTTGCATTATATTATACGTCAATATAGGAGTTATGATTATTAGGCGGCTGTATTTGAATGTGCTCTTGGCTGAGTGCTCAGACCCAACGCAGAGTTGATTTCGACTTTACAGAGGAAGAGTGTAATAGGAAGACCAATGCTTGTCGATGAGCCTGACTGACCCATATTAAAGTTCTCTCGATTCTGGTCCCTGCAACACTATTTTTATACGTTTAGTTTTAGTAAAAGGCTTTATATTCAAACGCACGAGGGAATTAGCCGACATGTTGTGTCAAAGTACTAAACTTCATTTGATTCATTTAAATATTTCAAAAAAGCCTCGAATCTTTAATTACTTGATGTATCTGAGCATTTTAGACGGATCGTTTTAAAAATGAGTTATTTGTTCTTATTTTTATGTTTGTTGTTGTGGTTATTAATAATAACAATAATAGCCTATTAATAACAATAAATATATTTTTTATGTTGTTGTTGTTGTTATAATTTAGTTGTTGTCTAACCTTTTTCAAGTCAATAATATTTTTTTTTTCATTGGTTAAAGGTTTGTAGCTGCAGTTAATGGGTCTTGTTTAAATTTTTGCACTCATTTCACTGCACCAGCAGTAAACTCATTACTTGCGTTTTTGACCACGCTTTTATACACTTAAAATACAACGCATAACAAATGAGCACAGTTTTTACTCTTCCGCCTCTCTCTCACTCACAGACACAGACACAGACACACGCACACACACACACACACACTCATACTCTCACAATGAGCGGTAAAACTCTTAATGCAATTCCGCCAGCTCTCACCGATAATTATACGGTCTTATTGACAACGCGATTTTGCAAAACATCGCTTGTAGAGTCCGCCAGATTTAAAGGTGCACCTGCTTGTAATTGAGATGGTAATGGGTATTTCAGCTTGTTGAAGCGTAAGTGAAACAATTCCGATTTTGCTGCACTGTTAAATTAATCGTTTTTTATTTCATAATGTTGTAATTAAAAAAAAAAAGATTTTATTTTTAACATTATTTTACATTCTTTAATTTTTAAGCAATGCACACTAAAAATACTTGGTTTATGCATAAATAACCTAATTAGCTCAGTTAATGGTTTAATTAATATATAATTTATATATTATTTATTACCATTCCTTTAAGCATATTTCGTTGTTTTGAAATGTACAGAATTACTTGCATATCATTTTAAAATGATTATATACACGCATCGAGCCGCCTCTAATTATAACTAAGTGAAACTAAGTATTATAGTATTATAGTACTTATAAGTATTATATATTTTATGGGAATTGTGCGGTCTTATGTCAGTTTTGACTCCCATGTTGATTATATAGAGCCTGTACATTTCCAGAAAATCATATTTTATCACTATACACGTGAGTGCGTTTGTCTTGCAGCATCTCCAATTTTGCATTACAAATTGTGAGACCTTCTTAAACGAAAAGGCTTCTCGTTATTCGCCTCAACACAACAGCCGTGCCACAAAGTCAGGTTAGTCAGTCAAGACATGTAGACTTTAATAGTCTCTGTTTATTTCACAACAGAATTTAGCAATACAATGTAAAAAAAACAAAAAACAAAAAAAACTTAGCTATTACTGTACAAATGACACCTTTCCTCATTTTGGTTCGTTATATCTGTACATGTACATATACATCTGTAAATAATATAGATAAAAGTAAAAGTTTTTATTCTTCGTGTTTGTGTGTCTTCAGTTTAACTGCAATTTCTGTCAGTATAGCCTATGATTGTCCATTGAACGCGGGACCCAAATCGTTTTAATCGGGTATCTTCTCAACATAGGAACTGTTTGGTTAAGAAAATGTGTCTAAAATAAAGAGTTTTAAAAAGAATATTGTGCCTTAATATATAGATCATACACAGTAGTATTGCACATCCGTGTTCAGGGTTGTGTGAATTTTTTTTTTCTCTTGTCCTATAAAGAAATTGAACCGTGTATAAAACCTTTTCAATGACGTGTCAACAAGTTGATCTGTGAAATTCATAGATAAACTGTAGCAGTTGTAATAATAATAATAATAATAGTATTAATAATAATAATGACAGTAAATTAACGAAGTCATTATAATTCACCACCAACCAACATCAACATTAGAAATGTAGGCCTCCAAACATTCGCCTTATTCATGTGTAGTTTTATGGGTATTTTTTATGAGTTACATAAAAAAAATGTAGGTCTCAAATGCATGATAGTGCGAGTTTGTACATTTTTTTTTTCTTTTCTTTCTTTTTTAAATTATTTTCTAAACAAAAATAATTCGTCTCTTGGTTTCATTTCCCCTGTTCTCTTTCCCTCTTCTCGAGTCTTTGTAAAATCGTTTTAGTTACATAGAAAAGTCATCTCTCGTCCTCTCAAACCGGTCTGAGGAGGGGCACGGAGGTGACGATGGGATGCGAGTAGTAAACCGGATGAGGGAACGTGAGTAGCGGCTGGCTGACGGGCACGTTGCCCGCTGTGTTGGAGTTCTCAGAGGCCGAGTTCTCGTGGTACAGGATCGGTACTCTCACAATCCTTTGCGCTGCTGCGTGGCTTAGGTTGGCGGCCTCTAGCTCTGCAGCCAGCTGACGTTTCCATTTGTTTCTGCGGTTCTGAAACCAGATTTTGACTTGGGTCTCTGTGAGGTGAAGGGAGGCAGCAAGGCCCGCGCGCTCTGAGCTGCTGAGGTAGCGTTTCATGTCGAAGGTGGACTCCAGCTGGAACACCTGACTCCGCGAGAAAACCGTGCGAGTTTTCTTTTTCCGGCAAGGTTTCTTGTCCGCGCCGTCGTCGCTCTTCTTCCAGTCGTCCAAGCCGCCTTCTTTTTTGCCCTCTTCGGTGTCGCTCTCCTCGAGGACAATCTCGTCTCCACTTTTGTTGTCGTCTTCGTCGTCCTTGGCGTCCGGGTCTGATTTGAGCACGAGCTCAGGTGAATCTCGGTCGGTGCCTGTGATCGGCGAGGAGTCTCTCGCTTTCTGTGCTGCTACAGTAGGAGAGCTCAAATTAGCATTCGTTTTCTTTCAGAAACATATTCATATCAAGTTTCACAGGTCGCGTCACTTTGCCACATGACAGGTGCAAACAAGTGCGGATCGTACTGTCCAAATCTCGGTGTTGACAAACTTAAGCACCGCATTTTAAAAGAAAGACCATTTCAAAACTTTCCATTTTCATGTTTAAAGAACGAAAATAGCTTATGCAAATTGCTTCCTGCATGTTTTTATTTTAGTATTAATAATATGCCCGGAAACATTTTCCAAACGACTGATGCACCAACATTTGCTAGCAGTAGCACACTATTATTTTTGATAACACCACACAAAAAGCCGTTTTGAGAGCTCAAA
>JAUYWG010000053.1:7961881-7981507 GCA_034779775.1 Enteromius afrohamiltoni
CTCTCTCTTAAATCAGGCGTAATTTTAAAGCCATTCCCTACGAGCCTGTATATGTATTTAAAAAATAGTTGAAATTAGAAAAAAATAGCATTGCTGTTTTAAACTCAAATATTTAGCAAGTTGTCATTGCATTGAGTATTAACGTTTGATCCATTAGTTACGCGCAGAGTTCTAAATATGAACGAATTATGGAGATCACTGTTTGTTCGTTTGTTTTAAAGTTAAATATTATTTTAGAGTTTAACACAATTTTTAAATAAAACAAACTACATAAAACAAAATCTTAGTAAAGAGAAATTACATATGGGGTCATGAGGTTGTATCTTTGGTGCCACTAGATGTTGAGGTTGCTCGGGAGTAACACATCGTCACTTTAAAAACATCATGACCTGTCATCAAGTTCTCAGCGTTGTCAGTGTTTAATCAAAACCGTTTCTTGTTGGTGTAGTCCTGTAAAATGATCATTTTGATTCCGTAACTGAATAGGCGCCACAAGTTACTGATTGAACGAGGCGAGGGCGTCCTCTACGGGTTATAAAGAATTACTGCATGCATGCGTTCAGATTTTTCTAGTTTTACTTGAATTTATAAAGTGGTGTCATAAAACAAAACAGCCCTAAATACCAATGTATTTTTTTATGACTTCGAAATAACTAAAATTTAATTAGCTTATAGGATTGTGAAGATTATCCAAAGAATCGGTTTGATTTATAGCAGCCTAAATAATATTAGTTCGTGAGACGCTTAATTATAACAGACCAAATACAGTTTAGACCAAGTGAAATGTACTATGCAACCGTTGAAACTATTTCTTTATCATTTATATGTGTACTTTCATTGCATGTTTTTCACCAACATCGTTTCATTGCGCCATCAGGTGTTAGGTTAAATAGTCAATGATTTTACTCGTACGGATATGATTTCTATGCAAAGTTTTCATTATTTGAGAATACATATTTTTTAAATTACAATTAAAACCAAAAACAATTAGGCAGCCCCTCTCAAAAAAATAAAAATAAAAATGCATAGGTATTTTCTAAACACATTTTTAAAAAATTTCTAATAGTTTACCTTGTATGGAAAAAAAATAACACATATGTTTAATTAACGATTTAAAGGGTCTGGTTCATTCAGTGTCAACGGCGCACAAATGGTTCACACGAGTTTTATCCGTGAAGCTACAAACAAACCTGCATACTATTCGAATCAGAGTTCGCCGCATGCCTTTATTGGGGGCTTGTGCCATGTTAGGCTATGTGTAGATATTTCATATTAGTCTTAGTCTAGGCTCTTTGTGTCTCTCTGCCTGGTGGGAAGATATAATGTTCCCTGACTTTTAGATTTTTTATTTCAAAGCGTGGAGTTATTGATTATTTCACTGGGAAAATGACGAATGGCAGAACGGAATGACACGGTCAGCAGGTTCTATTAAAGAAATGATAGTATTGCTCATGGTTTGTTAAAAGGTCCAGTTTAGATACTTTATAGGTTTACATCCATCATCGTCTAACGACCCCGGGAGATGAGAAAAGCGCGCCGCGCGGTGACAATGACCCGACGCCGCTAACTTCGCGCTGTAATTGCCCACGTATTATATATAGATTTTTGTTTTGATATCTTGTGAGTTTCTCTCGTCTGGCCGAAATTGTGATAAAAGACATGAGTATAATATCGAAAAGCACCACACGGTGAAAAATGGGCGAGGGGGTATTCTAAACCTTTAACTCTTGGACTCTGTGCGGATTGTGTTGGATCTTACACCAATGTGGTGTAAGATCGCTATGGCATTACTATAAAAAATATGAATACATTTTTAAAGGTCTATTTTGATGATTGTATTTAAATTTGGCATCGCTAGTTTAATCTAGATAGATGTAGATAGCCTATTTATTGACATAGATTTATTACATATTTAGATTATCATTCAATAATGCCACACTAATAAATTAAATTGCTTACAGTAAACGCATCTTAAGTTGCTTACTATAACAGAATGCCAAATGCATGAATGTAAATAAGCTGAAAATGTTTTCTAAGCAGCATTATTTAGCACACCTACTTTAAATCTGTTTAACCGACTTGTACAAAATGACCACATGCTCTCTCCCAGTGCATTAAGGTCCGGCACTATTGAAACGAGGCATTAAAAGCTTGAAGGTCAGCCTGCTCGTCTCACTGTAATACACACAATGGATTTAAACATGGCATTTAAGTTGTAAAGGACTGACTGTGTCCTGGCCCTGACCTGGCCCACCTTAATTGGGACGGTGAAGCTATTGATTGGCTGAGAGATAGTTAGAAGCTCTGAGTTACAGCGTGATTAGCCAAGTATCAGAGAGCTGCTTTTATATGCTCATTGGGCGTGGAGAAAAGAGCAGAATTCAATGTCACTTTGAGGGTGAGAGGAAGCTCTTGCCAAATGGGTCACAGGTCAGTTCACGTCCATCAGGAGCATGGTTGTCGGTCTGCGCTTGTAGGATACTATCCACAGATTTTTACAATTTGTTTTTAACAGTGAAAGATGTCTTGAATCCTGACTTACTGTATGGACAAAAACAATTCTTCAGTTTATTTTTGGTGAACTAACCCTTTAATGACTGCTGAAGAAGAGAAAAGGCTATTTAAATGCATGAACGGTTGTGCTAAAGGTAGCAGAATTAAGAGTGCGATATCTGATGTAACACCTTGTGAACCGTAAATGTTGCTTACAGGTACAGAGATGTTCAACAGGTTCCCCTGACCCTCAGTGTCCTACATTGATGCAATGATCTGTGTCTTCCTTGTGCCAACCAAGAGCTAAAAGACCCCATTCATTCTTTCTGACATGGCTGAATCTGTGGAATGGCTTTGCAGCACCTGTCCAGGTTCACACACAAACACACACACACACGGTGATGCGTAGAAAAGCCAGGTGTGAGCGTTCTTAGGCCAAGCGTTCTGACCGTTCTGTCATTACAGCGCTGTAATCGGGTTGAGGCAGCAGTGGCTTCTCATCAGTGTCTGAGGGGAGATAGAGATATGGAGCCCGTTACAAATGGCCCAAATGCTCAGGCTCTGAGGAAGCCCATCAATAAAGCAATTTCTGGTGTCATAACAGCAGCGCTTTTGCTAAAGCTAACCTTTCAAAAAACTTTTCCCTCTGCAAAGCACTGCAGCCCCACCATTAGAGTCCTGCCTTGTGAATTTAATGGATTCCGTACAAATAATATTCCACCATAATGGAAAAGGTTGAGGTGGCTGAAGACGGATGAAGTCATAAACACCTATAATTGAGAATCAAAGACCGATAAATTTTAAACTGCTATCCATTTTCCCCCTTTTTCTCACCAGATGATGATCTATGTCATTCTGGCTGCAAGAAAATGGAGGAGATTATGGGTGGAAATTATAACAATAAATTTTCTAAACATACACCTTGATTATGCTTCGATTTTTTTGGGAAGGAGAGCAGAGAGAGAGAGAGCGAGAGACGGTTGGCCTGGTTGGCTGAAAGCTTGCTGGCTAAATGGCGCCATAAAATAGCTTCTGTGTGCTGTTTCGCCCGGAGAGGCCAGGCGTGCCTGGAGGTGTCATTTTCTTCCCCTAAATGGGGGGAAATGAATTGTGTAATTTATTGCAAACTGAAGCACAGTGAGATTAGATCAGCATATCCCATCAAAGGCTCAACAATCAATCTGCTCTGCTTTAACAGCTTGAGACGCATAAACCAGGGCACCTAATGGCTTTCCAATCTAACAGATTGATAGACTTATCTGCTCCCAGGGGATGTATTAAGAAAATCGGCTACTTTCACACTCTTCCCCACCACTTCTGACAGAACCCACTTTTTCTCTCCTTTTCTTTCCCCACTCACAGCCTCGATTGTAGATATAGAGATATAAATACATTTCTATGAGATGTGGTTTAAAGGAAGGGGGTGGAATGGAGAGAGAGCTTGTTATTTGTTATTTAGATGAGCGTGGGGGTATGAGGGGAGGGGAGGGAGCTCTTTAATGAGCTGATTATTGCTCGTTGTTTGGAGCCGAGATGGTGAGCAGTCACTCAGGGCCACTTATGAACACGTATAAATGTGGCCATAGCAACCGACCTTTCCTGACTAGAGGAAACAGACAGACGCGCTGTAATGGGGCGGATTAATCAAACAAACCGAGTACAGTAATTAAAACGGGTCATTTATAGGAGCTTTAATTTCATTGTCATGTCCTCAGATACAACTTACATATAAATACTTCAACATTATTAATTGTATTATTGTCATTAGCTATTAAATATGCATTTTAATTAAAATGAGTACTAATGCTAATAGCAGCTGTCATGCTCAGGAAAGGGACCTTCACAGGGAATATCATAGATATAATATTGTACTGTACTATTATGAATACCATTACATTTTATATATGGGAAATTATCATTGATAAATGTATGTATGCGTATATATATATATATATATATATATATATATGTGTGTGTGTGTGTGTTTGTCTATATATAAAACACTAACCTCACTTGTAGGATTTGTCTAAACCCCAGTGACTGCTAGGTGTAGGTTATTCATACTAATTCATACGAATTGGCAACTCGTAAAATACGTACGATTTAGCAAAAATCGTATAAGTGAGGTCACACGAATTTGTATGAATTGGACACATCGTAAAATATGTACGTATTGCCTTTATATATATATATACACACTAAAATGTGTGTAGTATATAAATACAGTGTAGTATAAATACAGTAATGGGCAAAATTATTAGAACACTATTATTTTTAGCAGCTAAAAATGGTTTTAAGCCAGTATCTTTTGCTTCAGTGTTTATATCAGTTTACATTTCTAAACATTCATTTTGCAATTAACTGTAATAATCCAAATAATAATTATTATTTATATATTTTCATGATCAGCAAAACCTCATCAGCAGCCCAGTGACATTATAGACAAATAGGTTTGTCCAGAACACCATACAGATTCCCAGTGCAGGTGTAGGATGACTTCTATTTGTCAGCCAGCCTGTCAAGATAAAATCTAAACCTCAAACACTGAGAGTGAATGAGATGCTATCAGCATGGACACAGAGAATAAAGATCTCCTACCTCCCTACATAATTAAGCAGCTACTGCCACCGCTCAAAGAGAGCAATAAGAGGGGGCCGTCTTAGAGGAGAGAAAGACATAGTCTTTTAAGAAATAAAAGACAGCGACCGACTTCTATGGAAAAGTACTCATGATTGACATTCACAGGGATCTTATACTAAAAATGAAACTGGCTAAATAAAGCCTACTACACTTGTATGGCTTAATAGAAAAATCGAATGAGATCCAGAGGAGAATAGAATTCATCTTGAATTAAAGATTAAAAGCCCTTGTTAGTGTCACCACACGAATCCATTTGAGATTAGACTCTTTTTATTCGCCTCACATCATCCGTTCTTCATGACGGCCATATTGGATCTCACATCTGATTTGTACCGGAGTCCTGGGGGCAGAGGGGCATTTTCTCCCCATAAATATCAGCCTGGCCCCACATGGACCACAAATCAATGGCAAACAAATTTAAATGCTGTTCTCTTCCCTTGCTATAACTATCAAATGCACACACACACACGCAACCACTGAAGAATGTAATTAACAGTTTTATGAAAGATATGACATGTTGTAGGTTAGATGCTAAGAATGTATACCTAAAATGAGCAAATATTACAGTGAGGGGGTGGTACAGACATCAGTGTACGAATCAGACACAGACACTTATTTTAATCACCTTCATTTAAATTGAGAATAAATGATAATTATAGCCCTGATAGGCAATGATAATGATGATTAGATGGACGATGATGACAGCAATGAGCATAGACAACAATGACGATAACTGTATATCTGAAGTAATATAGGTTTAAAATCTTGATACTGTTCTCACAAACCCAGGAGTGAATCCAGGCTATGTTTAATAATATTTAACTTGTCAATTTTTAAGCTGTCACTGTCTCCAGATAAGCGTATACTATAAGAGAGATCTGTTATGCGGTCAAAATGAAGCATTGATTATTTGTAAAAACATAAGTGCAAATCAAATCAGTGCTCCTAGGAAAAGATATATGGCCACCCAACATGCACACACAAGAGAAGTGAGCCAATTATCGACCGATTGATTTTATGCACTGCACATTTTTCCCACTGCTTTAATTCTATTCCTTCAGTGTTAAGACCCTTCTTTCTTTTCTGTTCTCAATGGCAGCAACTACATCCTGTGCTGCCATAAAGCCCTTATTCCCTGGCTCCAAATGAAACCTTTCCCTCTTATATATTTTGTTCTCTATTTCGCTTTAATAGCACTAAAATTGGTTACATATTCTTTTACAGTCCCCAGATGCCATTGCGCCCATGTTGTCATTCGATTATTTATAGAAAACTATTACATGCTTACATTAGCGGCTTACTTCCCCCATGCGGCCTACAACTTTTTTTTTTTTTAAGAAAACCACAAAGCCCATTCTTTACAGGTCTACAGGCCTGCTGTTGTAGTCTTCACTGGACCAGAGATCAAGGTGAAGAAAAGTCCATATGTGTGTGCTATCAGAAAGATGTAAAGAAGAGGAGCTGTGAAAGTGTAAGGAGTGATAGGATCTAGAAAAGAGAAAGAGCCAGTGTGACAGAGCCAAGGAAAGACAGAAAAAGCCCCACAAAACAGCAGAACAAAAAGAATAAGGGTCAAAGGGAGAAACTGAAAAACAGACTCTAAAGGCGTATAAATCAGCCAATAAAGGTGTCATTTATACATTATTTATATATATATATAATGTATGTGTGTTTATTTGCAAAAACAGAAAACTAAAATCATGTTACCTTATTTTTTGTGTGTGTGTAAAATGTGTGTGTATATATATATAAAGACACTATACATATAATTCTACACAGAAAAAATAAATAAGCAATTTTTAAATGACAATGAAATATAATTCTTAATCAAAAAGACTAAAATTGTTTTTGTGTAAATCTTCTGTAATCTCCAATTATCATTTGTATGCATCTTAGAAAAGTCATTTTGTTTTACAGTTTGCAAAAAAAAATCTTTTTTTCAAATAACTGCAGTTCGAAGAAACTGGAAAAAAAGTATCACTGTGTCCACAAATGGTTTCTGTATTGATAAGATTATTTATTTATTTTTGCAAATCATCATTGGAATGATTTCTGGAGGACTGAAGACCGCAATAATTTCTACAGATGACTAAAAAACAGGAATAAATTGCATTTTAAAATATTTAAATATTTTACGATATAACCCAATATCATTGTAATAGTATAAGATTTTAAATGTGAAGATGAATATAATAAGATGAAGGTCAACTAGTTGAGCATTTACTCGCATAACAAAAAATAAACAAGTAAATAAATTAATAAATTTTTGGTGGCTGATAAAGTGATAAATAGATTATGAAGTGCACTGAATAACCTCAGTAGCAAACACCATGATTATCTTAATCACAAGATCAGCTCTCCTGTGATTAAGATAATCATAGCATTTGCTACTGAGGTTATTTAGCGTACTTTCATCACTTCATCAGCCACCAAAAATGTCAAACAACTAAGAACTCAGACAGACAGATAAATTGATTTATTATCAATTGATTATTTATCTACAGCGCTTTATCTACTTTCTTTTGTTGTTTTTTACACAAGCCCCATTTTTGTGTTCATAAACTCCCTAGCGTGCCACGGTCTGGTTGGCTTGTCAGTGTTGTACAGGTAAAATGCATGTTATTAATGATCTCCCCAACTGCACACTGGCATGGTACAGTTCGTGTCGTGTTTAGATTCCTCCCCCTATGAATTGGAACAGAGAGGCCCAGCTGCACTAGGCCCAGAGATCGATAAGAGGTCAAGGAGGTCGAGGGTCATTCCTCCCTCCCATTATGACCTGGCCACTCACTTCATATGGTGACTAACGAGGCCTACTGGGCACAGCACAAGATAAGAGCAGCGTTCAGGGAAAGTGAATAATACTAGAACAGCTATTCATTCAGAAACAGAATACAGAGGTAATGGAGTACTTCCTTGTTACAGCGTCAACTTGTGTGGAGAAAAATAAAACATACTAACCACTGTGATGTGGAAAGCAACCTGGACCTTTGTGTAAAAATGACAGTAGAGAATGAGTCAATGAAAACACTTGGCAGAGAGTCATCCCTCCATGGTGAAATATCATGTGGTGCTATAGAAAACAGCTTGTAAAAGAGTAGTAACTGAAGCCCAAAAGAACAAAAAATGAACAGGATTGTAGGCAAAGAACTTCTGCGCTAGTTTGAAAAAGAGATAAGGAGTCTATTGGACAATGATGAGCTTTTATTAATAATCAATACTCAATTGGATTGGTTGTTTCATTTGCTCTCGTTAGCCTGAGATGCCCTTTGTGCCTGGATGCTGTCTAATTTTTGTAATGCACACACTCAGCCAAGCAAGAACAGCATGAGCGTACAATAATAAATTAAGATTTTAGATTCACTCCAATTAAACTTTGTTTACAATGCTTTGTTTTCGGTGGCACCACACATATTTACATCCTGTAGGCCTTTCTTTCCTCTGCACTACCTAAAAGAAAATATTTCGAAACATCTCTATTATGTCCATATAAATATTAAAAACAGTCCAGAGTAGTTCGGATCTTTAATCTGTGAAATTTACTGAAACCAAATTGGCAGATTGTCACTGTCAGTACTTAACAGTAATTAACTGAAAATAAGTTAAATGGCTAAAATCTTTTTTTTATTTTTTTATACTAACAACACCTCAAAACAGAAAAAGAGAAAGCCACGTGATGAATCCAAGTTCATTACAAGCACAAGCTGAGATAGTGTATATATAGAAGGTGCATGGCATCATACACACAAAACGCTTAACAGACAATAATAAAATAATGCAGTAGACATTAATTATACAACATAAGGTGCAACAAACCCCTAATGTATATTTCTAGTGTGATTATGAGATATTTACCAACGAGCTCTCAAATTGTATTTATTTATTACTGTAAACAATAGATTTGATCACTTCTGTAAACCGTCCCTTCCAAAAAATGTACATTCACCTGCATTTTGCTGTAAAATTACATGAAAACATATTACCAGTAAAAAGAGTGAATTCTGAACTGGGTGAAGTTTCCCTTTAATATGAGAAAATACAAACATCTACTTAATCTGCCAAGGTAGCTGCCCATTTCATAAGGGAACCATCTTAATCATTTGTGACGAAAGAGACTAAAGCTACACTCTATCTAAATGCAGCGTTAAATCAGCTGATACCCCTACCCCTGCCTGCTTTTTGAGAATTCAAAAGCCATTTCTAATGAATCTCCCTGGTTCAGTGGCCCAGTGTGGCAGGGAGGCACAGGGGTGGTGCTGCTGGATGCACTCCACTGTGTCCGCTGGCTTGTGTAGAGCCATGTGTTTTAAAGATTTGACAGAAGATGCTCTAAATTATCTGCCTTCAGACAGTGCCATCCATTAGTCCCCTCTCAGCGCCGAGCATGAAATGCGAGTATTGGGGCAACTGTGCGTTGGGAGATATCATTCAGGACTATGAGCTATGGCCAAGCACTGACAGTCAGGATAAATGCCCCCACTTTTCAGGCTGTACAAATGGCATTTGGCCACAATAATTCAGCAAAGGACAGTTCATTCCCCATCCAGAGCGACTGGACCCAGTCAAAAGCTATTACAGCATCTTCTTTATTAGTGCCTATGGTTTTGGTGTAGAGATCCTCAGATAAATACAGCTAAAATGCCACTTCACTCAGAAATATTGGCCCATTCCTCTGCTGCCTGACTGGGCCCGAATGGCAGCCTGTTTCAGACATTATAAACCTTTCTGAAGTCACACAGCGCCCCTGCCAGCCATCTGTCATGCTGTAAGTACCATCATTTGCAGACCAATAGAAGTGATCAGTAGTTTTTCCCCCAGGCTCCAAGCGAGGCATCATAGTCAAAGGAATTGATTATCACTTTATCATTTAAGTATAGCTTGCTTTGAAGAATAATAACTCACGTTTAAGGTGCCAAATGGCTTTGCATATAGCTCAAAACGCCAGCCATTTAAGAATAATTGTGTAATTCGTCATTTGTGACGTTGGTTTATAGTTTTTTGCGTCTCGGCGCGGCTAAAGAGCTCGACCAAATAGAAGCGTGCTGTCACCTGTGACGTTTGAAAATCTCTCCGACGACGCTTTAATACGTTACCGGGGGACGCGCGCGCGTTCAGACTTCATAAGGTGACAGCGGTTTTATCGTGCGTCGCCTCGTAAAGTCACGTCATCTGTAGGACGAGCCCGACACTTTTATTAAACAGCTATTCACCGCGTGCGCGCCGAGAGATGTGCAAAGATAAATCCTCATGAATAACTGAACTGTCTGTTTGAGAATCGGCGTGTCATACTAAAGTCAGAACGTGATCCGACCCGCACATAGGCCTATTCGAGGAGGTAAAATGATTGCTTTCAGGATATATACACTGTGACTTTTTATTGCATTATTTATATTAACACATTGGCTATACATATAGGCTATTATTAGCATAGATAGGAAGATAGTAATATGGGACATTTTAATTTTACTTTAAAAATATATAGACATTTTAAATGGAAAACAGCAGTAAAATTGTTGAAGCATATAACGTAGCTACATAATGAAACTCATACTGTAAGATATTTTTTTCAGTCTTAAATAAAGTTTACTCCGCCGTTTTGTTTTCATATGTTGGCATTCCTTTTATTCACATTAGGTGCTATACTTGGGCTATTCATTTGATTTTGGCACGTATTCCAATCAGCCAGATTGGACCAGATTTTTCAGAAAATTAAATCTGGCATTCGACTAAATGAGAATTTCCTGTACGGAGACATTCGCTGGTTCACGCAGGAAATTAATGATAAAAACGCCTATCTTTGTGTGTGGCGCGCGTATCGCCGCTAATCTGCGCCTTTGTGCAAATGTAACCAGGGCTGCTCTTTGGCAATCGAGCGCAACGCCACGGCTTTGAGAAAAACCACTTGTTCTGTCGCATAATTAGAGATCTCATACCCGCTTTGTGAGGGGGGGAGAGAGAGGATGGAGGGGGCCTTGTTTGCCCATTTAAAGTGTGATTCAGATAATAGTGTTCTCATCAAAGGTAGCAATTACATTCATTACACAGGCGGCCGCGAGGAAATTAAGTGGCAGGAAAATGAAAAGCTTAATATGTACTACCTTTATCCTATTTCTTTTCCTTTCTCTGCTTCTACACACGCCCCGTGTCGCACAAGGGTGGGGGGCGTAAGATAGGGTCTCTCCAGAAATAAATAGTCTTGGGGGCGTGAAGAATAAATCCAGCAGTGGTCCTCCTTCACCCTTTAGCAGTAATGATTTGGCGTTGGGGCAGCCGTTTCTATAGCTGCGCTCTTCAAGCAGGATTAAAAGCCTTTCTTCAGGGGCTAATGTCCACGGCAGCCTTTAAATGACTCCAGCATATGATTGGAGTCTTAAAAAAGTGCTCAGGGGCCTTCTCCAAATTAATACCCAATTCCTTTTCAGGAGAAAATGAATTGTTTCGCGTTCTATAAAACCACAAACAGCACATAAATCAAGCGCTTTGGAGGAGAGAAGGGGGCCCGCTCGTTCAAAGGCTTTTAAATGTGAATTAGGGCAGCGGGGAACTTGGTCTGACTTACCCCCGAGCAGGTGTGGATGGAGCAGCTTCAGACACTAAAGATGCTAAATTAAAATGGAGAGTGAGAAGGGAGGAAGCTATAAGACGTACAAACAAAACGAACTGAATGACTTCATGTCATGACGCCTGTGTGGAGTTTGAATGCATATCAAAGTATGGATAGCGTAATTGTGGCCTATGTAAAGAAAGAAATAAAGAATGTGATGGATGTCAGGCATTTATAATTATATTGCTACCTTGGACAGACAGATAGAGAGAGAGAGAGATATATATAGATAGATTTGTTATTATATAATTAATAAACTTACTGAAAAAAGGCTTACATGCTTACTGTTTAAGTCTTATTTTGATGTTGACCAAACACATGGTACATGTTATCTGTTATGTATGCAACTATTTTTCACATGTGTTGCAGCTTTGAAAACAATAACGCTTCATGTAAAGAAGCCCACTTGAAACCCCAATTAATCTTTTTCAACTGACAAATTACTGTCACCCTGCTTGAATTATTTAAGGGGAAGTGGCTTCACTGGAAACCTGAGCATAATTAAATTGCTATAAAATAACATTAGTGTGGACAGGCCATTAGGAAGTGTTGTAATTGACTGCTTCAGGGGTCGTAGTTCAGCCCCACAAGGTCGGGCTGCTTTTGGATCAGTTTACACCGCTTTTCACTGGAAAAACCACAGACTGTAAATACCCAACCTGATAGCTTGACTTAATTTATAATTCTCATTCAATAATGCTAATATAATAGGGCACTTTAAATGAATGCAGATGCATCCTCACAAACAGTCCTCCGCTCATTCATATGCAACAAGCAAAATACTGACATTGAATACTATTATTATGTTTTGTGCATAATGCAACACAAACAGTTAATTTTAATATTCTGAAATTTTAAGGTTGGCCATACAGGCCTGTCTTATAGCGCTACGTGGTCATCACAACTTGACATCCTGCGCCATCTAGTGTCATAACTATGAAATGAAGCTGGTTCAGGTCTATTAATGGCAGGATAAGAAACGCACATTAATAATGTTTGGTTAGAAGAATTGTCTGTTTTGAGATCGAAACACCAGATAAAATCTGATCTTTATTGCTGTAACCCAAAACAACTGTTTTTATTGTTAGGGTAGATGTCCAACTCTGCACCGAGGCCATGAGTAGACTGTTTGTTAACATTTTAACCCTTGATGGGAGCCTGGCAGGTTGTTATCTGGTCATCTGAACCATGATCACAGACAATGAATTGCTGAGTGTTACACTAGAACCCTCTCATTACAACTCTGAAGAGTGTCATAAGGATCCAAAGCTCTCGTTCTAACTGGTCATTTGTCACACCCTCTTCAATGGTTTTCCTACAAGCCTGACACAAATGGGGCAATGCGATCTTCAGCTAACTTCCCCTCTTGTTAAATATTAAACGCTATGAAACATAAATGAGCCAATCCTGCTATTTAAAGTAATGCAATTGGCTCAAGTACTCATCAAATTGCTCATGACATTTGAATATGGAAATTATCCATGTATTTAGCTAATCTGGTAAAAGATGATGAATCATCAATGCACTTGATGCAGAATACTAAAAGGTTTTTAAAATAATTGGATCGTTGCTGTTATGCAGTACCTTTTGGATATGAATGTCAATTAATATGACTAAGTAAGCATTTAAAAGACTTTCAGAAATATATTTTCATATTAACTAAATTATTTATGCAATGACAAGAAAATCAACCACATGGAATTACATAGCTAGTTAATCGTTGCTAAGTAGGGACTGAGAGTGAGAGTATCACGTTAAATATTTTTTTTTTTATATCACATTGATTTCTGTAATTTTATAAAACACACATAAATTAAAAACGCGAAACATCAAGTCAAGCTGCACTGTATATACTTAGTTTTCCCTCTAAATTGTGTCCTTTGCAGAAGGATTTTAATTTGAATTAGAAACATGACTCTTGTTATTTAAAATAAAGGAATATTACAAAAGACTAACCGAATGTAAAGTGATAGCCTATGTGTATAGCCTTTTAGAATTAGTGCCAGATAAAACAATATAACAAAACACTTAATTTGTTTGCAAAAAGACAGCATCTGAAAAATCACACATCAAAATATGGAAATGTATCAAATAAAACTAAACTTAAAAAAAAAACAATAAAAGTCTAGTTTGCTCCGCGGATCAACTCACAGTGACAGGAACTAAATGTTCAACAAACACAACGAAGTCGGAATAATTTCAGCGGCGCACCGCCTGTTTGAACTTTCACCCCTGCGTTTTCTTTTGTTTTGATGTCGCGGAGCATTATTTTTATCCTCTAAAAGTCGGGGTTTACTCTTTGTTTGCCAATAACACAGTCCTAAATGACACACGGATTATGTTTCTAATACGTCGAGCCAACTGTCGGTCAAATGTAAAGCTCGGTTAATATCTGTTTTTTAACTGAATCAGTCGTGCTAACTCGCGGACGTTAGCTGCCCATCATAACCATGGATCTTTTTTCTGTCCGATTTTTCTAATATCTCGTCAAAGAACGGGTCGTCAGTCTGAACATCCGAACAAACGAGTGCGGTTTTAATTTCTCCGACGCCCTTAAAAAGGTAACTCTTTGTCAAATGTTGTTTTAATGATAGCCTTATGGTTGGGAACGCTTAGTAACGTCAACGTTAACTCGCTATCTTAGCAACGCCTGTTACCTTGTCAACTGGATAACAGCCAGACTAATACAACTGATTATTCTTACAACCGTCACAAGTGCCAGTATAAGTTATAAATTGAAGATGTTGTTTACTGCACCCGCGGGCCTGTAGGTTCATGTTATTGTAGACAAATCAACAGGGTTCACGCTTTAAGGATTGCTTGTAAAGTTTTATTTTGTTGTTCTTTGACGCTCCAAGAAATTTTTACGCATTTTGTCATTCAGTTACATTTATATGATGTTGTCGATGAATTTTATTTACAGCCTGTTTGGTCCCGTTTAAGACCGCAGAGGACGACGGCGTAGATCTTTCAATGGGCGAGGAGAAGCCAGAACCTCTGGATTTTGTGAAGGACTTTCAGGAGTACCTGAGTCAGCAGACCCAACATGTCAACATGATATCAGGCTCTGTCATCGGAGTGAAAGACAGCGATGATCTCCAAGGAGGTATTGCTTGGAGAGCCTTCCTGTGTGTTATTTTCGACTGGTCAAAATGTTATAACACGCACCTGCATAGTAGTAATTCAAGTTTTAATTAACAATGTAGTTATTGATAGCTAATTATTTGCTGTATAAATAAATAAATAAATTAGTTTAACAGATTTGTCAAAATGATCACAATGCATGTTTTTAGTTAAGAATTTGAGAACTGTATTTTAAATAATAGTTTTTTTTAATTAAATAATAGGATTTATTAAAAAAGTGCCTCTAAAAAAGTGTACAGTATAAACGAATAGTGACTGCTGATTCAAGTGTGGTGAATGCAAAATCGGTTAATTTCTAGTAGAACAATATCATATTTTGAGGTGTCCCATATCTTAATATTAGTTAATTTATGTATTTGTTGTACTTTACAGAACTTGGTCAGAATGGCCTGGAGCACCCAGCTGTGGACATGTCCTTAGAAGATAGTTCAGGGATGTTGGTGGATGGCTTTGAGAGAACATATGATGGTAAACTCAAGTGCCGTTATTGCAACTATGCCACCAGGGGCACTGCACGGCTGATCGAGCACATTCGCATCCACACAGGTGAGACCGAAAAATGATCTTAAATCGTATTTGTTCTTTTCTTCAGGGTACCAAGTTCATAAGATGTTCTCAATCTCCTCCTGCAGGTGAAAAACCCCATAGATGCCACCTGTGTCCTTTTGCCTCCGCGTACGAACGCCACCTGGAGGCACACATGCGCTCTCACACAGGTGAGAAACCTTACAAGTGTGAGCTATGCTCTTTCCGCTGCAGCGATCGCAGCAATCTTTCTCATCACCGGCGCCGCAGACACAAACTCCTTCCCATGAAGGGGGCCCGCTCTGCTCTCTCTCACCGAAAGATGCTCAGTGTCCTGCAGAAGAGAGGAAACTCGCTTAGTTATGGCCGCCGGCTTCTCATCAACCTCAGCCCCCCATCTATGGTATTGCAAAAGCCCAGCTCGGAGCAGCACCACTTGGGAGACTTCTCCCACGATCTCCCTCCTCATGCTCACCTGCATCAGGAGGCCTATAACGGTCTAGGAAAGGATTCACAGGCTGGTGGAGCGATTGGAGGTGGTTCCAGAGAGGAGCAAGACATGGCATTGGACAACCCGCTAAACCAGCTTTCGACTTTGGCCGGTCAGCTTGCCAGCATCCCGCCCGAAGCCCAAGGTGCACCCGTATCTCCCGGTGCGGAATCTCTACCCGATGAAAAACCCACGTTCCTCGTCCAACAGCCTGTGATGGCACCTGCTGCCGTCTCTGTCAGCGCTGCTCAAGCTTCTTCTCCCATAACCCCCGAGCCCAGACCGGCTGCCCACAGCGGCTGTAGCCCAGGAGTTGGACCCTGCAGTGAGAGAACCAGCACTCCGAGCGGTACCAACAGTCAGCCAGGGACGCCCACCCCAGTACAGGACCCCCAGATGCTCCATCACTGCCCCCACTGTCACATATATTTCCCTGACAACATCCTCTACACCATCCACATGGGCTGCCATGGTTATGAGAACCCTTTCCAGTGTAACATATGCGGACACAGGTGCAGAAACAGCTATGATTTTGCCTGTCACTTTGCGAGAGGCCAGCACAAATAAGGACACGTGGGTCATTCTGGCCTCTTCTTCGCGCTGTTTTACATAATACAATTCTAGTATCTGGAACATTCCAAAGACAAAATCCCTTCTTTGTAATTACTGTATTTGACATGTTATCGGTATGTTATGCTGAATTCAGTGATCCACATTCAGAGTGTACATTTTTTGATATTTGAAAAGGTTGGAATGAAAATGGTGTCCTCGCATTAAAAACTATCATCCTGATTAATCCAGTTCAAGGTCTTGAAGAATATTCTCTCATTTTTAAGATTTTGCCTCAACTCTCTTGTATAAGTGCCAGAGTTAATCAGTAATCAGTGCCTAGTTATTTTCTGAAAGTTGACACTCACAAATTTTGTATTCTTATTTTTTACATTTCAAATTCAGTGACATGAATGAACGTATTCTTACGTTTTGGATTTAGATGTAGTATAACGACATTTTAATAGTTTTTTCTCCCCCCTTATAATTTAAAATGATAGCAAATTATTACTTGTTTCTTGGTTCAGAGAGCTGCGTTATTTAAACCTAACTTAAATCAACAAGTTTGTGATTAAAGAAATGAACATTTCTAGCACTGTTTAGCAGTGAGATATGGTGTGTTGTCCAAATTTACGGTAGTGGCCTGAGGTCTTCTCTTTAATTAGCACCATCGCACACGGCCGTACACACTGGGTTTGTAAAGCAGTGTTGATGATTGTGTTCTTTCATTTTCTCTTCGCTACCACCAGTGCCATGCTGTAGATGTTATTTGTAATGTTTTTGGAAGCGTCTGTGGTGCTACTATTTAAACATTTCATATGCCTGTCTGCATAATAAACTAAAAGATAAGATAAGTATTGTATAACATGTTTTTCGGTGGATTTGATGTTGAATGTCAATAAAACCTGACTTATGAGATGTGTACTTAAATGTTGTGCTTGTTTTGTCACTTAATTCTCAAAACAGAAAATGTAGGTTATAGCTTATAAGGCAATTTTCTAAAATAATGCGTTGATTTATAGTTATATATAATTTGGACTATAAGTGACTTGTTTGTTTGAATAAAAGCAAAATAAAAATAACTTTAAACTGTATTTAATGTGCTTTGACAAAGCAGTGCATTTGGAGAAGGATTGCTTTAATGAATTAAGGAAAAATACATTAGGAAAGATAATGTTATATGATTGATACAAATCAGAAATTAAAAATCAGATGATCAAATCACTGTTGCCTTCATCTTCTCATGCTGTCTGTGAAAGCATGTCACTGTCCTATGCTCCTGAGCAGTGGGGACAAAGAGAGACATAGTTGTAGAATACTCATAATTCAAACTTGAACAGCTAGAGATGCCACAGTAAATTATAGCAATATGTACAAACATGCTTTTACAGTAATAAGATTAAAATGTATGTTATATGCAAAGTGTATATTAGTTATACATTTAAAAAAATAATAAAAAATCATCAATCAGTCAATATTTTATTCAATTATTTGTGACACCTGCTGGCATTATGTCTGCTTGATTATTATTGAATGAAGATCCAGCCAAACAGTGTTCTGATGAGGGGGATCTCAGATTTTATTTTAAAAAGTAACAAAAAATACTTTTGTCTTAGCATTTGTATTGTGTGGAAACCATTTTATAAAAGCACTAAGGTACTTGAGGGGTGCTGTATTGTGAATGTAGACCTATAGCTTAGGCTACGGCATGAAGTTAAAGTCATACAAATTTATGAATGAACACAGCCTCCACCTTTTTGCTTTATTAAAAATATCAACTCACTTGGGCAGATAGCTGATGCCAATATATAATATTTTTTTTCTGGCTATTTTTTTTACTTATTTGTTAGAATTAAGTAAACAATAATAAAGTGTGTTCAGGGCCGGAATGTCTACTTCTGTTTTGGTTTGTGAAACCCGCCCAATTTTTTTAATTTACTCATGTTGTTTACCAGAATCTTAAGAATTCTCCTTTTGTGAAAAAAGTACAAGTATACAGGTTTAGAACGACATGAAGTTGGGAAAATAATTGCTTTATGATCATTTTTCTCAGAGAGTCCTCTGACCTTTGAGTTTGATTGGCCCCAGTGTCACAGTATTGGTGTGGTAGGTGCTGTTAAGAGATCTCTTGCGACGGTAGCGGCAACCTTGGCGGCAGCGAGAGTTGTAATTTTTATCGGGGCAGATGATCACCTTACACTGCAGGTACACATAGGCATGAGTCCGGAGGAACATGAAAGCCTGGAATCTGAACTGAGCGTAATAGTGCTGACCGCTGGTGTAGGAGTAATATGTGTTGTCTCTGGGACATCTGCAAAAGACAAAAGAAGAGAAATACAATTTGAACTACTAGTAAAACTCAGACACTGAGTTTGTTTCATTATTAGTTCAAGTACAAGAACATATTTAGACAGAGCAAAACTGATGCTATCTACTCATCAGGTCTCACCCATTACGCAGCAGGTCATAGGAGCTCTCTATGAAGTCATTGGGATTTGGAGACGCTACACAGGTGTCCAGGAAGAGATCCAGGCTGTTGTCAGGCTTGTTTAGTTTGACCTGAACATACAGAAACTGATTCAGGTTCACTTCATATGGAGAGTCATAAATTTGCTGATAGAAACTGCTGGAGGTGTAGAAGGCTATGCTGGCATTGAAGCGGCCCGTTCCTGTGATGTTGCCGTTGACGATCTCCCTGGCCTTGTAGAATATCTGCACCATGGTGTCCGGCTCCATTCGACAGCCCACATTTAACAGGAACTGTGACTGACGGGTGATTTCACCTGATTGAGACTGAGAGGCCCGCACATTGTTGGTGTAGGACACATAACCGTTCATCATCTAGTACGAAGAAACAGCAGGTGATTTTATGTGGTGTCTCCCATGTTCCCCACTGATGCACACATTTATTTTGTATCACTAATCTCACAGGCAATATCAAGCATTAAATACTAGCGAGAAGTCTATTAAGAGTAATTTTCAGTATTGGCACACATGTAGTTCTTACCTCTTTGGTGGTCCCACATGCGTCAAGTGGGAAGCTGAACACAACTTCTGTACTGCTAATAGTGGGTCTGCAAAGATGGTCGTCTACATAAAGGTTGTTTGCACTCAACCCGAGTGAGTTCAGGTAAGACCTCTGAATGACAATGACCATGTTGTCTGAGGAACAATCCACACG
>JAUYWG010000053.1:7986175-8002977 GCA_034779775.1 Enteromius afrohamiltoni
GTTAGGAAAAGTAGGAGATCATTTCAAAAAGTAAAGGAGATAATGGCTAAAATAAATAAATAAAAATAGAGATATAAGCTGAAGTAAATATCTGTATCTTATCACACTACTATTATAAGTGTCAACAGATAAATCCATACTGTAAATTACTGCAACCTTCAGCTGTGTTTTTTCCACAGTTAGCCTATGTAGTTTCAGGAACTAGGATATTGAACTATCATAAGGATATCCTTCTGTACTTAGTAGTGAGGCCATATAAGGCCAGGGTGACTCTAGTACACTCAATAAAAGCACCCAAATTATGTAAGGTTTGGGGAAAAGGATTCTTTAATGGCAGCGAAAAAGATGCAACTGACACTGATGATAATGACAACGTGGTGGATATATGTCACATTCATGTAAACCATGTAAAACATACAGTCACAAAGTAGTTTAACAAAATAAGTGCATATTTAATATAAATTGTAACACTTATTGTTATTGTTGATACAAAAATCCATGTATACTAATTAATACATATTTTGGCCACACTTTAATTTGGGGACCAATTCTTACTATTAACTGTGACTTTTGCCTCAATAAACTAATACAGTTTTGTAATACAGTAATAACAGACAATGCTAATATGCATGTTTGTAAGAAACTAGTCAGTGAGAATGGTGTAGTGAGACATAAAGTTTCCTGGGTGGTTAATAAAAATATATTAATAGTAATGATTAAAGTGATGATTAAGAAGATGATCATGATGAGATCATGAAGATGATGATGTTCATTCCTTTTAATTCACTGAATCCTTCACACCATGCCTTACTTGACAGACATTAGAACAATCTCAGTATTAACACATCAGACACTAGCAGGTAAATTCAACATAAATTATATGTGTTTAATGGCCTTTAAGTTTGATTGGCCCCAGTGTCACAGTATTGGTGTGGTAGGTGCTTTTAACAGATCCCTTGCGATGGTAGCGGCAACCTTGGCGGCAGCGAGAGTTGTAATCGTTATCGGTGCAGATGATCAGCCCAGAGACTGAACCGAGCGTAATAGTGCTGGTGTAGAGTCATAAATTTGCTGATAGAAACTGCTGGAGGTGTAGAAGGCTATGCTGGCATTGAAGTGGCCCGTTCCTGTGATGTTGGCGTTGATGATTGGCATATTGTTGGTGTAGGACACATAACCATTTATCATCTAAAAGATAGAGAGACTGATGTTGTGTCATAAACATGTTTCTCAATGGTGTATACATTTAGAATGTCTACTAATCTGACACAGCAAATACAAGTACTAAAAGATGATAAGCTGTTAGTAATTTTCAATTCTGGAACTGGAGCCATGCTGTATCTGGCACATGTACTGTGTAGGTCATACCTCTTTGGAGGTCCCACATGTGTTGAGAGGGAAGCTAAACACAACTTCTGTACTGCTAATGGAGGGTCTGCACAGATGGTCGTTAACATAAAGGTAATTTGCACTCAGCATAAGTGAGTTCAGGTAAGACCTCTGAATGACAATGACCATGTTGTCTGAGGAACAATCCACACGACCTGCAAAGCAGTGCATCCCCTCAATGTATTTTTGTGCATTTAAGCATTTATTTAAATTTAGAAACAACAACAAAATGCTGTGTATTTGTTTTTCAAATATTTTTAATTTTGTAATGAGGAAACATGTGACAGCTATTCTGCATATAACTTATAAAGTCTTCCACAGGGCATTACCTTGATCTTCAGTCAGAGAGTTTGTGAAAAGAAATCGTGGCTGACACCAGAGTAGTCACTTCTGAAGACAACAGTCAAGTATCTTGAAGAAGAGTGGAACACCTGGTGTGTGGTGTCATTGAAGCAGACCTTTCCCAGCTGTGAGTGACCAGTGGAAGAGCCGTCATATACTGTGATGTAGTCACAGTTACAGCAGCGCTCCAGTCTGAAAGAAACAGACAGAATTGTACCTGATCCAAAAAAAAAATTTTTTTAAAACCATTTGTAATTGGTTCCACCTGCAGGTATATTAATGGTACTGCATAAATAAACTAAAAAAAATCTTTAATAATCAAACTAAAGCACATAAAGCACTTTCTAGCAACCATTTTAATAGTTAAATGATATAATATATTTTAAAAATAAATTATATTAAATTACATTAAATTACATTAGTTAAACTGGATTATTAAATATATGATGTTTTCATCAGCGTTTCAAACAGCGAACATGATTCCACAGGCATTCCACCACTGATCTCTCACTTACTGCACATCAGCAAATGTCAGGAAGATCCTCTGTCCTTGTTGAGCAGAGAGATACCACACACAGTAGGCATTGTCATGATAATAGTTTGGATAGTTTGGACTGGCAGGAGGAACCTGCTGTAGTAGAGCGAGAAACATAGATTTTACCCATGATGTCATGAAAAAGTGTGTGATATATTGTGTTAAATATTGGTCAGTAACCTAAATCCAAACTGGACTTGTTACTGTCTTTATCCACAGTTATACCTGCAGGATGGGAGATCTATCAGAGAGAGAAGAGCGAGATCAAACTTCCTTTAGGGCTGTAAAATGAATCAATCCCATATCGGATACAAGTTATTTGCCCCCAGTTTAGTTAAAGGCTTAGCCTACACTAAAATGTAAATCTTAGCTGTTTCAACTGAAAGAAATTTATATTTACTGATCTTAAAACATGGCAGTGCCTTTGTTTTGTCTTAAGATGCACACCAGTAATCTTCTAAGGTATGTTTATAAAAGTTGAATGAAAAATGTCCTAATTGAACTATGGCCTAATCCAGGCTTAGTCTAAGCCCTGTCTATGAAACCGGGCCATAATATATTTACTTGCTTACCTACAGAGATCCAGTCTGCATGAAATCCTTTAAGTGTTACACTGTAATCGCTATGGAAGTACACAGTCAGGTCTTTATTGACACCAATACCTCCCACCATGTAATGTTAAAGATAGACTGATTACCTGTTGTCGTTAAATCACTTTCTGTAATGTGACAGAGAAATATGTAAATCAATTTAAATAGTTAAATGTCTATTTTAAATAGTCTAAATGTATAAATCAATTTGTTACAGTTTATCATGACATCTTAAGGGGGCTACTTTCCCCATCATGCCTATGTTTTCACGTTAGCAGCAGCAAAAAAAAAAAAAGAAAAAAAAGGAAATGAATGGAAAACACACTGATGGCAATGCTGTAAAATAGATCCTGTTGTCAACTAACTGATAAAATCACAATACAAATTTGCATAGACGATATGTCCAAATGACTATAGCTGCACTTATACAACTGGTTAGTGACCTTTAAAAATATTTTTGAATTAATTGTGTACAATGGTGATGTTCCTGGTGTTAGATTACACATCTTGATAGTTTTTCTGTTAAAATATTGTTTTCATCAAGTTATACAAAATGACTCTTTACATTTAATAGCTGACATATAGCCAACCAAAATGTATCCAAAAGGGTAACTAGATTTTGTAGTTAGCAATTTTGGAAAAAATGGCAACGTAGCAAACATTTAATGCAGTGTTACACATCATAATATAAACAATGCTTTTCTTTTTTTTATCTTGCTGATGAAACATTGAGATACCATAAGGAATCCACATAGCCTGTTACAGTAGTTAGCAACACAAACACACACACACACACACACGCACACACATCTATATATATCTATATATATATATTATAGTTTTGTTTCATGATTTTTTTTTTTGATAAGTCTACTCATTATGTTCCCTATAAAAACATACACGACATCAACAACAACAATTAATAATGATGAAAATAATAATATTTTACAAGTGCCTGTATGAAAAAATTAAAACGAGAAAAAGAGAGAGAAAAAAAATCAGACACATTTAACCTGACGCAGTGACGTATACAGCCACTTCCGCTCCTGCAGGAAAAACACTCGTGAAGTTTGTGAACGGGGGACACGAGCAGGAGATGGGCTGAACCGAACCACTTCAGCGATAATAAACCGAGTGAGTAGTTTGAGAAATGACCCTTTTTGGTACATCTTTCTCCGTATAAATGCGTTTATGGATACGGAGCTATGTTAAAGTGTAAACACGGATCCTGCTGTAGATTCAGGGCAGGATTAAATGGAGACAGGGCGAGGTTGGGCTTTTCCGCGCTGTTGCTAACTGACAGACGTGGATTTTAGACACATCATCCTTGTAATGCTATAACACTGTTGATCAAATATAGATTATCTACCAAGGATCATATTTATCATATAATGCTAGATTGTAGCCTCCATCGCCATTATAATAATATGACAACATAAATGTCGATTTCTTTAAACAAGGAAAGATTTGAGTCTCCTGTGTGGATAGATTGTCAGTTTTCGTTCTTATCACGGTCTTATTTCGTTTGTATTTCATCTGGATTTTTACATTTGACCAATTTAAGAGTAGTTTTGCTATTACTTTATCATTTAAAGATGGCAGTCATGCAAATCTTGGTAAAAGTAAAGATAATTCTGGTTTGCGTATGTGCACGTAAGTTAGCTTGATGAAAATGTTTGGATATTAAAGAGAACGGTACCCCATTATATATTATTTTTAAATAATAAGTGACCACAAACCACTGGAAATGTTATGGGAATTAGGTATGAGACTTCAGCCGTTTAAAGCAACTGCTGTGGCAACATCTCTGATGTTGTACTGAGTTATGATTTTGTATTATCATAAGCTTTCTCTTTTTGGCTGGCAATTACCACAGGCCAAACAATGTACACCTGACCTAAAATGTGTTGAAATGTTGTGTAACAGATGGTCATTGTGTTTGATGGCATCACTTTTGTTGATGTGTTTGTAAATGGGCATGACGAGTAGTCTGCAAACATTTGGCTTTGGTTTACAGACTATAGTTGACCACATTCACCATGATCTTTCACTGCACTTTCCATGACCCTGTTTTGAGGTGTTCTTACATGTTTTAGTGGACATGCACAGTTGTTTGCTTAATGCATTAAATTCACATTCCAGAGAAGCATTCTTACATTTCGACATTTTTTTTTACCACCGTACTCTAGTCAACTTTTGTTTAGGCTACATTTTGTTGGTAAAGTTTATCCAAAGGTTAGTTATGATAAACCGAGAAACCAAGGAAAGACGGTGGGAGAGACCATTATTTGTCTAGTGAGTGTCCTTGAGATATCGTTTAATACAGATGGAACAGATTTGTTTACTGCATGCACAGTCTACACACACTGGGATGATTGTGTCAGTATTATATAGGCTTATACTGTGAATTTAAAATATATCTTCATAAACTAAAAATCAAATTATGAATGGAAGCAACTTGACTCAACTCAAATTGGAGCAAAGCTTGTTAGAAACATTTGAGATTTAGCTTTTTTTTTTAACGAATGTTAGTTCCTGATTCCCTAGCGATAATTGGTACAGCTAAAACGTAATTAAGTTGAAATGTATCTATATAAAACTATAAACTGTAAATGAAACCACATTGAAAAGGCTGAATGGATAGTAAAGTAGTCTTTAGTTCCTCAACTTCGTTCCAAACCCATAACATGTTTATTATGTCCACAAAACAAAAATGAAAGTATTTCAATTATTTTAAACCTGAAAGGTTTCTGAAGTCTGTTGCATTATGATTTTTGAAGCTTCAAAAAGTTTCTAACAGCATTTAAGCTGTTTATTCATCCATTTCTTCTAAATATAGTTTTAATGATGTCTTTGGTGGGATGGACTTTAATGGAGGGACATTACTAAACATTGGACAGAAAAATATATACATCTTTTTTTTATTTTACGTCTTCAAGTTTGTAATGGCAGGTAATTGTGTAGGTAACTGCTAACAGAAATAACCATTTAAAACAAACAGCAAATTGAAAATGTAAAAACTGTAATAACCTTAACGTGTCTATGTGCATGTTTGCAATTGCTGAAACAGCTTAAGGGCAAGAGCTTGGTGCAACCCTTCTGACAAACTTACATGATTCAAAGCAAATGTGTGAGGTGTGTGCTCTTGTCTGTTTTGCCTGAAATGCTGCAAAAATATGCCAACCTTTGGTTTGTAATAATATGAGCGAATTACGTACAGAAAGCATGTCTTGTGCTGTGCACATGCAAACGCACAGTCTGAGTTAAAGAGATGTTTCATGTGCCTTATCTATGACTTTATCTTTGTCAGTGAAATGGCAGATTTGTTTTCTAATCAGGGATTCAAAGAAGGATATGTGCATGCAAACCAAAACTTGTGTAGGAAGTGTCTTTGTGTGTGTGTGTGAGTTAAAGTACATCAAATAACATAAACAAATTAAGCTCAACATGTAATTCTAACCTTCTTACACACACACACATGCACGCGTCTAAGATCCAGAGATAAGGAGTTTGGCCTCTTAAATTCTTTGTGTGTGTGTGTGTGTTAATGTGGTCGGTCTTGTCTAAAGCAAAATGAATCCTGTCTAGAACGTGACTAGGCCTGTCTTGGAGACTATCTGCCCAATCTAAAAGGAAAATCAGGAGGAGAGAGAGAGAATAAGGCATCCGAACCCTCTCCAGCTGTTTCCCTGCTTTCTCCGGCTCTGATAAGCAGCACATCAGCAGATAACAGCTCAGAATGAGATATCTGTGTGCTTTTGTTCAGACCCAAATGCTGCATATGTCATGTTTTGCTTTTGACTGTAAAGGCCTGCATACTCTGAGACCTAGAAGAACAGGGCTTTTCTAGAACCTATGAGCATTCCAGAACACAAGGCTGATTCTCTGGAACCCAGGGCAGGGCCGAACAGCGCTCCATGCTAATTGGTCAAGTGACTCATGGTCATTGTTGCCTCTGCAGGGCGATGACACAGCAGGCCTTGTCTTCCTTCACAGCCTTTGTCTGTTTATGACTTACACTCATGCCATTAATGCCCCGTCCCTCAGAATACTAGAGGAGAATGGTGGATTTATTCTTGGTTTTGCCAGCCCGACACATTATGTGCCATACACACATCAGAATTTTTTATTGATTATTATGTAAGACAGCTGAAGACGGCACATTTATAAAATAGTTAAGTACTGTAAATTTGACCAGACCAGTAAAAGAGTAATATTGTGATTTGTGTTGTCTTTTAAAATATAATTTTTCTTTTGATGGTGAAGCTGAATATTAAGTTGCCATTACTTCAGTGTCACGTGAGCCTTAAGAAATCATTAATATGCAGATTTTGGTGCTTATGAAACAGTTATCAATGTTGAAAACTGGTGTACTGCTTAATATATTTTTGAAACCCTAATACACATTATTATTATTTTTTTCCCATTAGGATTCCTTAAGAATGGAAACTTTAAAAGAGCAGCATTTATTTAAAATAGATTTTTTTTGTAACAATGTACAAGTTTTATTGATCAAATTAATACGTCCTTGCTGAATAAAATGTTCAGTATTCAATTTATTAGTATTAATTTCCTCATTTTTTTCTTCTTTCTTAATAATTTTGTTAATCTTCTGCTCATAATTTAACCAAATAAATTATGTTGAATATATTATAATACAATTTTATTTCTCTTAATTGAAAGTACATTTTTTTTTTATTTTCCCAAAATCTAATTTTCTTATTCTTTTACAACTTTGACAGCTCTGTTATATAATAATAAAAATTACATATTATTAAAAAGAAAAGTATGGTCTCGTCCAAAGCAGCTCTGTGATTCATATCCTGTGCAAAATACTTTGACACATCAGAGAAAGAAAATATTTTTCAGCTGAAAGAGCACAAGAAAGGGAGAGAAAGGAAGACACAGAGGTCATCGAGGAAGGAAGGGGGATTTTTAAAACCGCATGAGTGCATCAGCTCATTAACTGTTAGTCTGACTAACCTCTCTCTCTTTCCAATCTTTGTATCCTATCCCATGCTCCTCCCTTCCCATCTCCATCTCTGTCTTGAGCAGTTACTGATATCAGAGAGAGGGGGGAATGAGTAGTGTGAAGAGAGGGGGACATGCCTTACGTGGACCGGCAGAACCGCATCTGCGGTTTCCTAGATATCGAAGAATTGGAGAACAGCGGCAAGTTCCTACGGCGCTATTTCATCCTGGACACACAGGAGGGTAGTCTGGTCTGGTACATGGATAACCCACAGGTATGATCTGTCTAAAATCCAAGTGAATACTGGGTAATGTAGTTCTGCTTTACTCTCTAATGTTGTTTTTTGTTCTTCTAGAACCTGCCTTTAGGTGCCAAACACGTGGGTTCCCTCAGTCTCACCTACATATCCAAGGTAAGCTGCAACATTTTCACACACACAACAGTTTTCACACATTCTGTCATTTCTGCGTCATTGCTTTTTGAGAAATTGCTACAAGGCCCCCACTCTTGTCTTAGGTCAGTGATGCCACCAAACAGAGGCCAAAAGCTGAGTACTGCTTTGGTAAGACTTTCTCACATCTAAACGCACTTGCACTTTACGCTCATTCTGGTACAAAGATTTCTGATTATAATGTAAGTGGGTGTTTTTGTAATGTTATGATGCTTTAGCTCAGAATCTCTTTCAGTCTTTATTGTAGAAGCGAAAGCCCGATATTTTAACGTTTTCCATAACTATAATATTATTTAGTATTTATTTGTCATATTTATATTTGTGACCATGAACCACAACAACTGTCATAAGGGTAAATTTTTTAAAATTGATATTTGTAGATCACCTGAAAGCTTAATAAATAAGCTTTCCATTAATGTATGGTTTGTTAGGATTAGGCAGTATTTGGCTGAGAACTATTTGAAAGTCCGAATTAAAATTTATTGAGAAAATCTTCTTTAAGTTTGTCCAAATGATGTTCTATTACTAATACAATGTATTGTTGGCTGTTGCTACAAATATACCCGTGCTATTTGTGACTTTGTGGTCCAGGGTGGACCATTTTTCATTTTTATTTTTTAGTTGCTTGTAAATGTGAAACGCTTTCCGGCTGACAGGGACTTATAGGGTCTTATCTTATTCATATAACGCTTTGATGCTTTCAAGTCTCAGTGTTTGATTGAAGGGTTTGTGGTTTAAGTCCTGGCTAGGTGTTATACAGAAAGCTTATGCGTTTGGTTTAAGTTAATGCTTTTACTGTAAGCACTGCTCTTAAAGTTCTACGAATGGATTGTAATAGTATGTTGATGCAGTGGTTCTCCACCTAAGACTTTTTTCCAACTCTTCTATTTCACCCACACTTTGAGGTGATTTTGAGCCCATACTCTCCATACGTTCTCACAGCGTATACACACAAACTTTTGAGTTTCTTTCCACGTACAGTTACTTCTGTGCACATGGTAACCTTCTGCGCAACATGAATGGAAACAGGAAACGGTGGTCTGGTCACTTGATAGATGTGTGTATGTGTGCACATGTGCTTCTAAAATCTTGCTCTCTGCAGGATGCTTCTGTAGTAATCCGAACTTCATATTGAAGTGTTTATGAAATCCTGTTTATTGGTTTTGTTCATGAAAAATAACCACCAGTCCTTCTAACTTTATCCAGATATAGCTTAAAGTTATAGTTTATAGTTCAAGATATAGTTAAAATAGTTATCTATTCATCTTAACCCTAACCCTAAGCCCCTATAACTATATTTTTACCATGAAATGCACAATTAAAATACCAAACAAAACTCTTGCAGCTCTATTACACTCTAAAATGATAAAAACTTTTGGTTTTTACAAAATTTACAAAACCGGTCTGATCTGGTTCACAGGTCTCACTCACTTGCAACAGCTCACTTGAGTTAAAGATTGTAAGTGATTCATGACTTTTATTTTGGTTTGAATCACAAAGCAATGATTTTCAAAATGTCATTGTAATAAAAATAGCATATAAACTCTTAGAAATGCATTCTTTCAGCGTAATGTGAACGGCTTTCACACGTCAGAACTATTGGTGGAATTAAAAAATGTCAGTATAGCTCCACATAATGAACTTTATACATGCACAATGGTGTTTGTTGTGTGATGCAGAGAATTCTAGCATTTACCTTTTCATTCGAGAAAAACACTGAAAGCCGCTGCAATTAACAGATATTGCTGGGAAAAAAAGTCTTTTAGTCTGTAGTCGATTCACACTACTTTATTGACTGAGCATGGGTAGATAATCCATAAATTAGTGTGAGCTCTAAAACTTTTGGGATTTATGGGCGTTTTAAAAATGCACTGAGACCTTCCTTCGATACACTGATATTTCTCAGAACTACTCAAATTAGAGTTACGGCCTTTGCATTATGGGAAATGGGGTTAAGCTCTTTCTCTCTGTCTTTGTGCAGTCATCAATGCAGGAATGAGGAAATTCTTTCTGCAGGCTAATGATCAGCAGGATCTTGTGGAATGGGTCAACGCACTCAATAATGCAACCAAAATCACAGTGAGTACACACACACACAAAATGCACAAGTGTAAGCATGTATTTATCTATAATCGTTTATGACATCAAACAAAAATGTACCACTCTAAAATGTCATAATATAACAATTTAAACAAAGCATACAAATAAATGCAGCATCATGTTTAAGAGTTTTATTTTAATGCTTAGCCAGACTGAATTTGATTGACCAAAAATACATTAAAAACTGATTAAAAATTTACTCCAATTAGAAATGTATTTTATTTTATGCAAAAATGTTTAGTTAAGTTATATTTTAAAATGTTTTGATTTTATTTAATGATTCTAATATGATGGTTTGATGTGCAAGAAATATTAATTATTATCACTTAAAAAAATTGTGCAAAACTATGCTAATTTTTTCATGATTGTTTTATGAATAAGAAGTTTAAACGAACAGCATTTATTTGATAGATTAGAATAGATTCTTTTTTATTTATTTATTTATTTATTAGAACAATGTAGAGGTTTTAAATGTCACTTTTTTGTGTCCTTTCTGAAAAAAAGCTGTATATATATACTTTATTTATTTTATTTACCCTAATTTTCTATGGGTTTTTTGTTGTTGTTGTTTTTTTTTGTTGTTTTTTTTGCATGCAAATATAGACAAAATTAGCTATTGTGTCTCCCTTCTTTTAAAGCCTTGCATTGTTTGCATTAGTTAGCGAGCTATTATTAAATGAGCTCGCATGTTAATCTGATCCCAGACTGCTGCACACAGGAACATTTAAAGAAACAATGAAAGCATTCAACAAGTTCATTCAGTCAGTGTCAGGGGTTCTGTCAACACTGCAGACTTGTTCAATGGGCAGGAGATTCTGGTTAGTATTCTCTGGGACTATCTGTTAGATGTAACCCAAATAACAAAGTTTCAGTGTTTACAAGCAGTTTGCAGTAAGAAAACACGTGCAGGCAAACGCATACATAAATGCACAGGAAGTTAAAAGTTTCTCCCAAAAAAAAAATCCTGGTGCTGTTTTCCGTGTTCGAGTCACTTGGCTTACTAATGGGAAGTTGTATTGTTTGAACGACCCTCACCTCTGAGTCATCATCATTTCAGAATGCCGTCTCACACTCACACATACCCTACAACATCTCTTCTGCTCTTTTTCACTCTCTGTGTATCACTAATAAATCACACTTCCACATGCAATGACAGGAAAAGCATTCACTGTAGGCCAGACACTCTTGGAGCGTGGGCTGATGGATTGAAGGGCTACACAATAAGCCGTTCTTGTGTTATCCTGTGAGTCTCACAATTGATGGTTAATTCGTCATTCAAGTTTTTTTTCCCCTCTGTTTTTTTGTGGCATTACTTTGCATCTCAAGTGTTTTGCTGCTGCCCTGATTTTGCTCATCTTTGAAAACTCCTTCTCGCTGATTCTGTTATTTTCTTTATCTTTTTGTCTCTCCCAGGTTCCCAAGTCTTCTGATGCTGTTCACTCTGAGAGTCAGAAGTTGGCTTCAAACGGAAACAAGAAACAGGTCCCATACAAGACCGAGATCATTGCAGGAGTAGCTGTCGTCACACAGACACAGGTATTCTCACTCACGTCAGCTTAAAGGGGTAATTAACCCCAAAATTAAAATTTTGTCAATAGTTACTCACCCTCGTGTCGTAAGACCTTCGTTAGTTTTCGCAGCACAAATTAAGATGTTTTTGGTGAAATCTAATAGCCTGCATAGAGAGTCATTGCGCATCAAAAGCTGATATGGTAGAGTAGCAGTTGTTAAGACAAAGTTGTTATTTTTGTTTTCTTTGTACACAAAAAGTATTCTCAGCTTCATAAAATTTAAGATTGAACCACCAATGGCACATTAACGGTTTTAACAATGCCCTTGTTACCTATCTAGGCCTTGTATGTGGTAGTTCAATGACACTACTTCACAATGAGCAGTTTATTTGAAATTATGGACAAAGAATTAAAACTGTATGGGTAGTTTTTAAATTGTAGAGCATTGTGTTTTTCTGCATGTTCTTACGTTTGCCTCTTCTCTTTTGCCTTCTTTCAGCAGGATGGAGAGGTGGGACACAGTGTTGGAGGAGAGAAGGTGGGTTTGAGGAAGGCTCAAAACCATCCACCATATTTGCACCCCAGAGCAGGGCAGGATCAGGCCATTATTAAAGCAGGATACTGCGTCAAACAAGGGGCTCTGGTGAGTCTGAGAGACTTTTCTAACCTGGGTCTTGTTGAGTTAGGGTTGTGTGTTCAAAATGCCAAATGTTATTATATTTGAAACTGTGGAGAGAATTCATTATAGGTTACTGTTTTGCTCTTATAACAGATGAAGAACTGGAAAAGGAGATATTTTGTTCTGGAGCAGAACTCAATGAGTTACTTCAAGTCTGATCTGGTATGTTGTGTATTTATTCTTGACTTGTGCAGCAGTTACAATACGATAGCTCAAAGCCATGTACTATTAAAATTTTAGAATGAATGGCTACCTTTTTCATGTGATGTTGATTTTGACATCGAAGTTAAATTGTACTAGCAAATGTATCTATTGAAGGAATATGCGTCTCTACTGTTAGGAATGGTCTGCTCTTTTATGAAAGAAAGAATAAGAGTTGTAGGGTATTTTCTTTTGCATTTGGGTTTTTCTTTTCTTTTTTTTTAATCTGAACAAAAGATAAAGCAAATACCAGCACTGTGTCTCAACATGAACAGTACGATACCTGAGAAATTCCAAGCAGCTGCCAGTTGTGTCTGATTCAGCTGCATATGTACATATGTGTCTGGCTGTTAGAGGATAGAACTTAGTCCAGTTGGGTGGTTCTTGGCCAGAGTAAGCTGTAAAATGGCACTCCATGCCAGTAGATCTTGCTCTGCGAGTCTTGTGTCTTTTCTCACTTCATTTCTATTTCAGGAGAAGGAGCCTTTGCGGATTATTCTTCTGAAGGAGGTCCATAAGGTGCAGGAGTGCAAACACAGGTACAAACAGAATGACTGAACATTCCTATTATTATGGGTCCTTACACCGTCTATACATCGGACGTGACACAACCAAATACAATACAACCTATTTTGCTGTCTTTACTGGATGCAGCGAAGCAAATTCCCGAGTCCTGTACAGACACTGTGTTAGGTTCTTTAAAAGATTTGAAAATGCAATTTATTCCTATGATGAAAGATGAAATTTCAGAAGCCATTACTTCAATCTTTAGTCTCACAGAAATCTTCCTTCAGTCAAACAATCAACTATTCAGAAACCAACCAATCAGCCTTATGTTAAAATAATATTACTGTCCCATCTGAATGTTTCCATCCATGGCACTGCCATTACATTCAAACACCATGGCAGCAGTTTGAGCAAAGCATGCTAACTGTTTTGTCTTATACTGCACTGAAGAGCACAGAACGATATTTAGAGTCCCAGCCTCAGAGCAAACAAGAGAGCAGTGGATTTATTGATTTATTTACGCTGCTGCCACACAGATATAATATAAACATGCAATTTCTTTCCCTACTATTTTCCAGACAACCGAGAGTGTAACTCATGATCAATAAGCTATGAATGAGAACGGGCATCGTCAAAATGGTTGTTCAACAAAATGTACTTTGAGCTGAAACTTCACAGCCACATTTTGGGGACACCTAGACCTATATTACATATATTTTAAAAAGAGGCATTATACGTTTCCTTTCATATGCAAGTTATTCTCTTCCTGTTTCACTTTCAGTGAAATCATGATGCGAGACAACCTGTTTGAAGTCGTCACAACCGCCAGAACATTTTATGTCCAGGTGAGAAGTCTTGTCAAGAATCAGCATATACTTCTGGGACTAAAGATCTTGGGTGAAGAGAGAAGTGGCTTTCTCTCTTTTTTGAAAAGAAATATTACAGTATTGTATGTAGGTTCTACACTGTATCTCTGAACCATATAGGCATCTGTAGGCTCAAATCTTGAGCATTTGTAACTCTTGTTTCGTTTAAAATATAAAAAACCTTTCCATCTTTTTTTGCCATTCTGTTTTAGGCTGATAGCCCTGAGGAGATGCACAGCTGGATCAAGGCTATTTCAGGAGCCATTGTGGCTCAGAGGGGCCCAGGCCGGTCTGCAGCCTCTGTATGTACACACACACACACGCACACTCATTCAAAAGCAGGTAGTCACGCTGCCTGTGAGCAAAACAATGGAGCATGAATTCATGAGTCAGGCCAAGAACATGTGGAGAGCGTGTGATTTTTATTATTATTTTTTTTGTTCCCAAAAAGATCCTCAGGTGTTTATCTGCATATGTATATTTTTAATGTAATCATGTGCTTTTCTTTCTCTTTCTCTCTCACATGCACACACATGCAGACACATGAGTGAATAATAATATGACTGCAGTGGTTTGGGTTTAAGATTGCTCAGAAGTGTTACTGTACTTTGGAATCAGAGTACACTTATGTATGGGCCACAATCTGTTCATTTCATACTTTTTCTCCCACTCCCCTCTGAACCTAGAGACCCCAAATCGTATTTGGACACTTAATGTATAAAAGTCATGAATGTATTTTGTAGAAATACAATTCATGTAGCATTTGTTGGAAATGGAAGAGCACATATTCAAGCTAAACATTCAGATGTAGAGGCAAGTAGCAACAACTTTTTTATTCTATATTGTGACAAATATCTTAGTGAAACTGATTATTAAAAAGGAAAAAAAAGTGAAGTAGAAGTGTTTTCTGTTTGGTTGTTGATTGGTTGAAAAATATGTCATCAGATATCAATTGAGTTATAGCATTTTTATAAATGTACTAGTTTGAAAAAGTTATGCATGGATAATTGTTCACATTAGGAATCACAATAATAATCATTCACAATAAAAGGCATTTCCTTTTCATACTAATGATAAGTTTTAAATTATAAAACGGTAGATGCTGTATATTATTCAGTAAAGTAAGAATGCATTTGTTTGTTTTTTTTCTTGCAGATGCCACTTGGTTTAATATTTTGTTATGTTAATGCAATAACATTCATACATTAATTGTCCAAATACATTTTTGGGGCGCCTGTGTCTCTTTCTCCCTTTCTTCTTCTAATGTAGCTTTGCACTGTTGTTTCAGATGCGTCAGGCCAGAAGGCATTCAAGCCCCTGTATTCAGAGATACACACCACGTGTCACTCAAGGCAGCACGTATGTGAGCTCCGCCCCTTTTGATCCGCCCCTTGTTTCCTCTTCCTCGCTTCGCTTTAGAAGAGTCGCTAACGCACAGCCTTTTACGCACGCGGACGTACTCACCTAGCTTAATCTTTTCCACTTCGCTTTTCCAGAATAACTTCACATACATAGGAACAGTTCAAATGCAGAAATAAACTTATCCAGCAGGTCACATGAACAATTACATTGTCTTCCTGCTAATTCTACCTTTGTTTTGTTGTCATCTGTTTCTTCTCAACCCTGTGGCTCTTTGATTTGAACTAACGGTTAATATTGATGCACTTCATTTCTAATGCTTCAGCCTCTCTGCCAGCCCACTGCAGTCTCCTGCTACACACCCAAAACGCATGTTTCACACATTTCAAGCGCTCATCTGTATTTCATTTATTCTTCTAGTTTTTTACAATTCTAAATGTTCATCCAGACTTATTAAAATAAACACACAACCATATTCGTGGACTATTTTGCTTCCATTATCTGATATTTATCAGTGAAACTGTATTAAATGAGATCAGTTTTAAACAGAATCTTATTTTGTCCTCTAGAAATTGATTTGATAAATTTTATGTGATCATTTTTACTTCATGTGGTCTTAACAACTTTGTTGTCTTCTCTATAGCATTATTTTTAAAGTTATAAAGATTCAACTTATCATGTGTTTGCACATTTGCAAATTTGCATAATATTTTGAGTTAGGTGTGTGTGTAGGTGTGTATTTATGTGTTTTTTTGATGGGGTTATGTGCTTTAGCTTTTGAGAGTTGTGTTTTGGTGTCTTTTTTTTTTTTTTTTTTTTCTAAAGGTCAAACTTCTGATTAGTGACTTGCAGTAAGCTTTTAGTTTTGTGAGGAAAACCCTTAGGTTCTCGGACATCAGGTCCTCAATCACTGCTGTTATTAGATTAGACATGTCTGTTCTTTTTTAGGTAAAGCGTTTTGGACAGTCTGGAGCAATGACTAAGAGTCTTTTTTCTGTTGTGTTGCGGTCCTCAAACTGATGATAATATTTTTATATCTGTGTATTAATTAGTAACTCTAAACTCAGAATGCAGTTCTAATGCAGTCTCAATATTTATCATCTTTCTCTTATATTCACGCTGTCATTCAAACTTTGTCTTCCCACTCTTTTCTTTCATTATATTTACATCAACGTAGGGCCGGGCTATGTCAATTAAAAATAATTCAGATTTCAGAAAGGGACAAATAAATAAATTATATATATATAATATAATTTTTATGTAAGTAAAAAAAAAAAAAAAAAGGGAAAAAAAGACTGGA
>JAUYWG010000053.1:8003077-8129465 GCA_034779775.1 Enteromius afrohamiltoni
TATATATATATGTGTGTGTATATGTATATTAAAGGTTTCACTGATATGTAGACTATATCTGACTTTTGCTTTTTTTAATCCCTGAGCTCCTGTATAAACTTCTGTAGAAAGTTTATATGCATTGTTGCTTTTGTCAGTTTCCTCTTAAAAATCGTACTCGGTGTTTGTTTTGTGATGCCTGTTAATTTTATTGCGGTCACAGGAAGTGTGTTGCTTAGCTGCAGGCCAGTTGCTGGGAAACAGAGGCAGATCTAATTGTAATATACAGTAGTTTTAGGTAATACGAATGAATGTCTATGTTAGGTGTCAGTCTCTTTTTATTGTTTTACTTTCACCAAACTGACCCTCTAACCATGTTTTCTGTGCATGTTGATCTGTGGTAGTATATGATTTGATATCAACCGATGATGCGCCCAGCGATGCAATGTTAGTTAACGTAATACAAAGCCATTTCACTGAGACTCTGTTTTGGCTTGTCAGCTCAAAAATGACTCGGCATAATATGTATTCGACACCCGTGAACACTTTTTTCATACTTCATATTTGTTTATGAAATATTTTGAATACATCCCTAAATAAAAGTGTAGCCCAATTTAACTCTTGTTTTATCCTGTTTAAATAAATTCCTCAGGTTTTGCCTTAATATTTTTGCAGAAAATGTGAAAGCATGAGTGGATTTTGCTTGGTCCTGTCAGTGAACCTCCTATTATTTTGGATTATGCCAAGATTTCTTGTGGTTAGGTTCCTGTTTACATAGTGGAAGATATGTCTTGAGTTACTCACAGTTTCACAGTTAATTTTAAAAATGCTCTTTCCTCCACAGGTAGAACAAGTGAAGCTGCCAGACCGCTTTAGCAACAAGTCCATCACAGGAACCCTTCATCTGACAGCCACACATCTGATCTTCGTGGAGAGTAATTCAACCAGCGCCCAGGAGATATGGGTATGAAAAGCCTCTCTTAACCGCCTCTAAGTTATCTGTTATGACGTGATAAACAATTCCTGTGCGACCCACAGGGTAGCTTGGATATACAGTACCACCCTTTTTGTTTACTGGATTTTAGTGAATTAGATCATGGGAATGAGGTTACTAGTTCCTCACGTTGGCAGTAGTCATTGTTGCTGTGGAAACCTGTCGTCTGAGCTTGCCTTCGAGGCCAAGTGAATACGAGAGTGTAGGGGAGGCCAGGAAGAGGACATGAATACCAATGACCCACATAGCTCAAGACGTGATCTGCCACGCTTAGAGTCCACTGATCGCTCCGTCTCTGTGTATGAGCGTATGGCAGATGATTAACTTTATCTTACCGTCTTCTCTGCACAGAAAGCAGATCGGAGGTCTAGATTCTGACTGATACTGACCAGCAATGATTATCTTTATAATATCCTCTTGAGAGGTTTTGATGATATTAGGCAATTAGGCTAAGTTTTATTAGTGATAAAGTTAGGACACCCTCTTTATTCAGTTGCCTGTAGATCCACTTTTTAGCATTTAGTATTTCTAAATCTGCTGTTACTGGGATTTTCAAGCACAACCATTTCTAGGGTTTACAATGAATGGTGTACAAAGGGAAAAACATCCGGTATGCGGCAGTCCTGTGGGGGAAAACGCCTTGTTGATGCTAGAGGTCAGAGGAGAATGGGCCGCCTGATTCAAGCAGATAGAAGAGCAACTTTGACTGAAATAACCACTCGTTACAACCAAGGTTCCACAAGCAACTGTGTTTAACGCTGTGTGTTTGTGACAGTATTACCACAAATCACACGTGATAAATATCTTAGTTCAGTAATTAGGCGCTATTTGACAGGCTTTTAGTGCGCGCATGCTTCAGGTGTATGCGCTGGAAAAGCGCATCCGGACAGCACACATATGAAATGTTTAATCTGCAAGACTTTAAAGCGAATAATGTACTTTTGTGATTGCGAATAAGTGCAGTGTCTGGTGAGTGTAATTCTACCACTGAGTTAACACTGATGTGAATGTGTGTCACGTTGTTCAGCATATTGAGATGGAGATGATAAAATAGCAAGATACTACGATATTCCTTAACAAGCAGATCGTGGAGAGATTTTTATCGTTCACGATCAAAAATCGTCATATCGCCCACCCCTATTTCTAATGTTGCAAAATATGTCTATTTCAAACAGCTGGGGTATAAACATGCATAAAGAGTTGCGTAGAATTATTACTAAAACATTGCGTACGGACCAAAAAATTCAGATGTATGAAACACTCTGTATGTGGAATCCCACGCGTATTCTCTTTGTATATCCGAATGAATGTGAAATTGAGCGCACATGCATCAGCGCTAAACCCCTCCCTGCCTCCTCCCCCGTATAAATATGATAATGACTCTACTTTTAAAAAAAAAAAACCGAAAAAGCAATGGCCAAAGCAAGCAAGCAAGAAGATAAACTTCACAGAATGTGAACTGGAGGTGCTCCTATCGGTGTAGACCGGTGAAAAACTGTGTTATGTGCAAGTTTGTCCTCCGTAGTTAATAAAAAACAAGTAGCCTTCAACGTATCAGACAAAAAATGTGTCAAAAAGAATCAATGCATTAAGAATATGACTCGAAATTAAAGCTTTTTAATTTCCAATTCCAACAACTAGGCTATATAAAACTACAAATCATAAAATAAAACACTATAGACTAATGGTATTCATTATAAAGATTATAAAAGTCTTGCCAAAACACACCATAAGTCTACTCAGCACGAATAACAAACTTTGCTTTAATGTGCCTAAAAGAAAGAAACATTTCAATACGATAATAAATTGGTTGGCTTGTTTCAAATAGCAGTCAATCTGTCGCTGGAATGTGTTATGACGAGCGATCGTGTCTTCACACAGAGGATCGAGCGCTTCGTTCTGCACAAAAAAAAAAACATTCACACGAACGTGCCCTTGCTCTTGATATACAATCACTTAAATGAACAGCGCTTTGTTTTTAATTAGAAAAAAGACCTTTCCGAGGGTGGATTAGAACCCGTGGCCTCAAAACACTAAACACTGAAATTCTACTGCTAGACCACCAGTTCACTTGATTACAAATTTGCACATGTATATTTTATTGTTAATATTTTTATATGTGCACTTTTATTATAGTAAGGTTTAATGTTAAAACATTTTTATATGCATTAATTAAGTTAACGTTAGTATGTAAGCTACATTGATTTTATTTTAGGCCAGTCGTGATCATTTGAAAAGGCATCAGCTGGTTGTTGCTTTTAAAAAACAAACAAACAAAATGTTCCAAACGTTTTTCTAAATTGACTTAAAAAAAAAAAAAAAAACGAAACGAAAAATAATAATTTCGCCATTACACACAAACTAAACCGAGTTTTAATTTTTTTTTTATTTAATTACATTTTTTTTTTATAGCCGAAACAGTAGTTTGAGCGGCAATATTTTATTTCGACGTAACATTACGTTAGACTTCCTATGTTAATACGGTTATGGTTGCTGCTATTATGAGCATAAATGCATTATTATAATCGAAGTATTGCGTTTACATGAGGTAAAGTTTAATCGCAATACTGCCAAAATCGCATAATAATCGTAGACGGTTCATCTAAGCGCACTCACTGCCATTGCCATAGACTAAGGGTTGTATACATTTGCAAATGCTTTAATATGTTCTAAGTCACATAATCGGTATAAAAATATTGTGTCAATTAACACATTTTATCAATTTGTAATAAAAAGCAATGTTCTTATGTGTTGGTGCGATAATTTGTAGTGTGAAATCTAAAACAATCGCCTCTAGGAGTCGCCAACAAATGCACACAAGAAATAGACGTACGCCAGACATGGAGTTGACACACATTCCCAGACACACATTCTCACGTTAATTTCATTGTTAGTAAATCCGAACGTGAGCGTGAAATCTGGCGTACGCACAAGCGTTGATACATGAGGCCCCTGGTCTTTTTTAATTTCTAGAATCCTGAAAAAACTGTGTTATTGTTTCCACAAAAATATTAAGCAGCACAACTGTTTTAAACACTGATAATAATGAGAATATTTATTGAGCACCAATTCATTCATTAGAATAATTTCTGAATGAACATGTGACACCGAAGACTGGAGTAATGATGCTGAAAATTTAGCTTTGCCATCGCAGGAATAAAACAACCACTTTTTTTTCCTGTCCAGTTTTTAATTGTGTATTAAATAAATGAATTAAATGTCATATATATAATGAATTCTGTTTATACTAGCAGTTTGAGCCTGTTTTACAAGTGGCATCCTTGATCTTATTTTAGTTTGCAAGAGATGTGGCTTCAAGCACACATTTTGTGACTTTGTTCCAGCACTTTCTAAAACTAGCTGGCTGGTTGGAGTAGCAGATGTTCACATGACAGTCTGGAACCCAACTGAAATAAATTCTGCACTCTCACGTGTAGCTTCTTCACTCTTAGGACCGGCTTGCACAAAACGTCTCTCTGTCTGCCTGCAGCACTGCCTGCTGTTCCCTATGCATTATGCATTACTTATACACTTCAGTGATCAGTGACAACAGCACACTGAGTCACGACGATGCTAATGGGAATGCAGATACATGCGCATTTTAATAACGCTTCATATTTTGACCTTCCAAATGTGCTGTGCAGTTAATTGAATATGGTAATCACGTATGTGTGTATTAGATTCTCCTTGTCATGTTTTTGCACATTACATTCCTCTTAAAGATAGAGGAACACAAGAAGAGGAAGGAAGAAAAATTAGAGATTTCAACACATCTTTAAAAAAAAGATGTCTAGTCGTTGTGGCAGGAAACATTGTGGCGGTGACCAGTATTTAGAAAAACAATAGTTAATCACAACTATAAATACCTTCCACTAACATTTGACAATCACAGAATGACTTTGTTTTTATTATTGTTTTGTCTTTTTATATCAGTTACTAGCCAATATTAGAGTTTTGTTTATCAGTATTGATCAATATATCTGAATGATAATTAGAAATGTAATTATGCCAACTGATTTATATATTTTTACGTTTGAATGGTCTTTTCCATCATCTAATAGTCACTTAAAGCAAACTTTAAAAAATGCATTATATATATTTAGCATAATCTTATAAACACGGAATCTAAAATAAATTCTTTTTATATTTCATTTATTAGACAAAAGAGTGTATAACTATAATGCTGTATGCAATTTATCAGTTATTGGCCATATCCAAAAATGTTTATTTGCTAGAATAATATACTTAAAATGTTTTTTACTGGTCAGTTATTTAATTGTTCATAATCATTTTCGTTTCATTTAACACTCACTCAAAATTAATCACTTTAATAATTTAATCATTTTTAAAAATCATTTAAAAGTATTGGTTTTTAGTGTTTAGACTTAACTTATTTAGACAAAATAGTATGGAATTTAAATGTAGTATGCAATTTATTGGTCAATAATGCAATTTATTTATTTATCACTACACCCCTTTTTACCTTTTTTATTTTATTATTTATTATTATTTAATTTATTATTATTTATTTTTTCCCGAATAAATTTGAAACTTCATTCATTGGTCTTAACTGTCCGAATGCACGTTGAATTCTGTAAATGAATTTTGTTCTTATGTTTGCATGTTCAGATCCTTCATCACCACATCGCCTCCGTAGAGAAGCTGTCCCTCACAACCAGTGGCTGCCCGCTCCTCATTCAGTGCCGAAATTTCCGGGTTGTCCACTTTGTGATTCCGCGAGAGCGTGACTGCCATGATATCTACAGCTCTCTGCTCAGGCTACTGAGGCCAGGTGGGTAAACTCACATGTCAAGAATAAACAGACTACAGAAGTTTCCTGAAAGTCACAGGGCAGACCCTTAGGTCCTGGCCGCCCTCTGTTCTGTGACTGAACAACGGTCATGCGTTGTTGGCTGGAGGTCAGGGACATGTGAGCATCAAAAGCAGCTCCAGATGGTCGCCTGAATACTTTGACTTTCATTTTCACCTTTTGTAAAGTTTATTAATTGTGTACGGCAGTGTCCTACGACGAGCTGTACGCGTTCTCCTACAACCCAAAGCAGAATGACCAACAGAGAGAGGAGGGCTGGCAACTCATAGACCTCGCGGCTGAGTTTGAACGGATGGGTGTGCCGTGTGACCAGTGGCAACTGACAGATGTTAACAGGGAGTACAAGGTATGATGGGTGGGCGAATGTGTGGAATATGTTCAGCATCACCTTCTCTTTCTTTCAACCAGCAATGCTGATTCTAATTCAGGATGTGTGTGACCTAAAATCCGCTCTCACGAGGCAGTCAGGCAACCTAAAATAAAGTGTAATGTCCCTCAAGACTAGTATTAGAATAATGTGGTTGGAATAAAAGTAGGTTTTAGTCAGATAAGCAAACTATGTATTGTATGTGCTAGTGGTGTTTTATTTGTGAATGACTATTTGCTAAACAATATAACCTGCAGAAAAGATCAGGGAATAAACTGAATGTTGAATGTGATCTGATGGATTAAAAACTTATTAGATGCTGAGATGAATCAATTATGTGAAGTTGTATATGTATAAGCATTGCTGATAGAATATAGAATTATAATATTTATTATTAATATTTATGTGTTGTTTTAGATTTAATATTTTAAAATTTTCAGTTAAAAATATTAATAAACACTCTAATAATACTATATTTAAATTATTAAACTGTGTATATAATATGTGTGTGTGTGTGTGTATATATATATATATATACAGTAGTCAACATTCGAAGTGGATCATAAAAGTTCATCAAAGTTGTCCTAAGACAAGAATAAATATAAAATGTTTTATACTATATATAAATATTGCTAATATATAAACATAAAATTTTTCTTAAATATATGCATGCATGTGTTAAATATACACAGTATACACACATTTATTGTACATTCACACATTAAGTAAACAGAAACTTCCATTTTGCATTAATCACGATTAATAACCAACTCAAATTATTAAGTACGTTAGTGTATAAATTGTTTTAATTAAACTGAAATCAAGTAAAATGAAAGTATTAGATGATAGTTTTTTTTATTGTTTTCTTAAGTGTACTGTTCATGTGTCTGACTCTGAATTGTTTGTTTAGGTGTGTGAGACATATCCAAGAGACTTGTACGTACCCATTACAGCCAGTAAACCCATCATAGTCGGAAGCTCCAAGTTCAGAAGTAAAGGCCGATTTCCTGTTCTTACATACTTCTACCAGGAGAAAAAGGTAAGAAGGATTTAATCCGTCTATACTAATAAGAATTAAGGTTCATTAAAACTATGTTATGTGCAGATGTGTGTTAACACAGTAATGGGTGTTTGTTGTTTCTTCTGTGCGATGTTAGACAGGTAATGGCTTGTCAACACACAGAAGCTGATTATGTTAAACAGTAGTTTTACTGGCAAGTCAGGGCTGTATGCCAGCGGCTTGCTTCCAACATCTGCGTTGGTCTTGTTAAGTCTGTCGTTCTTTATTTACAATGCTTTTATAAGGAACTACATTTTTATTTGTTTGTGTCATGTCTGCAGGCGGCAGTGTGTCGGTGCAGTCAGCCTCTCTCTGGCTTCAGCGCTCGATGTTTAGAAGATGAACACATGCTTCAGGCCATCAGCAAGACCAATCACAACAGCCGATATATATATGTAATGGACACACGGCCTAAGGTAGAGCATCATAAAGTGTTTTTTTTTTTGGTGTGTGTTCTTTAGTTTACTGTTCAGTCACAGCAGTAACTTTATGCACTTTTTGTGTTTTTGTAGTTGAATGCACTGGCGAATCGCGCGGCGGGAAAAGGCTATGAGAATGAGGACAACTACTCTAATATCCGCTTCCAGTTTGTGGGCATCGAAAACATTCATGTGATGAGAGGAAGTTTGCAGAAGCTTATGGAAGGTCTGAGACTGCTGACATATGGGAATTTGGATCATTCTCATTTCATTTTGTGGATTGTCAGCATCTCTGTTTTTTGTGTCTCTAATAGTGGTGGGAACACGCTCACTTTCCATGACTGATTACCTGGTTGGACTGGAAAACAGCGGATGGTTGCGTCATATCAAAGCCATCATGGATGCTGCTATATTCCTTGCTAAGGTAAAACTCTAGCCTTCTTGCATGCAGTTTTATGCTTCTGTTTTTTCAGGGGTGTTTATTATTATTTATTTACTTTTAATTTATTTACTTATTTATATATATATATATATATATATATATATATATATAGCCATTTAGCTTTAGTGTATTGTTTATTCCGGTTTTAGTAATTTTAGTAAACTAGTAAAACATTTAGTTTCCAAGACAACGTTGCTTATTTTTTAATTTAGATTTTTAAGGTAAAGTTTTATATTAGGTGATTTTATCTTTATTTCAGTTACTGAAAATTATTTTAAGTTTTATTTTTTAACAATAGCAACACTGGTATGTATTCAACACATTTTAGAATTATTTAGGTACTATAATAGTTATTATTATTTTGAATTTTTATCCTTATGTTTTCTGTTTTCATTTTAATTTTTAAAATTTTGATAAAATTATCAAATTTCGTATTTCGTTTTTTACATTTTTTTAAATTTAAGTTTTAGTTATTTTAGTACATCAAGTTAGAGACCTGTGCAGGGTGGATTTTTTCTGCGAATATATCTATTATTTTCTCCCGCTCCCGCCAGTATTTAAGTTTCGTCCCGCTCCTGGCCGCAAAAGCCCACAGGTAAATATATAAGTAGTTTTATTTTCACCGCTTCTTCCCCCTACTCTATTATTTGTTTTGCTTCCCTTTTGAATATAAATAAAAAAAGAAATGGATGATCATAAACAAATATTATTAGTTTTATTTGAGTTTAATTAAATGGACATGAACGAGGAGCTTTTCAGAACATAGAAATACAGTTAGAAATAGGCTAATAATTTTGCAAAGAAACAAAATAATAATAAACATTGATTTCTGAAGTGGTCAGACAAAAATGCATTTTGCCTAATACTGCTTCAGAACGTGCGTTAGCCTTTTTTTCCTTCAGCAATGTAGAAAAAACAAGTACAACTTAGCTTCCGTCTGTGTCATGCTCTTCAGACATTGTGCCTCGGGTGTGGGCCTATAGTCATGAATCACGCGAGAATTAGCTTCCGACTTTGCGCCTGTAAATTTTTTTACTTGATTTTGTTGTTCTTGTTGCTTTTGTGCAGGAGATAAATAATAGAATATTTGTTTTTGTAAAAATCTTTTTAAATAAATCCATTTTGTGGGGGTAATTATATTTTCCCGCAACCCAAACTAATATGAGGACCTTACCGCCCGCGCCCGCATTTACCCATCAAATCTTGTCCCGCACGCATTCGGTGCGTTGGGTCCCGCGGGTCTCTACATTAAGTTAAACAAAAAAAAAAATTATATGTTATAAATTATATGGCAACTTGCTGAAGTTATATATAAGTGACTCTGGATTACAAAATATAAGTAGCACAGGTATATTTGTAGTAATAGCTCACAATAAATTGCTAAAATTATAAAAAAAAAAAATTATGTCAGAAATTATTAGGATGTTAAGTAAAGATCATGTTCCATGAAAATATATAGTATATTATATGCATAAATGCATTAAAAAATTATTAGTAATATGCATGGCTAAGAACATAATTTGGTCAACTTTACCGCTAATTTTCTTTGCACCCTCAGATTCCAGATTTTCAAATAGTTGCATCTCAGCCAAATATTGCCCTAATCATACATCAATTGAAAGCTTAATTTTTCAATCTTATGACTGATTTTGTGGTCCAAGGTCACATATATGCTATTTGAAAAATGTGTACATAGTTTTTATACATTTTTATTTCAGTTTTAGTTATTTCAAAACATAGAATTGTACTAAAACGTTTTCTTTCCCCCAGTTAAAATGTATTTTATGTCGAGTATCAATTTTTTAGTTAACGATCACAATCTTGTTTGTCATAAATGTTTTTGTAATGCCAGGCCGTGACTGTGGAGGGCGCCAGTGTGCTTGTGCACTGCTCTGATGGATGGGATCGGACAGCTCAGGTCTGCGCTCTAGGCTCTCTGTTGATGGATCCGTACTATCGCACCATTAAAGGTTTCATGGTAAGAGCTCTTTATCTGTTCAAGCTGACGCTGTCATTTGTGTTTTTCCACCATCTAATATATCTTCTTGTTCTCAGGTACTTATTGAAAAAGACTGGATCTCCTTTGGACACAAGTTTGCAGACAGGTTAGCCTGATTCACTGTAAGGTTCCTAACTCTAGATGCTTGAAGAGTCTGGAATAACTTTGACGCCTGTTTCCCCGCAGATGTGATCAGTTGGACCCAGACCCAAAAGAGGTGTCCCCCATCTTCACGCAGTTCCTGGAGTGTGTATGGCAGCTGACTGAACAGTTCCCTCAGGCGTTCGAGTTCAGCGAGTGGTTCCTCATTCAGATCCACGAGCACGTCCATTCCTGCCAGTTTGGCAACTTCCTGGGCAACAGCCAACGGCAGAGAGAGGACCTTCAGTGAGCAAAACTAACATCCATTTACTTCCTTTCCATCATCTCAAACCCCTTACTTCATCTGCATATCATTACAGGTTGAAGGAGAGGACATATTCATTATGGGCTCACCTTCTGAGTGAAAAGCCGAATTACTTGAACCCTGTGTACAGCCCAAGCTTTGCAGAATCACACCCAGTCTTGGAGCCATCCACCCAAGCCTACCACTTCAGGTACAGATGACTAACCTATTCGTTTTATAAATGACTCCTCCTTTATTTAGACTCTACAATGGTTTAATCAGTAACGGGGTTGTGTTACAGGTTTTGGAGAAACATGTATCATCAGTTTGACCGTTCCATGCACCCTCGGCAATCCGTTCTCAAACATGTCCTCACCTTGAAAGAAAGCAACCGGGAGCTTGAGGGCGCAGTGCAAGCCCTGAAGACTGTGAGTTCACCTCAGGAATTTGGTTATCGGATAAAAATTAAACTTTGAATGCTCATTTCCCATGAAAAAGAATTAGTCATGGATTTGTGTGCTGCAATAGCGCTGAGCTTCCCCTGAGGGATCAGAACAAATGAGGCTGTGAAGGACTGAAGTACAGTTTGATCAGTGTGTTTAAATAGATTGTGTAAAATTGACAGCACATGCTTTCTGGAGTTATGTGTCTTTTCATAATTATTATTATTGTATGTTTACTTTTATTATATGTTATTTTACTTATTTTATTATAATGAGTTAGAATAAATGTATACACGCGTCCAGTTTTTTTCTGCTGACCAAGGCTGTACTTATTTGATTAAAAATATAGTAAAAGTAGTAATCATTTAAAATATTATTACAACTTTAATAACGTTTTTCTGTGTTAATATTTGAAAATGCAATTATTCCTGTGGTGGTGTGTGTTTTTATTAATATAAAAAAGTTTTTTCGCACAAATGTCAGAAAGTCATTTTGCTTTTTTTATGAGCATGTTTTCAGGTCTATAAAGGGTTCTTGCATCTTTCATTGCTCCCAGTGATAACCTCCACTTGCTTAGTTCATCTGAAATGACACATGCTGTCCTTTGTCTTTGTGTGTTTCCACAGAAGCTCCAGAAGTTTGGTGTGAGTACATCTCCATTAAAGCCCCAGACACCTCCAAGAGAGCGCAGTCTCCCTCCCCGACCTCAGTCCCTTATCCTAGGAGCTCCTCTTCTCAGTCGGAAGGAAGTGCAGCAGGAGGAAGACGAGGAAGTGTTTGGAGAGGAGGCCAAAGAAGATGCTCCAGCCAGCACCGGCGGAGAACGGACTGTAGAGGGCAGCAGTGCCACGGAGAACGGTTACGGAGAGCTGACGGGATCGTTCGGCTCCAAGAATGAGCCCGGTGTGGTCACCTTGGAGTTTGGAGTGGCCAGAATGACCTGCTAAAGACACTTCAGAACATTTTTGGAAAATTAAGAAATCTAGGAGGACTGAATTAAAATTGTATATCCTGTTGTGAGAAAGATTAAGTATGTTTGCTAGTGTGTGTGTGTGTGTGTGTGTGTGAGAGCACGCCCATTTGCGCAGTTGTTTACTCTATGTGATGGCACTGCACTCATGTATGATAGACAAAGAAATAATTGGGGGGGGGATTCAGAGATGGACCCCTTAATGTAAATTCATTGTTCTATCTGTCAATTCAAATGTTATTTCTGTCATCAACTACATTTAAAAAAAAAAAAAAAAAGCTTGTGTTTTTTTGCTCATTTTTTAAAAGAATGTCATAGCACTAAAAGAAAAGATTAAACAAAGAGCTGCAGGACTTGTGACTGAAATCCTCCTATTTTTAGGTGTTTGGATTTAAAACTTAATTTATTCGATGTCTTGCTGTTATCTTGAAGGGTGGGAAGATTAATGCTGCCCTGAATGAAGGATGATTGTAGAGATGCCCTACACACAAGGGTCCCATGTGCAGTCTGGTCGATTAGGGGGGTTAAGTTAGGAACCCAAAAGGTTAATGTGATGTCATAGAGTAAGTCAAAGGTCATATTTGTTTACAGTTGATTATACAAGCTAACGATAAATCATTACGGCTACTCATGTAAATTAAAAATCTAAAGCAATCTGTCATTGCCACGTACAAAATAAGCAACTGCCAATACACACATCAACCTCTTATCTCACCAACGCTGTATTTATATGATAAAAATATAGTAAAAGCAATAATATTTTGAAATATATATATATATTGTTTTTACAATTTTCTATGATAATATTTTAAAATGCAATTGATTCAAAGCTGAATTTTTAGCAGGCCATTACTCCAGTCAGAAATTATTCTAAATTCTAATTTGCGGACTAAAGATTTCTATTTCAGATAAATGCTGTTATTTTGAACTTTTAATTAATCAATTCTAACCTCAAAAACAAAGATTTTACTCAAATTACATTTTCAGATATATTCACATACAGTAGTATATATTAATAAAACAGCACAGAAATATAGTGTAAATACTTGTGGCCAAAATGTCTATTAAATTAATATTTAGGAATTAGGAATATTTGGCAAGTCTAAACTTAATTTGGCATGATAACCTGCCTAGACTTTTTACATACTATGATTTGGAACATGGTAATTCTAATCTGATATAATATTTAGAACAGTATATGAATTTGGCATACAGTGCATGCTAAAGTTAAGCTGATTTCAAAAGTGTCTCATATTTTTTCATATGTATTCCAATTAAGGCCCATTGCTTCTTTCTGTGAAGAACCACCTCATAATGGTGAGAGGCTGTCCATGTCTTGCCACATTTCCAGACGTAAGTACTCGTTCCGTCATCCATCTTGCATTTGTAAGCATGTCCTAAAAGTGATTATTAGGCCCAAACCCTCGGGACTGTATTACTGACTGGAAGAGGATCACTAGGCGAAATGGGAATTAGTATTAATCCCTGCGAATGTGGCCCTAGACGATAGTCTGCTGCATGCATGTAAAGACATAAATACAAGAGCCAGCATGAGTGTGAAATGTGTGTACACTCAAGTCTTTTGTTTTTAATCTAAACAGGCATAAGTCACCGAACTTGATTAGATTAGCACATTTAAAAAAATAACTAAATGCAGAAAGAAAAAATGGCAAAGACAGAACAATTAAATGTGTTCATTTAATATGCACCTAGGTTCATCTAAATTAAGGAATTATGAAACCACTCATTTTTCTAATGGGCACTGTTTATGGACCTGTATGTGATTCTTTATAAAGTCAGACATTTTATGGAACAACTGAGATGTCTTCAGTAAACAAACTTTGTCCCTTACTTTCTTGCCCCTTCTTTCTTCTACATCCGTTTATATTTTATAATATTCTGGTAATTATTGTTAGCTTTATTGTAAATCTCACCCTTTACCAGAGGTCACAATAGGACTTAAAGCTGTGTCACGTGACTCCGTAAGCTGGGTTTGTTTTGCAGATCTGAGCACCGGTGACGGGACGCGCGTGAAATATATCCGCGCGTCAGACTGTATTAATAAGACGCTAAAGCCGCTCAGCTCTTATTACAGGAATAGAGGCATTCTGGTTAGTGAGCGGGGCCTTATAAAAGTGTACCGTGACATATTTCGCAACATTTATGAGCCACGCGGGGTTCCTCGGGAATTTCCAATAGGTTTTTAAGAATTAAGGATTTATTTTTATAATCATTAATATTGCGTGGACGTTGTTTGTATTCAGAAACCTAATTTTAATCAAAGAGACACTATTCTGAAAACCGCTAAAAAAAATCCCAAAACGCCTCTTGGCTAATTAACGAAAAATAAATCAACTTCCGAGTCGGGGATAAATAAACAACACAAACATTGGTAACTGTCTTAAAAACGCAGACCACATATGGATTTATGTATTCTAATTAGCTTGTAATTATTTCTTAATTATTTTATATGACATATCATCTCATGTTCTCATCCATAATTGTTATCTTATGTGATGTATTTCTTATTTTAAAATCTACTTTTTAAAGCAGAAATAGGCTTTCATAATAAATAAAACAGAAAATATCTCAATATAACGTTGCCATTAAAAAAATTCATCTGGTAGAGCTAAATAAATATAAAACCTTTTCTTTTTTCATTTAAATTACTTTAAGGGGTTATCATAAAAAATGTCAAGTACACACAACAAATATTAATTTCGATAAGCATTATGGCAGCAATCATCATGAAAATAAATTGATTTCAGTGTGAAATCCCAAATCTACTGAAGTATTTTGGTGTGCCTGGCTGACTCCTTCTCAAAGTGATTAAGACACTGCCCCATCTATTAACACAATAAACGGCTCTGGTTTTACATGATGATGAGGATACATATAACAATCTCTTTTTCCACTGCATATGTTAATCCTGTCTGTGGGAAGGTTAAACACAGTTTGAGGCTAAATGGCACTCTTTGTCTTCTATTTGACTGTCAGCTGCATTACGTCCCAGTTCATGAGAAGATTGGTCTTTGGCTTAAAACACTGCCATTATTGATGTCCCTGATCCAGTCTAGCCTTAATAAACTCCACAATAAGAGCTGTGCTTTGAAGAATCTGTACACACCTTTGTCCTTTTCAGCTGAGGATAATGTGGGGAAAAGCAGCATTGTAAAATCTGGGCAACACACCCTTATTAGCAAACAGTCCAGCTCTATTCTTTCCAAACGTCCCAGTTTGTTTCTCAAGAGAATTTTGTCCTTGGCAGCAACAGGGATGTCACACTAGGGGTGGATGATGTAAGCACTGTGTTTATCCACCGAGGTGAATCCTTAAAACGCGGATTGCAAACTGAAGTCGTTTCTTGCTGCTGAACTCTTAACTTTACTTGTGTGGTTCTGGTTATTTTTTCTCCATGCACGCTCAGGCAGACAGACTTCCCGTGGCCCAGAGAGAGAAGAATGAGTATACAAACCCAAACCTGACCTGAAGAAACAATGGGTGTGGTGGCACAGTCTGTCCGCCATGCCTCAGGAGCTGCTGACAGAAATGGCAAACACAGGTGGGCAGCAGATCTGGAACCAAAGCTGAATCAGAGGCCAAGAAGACCTGACCTTGCTGAAACAGCTTACCTTCACACATACACACACTGCACACTCCGGCTCACCCCCCCCCCCTTTACATTGTGTGAATGTAGACATTGTTTCATGCCAGTGAGGTGGAAGAGGAAGCCAGTATACAGATAAGGGTGGATGGGTGGGCAAATCAGTTTTGGGGATTTCTTCAGGCTGTCTCAAGGGATTCTTAAAAATTAGGGAAGAGGTTCAAATCAATGAGGATTTAGCACGGATGTCTTTGTTTCAGAGTTGTTGTATGTAAATATGCTGTAAATGTAGATAAATAATTTGTGATTTGTGTTTTTGGCTTGTGATTTTTAGACCTGGAAATTTGTATAGTAAATAGAATGTATATTTATATGAAGTAGCAAATTGGTTACCAATTTGGAGTAAATTCAGTATCAATAACTAACAAAACATTTAAACATTAGTAATTTAGGTTAATATTTCTACATATGCTCATTTATTTATGTTAATAATGTAAAAAAGGTAAATAAATTTTATTGTTGGTTAATTATGCTTTCATTCAGTCAATTGAGATAAAATTGAATTGAGTACATGATATCATAAATAAGGGCTAACCATAGTACATTTCCACTTGCTAATTTCAGTGCATATTACTTTGCTTCATTCTTATATTCATTGCGTTTGAAATATTTAACAAATGATTATTTCACAAAAAAGTAGGACCGACCTCTCACCATCCTTATCTAGTATATGTGAACGACTAGAAAACTCATGGGAAAGTCACTAAGAAATACATCAGTTAAAAGGTGTATTAGCTCTGCCAAAATATTTATAACATATTATGTTTCTCACCAAATGTCACCCCTGATGTGTATATTTCAACCACTAAAAAAAGAAAACCCAAAAGCTTTCAGTTGTTTAGCTACTATTGCACACAATTGGACTAACTAATTGGTGTTGTGTAACAGTGGAGGAGTGTGGTAACTGGAGTCCCCCTGGGCCCATATGCTGGAGGCAGATGGACTGCGTGTTATTAAGGGGTAAGTTGAATATGATCAACCACTCCAGACGGCCCGAAACAGGTGAGGACCACCAGCGTGAGCTGATCTAATCTCATTTAAATTTCATCAGCCATTTCTCTAAACTGTTTTGTAAATGCACTCATTATAAGTAAGTTAAATGTTTATCTAAATCTGCCTCATGTCTTCATACTTGTAATTTCTCTAATCAGCAGCTTTTGCTTAAATCCTAAGTACAGACTCTACGGCAACCACACAACTCGCATGTTTTCTTGAGCCTTTTCATCTGAGGGGGATTTTCAGTGGCTTATTTTCATTTATACTCAGAGGTTTGTGCTTATTCTATTTATTTCCCCTAACACTCTTGATCATTATATAATTTCTGGAAACGTTCCACATGTGATTGCTTTTCAGGACAAATCCATAATGCAACACTAATTCCATTATGACCTCCATTTAAAAAAAAAAGTAAAGAATGCAAAAACTTTCTGTCTATTATGTACACACACGCACACATATATGTACACAGTTGCACTCACAAACACATGACGACAATCGTGATGTCAAAAAGCAATACACTCATTCTTTACAGCCCGCATGTAGATGCATATCACGCCTCTTCAATGAAATAGAGAGAATAATTGAAGCAAGAAAGAAGAGAAGGATATGTGATGTTTGCAGTGTGGGGGATGAGGGTGTGTTTGTGTGTATGGAGGGGGTGAGCTGTGGGGGCGGAGAAAAAAGTGCTGGCTTGCCTCCAGCGCTGACGAAAGCTGCTTAACCCTCCCAGTTACCATAGAGACTGTCAGGCGCAGCTACCAGTGAGAAAGAAAGAGAGTGAGGCAGGGAGAACACCAACAAGCGAAGGGAGCCGATAGAAGTGACGAGGGAGAAGAAAGGGAAAGAAGCCGTTAGAGACCGGGTAAAATAGAAGGAGAAGAAGAAAGAAACAAAAACATAGGGTGCAGCAGACATAGTGGCAGAGATGGAGGTTCAAAACGAATGCAGTGAACCACCTCCATGTGATCCTCAGCCACCAGGAAAGCTCAACAAAGCCGCATTCAAGCTGTTCGGCAAGCGCAAGTCCGGCAGCAGCATGCCGAGCATCTTCTCTGTCAAGAACAAAGGGGAGTCCACCGGTAAAGCTGCTGGCAAGACACTGGAGCTTGTTAGGAGCAAAACTCACGATGGCTTAATAACGGACACTCCTTCAGAGCTTGATAGTCACCGGAAAGAGGAATCTGCCAGCAGTGACCAGCTCCACGCCGGCACACCAGATGGTGTGTCCGCTGCCCCCCTTCGCAGCTCCATCAGCAAGTCTTTCAGCTTCTTCTCTTTACTGCGCCGGAGCAGTAGCCGTGCAGGAGATGGAACTACTACGGTGGGACGGCGAGGACGAGGACTTAAGGGGCTGTTCAGCAGCATGCGTTGGCGGCGGAAGCCCCAGGTTCAAGAGGACTCCTTAGAGGTAGCCAAGGAGGTGAAGGAGGGAGACCTAATACTTTCCTCTAGCTCCGGCAGTGTGAAAATGGAGAAGGACATGACACTGACTCTTGAGCCCCTGCCGCAAGTGTTTGAGGAGACTCCTCTCCCAGGGGAAGCTGAGAAATGGAAGGCAACGTCTATGCTGGAATTACAGGGTACTAATGAATTGGAGTGTGGTAATTGCAGTCCTCCTCTTTCGCAACAACATACAGTCACAGAGGAGTCTCCAATTTCATCTCCTTCTCCACTTCGAGCCCAGACAGAAGGGCTCCTACATGATAAACACAGCAGTTCGACTCACTTGTCCTCCATTCCGACCTGTGCTTTGACCCCGCCGATGGAGCACAGCACAGCCGACCCACAATCTGAGCAATCTGTGGATCGCCTATGTTCCATGTTCAACGATGTTACTTCACTAAAGAGCTTTGATTCTTTAACAGGCTGTGGTGACATCATAGCTGATCCAGAAGAGGATTCTGGGAATGGGGGAAGTGCCACGAGCAGTGGTACCGGTAGCAGTAGTGGGGGATGCATGGGTCGGAGATTAAGCGGTGCCGGGGCAAATTCAGAGAGGTGCTCTCCTGCCAAGCCTCCACTTCCTCCTCAGGTCAGCAGTCTTACATCTATCCATGCTTCTTGCTACATGCCAGCCCACCAAAGACCACGTGCAGCCCCTAAAAAGCCACAAGGCAGTGGAGTTGTCGCCTACATGGGTGGAGGGGAGGAGATGGCTAGTCCAGAAGGTGTTGATGATGCTGACATGCAGGGTCTATGGCATATGCTGCCCCAGAAGGGTGAAGACTCCCCAGCCCTGAGACGTACAGAGCCAGTCCTCCATCATGCACAGACCCGGCTTGAGAAAAGGCCACCACAAGTAAAGGCACTTGGCCTCAGTAAGATCCCTGTGAGCGGAGGTAGCAAGATGGGAAAGCAGCAACCCTCACATCCCTCACCTCCCCCTGTCGATAAAGAACTCCAAGATGCACCACCGAGTGATGAAGGCTACTGGGATTCTCCCACACCTGGCCCAGAGGATGAGGACAGCACCTTTCTACGTCGGGAAGGTTTGCTGAGGGATAGCTGCTCTGGAGATGCACTTTATGACCTCTACGATCCCGACAGCCCTAGTGCTGCCGGTTCAGACGATGATGTGAGTTCACCAACAAAATCTGCAGGTGATCTAAAAATGAACTTGCCTTCCCCAAAATGCTCGTCTTCCGCCACTTCCTCATTCCGTTCCATGAAAGGCAGCACCAGCCTACCTCGAGATTCCAAAATCCCTATTAGTGTGAGGCAAACACCACCTTCCCACTCTTCCAGCCAAGGCACACTGTCTTCCAATCTTAGCCCAACTTCAACCACTACTCCTAAAAAGACTGATGCCCCACCACGCACTCGAATCCCTGTCTCGAAGGTTCCTGTCCGTCGTTCCGGCAACAACAGTACCCCCACCTCACAAAGCAGGAAGTAGAGATCTTGGAGGCCCATTATGTGTTTCTGAAAATACAAATCTATCACAAGAGCTTTAGGCCAAAACATAATGTTTTTTTATATATATATATAAAACAATCAGTTTACACTTCTTTGATTTCACCCATCTACTGACGACTATATCTTTACTGTGTTTTTATATCTTCAAAATAATTTTTTTGTGATGTGTCACATATTACAACCTGTGATTAAGAGTTTTGTAGAATGCACTGCAATATGTAACACATGACATTCATAATTATGTAGTCTTGAGGTTTTCTTTTTTTAAACCAGCCTTCCGCAGAGAAATAATAAGGTGAAAATGCTGATCCTAAGAAGAATGTTTAATATCAAAAAGCTTCTCATTCCTTTCCGTTGGATCAGTGAAACTGCTAATTTCTTGCTCTGTCATCCCACAAGCACTGTGTAAAACGCAGCTGCAGTCTTTTATCTCTCCAGTATTTTACATGTAATGAATTTGGAGAACTGTGTGAGACTAAACCAAGCACTTCAGACACTCCTAAATAAAGCTGCATGGAGTCTTGTACATTTAAACTGGATCAGGGAACAGCCTTTTGTTCAAGACACTCTTTCGTATCACACAACGTGACTTCCTATTGATATTGATGAAAAGTAAAACATTCTTTTTACTGAATCTTCACTTTTCTTACTCTTTTATATTGGACAACAACCTCCCTATGGCCTCACTGTGGATATTTGTTCACTGCTCGTTTTGTCTTTTGGAAAACACGACTTGCAAAAAAAATAAATCCCCGGATCGTGAGTATCCTCCTTTTTCACAGTGATTTGTACTACTCTCACTAACCTGGACATACTGAGCTGGATATTTTTAAATGTAGCATGACATCACTCTACACAAAGGTCTGTTTAATTTGCCTGCTCACTGCTCAATAAATAAGGGAGAGAGATACGGAGAAGCCCATATGTATCATGAATTATCTGTCTTCTGTCATGTGACCGTTCTTCTGGAGATGTTATCATCCTTTAGCTCCAAGACTTGGACTGGACTTCCGTAGGAAGTGTTTTCAAGTGAGCAATCGCTGCAGAAGTCAACTTCTTAATCAGTATTTTGGTGAGTTTTCTAGTTAAGCAACCTAAAGCAACATGAATTGACATTTAATTTTTTACAAGAAAAATAATGATTAAGAAATAGATTTAAAGCAGTATTTGGCTTGATCCACCAGTCAGTAATACAGTTTTTACTCTGTTAAGCACTTGGACATTTTATTTGTAAACTGTAAACCACTTTTCTCTTCAGAAGGCTCATGACATGCCTTCTTTCATTTATATACTTCCTTTCTTTAAATTGTTCTTTATTTAATAAAACATCTCTCTGTGTACATCCAGGAAGTGGACGTCTATTCAAGTGTGAATGCATGCATCATTTTCCACACACAAAAAAGGGGCATGTGGGCAGCTTAGATGTTAGCTGTTTTAATCGCAGAGACGTAAAGAGCATCACGGTTGTCTTTTGTGCAGCCAGCCACAGTCTGCTGGGATTTAAATCCCACCCGTTAGGAAGGAAGAAGAAAGCTGCTCTGGGTTCAGCTGTCGGCATGAATTCGGTGGACAAAGGGAGGTGTTTACTATGGGTTATGGGGGAGAATTATGGGCTTCCATTGTCATGGATCTGTTATTGATGTGGTTTTGGGATAGTGAGGTGAAAGAAGGAAGTGCCTGTGGAGTGAATACAGATAAGAAAGAGCTATGCTCGATTTAGTGCTTTTTCATTAAGGCCAAGTGGATAGAGACATGGATATGTGTGTGTGTGTGTGTGTCAGAAGGGGGGATTTGGTGCAGTCCCAACAGTAATGGTGCAGCGAAAAAACATTCACTCCTGAGCAGCTCTCACTGCAGTGTGGCTTCTTATGTAAAAGCCTTATGTAACACCATAACCCTCTGATATCATCCCTACACATGAGAAAACTGCTGGAATGTGTGTATGTTTGTGTGTTTATGTGTAGAAAGCTGTTAATTGCAATGGTCTAAAAAAATAGTTAGCATTAGCCATGAGTACCCTGTAATTGGGTCAGCTGGATTTACCCTTTAAAATGAGTTTTTACCCCTCTCTCTGTGTGTATAGTAGCAGAAAATTAGACTACTGCTGTATGCATAAGCAGAGCTGACTGAGTGTGTATGTGTGACTAATGGTTGGATGGCCTAGTTTCCAAAGACCCGATTCTGTGAATGAGAGAGAGAACAGGGTCAAAGGGAGAGAAACATGGTTTATTTACAAAAACACTGGGTTACTATACTGCAGTGATGTAAAATCATGGTACTTTGATATACTATGAAATTTTAGATTCATATACCACATTTTAACTGTGGTATGTGCGCTTAAATGAATACCACGGTATGGAGGAATGCCCAAAAAAATCATTGTAAACATTGACAGCACGTCTACAATAAGCTACATACTGGTGGTTGGAACATGATGTGTTGGTGTATCACTGCTCAGCAAGACAGTTAGCATGTGGCTGACGGAAGGGGGTGGCTTAACCTGATGATCCCTGAGCTCATATTCTCATTAGCTCTCATCGCACCTGGGAGCCGGATGGGATACCCCAGGGCTCTATCCTCGGTTTGACAACCACAGGGGCTTAGAGGGCCTGTTTAATAAGCTCGGAATCTGTTCCAAAACTAGGGCCAGAGGCAGAATCATTAGTGTGGCAATTCAGCAACCGTACTACCAGTGTTCGGAAGTCTTTTATGCTTAACAAGGCTGCACTTATTTGATTGGTAAAATTGCAATTTAAAGAAACCTTTACTAATCATTCAAAAATCATTCTAATATGCTCAGCTATTACTGTCAATGTTGACAACAGTTGTGCTGCTTTATATTTTTGTGCAAAGCATCATTAATTTATTTTTTCAATTGTAGTTTAAATTGCTTATTTACTATTATATAATTAAATATCTGTGAATTACCGTACTTGTTGCTTTTGCTCACATAACAGTGTAGTTACGACATCTCCTTGTTCCATGTGCTTGTATCCTGTATCCTGTGGCTTTTGTTTTGCATGTGCTAGTTTGAGAGAGGGGCAGAAGAGAGAGAGGAAGTGAAGAAAAAAACTTATGGAGTGAGTATAAGCAAAGGGTCTATTTAGAAGGGGCTTTGCTTGGGTGGAATTGTATTGAATTTGATTACAGTGAACAGAGAGAAGATACATAATAGCACATTTATACAAACAGTTGAAAGAGAGGGAGAGAAAGAGTGCTGTATTTCAAGACTGAGTGGGGGATTGTCTGATGTAACCCCCGAAATGTCAAAGGCTCTAAGTGGTGAAAAAAGCCATCTGATGACACTACATTTGTGGGATGCTATGATCCTAAAAGCTAAATAATTTAGAAATACACAATGTAGCAACATAGGACAACTCTGGGAAGCTCGAGTTAAAAGTCCATGGACGGTCTCACTCACGCCCTTCTTTTCTCAGAATCCTTCATCTCCAGGGGAAACTGGAAGCGGCTGCCTAAAACTTTTAAGGGTTTGCCTGCTATCCTAGACTGAACTTTTGTTTTGTACTTGAAGTGCTTTGAGTGAAATGCTTCCTGCTTTTCCTGTTGGACTGCTTTTAGTAGACTGATAACCTGATACGGAGTAAACGTAGACATATTATATCTTTCGCTTTCTCTGCTTCCTCTCTTTCTCCCTTTTTCCTTTCTGTTACCTCGCTAAAAGTATGTCACACAGAGGAAAATCCTTTTTTTGAGCCAAGTGGTTACTTTTAAAGAAACATTTAAATTCGGCCTGTTTATCAAGTCAGGCTTTTAACTGACATACTCTATATAAAAATAAAAACCACAAACGAAATAATTGTGAGTATACTAAATCTGTCTGGAATTATATATATGCTAAAATAAAAATGGCGCAATCAATAAACGCATCTGAAACAATCAAAAGTGTTTTGTTTTCTATTGGTCATGTCTTAATTAGTAAAGATCAATAAAGATCAGATGATGCTCTGTACCACCATGAAGAGACAAAAAGAAGAAACAGATACATTTTTTGGCTGCATCACTATATATATACTAGGATTGCGTGATCAGAAATTTGTTTGCGTGCATATGAAATTATATCACAGGGGGTTTGGCCATTCAAAATCTGCACCCTTCATTTCACACGCTTGCCCTACTACACAAATCTCCATGGCAACCTCAGTAGGTCATCCAATTAGAGGTGGAGGTGGGGTCGGGGGGTTTGCGTGGCTGACGGAGAGTTTTGAGGACACTGATTGGAGTGAGAATGGTGCAATGTAAGTTTGAGCAAATTTGCACACACTTGGGAGACTCAAATCTCATTTCTTACACTCGCACTTTCATTTGCTGCAACCTCGAGAGAACATCACACCTTTTAGGTTACACTTTAGTTTCATGCTTTGAAAACATTACTTTCTGGTTGACAGTGTTTTGTTCATATTTCTTCATGTGTACACCGACTCTCTCAGAATCTCTACCAAAACAGAAGATGTCATTTCCTTACAAACGTTTTTTTTCTTCCCAAGCTTCCATAAGCATCAATAATAAATACACATCCAAAACTTTACATGTATAATTCATCCTATCTGGGACTCCGTCTCTGAAACAAGAGGAACAAAGTGCCATTTTTCAATGAGTTTGCAAGTGAAAAGTGTTGTGAATTACGGCTTGTCTGTGGTGTGAGACGCTAATATACACCACAGTCACTCAAGCGCAGTCTGAACTCGAAGTCGAGGAGGAGCCTCCTGAGGAGGATAAATTTGAAAAAATCCTTCAGATCAATATGCTATCAATTAGCCTCATCTGCCCTGTCAACGTAACATTGTTAAATCCTTCGTTCTGGAAAGACCGAGAGAAAGGGGAGGAAATTATGAGGAGAAAGGGCAAACAATTCATCTCTAACCTATTTGTGCTGAACTGTCACTTTGCAGGCACCTTCTCAGACATTAATGTGATGTTACTTTGACAAAAGAACCCTCCGTAGTGTCACTGATGGATCTCTGTCACGGTTCAATGAATATAAATGAACCATGGAACAGTAATTCAGTCATGACTGGTCAGCATTGTGTTCCCCATCACTGCCACTTACATGGACACTCAATGTCACATGAGCTCAAAAAACAAAAGGTACAGTCATCTAATCTTTGTCTTCTCTTATGAAAAAAAAACATTGACACTTATAACAGCTCAGTCTATTTATTTAACGAAAAGGATTAATGTGTTTATATTACCAGAGCTGCTGCCTGAACAACATATAGCCTATTTTTAAAAATGAAATTGAAAAGAGGCAGGACTACCATATTTCGTTTTATTGTGGATACAAATAATGAGGATAATCAAAGTATGTCAAGACTAGTTGAGTGACGTTATCAAGTAGTATTTCACAGTATGCAATACCAGGTCCTAATCCTCGGACGTTCGTGCTCCTGAGTCAACCGTGCCAAGTCCAAACTACCAAGGACACAAGTCCCAACTTGTTGTAATTACTTGACATTTAAATCCCACCTTACAAGCTTGATCGACAAACAACACAACACTATAATGAAAGAAGCTGGCCAGCGCTTACGCAGTCATGTTAAAAACATAATCACTTTCTCTACAGAAAAGCCCCACTCAGCGGACACCAATCAAACACAATCATGGTCCCACACAGGACAGGGAAAAGCTTATCTGACACTGCAACTGGACACCAGCTGGGCCCCCCACTATATATGTGGACCACCATGAAAACGCAAAAAAACAAAGGTGGGGCTAAATTACACTCCTTCTGCAGGGAGTGTAAACCCTCCCCCATCGAGTCAAACCCCTCAAACGGTTGCTTCACACACAAAAGCTTGAGGTCAAGTTCACTTGCTGATGTACTGCCTCAAGTTAGTAGAAACAGCAACTGTGATGCCTGACATTGAGTCACTACCAAGCGCAAGCCTCTAACCTATAATTTCACCCGTGAAAGCATAATGTGCCTTCTTCCATCAACTAAAAAAGCCAGATTAAATATTTATGATTCGTGTGAAAGTCTGTGGCTCAGGAATGATGAGGATTCAAGAGCTCACACACAATGCTGTCAGTGTCCATCCTGATGCCCAAATAGTAGTCAAATAAGTATGCAAATGCTAGGAAGTGTCTGGTTTTGTTGCACACACGCAACATGTATTCTTGCATTACTGTAAAACTGTAAAATTAACTCCATTACTCAAGCAGGCAGCAGAAGTACCTTTTTTAATGCGCGGTATGGTTTACTGTATTGACACATTTCCTTTTGAAACAGGAAGGTAATGAGGCACGTTTGTGTTTAAAAAAAAACAAGTATGCATTGTTTTTACGTATGGTGTATGTGATACAAATTTATTCATCTACATCATATGTGCGTAATGTACACACAAAGAAGTTCTTTATGTTCAACCTGCTGAATGCAAATTAATTTGCCCACAAAGTGGCAACAATGTCCCAATCGTTGAAAGACAGGTGCAAGGGGAGGGGTTAACAAATACTCTTAACTCTGGTTTAAATTTGTAGCAAAACATTTTATTAGTCATAGCTTCTGGGGAGAAATAGCATGGACACTGGATGAGGACGAAATTGACTAGTTTGCTTGTGTTGAGCACCTGCATTTATGTGAAGTGTATTTTGAAAAGATATTTTTTGGGCTGTGAACATACGTTACAATGAAAAAAGTAAACTTTGAGCTATTATTTACGTGACAATACTGAACAATAACGTGCTAGACGGAGATAGTTGGCATTGGGGGAGGGACATTCTCCTTCCAGACAGCATGTGATTGGACATTGAACAATTGATAAACACTTGGGATTGCAAGATAAAATCATCATTATTAAAGGGTTAGTTCCCTCCTAAATGAAAAAAAAAAAAGACTAAACCAATAAACCCCCTCCCCCTAAAACTAAAGTAGAGCCACTGATGTCACATGGACTGAGGGTGAGTAATTAAACAAAATTTTCATTTTGGGGGTGAACCCACCCTTTAATACTGATTAAAGTACATTACAGAGAGAAATTAGTTAATTTAATCCTTAAACATGATGCATTTCTAGTACGGCTCTGGATCTTAAAATGAATACTAATGCACTGTGCGTTCTGCAAAAAATGTGAAATTAGTATATATGTTCAAAATTTGTTGTGTTTGCAGGAAAATAGGTGAAAAGTACCCAGATTGCCTACTACTTCCACCAAGATTTTGAAGTATGCATTTGCTAGACACTTTTCGCACACACATAATGCATTTTGTTCAAAGGACGTGTATTTTGAGGCCTAATGCCATTTCCAATCTGCAGACAGGGGTCTAAATGCATATGCCCTAAGGAAAATGTCCTCTCTGTATGTGTATTCTCTGAGGACAGACTTCACCCGTAAGAATCTCTCCGGCATCAATTATGCTTAGACAAGTCACCGCTTGACAACATGGGGTCCTTCCCCCTCTAATATATTAGGATGTGTTCAATACATTAATGTTATTATCACGCCACAGGCGAATGCACACATCTCGCTGGAGTGAGCGTGAATGAAATTTCGCCAAAACAATGGGAGGGAGAAATTGAGGGAAACTAAAAAGGGAGATGATTGACCACAGAAAGGACGTAAATGGAAACAGGATGTTTTATTGGGAACACCGCAGCCCAAATACCTTTCTAAGAAAGTGTGGTTTTAAACAGAACTGACAAATGATTTGCTTGGCTCAAGTTTGCACCTCCTCACGGGAAGGACAAGTAAAGGACGGTATTCCCACTAAAGAATATTTAAACCAAATATAGGACATTAATCATAACCAGGATGATGTCAGACAACCTAAACCCAGCATTCGCAGGATGTCCATGAAAAATTAGACCAGGCCTGCAGGGCTCAATATTCACGCCTGCTCAGAAGATGTTTAGGCCTAAATGATAACGCGCATGTAAATATTCCACTTTGTAGCCTACAACATCTGTTTATCTAGCGTCCGTGCAAAGCCAGTTTTTAAGTAATCAGACCTGGAAAAACACTGAGTCTATGCAGTAATCCTGAACAAACCGACTAATCTACTCGCCACCCTGTTATTTACCAAATCCTTAATTTGGTTCCAGTCCAGCGTGTCTTGTTAGCCTGCGGGGAACGAGGTAATATGTCTAGATGGACGACTATATACTCATAGGACATAGTCAAAGATTTATCAAGTAGACAGAGATCATGAACAGTATACATATGCAAAAATAAAGGTGCATGCATAGTTAACAAACGTATAAATATGTGTCTCAAATGAGAGTATTAACAATATTCAAAACAAACTACTGTCTAATTCACAGATAATTATGGCTAACATGTTCAGCGCGTGTAAATGTGTTGGATAGCTGTCGCCCCCTGCAGGCGATAATGAAATTACACTTTAAATACTGAATGGACTAGAACTAATAACGCTACCCAAAGCTAAGGACGCGTTGTATCGTAGTACTGGCTTTACCTGAAGCTTAATTCTAGGAATCAAAGACATATTTGGTTTTCAGTTGATGTCGAAGTCCAAAAGCATTGAATACAGTTCATAAAATTGCAAATGTAACATATGCATTATAATAAAATGATCAAAACGTACTAAAAACCGTGTCTCTGTGTATGTTTTATCCTGTGTAATACCTGAACGGCAAGCAGCTTTAGTGTTTTGCAAGTTGTAATAACTGTAGTGTTAAAGTCTTACAGCAACTTTGATTAATCTGAACATTGAATATAAAGGCATAGATAGTATCACATAAAACTGAAGGCACTGGAAAACACCACCAAAACATAAACTCTATAGTGTGTGGTCAGCGTGCATTTCATCTTTGGCAGAACAGCTGACAGCTGTTTTTATCATAATGTGTGTGTCCCTGAGGCCCTGTACACAAGGTAGCAAACAGACCACACACAACTTGGCGCGCTGGCACCAAATATCATTTAACACGTCTTTCTCTCTTCACACAATCAGACGAAATACCAAAATACACAAGCATACACACACAATTATAGGATATGTGCTCCATTGCATCACCTGGGCCGCCAAGTAAAAGTTCATGTTGTATAAAAAAAATATATATAAAGGCAGCGAAGAGAAAAGCTTCAATACTGTGGTTTGAGATTGAACAACTGATAAGAACACAACAATAATAAGATCAGTTCAGCGTTTGGGGGAATCGACACTGAAACCAGCATGTGAAAGAGTGCAGATCAAGTCCACACACTGCATATATTATTCCTTCTCTGCCGGCAGACATCTAAATCATGAACTGAGTGTATCCCTCTGCCCCCGTTACAATAACGTCCATCCATATTCTCATAGCTTCTGGAGAGGGCGCCACCATGTAGTATACACGATCATGTGTCTTCACGCTGAATGTAAGTGAAGGGTTCGGACTCTGAGAAAGAGAGAAGGAGAGAGTTGTAAGAGTATAGTATGGCCTATAGGGGGCAGCACTGAAATATTAAAACAGGCCCTGGAGGGTGACTGTCCTGCAGAGTTTAGCACCGGTTTGCCTCAGCAAACCTGTTTGGAAGTTTCAAGGATTCTTTTAAGACATTTATTAGCTGCTAAACTTTACAGAAGTGGCCATCTAAATGTTTTTTTCAAATCCTTGTGTATTAAACATTATTAATTAGTATTAATACAAAATAATGATCTTATTACAGACTTGGCTTTATTTTAAGAGTACAACATTACTGAACATATTTTTCCTAAATGTCATGAGCAAATGTTAGCTGTAATAAACGATTTGAAATGTTAAATAAAATACATGTTATTAATAAACGTCAATAAATTATAAAATCTAAGCTGAATCTGAAATGCCATTAAATATTACAATTATTGTGATTATTTTTATTTATTAAACGAAAGCTAAAATGACTGTAAACGCAGTATATGATTGAGGAAAAGTACCTTGTGGGCGCTCTTTAAGTGGTCGTAATATACTTCCTCTATGGCCTGGAAGTAAATCACTCCTTTCAGTTTGGCCTCGTGTTTATCTGTAACCGCACAACAATCATTTCATTTCATATTATTTCAGTCGACCAGCTTCATGAGTGAATAAGTGAAGGGGAAAATCACCTGAATAGTAGCTCAGTGTCCTGCGGTTACGGTCGAAGACAAACCAGCGCTTCTTCCAGGTTTTGATTTTGCCGCCCATCTTAATGAGGAAGCCCCTGCAGGTTTTCTCTGTGATGGAGACATGGTAACAAGTCTCGGTGTTGTGGCCGGCCGAGTCGATGTGGCCACGAAGGTCAAAGTCGTCTTTTCTTACAGGTAGGTAGCGTGTGAGGGGACGAGACTGTGGCAGGGTCACATCCAGTATAGGACATTAGTATTTGTGCATCAAAAACAAGATGTTTACATTTTCCTAGTCTGTTCTTGTGTGGTTGCTAAAGTCTTTACTATTGTTAGCATATTCTTATATTGTTTTAGTGTTCATGTCTGTGACATTATGGGGCAAGTTACAAAACAGAGATACTTAAAGTTATGTGTTTGTTCAGTCGAAATGCAACTCACCTGAGCTCTCTGTTTCTCACGAAGTTTCACCTCTCTCTCGATGAGTTTCTGCCTCCTGCTGGTTTCTTCTTGCAGCCGTTTTTCTAGCTCTTCACGCCGCCTCCTCTCTTCTTCAAGAGCCCTGCTCTTGTTCTCCATCTCTCTCTCCTGAGACACGTACAAATGACACTGTTCTTGACTGAAACGAGTTGCTTTTTCAAATCAGGACACAATTAGTACTCTCCGTTCCAGCCTAAACTCCCGTGAACGAAACAGGAAGAATGACTAATTTCCCACAGCATTTCATTTCAAGCCGAATTTGTTGCTTTTTATGGCTGACCGAGAAACTTCCAACAGAGCAAACAAGCTCACGGTTTAAGATCTGTGAAGCCAAATGGGGTTCATTCGGGGGGTTTATGGCGTGCAGAAAGACCGGATTGTAAAACTGAGCTCAGCTCTAACTAGAAGTGGCAGGTTTGTGTGGCCTTTTCATTACCCTGTGTTCCAGGAGCCGGTGCTTCTCTGCCTGAGCATCCCGCAGAAGACGTTCCATCTCCTCAAGCCTGGAAACATTGGAAGTGCTGGCACTGCAGAAAAAAATACAGCCTATGAGATAATACGTTGTTTTTTGCTTTTCAGAGCGAATGCTACACCAAAGAACTCTCAACTAGGTATGTGAGAAGAATGCATAAGCTTGCAAATGTAAACATGTCGTATGTGCCTTGGCATGCATGTGTGTATATGTGGAGAACACAGAAGGAACCAATAAAGCTGGTCAGCACTGGAACACATTAACAGTCCAGGCATAGAGAGTGCGGCCCACAGTCTGACATCTGATGCTTTCCATTTAGACTTCAAAAAGAACACGTTGAATAGATCTGAGCGGACCCTCCTTTCAGTAAAACTTTAAATTTCCTCCTAAAACCTTCACCTCACTGCTTGGCTCCGCAATATCATCCTTAAAACCTTCACCTGTAAAGAATATAGGAGAATCATCTTTTAGTCAAACCCCATACCGTATCTTTAGTCTTTAGACCTTTCTGGCATTCCCAGAACATCTGTCCATAAAACAAAACATACCCTCCAATAATACACTTTCCAGTAACTGAGAGCAGACCATGGCAAACGGCAAAGTTAAAGCCTAACTGGGTTTGCGTAAATGAAATGCAATCAATCAGCGTGCATAATCAGATTTGCAGATTAAATTCAACACATAACTGTCAAACAGATTACTGTGCCAGCCTTGCATGCAAAGTAATTCGATTTTTCTAGATGTTTCTATGAACGTGTTGAAATCGACTGATTTCGTTTTGAAACCTTGTGATGGACAGCTGTCAATCATAAAGATGCCTCGTGCATGCATGATGCAGATTTTATAGTCAAATCAAGACAATCCCATCATGCAAACAGCAAAACCATCATGCAAACTTGCTCCATTATGTCTATAAGAGATTAAAAAAAAAGATTTTCTTCATGTTCTTTGTTGTTCCATCTAATCGCCAAGACATAACATCTGGCCACCTTGTTTCCATCTTTTCCATTCATCTGCACACATTGTATTCCTCTTATATCCTTCATCAATCAGTTCTTTCATCTTTATGGTATCTTACCGGTGATGCCGGAGATGAACAGAGGTCATTCCTGATTTAGAACCCAAAGAACCAGCAGACAGAATTGGAACATAACACACAAAGACCCAAGAACAGCCTGAACCCGCGCTCTGCGGCTGATTACATTCAAACTGGGGAGAAGAAACCCTGAATCGGTTTCCTCTAACTGTTCCTGCTGTAACCTGAGTGGATCCATCCCCGGAGCAGAGGAGGGGGTACCAACGGTCGTTCTCGGGCCCCTCAGAACTCACATTATTTAAGAAAACCACTCAAATTACACAAGCGCCGATCTGCTGCCTCCAGTACACACACACACACACGTGTACGCTCATACAGCATAAACACACATCGCTCTGAGTAATGACCTCATGTGGTCTCATCTGTCAAAGTCTTTTCACTAAGGTCTTCAACTAGTCACTTTCAAACAAACTTGAGGTTTATGGTAACCTACATGAGACCAGTCACTAGAGCACTCAAATACGGTTCCAGGATTTCAGTTGCTCTGTCTTTCTCTCTATTCTTTCCTCTCACGTTGCTCTTGTTCTCAATATTTCATTCATTATACCCCAGACAGAACTCTTGGCTTTAACTACAATAGGAGCTGTGGAAATGTTTTTAATTACAAAGACATGCTATGTGTCATGAGTTTATATGATCCGTCTGTTGATCTGGAGAAACACTCTACAGTCTGAATCTAAGTGGGGACATACAATAGATACATACAATAATAAAATACTAATAAGATTTTTATCTATAATTAATTAAATTTTATAATTAATTCTATTATTTCTGTGATAGCAAAGAGGAATTGTCAACAGCTTGATCTTTTAAAAATAATATATATATACTTATTTCAGCATTCTAGCTGAAATACAATTCTTACCAAAAAAGTAAATAAATACAGTATACTGAAACCTCTAAAAGGAGGTTTATACATACACACACACAGAATAACTTTGCTTCTCCAAAAGACAAAGACGACACAAAAAAACACACACACACACAAAAAAAAAATACAAAACACTCCTTACCTGGAGACATTGTCAGGTGAACAGGCAGAAATGCTGGTTTCCATGCTGTCTGAGCTGTCCAAACTCAGCGTATCAAAGGCACGGCCGTTATCTTGGTAACCAAAGGAGTCTAGGTAGACGTTGGTTTGTGAGGATGTGCGGCCACCGAGATCACACCGCGTTTGATGCTCCTCGCCAATGTGCTGCTGACTGTGCCCTAAGAAATGCCAACCAATCAAAGAACACATGAATTTAGCAATAACGAACACTACGAAATAACACCACACGAATCTTCCTTCCTGTTTTCAGTGCTATCTCAGCTTTACCTGAGAGTGCAGCATCACTCCCAGGAGCAGATTCTCCATTCCTGCTGCCCAGCTCAGTTTCTTCTGGCCAGGCACTGCCTGGGGCACCCTGGGGCCCTTTACTTTGCTCACAAAGACCAGCCACCGTGCAATAATATCCTTACAACACACACTAGAGTTCAAAGGTATGGGGTAAGATGTTTCTTTTAAAAAGTAACGTTTTTTTCAACAAGAATCCATTAAATTGATTGAAAAAGTGACATTAATGACATTTATACTATTGCAAAAGTTTATATTTCAAATAAATGCTATTCTATTTTAGATTTGTTAAGGAGTCTTTTTACAGTTTCCACAAAAATGCTATCAATAATGACAATAGGAAATGTTTCATCAGCACCAAATTAGCATTCTACAATATATTCCAAAAGATCACGTGACACTAAAGACGGGATAAACTATGCTGAAAATTTAGCTTTGCCATCACAGGAAAAAATTACATTTTAAAATTGAATTTTAACATTAACATTTAAAATAACGTATTAATTGCATATGAATTTTTCCTGTGGTTTTGATCAAATAAATGCAGCTTAGGTGAGCATAAGAAACTTTTAAAAACATTAAACCTTACTGACCCCAAACTTTTGAATGGTAGTGTATGTAAGAGAATACCTTCCTCCGATTTATAGATTGTATCCCAAGCCCCTAATAAGGCCCTTCTTCAGCTACAAGTCCAGAACAAACAGGTGAATTCAAATATTTGCGCTTAATATCATTATAGAAGCTGTCTCCTGAAGATATTCCGCTTAACTTGTAGCTAGAACAACTAGTAGTGCCAGAATTAGCTCAGAGGATACGATTCTCAACTCCACTACGACCCTGATAAGATCAACCACATCGAGAACTAGAGAACCGCCTCTCTGATGATCCTACCCAAGGGACCTTCAGATAAACCATCTGACAATACAGTCAAGCTTTTCATCTACAACAGTAAACTCATAATGCTCACATATTCAAAAATAACTGATTTAACAAGCAAACCTGGTCAATTAAAAGAAGTAAGTTCACAAATAAACCCATCAGGTCAGATATGCGTTTGAAAAATAGAATGGAAGCATTTCCTGTCCTTCCCTTCCTATCATCCCAACATTCTTGCACTATCTTCACAAAGCAAATAAATAAATGCAGAAAGTTTCCTCCCTGGGGGACATCAAGTCCTCACTTTAAGGAGACTCACTTTAATTGGTCTTGATTGGTTTGTTTTGAAGGTCCAGAGCCTTAATGTGGCAATGTTTACAGAGTTAACTGCCTAGACCGTGAGTGACCATGGTATTGTTGCATGCTTTCATTTCAAGAAAGGTGATGTCACATTTAATGCTGTTCAGAAAAAGTGTTTGAATAGAAATCTACGCGATAGAGAGATTTCACACCTGGCCGGACCTAAACTTTGTATATTCTGAACCTTGAGGAATTTTATAGAAGCCATGCCTCATTACTGTCAGAATACCCATAAACACCCACCATCAGCTCTCTAGACCATAAACAGCAGTGTGACATAACAATTAAAGTCTATGAATAGAAATAAAAGAAAAACAAATGACTACAGACACACCTCATCATGCAGGACTGAATTACTAGAATAACATCACACCATTGTGTGAAATAAATCGTCTCATGCCTTTGTAATGTGTATAAAATAGCATCTTTATTTCACACAAGATTCAACCTCGTCCATAAAAGGCCCTGGTGAGTCAAGCAGTGCAGAAAATGAAAGAAACGCTACAGGTTTCTCCATTTTAGTGAGACCAGACACATTAAAAACAATGAGAGTGAATGACTGAGGCAATGAATGTCTCCCAAAGGAGAACATTCTTCGCCATAGAGGACACGCTAAGAGACTTTGACGTTATTTGAATAGAAATTATATAACAGGCACATCGAGACTACTGTAGGCAGACTACTGTACCTTTTTTAGATTTGCCTGCAGGATAGAGAAAGTAATTCAAGATTAGGTAGCGCTTGACTTATAAAGCATCACTTTTGATGTGTGTGATGTAGTGCTACATAATAACACTGTATATTTTAAAACAGTGTGTGCTTGAGGTGGAGAACCCTACCCTTGTGCAGGCGGTGTGTATCCATGTGTCTCTCTTTAGGGGAGATGATGGCAAGGGCTCGGTTTAACACACTCCCACAGCTGGAGCTCTGAGCTAAAGGTGGATGAGACTAAACACAGGGGTTGATGTTAGAGAGCGCTTTTACTTCATACATACAGTAACCTTCATAAATTTGAGGTCAAAAGGATGTTTTTTTTTTTAAATTATAAATGTAAAATTTAGCAAATTTGTAAATGTCTTTGTCACTTTTGATTAATTTAATGCATCCTTTCTAATAAATGTATTAATTTCTTTAAAGAAATTGACAGTAGTGTACAGGTAAAAATATATAATACAAATTATATTTTATTAACCGATAAAATAATATTTGCTTAAAATATTTTCAGATTTTAATGTCAACTAACTGAACAAGGAATAATAATTTTTTATTATTTTTTTTTTACTGTTATAATATATAATATATTTTATTATGAATAATATCACTGTGACAATCACAGATGTTGGTTAAATTTCAGAAATGCAAACAAATAAAAATCATCCAGTACATATTTAGTTTAGTGTGACCATATTCTATTTATTCTGTACTTGAAATTGAACAGGATGTTTTTAGCTACTGTAGATTTAAGAATGTATCAAACTGTATAAAAATGTATTAGTGACTTCTATAAAAAAATATGCAAATGTGTAATGTATTCTTACTTTTATAAAATAAAGTTTAAAACAATTTAAAAAATGAACATATAAAAAATTAAATATTAGCATTTTAATGAAAATAAAACAAAAACATATGTGAATTGGCCATTGTAAATATAAAAATATAACAAACTGTATAGAAATGCAATAAAATGCACATTAGTGACTACAATAGAAAATGCAATTGTATAATGTATTCTTTCTTTTATAAAATAAAAGTTTAATAATTATAAAAATAATAATAATAACAATAAAAAAAATAAAAAAAAAAAATATATATATATATATATATAATCTAAATGTAAATGAAATAAATAAAAAGACCACTGTACATTTAAGACTGTATATAAATGCAATAAAACGCTAATTAGTTAATTACTTCTAAATATGCAAATCTATAATGTATTCTTACTTTAGAGGGTATGTTACGACCCAAGGTGGCACAGGTGAACTGTGGGGTTATAATGGGCTGGGTCTTCTTCCGAGGAAGAGTGTCACTCAAATGAGCACCGCCTTCCTTACTGTACCGCTTCCTTTCTTCTAGGGTACGGAAATGCTGAGGAACAAAAGGTTTACAAGGTAAGAAATGTCTCTAATTATACTCAATCATACATACTCACAAGGTTTACCTGCCTGTGACGGCGCTGTTTTTTGGCAGGTAGAGGAGGAGGAGGAGGAGAAGGGTTGAGGAAGGTGACCATGTCTTCAGGCCAGTGCACAGAGGGGGTTTTAGAATTGGGACGAGAGCATGCAGTGAAAGAGGAAGAAGGGATGGAGGATGACAGTGGACAGGAACAGTGCTTTGGCAAAGAAAAAGAGAAAATCAGAAATAAGAATGCCAGAAGAATTTGGGCTGTAATTTGCTAAAAGGGGACATGTCATAATTTTTTTTTTTTAATCTTTGACGTTTTACACTAAAAGGGCAAAATTATTAATTAAAAGATGAAAAAACAATTTGTATGTATGATATGACCCCTTTAACAAAACAAATCAGAGAAAGGAAATTAAATGATAAATAATTCAAACAATACAAATACCTTGAAATCCCACAGTGACCATATAACCATGACCTTTACTCACTTTCCAATACTTTGAGTGTGCACACTAAGTCCAAACTAAATCCTGGACACGCTTCCTAATTCCTAACACACATAAACCATCCTGATCACACACCTCACCCTCTCCCGGCGGGGCAGTACTCTCTGCAGGACTGGGGTCAGGGCTGGGCTCAGTCCCTGTGGCAGGGGCGTCAGGAGAGGACTGGGCTTGAGTGGGGAGGGGGTCGGGGGTGGGATCTACCCCCAGATGAGTGTACAGTTCATTGATCTCATTGACCGTAACATAGCCCTGGAACAAACCATTCGGAAATTGAGGGAGAAAGGGGTGAATAGGAAAAAAACATACACTCAGGTTGGTTAAAATGATTAATGACAAGCATATTAATAACGGATTAATCACAATTTAAGAGGAAAAAAATATAAAAAAAAATTGTAATTAAATTAATTTTTTTAAATAAAAAATGTAATAAACAAACATTAAAAACTGAAATAAACAAACTAAATATACTAAACCAAACTAAAAAAAAAAAAAAAATATATATATATATATATATATATATATATATATATTTAGTTATTACATTTTAGTAAATGAAAAGAGACATTTACATTAATTAATTAATTTTGTATTTTACAGTGAATTAATTATTATTGTATGCTCAAATATATTTTAAGTTTAAAATGTATTTTACAAAATCATTAATCATAAACAATTCATAAATAATTGTTGATTAAGCGTTTTTAAAAATCATCAGTGTTGAAAACAGTGCTCCTTAATATTTTTGTGGAAGTGATGAACATAAACATATTTCAGAGTTCTGTGATGAATAAGAATACAAAAAAATTAATAAAAAATCAATGGTATTTTGTTATATGTATATATATATATATTTGCTATATTTTTGTATATATATATATATATATATATATATAGTCATATTATAAATGCCTTTGTCACTTTTGATCTTTGTAACATACCCTGAATTTTAACAAAGGATAGGTATAAGGTATATAAATATAATTTTTGCATGATAAATCTTTGAAGAGTTTTGATGTGAATCTTTTATGAATGGGCTAAAATAATTATCGAAAAATATTCAGACAAAAAGTAGTTTTTTTGTGTTACTGAAGGTTACGTTTAGAGATACTATTTAAGCTTACATTCTTCATGTTCTTCATCTTCTCAAATGTGAGAATTGTGACAGAGGGGCTATTGTCCAAATCTGGCAATTTTTAGGAAAGTTAGTTGGCCAAATGTAAGCACATCTCTTGGAAAATCAATCGTTCAGTCCGGCTTCTACCTCTCTCTACTTCTCACGTTCTCTCTCATGTTGTGTTTTCCAGTGAGTGGGACAGCTGGGCTCTCTGAGTACTAACACTTCTGATCTGGTGCTCTGCTGGCTCTGGTCTCTGGTACTTTTCATCTTCTACTGCTAAGCTCATCTAAAACTTCTAATACGTTTCTCGGGTGTTCTTACTTACAGCTGAGACTGCTCTGAATCGTTACCACACTGCATCAGTCTTAACGCTTTCCTAAAAACACTTCATTTGAATCTAAACTTAACATAAATCTATTCTCTCCCTCGTTTCTCCCATTTAGGAGTTCGTTGTTGGCGGCTCCTGTTTCTACCGCCTGCACACGAGTCACACCATCCCCTGGACGGCCAGCCCTGCCGTGTCAGCAAACCCAGAATGCCATGGTCCCACGAGGCCTGGCATGGGACAGCGAGCACTTCATGAGCCTGCTGCCCCTGCCCCGCCCACACGCCCGCCTGTCACTGCAAGAGACCCGCCTCTCCAAGTGACTCACGAATCGCCGTGGCGACGGCGTAGCAGCTTTGGAATGTGTGACGCTCCCTTGCCCCAACTTGATCTGGATAATGCAGATCTTCCTGTCAGCGAGGTCTGACAGTTTTACGTTCAACTTTTACCTCTGACACAAAAATATCAAGATGTGCGTGCCGAGTTTAAGTGATGGAAGGATTGAGACACCAAAGATTCTTCCAAGTACCTCCAAGCCTTTTGAAAAGTGCTTAAAGTAAAGAATAAATTAAAGGAAGTGGAGAAAATATCTTTCTGGGATTGTGTCGGAAGTGGTGAAGATTTGCGCTGCCACATGGAATGGAGTTGGAAAAGTCTGTGCTTGTGAGAAGCGATTCCTGTTAATATCTAAGAATTCCCCTTTTCTGAGCATTACATTTTTCCTGTGCTTTTTTTTCTGTACAGTTTCCTGTTTTAAAGCGTTATTTTATGTGCTGTTAATGTGACTAATTGATCCTGTGGACTAAGCTGGGGTTTCATTTTGACTGACATCTTTTATCCACACTTATACATAAGGGTGCATTCTTGTAGCTGCAATACTATTGTTTGTCTCTTGCTCTGTTAAGTGATGAATGAAATCCATACTTTATTTAATAACTCAGTGGGTTTGGATAGTAGACTGATGCTGAATGTCGTTTTCTGGCGTTCTGGCTGTACTTGTCTGATCATATGAGTGAGAGTTTGCTCATAATTGTTCAGTAATTGGGATTTAAGTATGACTACTATGATAAAATGCTTTTCAGTGTATGCTTATCTTTGCACTGATTCATTTTTGCCCTCTGTCTAAAAAAGTGCCTGCATTTTTTTTCTTCTCTAAGATCCAGCAGTTTTAACCCTCAGTTTTTTTTTCCCCCTTATTTTGTGCTGTAACCATTTTAACCTTGTTTGTTTATATTATTTATTATAAGAAAAAGCAATAAACCAAGTCTGAATTTATGTTGTTTATTTTAAGTATCACATCTTAGCTTTCCATGCAGTGAATTGATATATGTCAAATGCTTTGGGATTTTTTTTCTAGATTCATCGGAATCAGAAAATGAATGTTTTATCGCCCTCTGCTGGACGTTTAAAGCTACTGTCGAAAAACTATTGCTCATTGCGGTGCTAAATAACTTGACGCATGACTTGTTAATTGTAATGCTATTTAAATAGATTAGGTAATTTGACCAACCAAATTGTTGTCCAAATACCATTTTCCATGTCCTGTGCTTTTTGTCCCATGTAAATGTGCACTGACCTCACTAAGACTGTCATATTGAGGATGTGATGTCACCAACTATTAGACCATGACAGCTGTGGCATCAGCTGGGATAATGTTGATAATAATTTTGCAAGGACTTTGGGGAAAAAGTAGAGCACCAGTCAAAATAACAGTTTTAAAAGGATAGTTCGCCCAAAAATGAAGATTCAGTCATTTTTTTACTTAACCTCACGTCATTCCAGATCTTTAGTTTTCTGTAAAAGATATTTATTTCACAGTCATAATCAATGTCTTTGTATGGGTAAATGTTAATTCATGTAGGAGTTATGACCGTTTTTTTTTTTTTTTACAAGCAAAAACACGTCAGGAAACCAGTGTAAGGGTTTTTTTTAAGCAATATTACAAATTTCCTTTGCAAAGCCTACTAAAATCACTAAAACTGAATTTAAATGAATAATAGCAATATATTAAAAGGGAAACGCACACAAATTTACTAAACTTTTAAGCATCATTAAAGTGAAAAGTGAGTATAAAAGCAACTTTAATTAATACTACTACAGCAAATAATACTAAAGAAACACTGGGTATTTCAAGAATTTTCTGTTAAAATATTTTTTTTAGTCTCATGTTGCTAAAACCACTGTTAAGTTAATTAACAGATTTATGTTGCCAAAACATATCTCTTGTTCACTCGCCATCTTTAGACATGTCTTTTCAAGTTTTATTCATGCTGCCTAAAGTATAGTGCTGGCTGTCTTTCAGTGATGTTGTCATTGAAATTCACCAAACCATTAGTCAGAACTGTCAAACTTAATGGTCTTTGTTCACAGGGAAAACCATAAAAGAAAACTCTTTAAGTTTCTCGATTCCACTTAACCACAAAAACAACCCAGCCTTAAAGTTCTCGGGCCAGGGGCCTCTCCCATGGCCAAACCCCTCGTAAAGATGCTAGCACTAAAACGCCGCCCAGGGTTCTGGTCAGTGAAAGTGTTTAAATTCAGTATTTAGACTAATAATTTTTTATTATTATTTTTATTTTTTTGCACACTGCATCACAAATAAAGACCTACCACTAGAATATCAGACATGTAGTTTGTGTGTGAACAAGCTCTGCAAGACGCATTATAGGCCTGTAAAATTCCTGGACTCACTCTCATTCAACTCTGCAGTCCATGTGTTACCACAAAAATGTTTATCAGGCTTAATTCAAGAACCTGTAAATTATAGCAGGAAGCTGAAGCCCAGCCTGCCACAAGTAAATAACTCTGTTGCAAGCTTTAATTATGGGTTCAATTAATTTGCTATTTGGAGGATGGGGTCTGTTTACCATTAGATTCACAAATGTGATAGTTTTCCATAACAACAATGGAAACGCATAGAAGGATGCCCGGATACACATTCTTGCTGTGTGTTTGTGATAGATAGGAATTAGTTTATTTGTCTTCCTGCGGGTTTTTTAATCATTTAACTACATCCACCTGAGTTGTTAGAATTCTCTCTCCTTTGACACGTTTTCGATTGTCTTGAGTAACAGCTTGAACGGTTTTGGGGAGATTGCCCTTACAAAGGTTAAAAAAGATTTTACTGTACACTCTATTTCAGAAATTCATCCTTATCTTTCCATCTGTAGCAGCTGGTGAGAATTGGCAATATGGTAAGCAACTCTACACATTAATATTTCTATTACTGAAACTGTCTTCCAACACATTGGAATCCCTAGTGTATTTTATTGCTTCATAAAACTCACCGTTGAATCTCATCTTATTGTTAAAACTATGTTTAATTTTCTCCAGTGAAAAGACATCTTGTCTGAATCAGCAGAGAAAATGTGCACAGATCAAACATCATAAACATATGGAAACAGTTCTAAACAAACATGTCAGAAGACAACAGGGTATCAACCTTTTCGCTGGAGGAAGATTTATTTTGTGACTTATTGATATTCATGGCCTCGTTATGGATTATGGTATTTTAGCCAGAAGTCTTGATGATTGGTATTTTAATGCTTTTTGTCCAAATCCGCTCTGTGAAGTAACAAAATGACAGAAACATTCTTTAAATGTTCTTTAAATTTAGCAGTTTATTTATTTATTCATTTGCTTGCTTGTTTGTTTATCGAATTCATAACCTTATTTTATTTATTTATAATTGTATTTTTTTGTCGGAAACTGTTGCCATGGTTCTATAGCTAAATGTTTTCACTACAATTTCAGGAACTAGTTTTGCATCAGAGACAGCTTTGCTCTGATTGCACATCAGTCTGAAAAGATTTTTCCCACATCCATGCCAATCGCAGCGCTTGTTGTCATTGTGGTGAAGTGTGCGCGTGGAATCCGGAGCGCTTTTATAAACGCTGCGCCAGCAGAAACTCCAGAGACGCGCATTGTGCTCGCTCCCGCGGCGCACCAAATTTACACAGCTCGGTCCAAAGATTATTCCTGTTTGGAGGCAGCTCAGTTGTTCTCGTTAGATTAAAGACCGCAAAGTTCTCAATTTACATTCCTTATTTATTAACTTTGATCAGTATGGTTTGGATAACTGTGTTCTGCGTCTGCGTCTTTGTAAAATCGTTGCAAATTGATGCGCGCCTCAGTAAACGTTATGTGATCGGCGGATGTCCGAGTCAGTGTGATAAGTCTATGTGTCCGTCGATGCAAAAGGATTGTCCTACAGGACAGGTGATGGATCACTGTAACTGCTGCCTAGTGTGCGCGTCCGGAGAGGGAGAGGCCTGCGGCGGGGTGGGTAAGCTGGGGGACCCGGTGTGTGGAGAGAGTTTGGAGTGCTCCGTGACCGGAGGAGTGGGCTACTCCGCTACCGTCAGGAGGAGAGGGAAACAGGGTGTCTGCGTGTGTAAAAGCAGCGACCCGGTGTGCGGCAGTGACGGGGTCTCCTACCGGAACATATGCGAACTGAAGCGGCTCAGTAACCGAGCGCAGAGCCTGCAGCAGCCGCCGGTGCTCTTCATACAGCGCGGTGCTTGTGGTTCTGGTGAGTACCTCACCCAAACAAATAGAGCACAGTTTACCTGTTCTTTTACACTTTTTACAGTGGTACAATACACGTCCACGAGTGCCAAATAATATGCTACTAATGAACAATGTGGACTACTAATTCTAACTAACTCCAGGTGATAGATAGATAGATAGATAGATTAATATGAGAGAATGATGGATTGATTGCGTGAAAGAGGGAGTCCTGATGTTGGCAACAGATTCAGATGACATCTTGCAGGATGGTATATTCATCATTGGCCAAAATCGTCTGCAATGCACCCCATTTTTTTTCGTCTCTTGTCCCTCTTGTAAACCTTCTGAATTGGGAGTGTTGGTTTCCTTTTATGCAATTGAACAGCAGACAGACTTATTTTGGTCATATTTAGTCGGCATATAAGGAAGAAAATGCCTTTCAGTCTCTAGCAGTAACAGAAACTATATTTGTTTGAGTTAAGCATGTGTTTGTGTGTGTTTCATCATGATTGTGATGAGCACAGTTCCATTCTTGCTACAGTATTTGGACTATATCCACAGGTTCAAAGTGAATGTTAAGTGATCAAAGGCCCAATTTCAGGTGTGCGTCTTATATGTTTGGCCAAGTCTCTGCACTCAGTCATAATCAGTTATGTTAATGCATTTTGACCCACACATGAAGTTTGGTCATAGCACTTGCTCATCAGGTACACAAACACAGTCTGACTCATCAAGACCACTGTCAACAGACGAAAACCAGAGCAGCTTGTGTGTTCTTTATGTATGTGTGTTCTTTCAAAGTATATACTGTAGTTTTACCTCTTAAAATGAAGCCTCTTGCATCTTATTTTTTGTGTGTGTGCATAGCTGTGTCAGATAGACTGTTATAAGAGATGAATTTGAGCTGGTTGTAAAGGATTCAACTTTATGAGATTGCGTAAAAAACAATAAAGTTTCTATTTTTTATCCCTAAATTAGATGAAATGTGCTCTCTCGTTATCTTTTTCCCTGTTTCTTCATTATTCTTACTGAAAGAGTCTCAATGTATTTATTTTGGCAGACACTGGCTCTTAAATTGTGGCTGAAAGTGGATAGTTGTCTTGGTCTGGATTGTGGATTTGTGATAGTGAATCCTTATGCACTTGTTGGCTCACAAACAATAGTAAAAACTCCTTAAATCAGCTGTTGAGTATCAACAGCTTGTTCTTTAGCAGATTAAATACTGATGATACTTTTGGCTTTGGGTTTTGGGTGATTGTGATTAAAGGAAATGGCTTGCACATCGCTAGCCCAAGGAAGGGAATGAGTGACGGCACCAAATTCATTCCAGACTCACATTGCACCTTGATATATCAGCACTGTTCTAGAATGTAGTAAACTGCCTTGCTGTCTGCTGGAGCCTAAAGTGACAAAATATAAAATGTTTTGCAGAGGGACCAATTCAAAGGAATGGTTTACCCAACTATTAAAATTTGCTGAAAATGTGCACATCCTCAGGCCATACAAAATGTAGAGTTTGTTGGATTTGGAGAAACTAGTGTTATATCACTTGCTCACCAGTGGCTTTGCAGTAGATGGGTGACGTCAGAATGACAGTCCACACAGTCCATCAATTAATGTCTTTTGAAGTGAAAAGGTAAGTGTTCGTTATAAACAAATCTTTCAAGTTTTTTTAAACTTTAAATCACTGCTTCTGGCCATTATTCACCTTTTCCAGTGAAAAAAGGCATTAACAATGTCTTGGTGGATTTGTTCAATCCAAACATGCAACTTTTTGTTAAACAAGATATTAATTGATCAATTGAGCAGAGGATCCATTGGCAAACCATGGATGTAATATTAGATTTATTTCTTTTTTTTAAATCTTCAGCAGAATTTCATGTTTGGGTGAACTATTCCTTTAATAATAATTTAAATTCACAGAACACACAAACATAGGATAAAGTAATCCACTTTTTTTGCTGTATCATTAACATTTTCATCTTGAGTGATCTTGAGTTCTTTAGTTTTGCATTCTGTGATTACCTTCACTGCAAAGGGTATCTTAAAATGAGAATTTAGCCAAATTGGCCATCTTAAAACTTACTAATAGTTGTTCCAAAACCTAATTGGCTGACTGTGAAGTGAGTTTTATGTAGAAGCATGAATGTTGTTGTTTATGCAAATGATTTATTCATTTTGGATCTCAACTGTAATCCTGAAATCTCTATACAAGCCCTGAGCTGGAGAGAGCATTGGGCAGTGTTTGTGTTTTAAGTTCATGGCAGTGTTCCTCTTCTTTTGTATGGTTTTCATTAAGCATTTCAGGCTTGTTTCCCAGAGCTTATTGTATTTAGTATATTTGCATCGTTTATTCTGCTGGCAATTCTTAATTTGTTTTGTTATTACTCATGCTTTGTGCTCTTTGCAGCTCTTTAATGCATTGTAATGTATAACCGTAATATTGAAATTCTGGCATGATCAGTGTTAGGGAAAGTTACTTTTAAAAGTAATGCATTGCAATATTGCATTACTCCCTTAAAAAAGTATGTGTAACTAATTATGTTACTTTATGGAAAGTAATGTGTTACGTTACTTTTGCCTTACTTTTTAAATATGGGCAGAGCTTGAGTGTTTGTTTTTAATATAAGTTATATTTATAGCAAATGTAAAAGCACACCAAAAATAAACCTCAGGCTGAAGAAAAAGTTAATTCACATATGTAAAGTAAAATACAGAAGAAAGTTCAATACTTTTTAGAAATAAAAAACGCTATAAAGCACAGTCATTTTTGCTTATAAAGAAGGGTTGAACTGCATCGTCAAAGGTTAAAAAATGGATTAGATACATTTGTGTAATTTAATTATTGCATGTTTGCGTCAAATTCTAAGTTTATTTTAATTCATTTTGATGAATACTAAATCTGTTGTTTGAGCATGAGATGCACACTAATGCGCATTCACATTTAGTCTATTCACACACAGCGCACGCATGTCCTGATTTTGCTGAATTAGGCGTGTTCCTGGGTTAACATATTTTCTTGACCCTGGAACAACATTTTATTTCAAAATTTTAGTTTTGACCATATCTCTACACCTAAACCTAACCCTACCCATGAGTAATGCCTAAAAACAGAGGAAATGATAGATGACTGACACTGATGTACAAACACCAAACACTGATTGTAAGCCTAAACATTACAAAAACTATAAACTGGTTCTTCGAATCTGATTGGCTAATAACAATGTTGTTTCAGGAGATGTTGACCCAAGGACACACCGAACTCAGCAAAATCAGGTTCTGCCACCGAGGCACAATGCCTCTGTATTTCTGATTTCTCCCAACATGGGGTGAGGAGACTTGTCAGTCAATAAATAAGAAAACAAAGTAACTGGCATTACTTTTTTGAAAAAGTAAATCAGTTATATTACTCTAAGATTAAAAAGTAATGCGTTGCTTTACTAGTTACTTGGAAAAAGTAATATTATTATGTAACTCGCATTACTTGTAATGTGTTACCCCCAACACTGGTCATGATACACACTCACAACACATCTGTATTTCTCTGTTTCAGGCTTCTAGTTGTTTTTTGTCGAGTGTATGTGCAGCGGTTTATGCACTTTCATCTTTTTTTATGTCGTGTGTGTTAGTTCTGTGGGTTTCATAGGCGCTCAGAGTTTTGTCCCGTCCAGACTTCTGCAGATTTGTTTAGTAGCCCTAAATGCTGACGAGGCACATATTTCTCCCATCTCTATGGCTGCTCTCTTTCTTTTTCTCTTAAAAAGAAAAAAATATATATACATTTCTTTGGTATATAAAAAAGCCTTTTTATTTATTTATTGCAATTTGACAATATTGCATTCTCAATAGTCCTTTTATTTTATGTACAGTGATTCTTGATATTAGGCTATAGCAGTATTTTTTGTTATTTAAATCTGCACAAATTGATGTTTAAGTAGTATAATCCAAACTACCATTAAATTTGAATGCTACAGTTTTTTTAAGAATGCATTTGTTGATGTTTTCCATTTTTTTATACATTATATTTCTTGTCACTTGTATCCACCAGTCTAGTCACCCGTACCTATTTATTTGTGAACTCATACCTCCCAAATAATTCATTTCAGCCTCTTAGATTGTATGCTGATAATTTTTCTCTAACTCTAAACAGCAATGACAGTGTGAAGGTATGGTTTGATATGGTTGAAACAGTATCTCATCCTTTCATTGTCTCTTTGTTTCGATAATGCGTATTGTTTAAATTCTGAGTAAGGTTTTGTTCTTTGTATATGAGTGTGTGTGCCCTCTGTTTGTCCAGAATCGGCTTTTGTTTAACTATCTTCAATGAGCATGTTATGAAAGACATGTTTGTTTATGAGTAGTCAGATGGCTTGTGCTCTTTTTACTGATACTAACACGCACAGATCTAAGTAGATGCTCAGACTAGAAATGAGCCTATGTAACAGAACAAGAATAGACAGGCACATAAGTGTAAATGATATGTGTTATGACTGGATCTTGAAAAGATTCATTATTAATGTTTCATGATTCGTCAGATGCTTTTATGCCTCTTTCTTACTGCCCTGAAGCCTAGAGCTTCTCCCATACGCCAAACTCTTGCAAATACATTTTCTTCATCCCTCTTTCTCCAGCAGCCACCTTTCTTTTAGTTTCTGTGCTTCTGTAGTATAATATAGGCCAGTAGGACTTTCCCACAGTAAGGACTCATTTCCTGCTCTCTGCTCACCTACATAGGCCTAGGCTGAATTCAAATAAACACACTTCTTGAGTCTGAATCCTTTACAAACCCCACAGAGAGGCCTCAGACACAGCTTACACAACTGTAACTGGACACCTTAACTATAACTCAGAGCCACAGGCATGCCCAGTTCATCATGTTCACAAGGTTGCATCCCTCACCCATTCTATTGACTTTTGTGAAAACTGTACTAGCCAGGAGTAAACTCTTCCTATGCCAGATCCATGTGAAAGCAGATTCAGAATAGAATAGAATAGAATAGAATAGAACAGAACAGAATATAACATAACAATTTACCCTTCAGTTCCTTCCACATAGTTACAGTATGTGTTAAAAAGTCTATATAATCTATGTGAATGTATTTCAAAATTCAATGAATTCAAATTTATTTAGTCAGTGTCAAATCATTCTAATATATATTTGGTGCTCAAAAATGTTTTAAAAATCTAACATTTAAAATATTTTTACTGTGTCATATCTGACATTGCTAAATAAAAATATTATCATTTTTTTAAACCTATTGACCCCAAACTTTTGAATGGTAATAGCAAATACTATTAAAATTTGCTGGCCTGGGTAGAAATACCTGAGTTGATTGAATGTAAACTCTCTGAACATCTGGATAAAAGATTTATTGTCTTGGAATCTTCCATGTGGATATATTAAACATACTGTAAAATGCTTAATATATTTTATCAAATGGACACTTTTTATATGTAGCATTTGATATCTTCCAGAAGTCTTTACTTTTCTTCTAAAACATGCAATAGGACTAGTTTTATGCATACACCAAATTTTAAGATGACTTCCTCTGGAATCTAACAGAAAAGCAGTGCTCGTATTGATGGTCAAACCAGGCTCCATGTCTCCACCTCCCCAGGAGAGATATCCAGGATCTCTAGGACAAATGTAACTTACATTCATTCTAAGACTACAGTATATGTTGTAATCTGGCTGTATTTCAATGAAAACACAAGGCCTCATATTTGTGCAGACTAAACATAGGCTTTTGATGTCTTGAGATCAGAACCGAGCACATTCTTGGCAGGTTTGGATACCAGGTCAGTAGTTAAAAAAATTAGCTTTACTAAAATGTTACTGTAATAAGTAATTAGCCAGGTTTGCTTTGCAATGTTTGAAGCACAGGTAAGATATGTTATGAGCTTGTGCCCTTTTTTCATAAATGTTGAATAATAAATGGGGACAAACTATTGTTCTGATATGTTATAGTGAAGGATGTTTACATTTGCCAAGCAGCACATCTTACAATGGCTTTAACTGCAGCTCATCCTATGAGAATTTAGAGTCAGGACTCTCCATTTTATAATTAGGTGTTTTACATTGTAGGATTACTGATGCATAATTTTTAAGTGGACTTTGCCCATTTTGACCAAGAGTTTTACTGCTGTTTTTTTATTTACTTTGTTTTGATATCTTTTTTCAAAACATGTGATTTTAGATTGAATGCCTTGTTTACTGTTGGTCTGGAGCTGGTCAGTCTCACCACACTGGATATTCTGTCTCCATAAAATAAACTTTTCTTTCCCTTTTCCTGTTGGTCTGCAGAGAATGGTTAGTTGTGATGGTTTGTCCAGTCCTGTGTTCAAACATTTAATTGGATAAAATGAGCCAGCAGATGCATGAGTGCATGCTGGTGTGAATGTCAACAATGATTTCGGGTCTGTCAGGGTTGGAAATGTGATTAACTGTCAGATGTTACAGTCTTGCAGCTCTGAGAACAAAGGTTTAAGGGATTCTTAAACCATAAATGCATCAACAGTAGCACTGGTTAAATCATTTTGAAATTTGCTGTAGAAGCGGGTCCAGAATATGCACTAATGATTCATAAAATGCCTAGGAAGGTTTTGTTCTGTCAGAGATAAGAGGTTATAGATTTGGGTTGCAGTACCTGAGTGTGGGCCAAGATGAGACAAGCATGTCTAATTCTATTGTTTCTGCCGGTGCATTTGACCTAATCATAGGTTTGTCTTTCAAAAAGAAAAACAAATACTTTTCCATTGCATGGCTAAAGGAAAGATTTGGTTTGAATTCTTTGGCCTTTTGACCTCCCTGAGTAAATCTCCAGTCCAGTCAGTCTGATGTGCGCCAAATGTAAGATGAATTTAGACATTTGATGATTGAAGAGTTTGTTTGAGTTCCTTATATTCAAGCACAGCTGACCTTAGACCTTAGAGTATATATACAGTATACAGTTTCAGTCAGTTTTTCCCCCTTCTTTATTTTTAGTGGATTATATTTAAATAGCAATTTAATATAAAATGTTTATTTAATTTGATGACACATTTTATAATGTACGGAAATTAAGGAACCATTACTAAACAGGGCAAATGAGTGTGTGAACGCAGTCCTATAAAAAAACTGATGGGAGGGGAAAAATCTGCAGCTGGTCTACTGACAATGTGCAAATTAAAGAACTTGGATGCAGACAGATAATTTCCACAATGACCTATGCAATCTACCCAGAGCAGAGCAAATGAGCATAGCATACAATACTAAAATGGTTTAAGATATCCTTTGTTTTGAGTTTGTAATAACTGTGCAAATATCAGTGCTCCTGCCTTAGTAAACTAAGTACTGCAAACCTTAGTAAATCACATTGCATGATTTTTAAATACTCTCCCCCCATGAATTTTATGTCTGAAACTATGCATATGCAATTAGGTCACATACAAAAATAACTGTCTACGCTGATGTAATGTTTCACTGCATGTCTGTGGATACAGTAAAAAAAAAAAAAAATATATATATATATATATATATATAGAAAATTGTAGTAATATTTCAGAATATTGTTGTTTCTTTTAATTAAATAAATGCAGCTTTGGTGAGCATAAGGCACTTCTTTCAAAACCAACAAAAAAGAAATTGGCACAGACTTTAAACTTTTGAACAATACTGAATTGTTTGGCATGTATACAGTATTTATTTACACCAAAAAGCTAAAATCATAAGAGTTAGGTTGTTAAAAGTATGGGCAAAGTGATCCAGAACATTTTCTTCCACAAAACTGAGAAGATTTGGTGTTAAAACTATAATTAGATTGAATTACTCAGGTCAGAATACATGCCAGCGCCACAGTGGATATGACTTTAATTACACTTGAGCAAACATTATAACTCTTTATAAACCACTCCACTCTTTCACTTTAATGTTCCCTCACTTAGCACAAACCAATCTGGCCACAGACACATTTGTCTTTTGAACTTTCCAACAGCCAGGTCTTCTTGGGGTCCCTTTGATCCTGTGTAATTAAATGGACCCATTCATTATTACTGACACATCTTAGTGATTGGATTAAATGACAGCTTCTGTCGTCTGCGCAGTTGAGTCTGCAATGCATACCAAAACAGTCTGGCCCTGAGGGTGATGAAAAGAAAGAGTGAAATTAAAACCAATTTTCATACACTTTATGTATATGATGAGCTTTTGAGTGCTGATAATACTATTTTGGGTGAAAGGAAAAAAATATCTCTTACTTCTTTTCCTTCATGGTGAAATTACAGAGAACAGGAGTCAACATTTCCAGACACGTCCTCCAAGAGACTCCTCAGATCTTGCCCCTCATGTGTCTCTGTGTGTGTGAGTGAGTGAGTCAGAGCGAGAGAAAGTGTGATGCTGATTTACGTAAGCAACAGAAGTCTCATCTATATATTTACACAGAAATGTCCCACCACTTGTCTTTTTTTAAGTTAACAACTAGTCTTGGTTTCCTATCCGTATCCTGTTCAAGTGATGTAATTTGATATTTTTCAGATGTTTGTCCTCTACTGTCCATTTCTTCGGTTATACATTCTCATCTTTTTGTTTGTTTGCTTGTTTCAGCAATCCATGATAACCCCAACAGCCTCAGATACAAGTACAACTTCATTGCAGATGTTGTAGAAAAGATCGCCCCTGCCGTGGTTCATATTGAACTGTATCGCAAGTACGTTCCTTATATTATCATTAGTCTATATTAAAGAGGAATATTTCACCAAATGTCTCTTTCTTTACCTTCGTTTCCATCTCTTTTTCATTCTCTTTTTGTCTTGTTTAGGATGGTGTACTCAAAGCGTGAAATGGCGGTGGCGAGTGGATCAGGGTTTGTGGTGTCTGACGACGGCCTCATTGTGACAAACGCCCATGTGGTAGCCAATAAAAACCGAGTGAAGGTGGAGCTCAAAAATGGAGCCTCATATGATGCCAAGATCAAGGATGTTGATGAAAAAGCAGATATCGCCCTCATAAAGATCGATTCACCGGTAAGAGGAACCAACACATCCCTGCTGTCATTGCACATTCCATGAATACAGTACACCTTACACATTTTTATCTCTAGATAAAGCATACAAAAGTCACAAAATCCATGTTTTTTTCTGGTGAAATCTCTGTGTAATCTTCTAAATTAATTTGCATTCCTTTAGACTTTATTTAGAGTAATATTGCACTTTTTTGCAGTTTTTTTTTATTTTATATATTTTACCTATTTGATTTTGATGTTTGTTTAATGTTTATAATATGATAAGCAGCTATAATATTATATATTTATTTATTACATTTTTTTTATTCATACTATTTAATTTGCCATCCTGATGTTGACATCAACATTTTTTGAAAGGTAAGCACTTTTATTACTGTCCACATTTCTTTTTGGTCTATGTTCTGTGCCATATATCCTTTTAAAACAAATCTGAGCTACTGTAGAGTGACATACGTTAGGATTTGCCTTCCTTTAGCCTTTCTCCAGTTGTAGAGGTGCAAGGGTAAATTAGGTTGAGGAAGGTAAAGATGAGAATATATAAATACTTGCATTGAAAGGGCAAGTTTACCAGGCCTTGAGAACAGATGTTGTACTCTCTTCATCAGGCATAAAAGTGTTTTTAACCACACACACACATACACAGTGACTTGAAGGCTAAAGTAATGCTCCAGAATGCAGATTGCTAAACTGTTTTAACGACCATTATTCTCTCAGCAGGCACTTAGCATGCTTAGCCCACCAAAGACCAAACATCTGTGTGGTTTGTGTAGTGAGGTGGACAGATTGAACAGTTTTATAATGTCTTTTTAGACAGGAAGCAGCCTCCTGGTTTATAAATGGAAAGTAAGGTTTTATTTTTGATCCTGATTGTTTATACAGAAGAGGTTCAAGCCTGAATTTGACTGCAATGCACTAAACACACCATGCTCTGTTTTGGGATATAGTTACTTTAGTAAATTATGGATGGATAAGGAGTTGGACTGGTAACCCAAAGGTTGTGGTTTGGAGTCCCAGGTCTGGCAGGGATTTTGGGTGGGGGAAGTGAACAACCACGACTGAGGTGAGACCCTTGATCAAGGCAACGTTCCCCCAACTGTTCCCCGGGCGCCGCGGCAATGGGTGTCCACTTTACCAGGTGTATGTTCACTTCTCACTGCTGTGTGTGTGCACTTGGATGGGTTGAAACCATACCTGGCCACATGTCACGTCCTTTAAAACCCAAGTACAAATATTGTTTAATTAACAGAAAAATAACAGATGGCCAAGCTAAAGATTGCAGGAATTCAAACCTGGCATTTGTACTGTATTTCAGCAATTACTGCATCCACACAGCCATGTGATATTTGGAAAGGAGACCAAAATAGGAACATTACTGAACCCATAAATACAAAATAAGCAATGCAATCCTTATAAGGCTTCTTAAGCAAACTTTTCTATTAGCCACAGCCCCCCATTCACTCAGGTCAGTGCAATTCTCTTAAAATATATATCAATGCTGGCTAATAGACACCAGGCAGCTTTTTTGGTTGACAATCCTAACCTCACAATCACTCAGTCTCTTAAACATATGTTCCCCCGAGAAATAAAGCATACACAAACTTAATCTGATCCTGTGTTTCCAAAGAATGCATACTGTTCCAAGATCAGATTGCTCAACTGTTTCTTATCCCGATCATTGCAGTCACAATAGATCCCACTGCAGTGCCTATAGTTTGAGATGTTTTATGTAGCTCTCTGTCAGCTGGTGTTTCTGATGCTGCTGGATTGAATCTGTGGGCTCTTTAATGCCCAGCTGCTAAAGAGTTTGCCCCAGTTTGAGCGAGTGAGTGATCCTGCATGACATCATATGGTCATGTGCGTATGTGTGAGCAATAGTGAGAGAGTCTGAGAGAGACAGACTTGTCTCTCATCTGTGATATAAGACTTGCTTCTAACTAACAGGGCATGTGGGAAAAGTAAAAAACAAGCAGCAGAAAAGGGCATTGGTTTGAACGGCACAAGTGAACTGGAGGTCATGCTCTGGAAAAGAATCAGGCACTGCAAAGACCCCGAGGAGACTGTGTGTGTGTGTGTGTGTGTTGGAAAGAACTTGTGTGTGCCTGCATCCCTGTAAGCAATTATTGCAATTTCTTCTCTTTTTCTGATGCATGTTGAGAGGTTTTAAGTAGGTCAATACTGTCAAACTTTCAGTAAGTACATTTACATTCGAGTTTTTGAGTAATTCAGCTACAGTTCAAGTTGTCTGAGTCTGATTAACATGTATACAAGCTGAGCTACAGGCACATTATTTAGGTCTGGTAATCCTATTTTTAAAAACTATTCTGAAACATTTACAGTCGCAAGAACAGCATTTTAAGTTGATAAATTACTGCTTTGGTCTGACCCAATCAAACTTTTAAAGTGCATGTAAAAATAATGAGTGCGACCATTTCTAAGCATGGTGTTTCTTGGTATTTGTCAGTTCATGCATTCTCATGGAACTGAACCCTTAACCTTGATGTTTCTAGCTGTATATTTGAGCTATAGTATTGTATAGTATTGAGCTTTTTTCTAGTTTTACAAGCAGTACTTTTCAAAAGTGCAGGTTTACTGTAGTTGACTATTTACAGCGTTAGTAAACCTGCACTTTTGAAAAGTACTGCTTGTAAAACTAGAAAAAAGCTCAATACTCATCAAAGTGAAAAACATGATGAATTTATATTTTAAAGGTGTCTTTCCACCTAAAAGTCTCCCATGTATTGATGTATTCAGTTAAAATGGTTAGCTTCACCACAAATTTTCATAAGTTACTTTTGAAAACTTACACATAGGATGCACATGTCTTAATTTGATGAGAAAGAAATTAGGATATATTTCACAAAACGCAGTTTCACTTATGCAGAAAATGGGCAGCACATGGTGGATGAACTGAGAGGGAAATCATAGAGCAGATTATTTGTTTTCTTATATATATATTGTCTTTTATACTTCTCTCTCCTTTTATTGGTGGCCGTCTGTCTCTTGGGAAATCATTACTCTGTCTGCAACAGCCAGACTTCAGAAACAAAACAGAGAGGAAAGTGTTTTCCTTCTCAGAGTAAGTGAGAGAGGGGAAATGTGGTTAGGGACTGAAAATTAATCCATATGTATGTGTATGTACTGTACAGACAGTTAGCTCTTGACGTTTCAACTTCCACGATCTGTTGAACTTCCCATCGTTTCTTTTCCCGAACTCAGAAGCTCCAGGAAAATGAATCATTTTCATGTCTCAGCCCATCACATATTTAGTCAACTCATTTGTAAATCTCCCGTGTCTTCCTTTCCATTCCTCTGCTCTGGTTGTGAGCCAAGGCAAAGAGAAACTTCCCGTTTAAGTAAAGAGCTTTAAGGCTAATACGTAGCGTGCACACACTCAGGTTTTCTTTGGATTATTGATGTTCCAGTGGCCTAAAATGCAGTCCAGACTACTAATGTGGCTGACTGCTGGTCGGGCCAAAATGAGTCATTTAATATTACAGGGTAAGATGTGAATCACACGTGGGAACAGAAAAGTAGGTTTAGTCATGTGGAAGCAAGAATGGAAGTGTACTAATGCAAAGAAGATATAGGGCTATATGGGATAAACTACCATGTGGGACAGCGACGTGGAAATAGTAGGTCACTGAAACCCCCTTCCCCCAAAACACACTCAGAAACTCACAAGTCTGAACTCGTCTCAAGTTTAAGGTATACTGTATCATTCCTGGTTCCAGGCTGATATTTCCAGCTGTCCTGTGATTGAATACAAGAAAAAAGGAAGAAAAATTGGTAACACTTTATAATAACTACACGCTATGAATCATTAGTTAAGCATTAGTAAATACTCATCCTTTATTATGCATTTTTCCAACATTAATAGTCATTAGTAAGCAGTTTATAAATACAGCTATTAATGCCTTGTTTTTTATTTATAAGCATATCTAAATGTACAAAATATTTAAAGGCTCAGTTATCTTCCTAACATAACAAATAAACAAATACAACACAGAGGAATACAGAACTATTAATTTCAAGATGCAAAACAAATATATAAAACTGTACACTTAAAAAAAAAATTCTATTAAATTGAAGGTTTGTTTTTCATTTATCAAGTGTACAGTTGTATGATTACATTTTTTACATCTTGAAAAAATATTTCTGTGGTGTCTATCCCTCTGTGTTGAGTTTATTTAACTTTTTTGTTTGGAAGACAAATGAGCCTTTACATCTGCTTTATAAATGCTTTACAAGGTATAAACAGTCCTCACTTTAGATGAGCTCTCAAAAACAGACGTCTGGCAACTACTAAATACTTTATAACTACCTGATTTAATCATGAATTACAGCAGGAACATGTGTTAATAAAGCATTTATTAACACACTGAACAACTATTATCATGTGTCTAAATAATACGATTTATTAATGTAAATTTTAATAATTTATTAATCATTTACTTAGACTTTCTAAATGATCTTATTAAACACTGACAACTCCTAAATATCGGGTTTGTAAATAACGTAATAATTAAAAAAATGATAAACTGATCATTAATAAAGTATGAAAATACAATTATTAAACATTATATGTTACTCAAGAACAAGGTGTTTATAGATGCACCTGTAAACTTTTCACTTATGAATAATAATGTTAGAACAATGGTTTATAAAGGGTGAGCTGAGTATTTACTAATGCTTAACTAATGATTCATAGTGTGTAGTTCTCATAAAGTGTTAACGAAAAAGGACAATGAAGTTTTTTTATAGTATCTCAATTGTTTCTTTCAAAATTCAACAAGACCATCAGGTGGTGCCAAGAAGTTTCCAACATCTTCCAAAAGAAGGGCCTTGGTAAGCACGTATACGTCCTCTAGAGTTTTAAATGAGAACACTACAGTATTTTTTCATAGTCTAGCTACAACCTCATGGCTCCAAGTATTATGTATACTTGGACTGATTCAATTTACATTTAAAGCATTTCACAGCAAACGCACAATGCAGGAGCAAATGATAGTCTTATTAACTTATATATATATTCTGGAGGACAATGATTAAAAAATGTGTTATTAATTTGTTGCGCGTCTGTCAGTTACTGTTAAAAATTTTTTTTAGATGGACTAAATCATTTACATGATATTTTAAAAGACAAATTATTGCCTTATTTTTACTAAATGTTTGAGCATGCATGTAAATACAATATTATTTTCCCTTATATCTCAGACAAAACCACAAAAACAAAAAGTCTAAAAGTTCCATTTGAACAAAATCTGTTTTTATTACTCATAGGGAATTTTTCTGAGAAATCCCAAAGAAAAAGACTAGGCTATACTTAAATGAAGCATAATTGGGAGCTTTATTAAGTCTACTGATCTTTTAAAGGAGAAACCTCTAAGGTTTCCTTTGGGAAGAACCTTCAATAGTTCACTCACTGAAAATAACTTGCACCCACCAAGTGGAGAATTTAGTGCTTGCAAACTGGTGCTTATCTTTTAAAGTTGCAAACAGCTTTGTAATTAGAGGCACAATATGGGATGAGGTGCCTACTGACGGGCACAATGATGACAGAGTGGGACGGTGATCTCAGTATCTCCAGTTCCTACTCACTTTTTACTGCAAGTGGTTAATGATGTCTTTGAATTCTGCTATTTCTGCTTTTGTTCAAATTGTGACTAACTGCAGACTAGTGTTTAAAGGCAGACACACAATTTTAGTAGTGCATGGGAACATCGACCTGTGGAAACTCTGTGTAGTTCCATAACAACCTTGTAATCATAATCTAAACCTTCGACTGACTGTGTTACCCGTTTTGCACCTGAATAACTGCTTATTAACTACTGGAATGGTTGTGGGCTGGGGGAATGTCTGTTTCAGCTCTACAAACTGCATGTTTGATTAAAATGAACCAGAAGGGAAATTAAAATCACCTAAAGCAATAAAATGCATCACTACCAATTTCACAGGTGAAAAAACACTTAGCATTATTTCTCCACATGAAAATAAAGGGTTCTAACACTTTCTGTTTTTTATTTGTGACACACCTTCATTGGAATTATCATTCCTAGCCTTATCTTGGAAGTCTTATAGGAACAACAAAGTCTTCTTTCTCAAAGTTCTTCTACTGTTTTATTGACATTAGGTGAGGGTGAGACTGTTTTAACATGTCCCCGATTGACTGGTATTCTCTGACTGCAGTATCAATAGCAAAGACACCTGGGTAACTATCGTGCTTTTATAGGCCAGATGGATGCAGGTGTTTCTGCTGGTAAATGTTTGTAAGGAACTGCTGAGTCTCGCAAAGTAGAGCTTTATTAGAGTTCATGACCTGTTATGATAACCTCACAACTGGCTGAAATAACAAACATTGCTGAGTAGCTTCTCTAATATTTCATATAGATACAGCAGCTAAATGTATATATATATATATATATATATATATATATTTTTTTTTTTTATGTTGTTTGTTTTGTTCTTTTTGATTGTTTGCAGTTGTATTCATTCGTATTCATATATATAGCTCGTGACAGCTATTTTTGATATCCTGCCAAAGTATAATATACTGATAATGGCCTATATTTTGAGTTCAGACATAACACAGAGTCATCTTTATGGTAAGGAGAAAGGACAAGAAATAAAGAGGGAAGGTTTCAGTGTGGTTTTTACATGTAGATGTTAAAATGGAAATTTCATATAAATTCTCAAATTGCAAAATGGTTGACTAGCTTGCCACATTGACACAAAATGGCTAACTTAGCTTCAAGTGTTGTGTTCTGATGTGACCGTTGTGTTTGAAGAATGATCTCATCTTTTTGCAATGGTAACCCAATAGAGCACTGATGTTCCCACCACTTGTACATAATCGCAGAGATATATTGGTGGGATTCTTGATTAGGGGGATTCCACTGAACTGGAATGAAACAGATTGAGGGTGTAATTTATGTTTTCTGAATTTATGATCATAAATTACATTTAAAAGATGGGAATTACAGTGCTTAAGCTATATGGGCATGAGGTCTTGAATTCACATTTAAAGAACAGAATCACATTGATGTTACTTTAATTTAGCCACTTTTTTGCTGCACATCATGGCCCCTAGAATAGACAGAAGAGAGTGATAAATATTTTGTCTAGTTTGCAAGTCATCGTCTTTTTTATCCTCTTCTATTTTAAAACGCTGTTAGGACAGGTCGAGTTCGCTGAGAGTTCATCTCGTGATAAAAGCTTAGGATCAGTTTACAGCTCTGGACGTAGTTTTCTTCCTCTCCATCATGCAGGTACAGCTGGTGTTGAAACTGTACAACAACGAGGCAGCCATTTTGTTTCTTACTAAAGTTCTTCTCATTGTTGGAAACATTTTCGATTTTTAGTGTTGTTTAGACATGAGAGAAGATTCTTCCAGCCTAATATTTAAGGTAAGACAGTAGTATTGTACAACATCTGTGAATAATTCTTAAATCAGGCCTTAGGTAGCTCAGACATTGCACAAAATCTAAACCATGTATTACTGATAATATACATTATTTTAATTGAAAAACTGATGCTGTGTTTGGAAATACAACTCACACTGCTGTCATGCGAACTATCCTACCCTGTATACATGCACGCGAAATGAGAACGTAAGTGAGTCTGGTGTGTTTATCAAGCTCAGCCGTGTCTGCTATCCACTCTCTGACTCTATTTTTACTGCCAGTAAACAAAATAGACACCAGTGCGATGCCTAAACAAGCATATTCTGTTGTCACAATGATCTTTCTAATCAAGCCCCTCTGTTGAGAGAGGAGATTCCATAAATGATTCCCCACAGGAAGGGCAAAACAGCATTCCGATTTGTCCCATCCTGTCCTAAGTGCCTACTTTTCCGTGATGTCATAAAGATTGCATGGTGATAAGGTTTCAGAGATCTGAATTTAATATCCAAACTCCTGTTTGGCAGACACTTGATATGCACAGAGGTGTTAGAATAGAACTGTTTGTATGGTAGTTCTGGGCAGTTCAGGAAATTGAAGGCTAGAATTATGGAACGCCTGCATACAAGCATTTATCACATAACTGACTTTGCAAATGTCATAAAGTTGCTAGAATGTCAAAAGCAGCTGTGTTGGGTGGCCACTATTGGATTCAATTAAAGTCCTTTTATAAACTTTTGCAGGCTTTGGGATTGTGAAGGGTTGGGATATTTCTGTCTTATGAGGGATACTAAAATAAAGGCTGCATTCTGTACATAACAGACATATATTTCTTTTCTCTCTTTCTGCGCAACAGGGTAAGCTGCCCGTGCTTCTCCTCGGCCGATCCGCTGACCTCAGACCAGGAGAATTTGTGGTTGCTATCGGCAGCCCATTTTCCCTCCAGAATACAGTTACCACAGGGATAGTTAGCACCACGCAGAGAGGCGGGAAAGAGTTAGGTCTACGAAACTCAGATATGGATTACATTCAGACTGACGCCATCATTAATGTATGTGAATTACTAGAGAAAAACTATACATTTTATTTATTAATTTATATTTATTTTTAAATTATTTATTACATATTTTATTATTTGATATTTTCTCACACAGTCATGCACACACAAATCAAGGCCTAAAACATTTCAGAAAGCATTTCTTAACATATGAACATGAAATGTCTCTTTTACAGTATGGCAACTCAGGGGGACCATTAGTCAATCTGGTGAGCATTTTCTCATTCCAAAACTGCTGAATAATATTCCATATGAATATACATAATTACTACTATTATTTGCACAGAGTATGACTGTGTGGTAATCTTTAGGGTCTACTTTCCCAGAATGCATGCGTCTGGTGTTACAGTAATGTTACCCCAGTAAGACTAATTTAACATGGTGTTGTATTTCCCAAGTTAATGGATCATAGTAGTGAATATGGAAGGGTCTTCATAAACAATAATAGGATGATTGGACTGAGTGGAGTTTTTTCTCATCCCAAATGTGTTTATTTTGCCATTTACCGTATATAAATAGCCACCTGCCAAATAAATAAATAAATTGACATATTAATTTGAATCAGTGATATTTTAGTATTATAAATGTACTATCATATTGTTATTATTAATATTTAGAATTTGCTTTATTTTTTTGTTTCCAGGTTTTTCATGTAATATTTATAATTTTTAAAATTATATTAATTATTTTAGTTGACTTTTTAAAGTACATTTATTAGGTATGGATATTCAAATGTTCTTAAAAAATGTTTAAAGTACTGTATGTGAAGAGCAGTACTGTACTCCAGGATGATTGTGTGCATACCTGATCATTCTTTTCTCTATAGGATGGTGAAGTGATTGGGATCAATACACTGAAAGTGACGGCTGGAATTTCCTTCGCTATTCCATCAGACAAGATACGGCAGTTTCTGGCTGAGTCGTATGACAGACTGGCCAGAGGTACAACAGTCCATTCATATCCAGAAACAATATATGAAATATAGTTTGTTGCATACTGTAATTATTTGCTGTGTTGCAACTTTGATTATGTTCTTCTGGCTTTTTTACAGGTCGAGGAGCGACTAAGAAAAGATACATTGGTGTTCGTATGATGACCCTTACTCCTGCGTGAGTACATAACCATGTCCGTGCATCAAATTAATGAATACTTAATTTAATGAGGGTACTATCATGACCTTTTGGAAGATCTTCCGTGATTATGTCATTCTGTGACATCTCTGTTTTAATACTCTGTGTGATTTGTAGTTCCGTATTATAATTTGAGGCCATTAGGTTTTTTTTCTGGATGGAAAATAGTTTACCGCTTTAATTCTGAAAACCTAACTGATGTATTCCTGCTCACAGACTGTCCAAAGAGCTGAAAGGTCGTCTGCGTGACTTCCCTGACATCACTTCAGGAGCCTATGTGACTGAGGTCATCTCTAAAACCCCAGCTGCAGCGTGAGTAACCAAAACTCAAAGTCCCATAATGCCAAGCAGGTCAAGAGTGCAGGTCAACTCGTTTGGCAGAATTCATGCTGTTTTTACTGGCCACATGCTCTCTGCCGTCATGCTTGGAAGGATAGTCTTTGGCTCTATCTAACTCCACATGTTTTAAATTTGTATTTGACCCCCACCTATCAAAATACAGTCACACACACACAAAAATCCTGCTGAAGTTTACTGCCACAAAAAAAGAGAGGCATGTAGGGTGCTGAAAATGAAAGGAATAGTTCACCTAAAAATGAAAATTCAGGGTTTTTTTTTTATGTCTTTCCAACAAGAAAGATGTTTCAAACTACATGATGATTAACCTTTTGATTAAAGAGAACAGCTATGACTCAGGCCTTGTCACTGCCACATCATATCCTTTTTTAGAGTGTCTTGTTTTTGTAAAAATAAGTACTCAAAGGCAAATTTAGGTTTTGCAGGTTCATGTGATGAAGTTCTTAGTGCGTGAAATGATGTTTTGATATAATTCCACAACCACAGTCCTATTCACTGCCCACCACATCCTGACACATTTTTAGTTTTCCAGAAAGCTTGGACATGTTAGAAACAAGCTCAGATGGCACCCAGACATAAAACCAACTGCTTCTTTCCTCTCGCCGCGACACCACCGGGCTTATGAATCAGAATTGCATAACAGATGATCACCAAATGTCACACTTGCAGACCAACAAACAGGAAGTACTTGTGAAGTCTAGTATATAACCTAGATGGTTACTCTGTTAGGGTGTGTGCATGTGTTTTAGTTGACCTAATATAGATGTAGGTGTGTATTTTCTGAGTTACTAAGTCATTTAAAGTGATAAGGACTGAATTATAAAGCCATTACGCTTTTAATGTTGATGTTATGATGAAGCATACAGTTCTACAACAACTGTAAAAATACATTACGCAAAGCCTTAAGAGTTGGTTTTGGAAGCTGTTTTGGAGTAATTCTGGGAAAGCCAGCAGTATTTGATTTGTACTGGAGAGGTTTCAGTTTCTGTGATTTAAACTCTGAAAATTAAAATGGTTTTAGTGCTCTGTAGTCTTCCTTAAATGCTTTTTCCCTCTCCTCTGTCTCTTCTGCAGAGGTGGACTTAAGGAACACGATGTCATCATTTCTATCAATGGTCAGCGGATCTCCACCGCAACGGATGTGAGCACAGCCATCAAAAAGGACACCAGTTTACGTGTGGTGGTTCGACGTGGCAACGAGGACATTATTCTCACCATCATTCCCATGGAGATTGACCCTTGACCCTGAACAGAGCTGGTGTTCATGGACCCCACCAATGAACTTACCGGGTTTATCCTCTGCCCCGCCCCTACGAGGGACATCTGGCCAATTGTCCTTGTTCTTGAATGACGGGCAGGGTGAAAGCTCAGCCTGAGATTTTAGACTGTAAAGAGCACAGTGATGTAGATTCACATTTATTAATGTTTTTATTTTAACCATAATTAATGATTTAGAGGATACTACTACTGTTTACTGTTCAAAATAAGCCATTGGACATAATTAGATTTTCCAGAATAAAGATATGCTCTTTCATTACCCAACAGTTTAGTGCACAGCAAGTTGAGGAGCTTTTCGAAACTTAATTGGAATTTCTAACAATTTTTGTAAAATAAACTGAATTTTTTGTTTGTCGAAAATATTAAAAACCTTTTGATATTGCGCTTTTATTGAGCTAAAATGTTTTATATGTTTTAATAAAAGTTTATTTGATACATTGGCAAAGACTACACTTGCACCAGAAACTGAAAGAAGAAAAATGCTGAAAACCATTACACTATGACAAAACACGATGTTATGTTACCAAGACATCAATGGAATACTGGTGGTACTTTTGACCTCTACATACCAATATTAGATTCTGTTGAAGTTCTTAGAACTTTGTATTCATAAAAGAATTTTGGAGGAAAATAATTTTAACCAGTGCAAATGATTTTAGCATTAATAATAGCAAATTAGTGTATTGATATGAATTTCATTTCATAAATTACATTTTAAAAAATCATATATTAAAAATATATTTTACTGTATGTTAGTAAATGCAGCATTTTGAAAAAGACTTATTTCAAAAACATGAAGAAAAAATCTTGGTGGAAAAAGACTGGTGGATCGTGGTGCACATGTATTTTCACATCTTTGTAGATAGATGAAATTTATTTAATAAATTGTATTTAAAAATGTTATTGAATAATATTGCTGAGTATAGTTCCAACTGCTTATCATAACTCTCAGGTAAAATGATAAAATTTTAGTGCAAGTCATACATGGCACACAGCCTTCAGCTGGCACTAATTGCTGCCAAAAAGAAAGAAAGAAAAAAACAGGAATCAGGCCTGTTATGAAACCTTTGCCAACACTGCCAGAATGTTCACTGCAGCAGCATGAGCAAATAATTGAACGTCCCAGTTTGTTTTATAATATCACTCTTGTAGCGTGTTCCAGATACTTTCTAAATGGTTTAGGCAAGTGTTGTAGGACCTGACATAGATAGTATAAGCAATATATACAGTGATTGGAAAATTCCCATGACATCGAAAAGAGGTGAGAGCCACTGGCAAACCTTAATGGTCACTGGTGCCATCTAGTGGTTATAGGCTTTAACAACAATTCACGTAAAGTGTTGCATAAACGACAGACATTATCATCAGCATTTTAACTATACAAAATTGCAACTGTTATTACACTGATTTTCATATAAATATATTATCAGAAATGTAGAAGAAGGTTTTTTGTGGTGAACATCAAACAAAACAATATGCTCTTTAATTATTCCAAGCATGAAAAGAGATAGAAATACAAAAGAAAAAATAATTAAGGTCAAAACTAAGACAAAAAACGTACCTTGTAATAAACATACTCAGCAAACATAGTCACCTGAGAGACATACATCCAACCTTCCCATGTATTGTATTTCACGCATGTAGGGGGCGCTATAATGCAGTGAAAAGCGAGAGCAGTCAACAAAACAGGCTTATTCGGAGCTCCAGCGTCCTCTTTTAGATCAGTCCATTCCATGATGGGTCGTCATTATGATGTCACAGTGATGTCAGACCAAAGGAGATGTATGTTTTGTATGTATGAGTAAATTGTAAAAGAGCATTTTAGCATAACATCTTTCTCAATTATAGACTTAATTCACTGTGGAGAATTTGATGTTTCTGCCAAAAGCTTGTTTATAAAAAGTATATTAAAATAATATATTACCACTCAAAATGAAACAAAAAGAAAGAAATAAAAAGGAAAAAATAACGATTCTTTTATTCAGCAAGGATTCAAATTGATCAAACGTGACAGTAAAGACCTGAAGACTTTTTAATCATTAAAGAATACTGAAAATGCATCTCAGAAATGTTTCCATGATACCATTTTTTAACAATAGCCCATATAATAACAAGAAGCACAAATAAATACACAAGTCAAGCATAAAGCGAGTAAAAACAGACAAATTATGCAATTATAAAATATATTATTTGCATTATTGGTTACAATAATACTGATGCTATATTTGAGGGTATAAGGTACCATGCACAGTGTTATGTAATGGACCAAGTGAGAGTTGTGTCTTAAACAGTTGGTACCATGGATTGCTGTCTCTCATGAGGTGACCTATGACCCCATCTAAGGACACAAGAATGAGATCATCCATTATCTCAGTGGTGATGCGTGTAGTTGAAAATGCATTTACTGATTTACTGACCTCCACCATTCAAATGCATCTGTTTAGACTGTACCAATTACAGTATCTTTACTGTAAACAGTCAGAAGAATGGACAAGTGCGCTGATGGGCAGAGTTTCTGCTTCAGTAAACATTAGCGTAACAAAGTTTGGGTTTATCGTAGTTCATCCATAAATTCAAATTCTGCCATTATTTATTTATCCTCATGTTGTTCCAGACACATATGTCTGTCTTTGTTCACTGGAACACAAAAGGAGATGTTAGGTGGAATGACAGCCTTTGACAGAATTACACTATTCACTGTATAGAAAAAAAGTATACAAAGTGAATGTTGCCTAAGGCTGTCAGTCCCTAACATTCTGCCTAACACCTCCTTCTGTATTCCATGGAAAAAAAGAAAGTCATACCTGTTTGGAAGTTTGAACAACTTCTTTTAATCCTATTATTATTATTATTATTATTATAAAAAAATGAAGCAAAATACCCCAAAATCTCAAAACTGACCAGTGTCTGGTTTTGCGTGATGTCACCCGCCAGTACTGTTTTTGATCTAAAACACCAGATGGCAGTATGAAGCCCGCATACAGATGATGAAAATAACATAAAATCATATTCAGGCTCCTTTAAAATACCAGGTAAGCTATTCTCAGCTTTTCAAGATTTTTAGGAATGCTTGGTTGTGATGCCGCTCGCTTAATGTCTCGAGGTTCAAAGACAAAACAGAGTAAAACAACAACTTTTATTTTGTGCAAAATTGTTTTGGAAGACGGGAAAGTTTGACAGGTATCTTTTTGTGTTTTTCTTTTTATTGACGTATAAGAAACCGACTAAAGGCGTGGCGTAACTGTGCCACGCAGCTCGATTAACCAATCCCAGGATATGAATATTAACAAGGTCATGCTGACGTTGCTTGGTAACTAACCTTGGGGCGTCCTAATGAATATTTACAAGCCGAGCCTTCAGTATAGTTGCTTCCTTTGAGTCAATCAGAGTTTACTGGTTTAACGTCACGCTACGTATTTAATATTCATGAGACAAGCAAGGAGGCTGTTTAAAGTTAAATAAACGCCGCGGCGCGATTCGTGTTGCACACAGTGTGCAGGGGCGCTGAGGGACAGGCGACGGAGCGCAAAGAGACGAACAGAACCGAACCTGCGCGGCCAGAAGACTCTTCTAGAGAATGACGTCCATTTGTCCAAGATGCGATAAGACAGTATTTTTCGGTGAGAGTTTTTCCACTAGAATTATCATTCAGCAGTACATGCCAAGTTTATTTCATTGTTATTGTATCATTGGGCTGGACTAATTGACTAAATTTGCAGGGCATTTATAATACGTGCCAAAAGATTAGGGGAATTATTATTATTTTATAGGAATTCACTTCTGCAAATCTTGAAAGAGTTACATAACAAGGCTTTGAAAAGCGTGTTTGTTTGTTTTACAGTCATTAGGTTATAAGCAGTGTTTTTTGAACACTCTGTTTTCTTTTTGGGGTTTTAAATCCAATTTATTAGTCCAACAACACAGGTGAATACTTCACGATTTGTGTTGTTGTTTGTGGTGGTGATGGATGCTCTTCTTCACTTTGGGCTCTCAGATATCTATATGAATAATTTCCATACTAATATTCTCTGCTGTACACATCAGTGCTGCTGCCAATAGGGAATTTGTATAAGCGTGCACCTTTGTTAAAGAGTTGAATGAATCTAGTGAGTTAAACTGGGTCAGAGGAAAACATTTTGGGTGAAATAATAGGCCTATGTTAATTACTATTATTATTATATATTTTTTGTCCTGCATAAAACATAGAAATCTGCAGAATCCCAAACTGTCATTCACAAGAAGACGTCGAGGGTTCGTTTTGCACAGGCAAAAGTATTTTTGCACAAGTATTTCTATTAAAAGGTCAAGCACAAGTGACCCTGACGCTCTCACGGCCGCAATGGAGGATTTTTTCTAGTCTGTCCCGTTATTGTCAGCTCATGTTTAGTATTCTGTCCTGACATCCAGTATCCACGGGGCTAGTAAATGCTATAGCCCGGGAATAGAGAATTGGGTGACGGTGTTACGTAAGAATTTGGCAAGGGACTCTTGAACAAAGTGAGCGGATCTGTTGTGCTACTGTTGCAGGCTGGTGGATGGAGTAACTCTCTTTCTGGCTGCGTTAAAGAGGAGCTTGATGATTTGATATCCCCACTGAGCCTAGACTTCTGAATATGTCTGAGTCAGTGTGTGCTCTCTGTTTGAACTGACTAGTTTTGTCTGATGGAATGTATGTGTGTGTGTGTGTGAGAGAGAGAGAGAGACAGACCCTAGGAATGTGGGCTAGTTAGTGTGGAGGGCATTGGGGAGGTGGGTTTAGTCCCCCCATACGCACAGTGCACAATGTCATCTTTTGTAAATGTTTTTAAATCTTATCATAGTTTTTTCGCTAGGTATATTATAACCATAGAAAATATGCTTATTGATTGTGGAATGATGACAGGTGAGTTTTTCTCTGAGTTGCTTGTATTTCTCCCTCCTGTGCTCCAAAGTCCATGACTGTTTACTGTGTATTGATTTTTTAAATTTTTTCTATTCCATGACCTGTTTATGAGTGAGAGAACACATGCAAACAGTTTTTTTTTGCGCAGTTAGGTTATAAAAAAGCGTAAATATACTAAAGCTGGCTGAAAATCAGCACACAATGTAATTTAAAAAACGGAAGGGGTGCAAGACAGTAAAAACAGTAATATTATAAAATGTAAAAATGTCAAATCACAGTTTTCTTTTATTATATACATTTTAAAATACCATTTATTTTTGTGATGTCTAAGCTGAGTTTTTAACAGTCGTTTTATTGTCCAGTCTTTTATTGTCACCTGATCCTTATTATCAATGTTGGAAACCATTCTGCTTAGTTTTGTAAAAACCGTATTACTCAGGATTTGTTTATGAACAGAAAGTTTGAAAGAACAAAATAAAACAAAACAAAAATCTTACTAACCTGAAATGTTCAAATGATAGTGCATCTACTTTTCATTTCTTTTGAAATATAAGTAAAATGGTTGTTCATTTGATTGTTTACAAAAACTGCTTGTGAAGATAAGATGCACTTCCGCTTGATAGGAGTAGAACTGACTCAGCAGGGTTTGTAACGGGATCTCTGTTTCAAGCATTTCTTCAGATGGTCCAGTTTGTTCTTCCTCTCCTTTGATGCTGCATTGTTCAATTGAAAACACAGATGCAGATTACACCCTAAAAAAACTGTATTTTGTGTAGATAGTCTTCTTAGACCTCTTGTAAATATTGTTTATAGATATCTCTTCAGATATAAATGCACAAACACATACAAAATTGCAGTTGTTTTAAAGTCTAAGTTATTCTTACGCCGATTTGCAGCTCAAGAAACACTTCTTTTTTATTATTTAAATTTCTTTAATTAAAGTTGAAAGAACAGCATTTGTTTTTGAAATAGAAAACTTTACTATTTCTTTACTGTTTAAATCTTTACTGAATTAAAGTATTAATTATTATTATTAATTAACTTTTAAATGGTAAACCATATGATGCTAGTCATACAAAGTTTTTTGAAAAGACAAGGCTGTTGGATTGACATGCAAAGCAGCCAAACAGAGGTTTATCACTACAGGACAATTGAAATCTTATCAACCATGTTGTAATTTAGATATGCATTACTGCAATTAAAGTGGTCGACTTCATCATTATATACACGCTGATCAGATAACACATTACGCTTTCTCCCTGTTCTAGCTGAGAAAGTGAGCTCTTTGGGGAAAAACTGGCACCGTTTCTGTCTGAAATGTGAACGATGTAGTAAGATTCTGTCTCCTGGAGGCCATGCGGAGGTAAGCAGAACTAAAGCTGATATTGCAGACTGAGATGACATTAAAGAAATCTGTCTGCGCTGATCATTGTATTCATTCTTTCTTTCTACTTGTTTTTTTCCATGTGAATTTCAGTGTGTAGTTGAGGGTTAGGGTTAGGGTTAGGGTTAGAAAGTATGACGCACAAAGTCAAACCTGATCCAAATCGTCCTTTATGATGGACAAAGGTGAAGTTGTATGTATATTGTAACATGCGGAAATTTCAGACTTAGTGTGCAATGACCGAATTTTAATCTTGATGTCCTACTTCTTGGTCTGAAATACATCAGCAGAGTGAAGGCTGCACATCCACAGTGTCGTAGTTTAGCAGGCGATCACACAGGCTCAATCCACTGAACTGACGCTGATTGAAGGTCAACCTTGTCAACTTCTATTTGGGTGCCCCTCATTGTCCTTTTTCATTCTTCCTTGTTTCCTCTCTCTTTTATATTGAACTGACATGTGTGAGGGTCCTGCCTGATACAATAGGAGATGTTTTCTTGTTGAGTGATTAGAGTTTCCCTGTTTGGGTTAAACAATCATCAGTCTGTATTTCACTCGCAGACTTGTCACTCATCACGAGAAGTTTACGGAGGAATTGAGCGTCCTACAATGACTGTAAACACAGATAATTAGTATTTATAGTAACCTCTTTGGATCTATCTGGAATGTTCTCTGAGTGTCAGGGAGAGATTACAATTACAAATATATTTATTATTTTTCTATTTAATATTAGATAGAACGTTTAAGCGTGTTTGTTTTCTTGAAACTGTTACATAAAGGCATTCCCATACTCCTTTTGAACCCCGGACGTCAAAATAGCAAAGAACGAAAGGACAAGAAATAAATATCCTCGGTACTCCTTACAAAAGTGCTTGATGTTGATTTTTTTCAGTCAGTTTTACAGTATAAAAGAGAAAAGAGATTTACAAGAACTACAGGGTGAAGACTGACTCGCTGTGGTAACAGGAAGTGAAATGAATTCTTTTAGTCCTGGGCTTTTCTGCTACTGGCCTCTTAGAGGAAATGTAAATCATAATATTCCTAACCGCAATGAAATTCCAAAAGAAACAGCAGTAATCTGTCATTTTCAAACACGTGTTTAGTCCGGTATACAGCTAGTCCAATTCAAATGAGGTTACTGACCAAGTAGGTATATCTCTTTCTCTCCCACATTTGGTGTTACTGTGGGTCTTAACCAGAACTATTACAAGGACAATGGAGGGACAAAGATAAGTGTTCATTCAAAGCAGAAAACAATTGTCTGCCTTTCTGCCTCTCTTCCTTTCCTCCTTCTCCCTCCTTCTTTCCCTCTCTCAACACGCTCGTGCTTGCATGCACACAAACAGAATAGTAACACGCAACTTGAGTTTAATTATAAGGTGAGTTCTGGCGTAAAATGAAGGAGGGTTTTGTTATTTCTAGTGCTTTCTTATTTGCGTTGATAAAAATGGATGGACAAACAGCTCTTCATTGTCTCGCTGAAGGATATATTCATCCTTGTTACTCTTTTATTACAGTCAGCATGCTCCCTTTATTGTGTATGTGCTCTTTTTCTCTTATTGTGTTCAAAACAGCAGGAGGTTGTGTTTTTGGCCTTTATTCGCTGCAGGTGTCGATTGCCTTTTCTTCCTAACGCTATTCTTTGGGAAACGGCTCTCAGTGTGAACATAAATGTATTTTTAGCTTATCAGAGACGCTGAGATATATTTTTCTTTTAATATATACATTCAAAATATATAAAATATACATACAATCCTTGATGATGGTAAATGTAAAAATAAATAAAGTTTTTTTTCTAATATGTATCACTCAATTTAGCATGTTAATTTGGCTTTTATGTTTTTAAGGGCACTGTTATGTGCACACACAGGCACTAAAACGCATGCTCACTAAAATAGAGGTGTGTTTGTGTGTGTGTGTGTGTGTGTGTGTGTGTAAAAAGTCTTAAATTTCACTCCAATTTGAGCCTGACTGGGTCTTTTTATCCAGTCTGGGAGGAGCAGGAAGGAACAGAAGAATAAACAGTGACCTCTAATGAATCCAGCACGACACAAGTCTTTCTCTTTCATTCTGTCACACACACACACATGCTTCTGATAATTTAACCTTGCCTTAAAATGCAGGTTTTAGTAGAAGAGTTCCTGGAACAAATTTAAATATTTAGATTTTTTTTTTTTTTTAAATAGGAAAAAACATTAAAGTGTTAGTTTACCCAAATTCTGTCATTAATTGCTCACCCTCATGTCGTTCCAATCCCACAAGACCATTGATCATCTTCAGAACAAAAATTCAGATATTTTTGATTATATCAGAGAGCCATACAACCCTCAGATAGCAACACAACTGGCAATGATCCAGGTCCAGAAACGTAGCAAAAACATTGGTGAAACAGTCCATTTGACATAAGTGGCGCAACTTCAGTTTTGCCAACTAGGAGATTTTTTTTTTTGCGCAAAGAAAGCAAAAATAACATAATTTACTCTATCCATTCCATTCTTTTCCTGTGACTTACGTCTTCTGCCATTTTAGATAGTATCACAACGCACCGTATATGCAAGCTTTAATGGATTCGATGTAATCACCCTTGTTTACATCCTGGTGAAAGCACACGTATGTGCGTAATATGTGGTTGTTAACGCCAAGAGGAAAGCGTACGCATACATAGTAACACTCTCTAAAATGGTAGAAGACATTAAGTCACAGGAGAGGAATGAAGAGGAGTAAATTATGTAATTTTTGTTTTCTTTGCGCAAAAACATATTCTCCTAGCGTCACAAAAGTTAAGCCACTAGTGTCACATGGACGGTTTTACCAGTGTTTTTGCTACGTTTCTGGACCTGGATCATTGCCAGTTGTGTTGCTGTCTATGGAAGGTAGGATGGCTCTGATATCATCAAAAATATCTTCATTTATGTTCAGAACATCAATGAAGGTCTTACGGGTTTGAAACGACACAAGGGTGAGTAATTAACGACAGAATTTTTCATTTTTGGGCGAAATAACCCTTTAATATTTCTATGTTTAGGTAGTGTCAGGTGGAAAAAAATATTTAATGTATTTAATTGAGTTTAGTGTGTTTCATTGACCAAAAAAAAGTTAGTTTTGTGCATGCAGCAAAGCTATAGAGAAATGAGAAATTCTGCTAAGTAAATAAAAACTAAATTAAAATGGACTAAAGGAGATTCTCTCTGTCACACACAGCATGATGGATTGCCTTACTGTCATAAACCTTGCTATGGAACACTCTTTGGACCAAAAGGTATGTACAATACATTGTTGCTGATTTTTCTTGTATATTTGAGTCTTTTTGGGCCTTTAGTGCTAGTTGCTCTTTATGCATTATGTATTCATGTACAGGAAATAAAGGTTAAAATCAGGGCTCATTTAGCGACATTTGACTCACAGTGACTATTAGAATAACCTAAGTAAAGACCGCACACTTACCATGAGAAACCTTATCCTTTGTGTTTGTGTGTGTGTGCGTGAGAGAGAGAGAGAGAGAGAGAGAGAGAGAGAGAGAGAAGGAAAGTAAGACAGAAAAAGGTTTTGGAGTTTATTCAGTTTAAAAAGTCAGTATTCCAGTTCAGATTTTTTTGCTATCGTGTTGGTTGCAATCACTGATCTTACAGGGACATCCTACAAATAATTTTGATAGTGGCTACTTTAATGCATACAAATATAATCATCTACACGTGCATCCACAAAAAAAAAAATGTTGCATTGTTTAAAAACCTCAGACATCAGAAGAGCTTAAGCAGATCCAGTGACGACATAAGAGAGACACGCATAGCGGCTGACTGAGGTTTGTGTGTGTGCGTGTGTTTAGGAGGAGGAAAATTAAGTGTTTGGTAAGATGCTAGGTTTTAGTGTGTCTCTTGTGCTAAGGCACACATAAGAATATGCTTGTTTCAGGTTGTAATATACCATCTAAGTGACTGCACAATTCAGAAGAGATGCATTTTATCAGGATCTGAAGAGGATATTTTTGGCTTTAGTCTAATGCTATCTGCAGTAGAGTCTGAACATTTAGATATGAGCTTTATCAAACACTTGGTCAGTCAGTAATGGAATGGCATTCACTGTTCTGTCCTCTCATTGGTAGGTGTAAATATTGGAGGGGCGGGATCTTACATATACGACACACCTCCTCAGACACCGGTCAGCAAATCATTTAACAGCCCTTCAGACGGTTCGCCCACCACACCTTGGACCAGCTCACAGATCAGCTTTAATCAACCTAAAGGTACTATAAGACATATATGTCAAGACTGCTGGGGGGAAACATTACTCAGCAAGGACACATTAGATTGATAAGACGTGGAGCAAATTCAGATTTTATGTATCACAAACATTTTTCAAGCTGAATTTTTTTCAGAAAGCTTTGACATAATCAATAGTTAAAATATATAATAATAACAACAACAAAAAGCTTAAAATAAGGAAAAAGTAATCAAAAATTTTTACTCTGAGATGAAAGTGTTTTGCATCAAAAATGACATATAACCACGTAGACACTTGGTTTGGTTGCCAAACATAGTGGTGTATGAGCTTAATGAGTTAATGAGGTGAACTACATCTGTGGGACACCTGTTGGACTCAAAGGGAACTGACTTCATACATTTACTAAAATCACCTTGATATCGGTTGGTTAAAAGTAATTGAAAATGGCAATGAAAAGTATTCCTAAGAAAAGGTCTAGGATCATTTGACTGCAGATGCCTCTTGATTTGACATTCACTCATAGTTAAGTGTGTCCAAATGTGTCCATACGCTATTTTAAGCTGCTGTATATATAGACAAACTATTCTGAGCTGCATTGTTCCACGCGTTCCAATATACATTAACACTTCCTCAGGACTTTTAATACACACATACACAGATTCCCACACAGAGTGGGAGACAGAAATACTTAAACGTGTTTGTTGTAATGGAAGGGTGGGAGGAAGGTTTTGTATAGTGACCCCCTTGGGATTTTATGCACTGGAATTTTAATGGCCTTCGTTGATTGGCTCCTTTCCTAAAATATTCCCCTTAATAGGTGTTTTCTGACAGGCAGGAGATTGCAGGAATGTTAGGGGAGGGTTTTAATGACCGTTGTAGAAACTTCTGGAGGAATGTCAGAAAAAAACTCTATTTTTAAAGTATACAAAACAATTATTGTCCCCTATGGCTGAAATTATAGTAATAGTTCATCAGCTTTTAACATTCACACAGATATGAATGAAAAAATTAAATAAAAATGTGATACAGATGCATTTTTGCTTTCTTTGTAGCTTCCACTGTGCCTGCACGTATGTTTGCTGGAGAGACCTATCTGTGTCCCGGCTGTGGAAAAGCAGTTTATTTCGGTGAGTCCCGTGAATCAAAACTATGACTTTTCAGACATTTGAGAACTTTCAGGAATGTCTGTGGTTGGTTGCTGTGTGTGAGTGTGTGTATGGTTTTGTGCTGCTGTATACGTGCAGTATTCAGTCTCACCGCGTTTTTGAGTCCATTTAAAGGGAACAGAAAGAATTTCAGTCAGTAGGTCAGTGAAGACAAATTATTTTAAAATTAGCTTAAGGTGAAGGTCAAAGATGAGTATTGTTTATGATGGCCATCATTTCTTTGTTCATTTTCTGAATAACCATTTTATATTATCATTTATATGTAGATAACTCTTAAAACAGTGTTGTGTTAATGTGATGTAAAGTAATGTGATGTCATGGTCTAATGCTGCAGCTGAGAAGGTGATGTCACTGGGTCGCAACTGGCACAGGCCTTGTCTTCGCTGTGTGAGGTGCAAGAAAACACTGACCCCTGGTGGCCATGCAGAGGTACTCACAAATGTATCACCTACTACTTCTAATGTATTATGCAATCTTTGCTCCTTCAACATCCCTAATCTGATAGAGATGTTTCCATATGCATTTTTGAATTATTATTGTTTTCTGGTTTTAAACATTAAATTGTACAGTTAAAACAGTAGCTAAATCTGAAATGTAAATCCTACATTAGCCTATATACTGTATAATGTAAATTATATATTTGATGTATATGTAAATTATATATGATGATTGCTTTATCATTTCTTCAGACTCCCTAATAATGTGCAGTATGTTCTCTGTTTCCTGCAGCATGAAGGCAGCCCGTACTGCCATGTGCCCTGCTATGGGTACCTTTTTGGACCAAAAGGTGTAAACATTGGAAAAGTGGGCTGTTATATTTACGAGAAAGAAAATGCAGAGAATGAAATGCCAAGTGAACATTAAATCACAAAGAAAAGCTCTTTTTTTAATTTGTTACAGAAGTATTTTTTACATATTAATTAAAATTGTAAGGTGTAAAGATTTATTTTCACAATTTGCATGACATATACATGCATGTCGCATGTATTCTGATCATCGGAAATGGGCTTCTTATAAAAAAAAAAAAAAACATACAAAATTCACTTAAACATGCACACATACATAACCTCTTTCTCTCTGATTTAACCTGTTTTTATAAACAAACTCACAATTTTCATTCATTCATTCACATTTATTCTTCTGTAATTATTACATGGCACTGAAAAGTTGTAAATCCCCATGTACCTAATAAAACATATTTTAGAAGAACTTTGAAATTGTTCTTTTAAGATTTTTGTGCACATATACTCTCCTCGGAACATGACACTAAACAACTTTTGTTAAATTTAGGATTGAATGTTCACACATCTCAGTTGGTCTAATTGGTTTTATTTTGTTGTCATTTTCTCATCGTCCTCCTGCTCGTCATGATCTTTAATTAGATTTTTCCTATTCAGTATGATAAAAAATGACTGGTTAATGAACACAAAACAAACACTTTCTATAAGAAAACTAAGAAAATACTACAACAGTACTTTATGACTTATCTAGTTCCCTCAACATCCTCTATAGTCTCAGGCAGACACCGGTCTCGTGTCTCAGGTAACTGCCAGGCCACAACGGAAGCAATGAGTCCCACAGAACACAGGATGGTCTGAGAGAAGTGGCCCCAAAAACTGTCCAACAGCAGGATTAGAGGAGCCAAACACACTCCCAGACGAGCCAGGAATGAGTTATAGCCCATACCATTTTGCCTGAAGGATTTGGTCAAATAAATAATTTGGGTAATATGCACTGATATGTAAAGGGAAAATGTAGCTATGTAGGAAGCAAATGTAAAATATGCACTCCTTTGTATTACATTAAATAGTAAATATATCATGTTGACTGTTTTTAATAGTTACCTGAGGACAGTCGGGTAAAGCTCCGAGCTGTACAATACAATTGTACTAAAAGCTGCAACTGCAAAACCTTTCCCCAGTACTGCCACCACAGTACGACCAACCCACTGATCTGAATTTGGAAGAGAGGAGAATGAGCATGATACGACTGAATAAACAAATTATTATATCCTCTTTAAATTTTAATAAGCTACAGTGTAATATACCCCAGCCACATTCTATCTTATTATGCATTGTGCAACCGTTAGTTTTTACGTTAATTCACGAATCTAATCGACAAAAAAAATCAAAAAATACGAGAATAAAGTCAAAACTACGAGATTAAAGTCGAAATATAATATGTAGTATAGTGCACTTGTAAATGACCTGGATTGAGAGAAGGCCACCAGATATAAGCATAATTGAATATTGTTGCACCCGAGCGGCTGCTTGATGTTACTGGGATGAGATCTAAGAACCCGCGGAAACCGCGTAATATCAAGAATATGATATTTATCAATAGACTACACAGGAACATCTTTTAAATTTAACATCAGCTCACACACATTCCTCTGGGGGTCGCTGAAGCGCTCTTATTAAACCCTTTTTAATAAACTAAAGCATTACGACTTTATTCTCGTAGTTTCGACTTTAATCTTGTAATATTACGACTTTAATCTCGTAGATTTAGATTTTTTTTGATGGCACTAAAACTCCGTCGTAAAAAAACAGCTGCACTCTAATATTTTTAACTTTCTTCTTGCTTGTTTGTGCGCTGTTTTACGAGGAAAAGGTTATTCAGTGAATATCAATAGATGGTTATTGGAAAAGGTCTTTAAGTCATATTGAGTATTTTCATGATAGCATATATAACGATTATTAAGTATCGTTATTAAGAGTCGTTTAATGTTACCCAGTTTCAATCTTGTGATATTTAAATTTCTCTCTCCTGTTTTTTAGAAGGCAGGGAGGGATTGTGGGTGGCGTTAGTGAATAATCAGCGCTCTTTCCACCTTCAATACCACGACTGAGGTGAGACCCTTGAGCAAGGCACCGTTCCCCCAACTGCTCCCCAGGCGCCACAGCAATGGCTGCCCACTATATATATATATAAAGTTGATAATGCTGCTTATTCAGTAGAAACATTACTTTAGCATGTTTTCATAATCATATGTGGGTTTTGTCAGTCCTACCTTTGGGTATGAATATGTTAATCATGAGGCACATTCCAGCCAACAGCTGAGCTCCTGCTTCAGTTTTACGTCTGCCAATCTTCTCCAGCAGGTAATATACCATCAGTTTAGAGGGAACCTCAATGGCTCCATATACAAACTGTGTGAGGTACATATTTAGTCCAAAGCCGGTGATGTTGAGGCTGATACCATAGGTTATAGTGGCTACACAAAACCTGTCAGAAAATATATTAATTTATTAGACATTGACATCTGTCTTTGTTCTGTAATCTAGTGCCACTGAAGGCTTTAGTGCAGAATACACGTACTTTACACAGTCAGTAAAACAGCACAGTCATGTACTTCTGAATTTCAAATATGTCTCTGCTTTAAATCAAAGTTTGCAATGTGTTTTATTCCATAGTTGGCCGTTCACTTCATGGCTTTACACTCTTTAACAAAGGCTTTTAATCTATAAAAGTTCTTTCAGAGCCTAGGCCGCTGAAGCTGTTAAACTGTGGTTCATTTACACACCATATGGTTCCTGTGAGTAAAGCCAGTCTTCTCATCTTAGGAGTTCTGACAAGGTCCAGGTATGAATATTTTTTCTTTCCCTCCTCTGTAGCTATGATGGAGAGAGTCTATGGAAGAAAGACAGAAATGTTGTTCGCCTACAGATAAACAATTATTAAAAAACAAAAAAAACTAATCAGTCCCTTTTAATATATATAATTTTTCTCTCACCTCAGGTTTGATTCTTGAAATAACTTCCTCCTTGTGGTTCATGACAGCACATTTATGAAGATAATAACAAGCTTTTTCCACCCTCCCATTGGCTATCAACCACCGAGCCGACTCTGGAAGCCACCTACATCACAGACATTTGCTCTATTGGACTCTTAAATGGGATTTAGAATTACTCATTCGACAGAAAATACAAGGTCTATTACCACCAGAGGACTGTGGATAGTAGTAAAGGTGATGTGACGGCCACTGTTAGCCATCTCCAGTCTCTGATACAGAACGCAAAAAGAGACAATGAGCTGCTCCCAAAAGCCCAAGCCAAACTGTCAATTATAGATACAAGTCTCCTGTGCTGAATGTCCACCCACTCCACATCTGAGGAATGACATGCATATATGGTAAGGCCCTTTCGCTTGTTTTATATTCACATTCAATCATAATCTGAGAACCTGAGACAGGGGTCTTACTGAGTACGGTTGAGACGATTACGATGCCGGTGATGGTGAATCCACTAAAGAATCTCAACACTGCAAACATGATGAAGGAGGAAGAAAAGATGCTGGCCAATGTAAAAGCCATTCCTAATATATAAGACACCAGCAGCATTGGCTTACGGCCAAATCTACATGCCAAAGAGAAAACTGTTTTTTTTTTCATACAGAACATTGTCTTCATACAATGCAAATTGTTAATATTTATCGTAATGCACAATTCTATTTTTTTAAACATCACCTGTCACTCATGCCTCCAAAAAAAGCTGTTCCAAACATCACTCCAAGAAAGAAGATTGTGGTCACAGCTTTATTCATACTTTTGTTATCACATACCAGATTCCACTTTGAAATAAAAAGAGATGGAAAATATATTTTTTAAGGAATTGTGATGAACTGCCTCATGAACTTTCAAAACTGCATGTGAAAAGGGAAATATAAAGAGCAGCATCAATAGCATCTGAGATGGACCTGTTGGTCCGGTATGCATACTGCAGAGGGTCCAAAGAGTGATATGCTGCTCTGAATCAGTATCACACACTTGCACATACAGATGTACATAGTTTATATCTATTCCTGCAACATAGCTGTACTTTATTATGTACATTTTTATTTATGTGTATGTTTGTTCCATTTTTATATATTTTTACTTTTTTTATGTTTTGCACTTGTCTTAACATTCAGTGTGGACGGCAAAGTAAGAATTTCATTGTACAGGGTGTTCCTCACTATGCACATGACAATAAACACTTTAAATCTTTGAATGAAATATATCACTAGTTTTATCATGACATTTTTATTAGAAAGGCTTGAAGCTGCAAATGCTGCAGTCCACTGAATTTGGGCGGCAGAGTTCTAGTTCTTTCTCAGTTTTGGTATTTTTTAAGATTTTGTTGGACTTTTTGGGGGTTACTATTGTGATAAAGAGTAGAATTTAAGGTTTATTTGGAGAATTGACTGAAAACTTTATTTGAAAAGCTAAAACTATGCACATGTTTTTTTTATTATTGCTATGCTTTTTATTATTATTTAATAAGGGTCCAAGGTAATCTTTCAACGATTTGGAGTTGGAGTTTTTTGAGTTTACTTTTTCAGCACACAGCCCCGTCCTACATAGCAAGAAAGGCTCAACAACATGGTTTATAAACTGCATCACCTTCTTCACTGAAATCTCACCTGTGTGGCGAGAGTGCTGATGAATGTGCTGTTGTCGTATTCCCATCCATTCTGACACTGGACTACTGGAAGCTCTGAGCTGCTGGAGAAGTTTGTCAACAGATGAAACTGAGGAGAAGAAAACATGTGACAAGAAGCAGGGGTCCCATCATCTTGAGCTGGAATACTGACAGTCAGTTTCTCCTCCTGAGTCAGGTTCCCAAAGATTCCCTCTGCATCCAGAGAATTGATATCACAGTGGTGAGATGGGGTGGCAGCGATAAAGTTGCTTAAAAGAAAATGACACGGTAAACTGAATCGTCCTACAAAACTGATGCAAAGCATCATCTTCTGGAACCTGCCGAAGCCATTGATCTCTGTAATTATATCTTCGAACTTCATGATCTTTGCTGATAAACAGACTTCCCCAGTGTCTTTATATGAAATCCTTGGTTAATGTGGTGTTGATTTGAGATATCAAAGTTTAAGGTAACTGGAAATCAGATGCATCTTGTACTTTGATCATTTAAAAAAAAATTGCTGTGGTTTGTATGTTTGTTTAATGTGTGTGTGTGTGTATGTGTGTGTCCATATCTTCAGACAATCTGCTAGTAGCTTGTCAGCCAGGGTGAATGATTTGTGATTTGGTTGTTAATGCTTGTAAAAGAGTCTCGCCATGTGAGCAGTTCATGTGGTTAATGCACATGGACATTGGCACCTCTTAGGCTGGATGCACACCACTAGATAATCAGGCTGATTTTGGGCCGTTTTCTCCCCTTCTGACTTTAATCTGGACTGTAATGTCCAAATGGTTGTTCCTGTAGTGTGATGTGTATTAAGAGTGATTGAATCTGCTCGAAAGAACATTGGAGGCGCCCTGATCACAAATCCTAAATATTCAACAATATTTATGATTAAATCCTTATAACCCAGAGGTCACCACACACTATTGGAACAAAATAACAGATGATGTTTTGTAACACTACCACGCTTCAACCAGTATACATGATTTGCTCAAACATAAATATATTACAAACCATTTCAGTCATTTTTGGATAAATTTTCTCTCGATATTTTATAAAGACTTAATATCTGGAGTTGCAGAAAAAATTTTAACACATTCTCTGATTATATAATAAAAACACATTTTTTTGGTCAGAGTTGTCATGCTGAGTTTTTTGCTAATGTTAAGAAGGATTTTCGTAGATAAAACTAGAATGATTTATTTGTCACAAATATTTGACACAAACTAGCAACTTATGCAGTACCATCTAAATGCTTACATATTAATTTAGAGAAAGAAATGTAGAATTAGAAATGTAGAAACACATTTAAGATGCTGACAGATTGGGTTTGGTCATTTGTTCAGATTATCTTTTTTATTGAATCATGAACGTCGGCTGATCTGGGTTTAGAAAACCTTTCAGACAGCTGTTATTCACCATGCTCACTTGCGAACATGCAAACTTGTGTATCAAGAGGATTATACCAAAGCTAAGGCCTTTGTCACATTACGTTGATAGACCCAAAAGAAAAAAAAAATATTCAAATCCTTCACCACAGACATAAATATCTAAATTCTGCATTTTGTAGACACTTTTTGATAAGCACTAGGGCAAGATTCCAGATTACTGGTTAATGAACAGGTTTCAAGTTTCATAACACATATTCTCCCAGACATTATCCCAGATGAAGCACCTTGAATTAACTCTATTAATAAGTCAATAAACGAGAGCCAAATAAGACTTTCTAACTACATTTCCAGGAAGTGTTAGGGGTAATACATTACAAGTAACATGAGTTGAATAATTAGATTTTTTCATAAGTAAATAGTAAAGTAACATTACTTTTAAATTTACAACAAAACATCTGAATTATATTTCAAATAAGCAACATTTTCAAATAAGGCAGAAGCACTGAAGCTTATTAAATGTTACTGTTGGCATTAAAAGGGCCTTCACAGGTGTCAAAAATGTCACTTTTGAGGTTTTTGTAACTACCCAGACACACAGTACATAGACAACATGGTTTTTCCACATAACTGTACCTGATTTCCTCAATATTCTCTGTAGTCTCCGACAAATACCTGCCTCATATCTCGTGTAACAGAAAAGCCACAAAAGCAGCAGAGAGAAATGGCTCCATATATCATCTGACAGCAGGATCAGAGTAGCCACAGACACACAAAGACGTGCCACGAAAGAGTTATAGCCCATCCCATTTTGCATAAATGTACACTCACCTGAAGGATTATTAGGAACACCATACTAATACGGTGTTTGACCCCCTTTCGCCTTCAGAACTGCCTTAATTCTACGTGGCATTGATTCAACAATGTGCAGAAAGCATTCTTTAGAAATGTTGACCCATATTGATTGCCTAGCATTTTGCAGTTGATGGAGATTTGTGGGATGCACATCCAGGGTACGAAGCTCCCGTTCCACCACTACCCAAAGATGCTCTGTTGGGTTGAGATCTGGTGGCTGTGGGGGCCATTTTAGTACAGTGTACTCATTGTCATGTTCAAGAAACCAATGTGAAATGATTGAGCTTTGTGACATTACTAGTAGCCATCAGAGGATGGGTACATGGTGGTCATAAAGGGATGGACATGGTCAGAAACAATGCTCACGTTGCCTGTGGCATTTAAACAATGCCCAATTAGCACTAATGGGCCTAAAGTGTGCCAAGAAAACATCCCCCGCACCATTACACCACCACCAGCAGCCTGCACAGTGGTAACAAGACATGATGGATCCATGTTCTGATTCTGTTTACGCCAAATTCTGACATTCTGACCTGAACAGAAATCGAGACTCATCAGACCAGGCAACATTTTTCCAGTCTTCAACTGTCCAATTTTGGTGAGCTTGTTCAAATTGTAGCCTCTTTTTCCTATTTGTAGTGGAGATGAGTGGTACACGGTGGGGTCTTCTGCTGTTGCAGCCCATCCGCCTCAAGGTTGTGCTTGTTGTGGCTTCACAAATGCTTTGCTGCATACCTTAGTTGTAACGAGTGGTTATTTCATAGAAGTTGCTCTTCTATCAGCTTGAATCAGTTGGCCCATTCTACTTTGACATCTGGCATCAACAAGACATTTTCGCCCACAGGACTACTGTAACATACTGGATGCTTTTCCCTTTTCACACCATTCTTTGTAAACCCTAAAAATGGTTGTGTGTGAAAATTCCAGTAACTGAGCAGATTGTGAAATACTCAGAGTTCAGGAGATTGTCTTGGCCAGGAACACACCCCTAAATGCATTGAAGCAGCTGCCATGTGATTGGTTAATTAGATAATTGCATTAATGAGAAACTGAACAGGTGATCCTAATAATCCTTTAGGTGAGTTTATCTTAATTCAACTTAAAAGATAAAAAAAAAAAAATATTTACAGTTTTACACTATACTGTTTAAAGGTTTGGGGTAAGATTTTTATCTCCAGTTTTTTCAGCAAGGAATAAATTGATCAAAAGTGACAGTAAAGGCAGTAAATGTAGTAAAATTAAAAGTTATTTTTAACCTTTTATTTACTTAAAGAAGGCTAAAAATTTATAATGGTTGATACAGAAATTTTAATATATCACAATATAACTGTTTTTAATGTATTTTTGCAGCTTGGCATGCCTAAGAAACTTCTTTGAAAAAAAAAAAATCTTAACATCAAACCACTAGATTTTTATTACTGTAAGATTTTGCAATAAACTAGTTTTCCTGAAAACAGTGGGGTAAAGTTCAGAGCTGTAAAAAATAACTGTGCCAAAGGCCACAGCTGAGCAGACTTTTTCCAGCACAGCAATCACGGTACGAACCAATGAGCATTCGTCTTCAGAATTTAAGAATGTAACACAATTTAAGATATTTTGGATGAAACCGGGAGGCTTGAGACTGTCTCACTGTCTGCCAAGTAAATACCACCATCAAGGTCCAGAAAAGCATTAAAGACATTATCAGAATACTCCATCTGCCATAGTTCAACCGTAATGTTATGAAGCTACTAGAATATTTTTTGTATGGAAAGAAAACAAAAATAATGACTTTATTCAACAATTCTGCGCAATACTGTAGTGCCATTTTGGATAGTTGACTGGACGCAAATTGTGTGCATTGTTCTGTTTTAGCCACACACAAGTTCAAAACGAAGCATAAATACATGCAGAAAACATATGTTGCAGCTGACTCTATGGTGCTGTAGCATTTGAACCAATCAGGCACAAACTATTTGTTACATTTAACAAATAATCCTTAATACCGCTTTCACCAACCCAAGTGGTAACTCAAACTACAACTATGAGTGTGAACTTTTCCCCCGAAGGGCAGCTAATACCAAAGGAAGGCAAACCAGGCCTCGGATTCCATGGCAACGACTGATAAGACTGGTTTATTGCTTGAAGAAATGTGAACAAAGTAACTCTGAATAGTTCTCCCTTTTGCAAAGACAATGGACATTTCACTAAATTAATTAATATATATGTATATCCTCTTGTGTGTAGTATACTGTTTTATGCATGTTTTTGATAGACCATCAGCTAATGTCAACTTGTCAAATCAAGACATTTCGTGTTTGGTATCTAAGGACTCGTCTTCAGACAATCTAATTGAGAGTGTATGTTATATGTTGATATCTTTGCAACATTCAGTGTTTTAGGAATCTCTTCTAATTCGTATATCAGCCTCCAATACCGTGCATATGCAAATTACTATGCTTAGAAACAAAAAGTCATAAAAAGTTCCCCCAAAGCATCAACACACCATTGGCCCTTTGACCCACAGGATGTGTGACCTCAATATGTTTCAAAAGGCCCCACAGGTGGCCATGCAGAGGTACTCACAAATTTGTCACATAACATTAAAACGCAATATGCAATTAAGTCTTTGGTACATCAACATCCCTACTCTGATAGGAATGTTTCCATATGCATTTTTTCATTTTGCCAATTTTGTGTTTTATGTATTATTTATTATGTATTACTTTTTGGTTTTTAAATATTAAATTACATAATTAAAAGAGTATATGTACCTACATTTGAAATGTAAATTATATAATGTAACTGATATATTTGCATTATATCTACCTTGATGATTGCTTTATCATTGCATACTGTATATTCATACAAAAGTCACTTAAACATGCACACATACAGTAGGCTCTTTCTCAAGTTGTTTCAGTTGTTCTCTTATGCAAAAACAAACATACAATTCCCATTGATTCATTCACACCTTCATTTATTCTTAGAAAATGTCTGTAATTATTACATGGTACTGGAGAAAGTTGTAAATCCTTGTGTAACAAAACATATTTTAGAAGGAATTAATCTTTCAAGTATTCTCAGTGATCCTCTGTGGGTTCATTTGTTGTAATTTTCTCCTTGTCTTCCCATTTTTCATGATCTTTAATGAGATTTTTCCTGCTGAATATGATTAAAAAAATAATTGATTAATGAATATACATTATCAACTTGCCAGACTGTTTTAGATTAAAAATCTGTTTTGGTCCCAAAGTGTGTCTCTATTCAAGTCTTATAGATGCCTTAACAAAATACTATACAGTAGGGAATGACTTACCTAGTACCCTCGACATCCTCTATAGTCTCAGGCAGACACTGGCCTTGTGTCTCAGGTAACTGCCAGGCCACCAAAGAAGCAATGAGTCCCACAGAACACAGGATGGTCTGAGAAAAGTGGCCCCAAAAACTGTCCAACAGCAGGATTAGAGGAGCCAAACACACTCCCAGACGAGCCAGGAATGAGCAAAAGCCCATACCATTTTGTCTGAAGGATTCGGTCAAACAAACATTTTAGTTAAATATGCACTGATATGATTAAGTGTATGAGGGATGCAAATGTAGAATATAAGTGCAGTCCTTTATTTGACATTTATATTAAATAATATCATATTATGTTAACCGTTTACTGTTACCTGAGGACAGTCGGGTAAAGCTCTGAGGTGTATAATAAAATTGTACTAAAAGCTGCAACTGCGAAACCTTTACCCAGCACTGCCACCACAGTACGACCAACCCACTGATCTGAAATGTAAAAGAGAAGATAATAAACACTGACTGAAAAAACAAATGATTAGTCTAGTGGCCAGTCTGTTAAGTACTGCGCTCATGCCATCTCTAAAATGAACATCTAACTGTTTTTAATGTACTTTTCCATTCAATCCTGTTATCCATTATAGTGTCGATCCACTAATCAAATCTAATCAGTTACATCATTACGCCAGCAGGAGGAAGTGTGGTTACTACTAGTGTAACGAATCGGCAGACATAGAGGGATCCATTTGCAGCTTTTCAATTAGAATAGTCATACAGGCGTATAGTCAGATGGGGCATAGACAATAGCAGAGGCAATCATAAACAGAGTCAGGGTCACAGGCAGAGTTTGAGGCAGGCAGAAATCAGTCACAGAGAGTAAACAGTCCAAGGTCAGATAAAACAAACAGGCAATCAGGAATAAATGCTCAGAAATGTTAGCAGGAGCAAAACAAGACTTCGCACAGAGTTCTGTGAGCAAGCTGCTTAAATAGGGCAGCTAATGAGAGAGGGTGTGGGAATGAACAGGTGCGCTTGATCAGACCCAGGTACGAAGCATGAAGTACGAATAGACCGGTTAGTACTCCAGTGAAGGCTCCCTCTGGTGATCCGCAGGAGGCGGTGGAGGAGCCACCGGTGTAACAACTAGCATCAATAGTTCAATTGAAATATTCCCCAGCACTGGTTAAAACCCAATAACACACAGAGAGCTTGTCTAATAGCCATATTTCTTTATGTAAATGTAATGTTTGTACAACACCTCAACAGACTAGTGCCCATACACACAAACTGATTTTGCTGAGATCAACCTGTGCCTGCAACAACATTGTGATTAGCCATCAGATTTGAAGAACCAGTTATAGTTTTTGTGAAGTTTATGGCTTATAATCAGTGTTTGGTGCTTGCACATCAGTGTCGGTCATCTATCATAAAATATGATTTTAAGCATTACTCATGGGTAAAGCTAGGTTTAGCTGTAGAGATATGTTGGTCCAGGAACACACCGAACTGCAAACTGCAAAATCAGGATGTGCACTGGCATGTACACCCATAAAAACAAGCAACGCCATACTTACTCCTGCGTGGACATATAATCAACAGGAAAGTTAACAAACTGTCTAGGTCACTGATGGTTGAATCTCAACTCAACAGGCTGCTTTTATACTCAACTTATCAATTTAAGCTGCAGTCTCAACAAAGCCTAGGCTACTATCACAGATGGTCTTAGAATTTGATGTAACATCACAATAGAATTTGGTGAGCTGCTATCAATATGCGGGTAACAGTATGTTGGTTTTGTCAGTCCTACCTTTGGGTATGAATATGTTAATCATGAGGCTGATTCCAGCCAACAGCTGAGCTCCTGCTTCAGTTTTACGTCTGCCAATCTTCTCCAGCAGGTAATATACCATCAGTTTGGAGGGAACCTCTATGGCTCCATACACAAACTGTGTGAGGTACATATTTATTCCAAAGCCGGTGATGTTGAGGCTGATACCATAGGTTATAGTGGCTACACAAAACCTGTCAGAAGTGAAAAGCCATTAATAGATTATTTATAGTCTGTCCTTGTTCTAGTGCAGTCTATAGTGATGCCAACATAATTTCAGCTTATTTTGTAAATAATTGTATTTAATAGCAGGAATCTCCAGAAGAAACTACATTAACATGATTCTGCAATAAAATCCTAACCAATCAGACATTCAAAGCAAAACAATGCACTTTACTCAATGCACATATTTTTCAATTAATAAATAAGCTGATTAAAACCGTTTTTGCTTTATTTCTAAATTTGTAATGCTGTGACACTCTTTAACACTTTTTAAAAATCCCTATTGGAAAAATGAATGGGAAAAGTTTTTCTAGGACCAAGGCCACGAAAATATCAGACAGGGTATTGAACAATGGTTCATTTACACACCATATGGTTCCTGTCAGCAGAGCCAGTCTCCTCATCTTAGGGGTTCTTACAAGGTCTAGATACGAATAGTTTTTCTTTCTTTTATCTGTAACTATTATAGAGAGAGCCTATAGAGAAAAGACAGAGACAGAATTAGCCTACAGACAAAAAAAGAGACCATGTCAATCTAACATTATAGGCCTATGTGATTTTCTCTCACCTCAGGTTTCATTTTTGAGATAACTTCCTCCTTGTGGTTCATGACAGCACATTTATGAAGATAATAATGAGCTTTTTCCAGCCTTCCATTGGCTATCAACCACCGAGCCGACTCTGGAAGCCACCTACATCAGAGAAATTCGCTCTATAGAACATTCTCTCCTAACTGACTGTTTAAGGTAATGTTGTACCATCATGTTGTGCTTTTAATTTGGCAGTATACCTTACCACCAGAGGACTGTGGATAGTAGTAAAGGTGATGTGACGGCCACTGTTAGCCATCTCCAGTCTCTGATACAGAACGCAAAAAGAGACAATGAAGTGGCCCCAAAAGCCCAAGCCAAACTGTCAATTATAGATACAAGCCTCCTGTGCTCAATGTCCACCCACTCCACATCTGAGGAATGACATGCATATATGGTAAGGCCCTTTCACTTGTATTATATTCACATTCAATCATAATCTGAGGGCCTGTGATAGGGGTCTTACGCAGTACAGATGTGACAGTAATTATGCCGGTGATGGTGAATCCACTAAAGAATCTTAACACTGCAAACATGATGAAGGAGGAAGAAAAGATGCTGGCCAATGTAAAAGCCATTCCTGATATATAGGAGACCAGTAGCATTGGCTTACGGCCAAATCTACATGCCAAACAGAAGACAGGTTAATTCATACATAAAATGTCATGCTTGTATAAAATGCAAATTGTTCTTAATATTTTTTTTAAACATCACCTGTCACTCATGCCTCCAAAAAAAGCTGCTCCAAACATCACTCCAACAAAGAAGATTGTGGTCACAGTTTTACTCATACTTTTGTTATCGCACACAAGATCCCACTTTAAAGAGAGATAGAAAATATTTTTTCTTAAGGAATTTTCTTTTTGAAGGACTTTGAAGGAGCTTTCAAACTCAGATGTGAATGAAATATATCACTAGTTTTTTCATGACATTTATATTTGAAGTGACTCTACAGTGTTTTAACTTGCAACCTTCATATGTGTTGTTACCCAAAAGTTCCCACTAACTAACAGTGAATTTTATGTTATTTATTTATTTTTTTATTTTTTGGGATGTGAAAGGGAGGACAATCAACGTATTATTTTTGTTTTAACAGTTTTACAGCTTAACATTAGCTGTGGGCACAATTCACTTGCATAAATGTTAAAATGTTTATGTTAAGGTTTAAAGGAATTTAATCCTCTAGGGAAAGCTGGAGGAGGATACCCCGCACGCTTGCAGATGGCACACAATAAAACTAATCTGAGATCTTCAAAGACAACAAACTCTGACCCTCAGGACAGAAAGCAAACCCCCTGTGATTTTATGACACCCCACCACTCTTCTCCCTAAGAATCTTCATGGAAAATTCACTAAAACTCAAAGTGTTTTGCATTTTGTGCAAATATTAAATTCATATTTATATTTATATTTTGTGCAAATATTGTACTTTCAATTTTAGTGTCAATTTAAAGGTAATAACGCAATGGATACAATGGTCTCATTTTCACAACTGTCACAAAACATTATCAAAAGTTTATATAGATTTGGATTTGCAACCAAGAGGCGTGTCCTTCACTAAGAGACAGATGGTAATCCAAACAGGTGTAGACCTGAAAGCCACGGGAACTAAAAATCCTTTGTGTCTAAAGATTTGGGGAATGTTGGTCTGGACTATATAAGATGGAAAATTGAAACCGTTCTCTAGGAATTTCGGTAGACGAATCCTCCACACTACACGTGTAAGGGCTTTGTAAAACTTCCAGGCCTCTTCCATGTGACATGTATTTTTCTGTTCATCAGGTATGTATGCTCTTATATTGGAACTGAATGTAATTCTCCTTTCTTAAATTATGTAATTGGCTTGGGTATGCATTCTTTAAAATTGAAACTGAATTGGATTTCGATGTAAACTGGATTAATATTCTTTCTTGATTTATCAAAGCTATGCATTCTTTTAAACTGAAACTGGATTGAATTTCGTATTGTTTAATTATGTAATTGACTTAAAATAATTTTACCTGATGAATAAATTAAATGTTATTCTTGATTCATTCTAGACTGTTGAAATCATTTGTGATTATTAACCTGGGCAGGGCGCCATTATACCTTATGCTCAGAACCACCTCAAACTAATAATTTCACATTTATTGAGAAATGACTCTATATATATATATATATAATATAATATATATAATATATATATATATATATATAAAATATACAATATATATAAATTAAATTTATATGCTGAGAAAATTGTAATGTTTTCTGAATTTGCATTTAAACATGTTGTAGGAGACTCCAACACAATATTAGGACACCATATGTCCTGTTCTTTAAGACAGTTAGTGAGTGAGTTAAACTGCTTGATTTTTCAGCAGACAGGCCCATCCTGGCAAGAAACGGCGAACAACACAATGTATTAATTTAAATCTCACCTGTGTGACAAAAGTACTGATGAATGTGCTGTTGTCGTATTCCCATCCATTCTGACACTGGACTACTGGAAGCTCTGAGCTGCTGGAGAAGTTTGTCAACAGATGAAACTGAGGAGAAGAAAACATGTGACAAGAAGCAGGGGTCCCATCATCTTGAGCTGGAATACTGACAGTCAGTTTCTCCTCCTGAGTCAGGTTCCCAAAGTTTCCCTTAGCATCCAGAGAACTGATATCACAGTGGTGAGATGGGGTGGCAGCGATAAAGTTGCTTAATAGAATGTGATATGGCATAGTGAATCGTCCTACAAAACTGATGCAAAGCATCATCTTCTGGAACCTGCCAAAGCCATTGATTTCCGTAATTAGTTCTTCAAAATTCATGTTTTTTGTTGATTCACTGACTTTCCGCAGTGTCTTCATATGAAATTCCTGGTTTATGTGGTGAGCTTTTATTGGATATCAAAGGTTAACAAAACAAAGTCAGATGCATATTGTACTTTGGTCATTAAAAAAAAAAAAAAGTTCTGTGTATATCTGTGTTTAAAATGTGACTTCCATAGTAGGGGAAAAAAACGTGTAAGTCCAAAAAAATTTAAGTCAATGGTGACCCAAAACAACCTGGTTACAACGTTTTTCAAAATATCTTCCTTTGTATACGGCAGGACAAAGAAATTCAAACAGAATGATTGATGGTGAGTAAATAATAACAGAATTTTCACTTTTGGGTGAATCATTCCTTTAACATATAAAAATATCTCACCTTTTGTGCAGTTCACATGATGAATGCACATGTACACCTTTCCTTATGTTACAGATAATATCTTATCACACCAGCACTCTGTTAGTACATGATTTGCTCATACTTTACCTCTCTCTCTCTCTCTCTCTCTCTCTCTATATATATATATATCATAAACAGTCTTAGTCTCTTTTGATCAATTTCTTTTGGTAGACATTTTATAAGGACTTTATTTCTGGAGTTGGAGAAATAGGATGAATTTTGTGTCTTATCACGTAAAAAAATTACATCTTTGGTCAAGAGTTTTTGCTAGTCAACTTCACACAATCACCAGTTCATTAATCACCACCACCTGATGTCAATCAGGAGGGTTTATAAGACCAGCTCACCAGTAACTCTTGGGCTGTGATCATGGTACCACTACCCTCTATTTACCTTAAGCTCATTCCATCTTGAACCTCTGGATTACTGTCGCTGATCATTGTCTTGAGTTTCAGTTTTGCGCAGCGATCGCTGCTTTGAGGATCAATGATCTCAGGATGGATCATTCAAGGAAATACTTCACAGGAGCTTTTAAAGTCACTCACCATGCTACGCATCTGCACTAGAGCTCAACGATCTCACAGCGATCCTCCTGCACTGCCTATATGCAAGATCTGATGCAAACTTACCTGTGTATACTTATCTGCTATCCTCACCTGTCTTCTTAGGATGCTACATGCAAACCTTCACTCAGCACGGCTCCACCTGATGTCAATCAGGAGGGTTTATACGCCGTTATGCATATAAATGTATTGATTAGGATATATCATACTTAAAGCTTGGAAAATGAAGCCGTTTGCGCATTTCCCAAGACCTTTGATTCCTGTATATCGCTAATAATTACCACGTTGGGTTAGACTAGATTATATAAAATCTCTTTGCAACTCAGCGAGCAGTTCGCGGCTGGCAAACAAGATAATTAATCGTCCCCAATCTCTAAATAATTATTAGAACTAGCAGCATTGTATTTTAAGACGGGACAGCGGACTTAGAAGGAACATCCGGAACAGATGCCGAGCCACCTCAGCTGGCCTCTCTCGATGTGGAGGAGCAGTGGGTCTCTGAGCTCCTCCCGAGTGACCGAACTCCTCGCCCTATCTCTAAGGGAGTGCCCAGCCACCCTGCGGAGGAAACTCATTCGGCCACCTGTATCCAGGATTTCGTTCTTTCGGTCATAACCCAAATCTCATGACCATAGGTGAGAATAGGAATGTAGATCAACCAGTAAATCAAGAGCTTCGCCTTGCAGCTCAGCTCCTTCTTCCCCACGACAGTATTTGGAGGTGCTGATTCTCATCCCAGCCGCTTCACACTCAGCTGCAAACTGCCCCAGTGTCCCCTGTAGGTCTTGGTTCGAAGAAGCCAACAGGACAAAATCATCCGCAAAAAGCAGAGATTAGATCCTGTGGTCCCCAAACCACACCCACTCCTGCATCACTGCGCCTAGAAATCCTGTCCATAAAAATAATGAACAGGACCGGTGACAAAGTCTGACAAGTCTGACTTACTGCCAGCAATGCGAACCAAGCTCCTACTCTGGTCATACAGGGACCGGACAGCCCATAGCAAAGTGCCCCTGACCCTGTACTCCCAGAGTACCCCCACAGAACACCGCGAGGGACACAATCAACTGCCTTCTCCAAGTCCACAAAACACATGTGGACTGGTTGGGCAAACTCCCACGAAACCTCCAGTACTCTAAAGAGGGTATAGAGCTGGTCCAGTGTTCCACGACCAGGACGAAAGCCGCATTGTTCCTACTGGATCCTATCGGACAAATTCTCCTCTCCAGTACCCTGGCATATACTCTCCCGGCTAGACTAAGGAGTGTAATCCCCCTATAGTTGGAACACACTATATTATGTTCTCCTCTCCATATGGGATTTTTGGACCGCTCTTTGTCTGGCCTGTCAACTAGGAACTTTTTGCCTTGGGAGACCCTACTAGGTGGTGATCCAATGAGAGGTTTTCTTTAAGCTGTATAATATAATATTTCTTACGTAGATAAATGGATAGAGGGAAAAAAAATAAAGTCCAGAAAATTTCCATATTGTTATTTTTCGGTGTTCTTCAGTGTGTGTATATATATATATATATATATATATATATAACAATTGCTAGCTGAAAGATTCTTTGGGAACCACAAATGGCTTTTCTAGGCACTGCTTCAAAAAAACTAAACAAATAGAACCTTTATTTTAATAGTGTACATTGTTATTTTCTAAATACTTAAAAAACCAACAACAAATAAAGCATTTTAATAAAACAAACATTCATCACAATATCTAAAAACAAGTCAATAAAAAAATTAGTGATGGAATTTGAAAGTTTGATAAATAAAATCAAGATTGAGTTTGGACTACTGGACTACTGTAGCTGTTTTAGATAGTGGTGTTGTTGCAAGAACAACAAAAGATGACCTGTTTTATACATTATAGTCACCTAGCATTTAGATTGAAGCTTTATTGAGTCTAAAACCATTTTTCCAGCCATACATGGGAAATAATGATGGTAATTTGCATTGCAGCACCTAGAAGCTGCTTGATGCTGATTAACTAATTGGACATCATAATAATAAAAAAGAAGGAAAATTGCATTTTGAGTGTTTTAACTAAAGCTGTAAATGCTAGTTATTGAGGTCTGATTTCAACTTTTTATGTAAATGCAGCACATTAGCAGGTGGTATTAAAAAGCTAAACAGAGAAGAACAGGTGGAGGTCTACAAAATGCACAAATCATACATGCTCTGAATGAATATATTCTCAAACTGTATTTATAATAATCATATGAGCTGTCACTGATTGAAATGTCATGTCTATTACATGTAAAATATAATTTTACATAAGTTAAACATTTTGCAGTGTAAAAGCATAACTATGGCAGCACAGTATATTGGAAGATAATACATAATGTATTATTTAATAATTACGCTGTCATGATAGAGGAGACGTGCGGATCTATGTGCAGACTTACTTTATTTACACACACATACACACACACACACACACAGGGTCAGAACAGGCAAAGTCTAGGCAACAGCGAACGTGAACATCAAAGGCAAAGACATAGATTAATCCAGTAAAGGTAGCGTGGTTCAAGCAAGGAGTAAACATTATCCAATAGAGCGAGGCAAAGTCGTAAATCCGGGCACAGGCAAGGTCAAGATCGGGGAACAAAGGAAACACAGGAAAACACGAATGGATACATCCAAACATTGACCAGCAAAATTCACACATGACAGACAGGTGCTTAAATACAAGAAACAAGGGGCGGAGCAACAATGGGCAGTCATGAAAATTAACAAGGTGGGTGGAGACATGAATGAATAACCATAACAACAGATATGATGGGCGGAGACATGAGTTCATTGAAATGAGTCCGGGCATGAAAACAGACACAAAAACACACAGAGTTCATGAAGCGCTGGAGTGTCGTCCAGTGGCCTGAACTGGCACATCCAGCCTGACGCATGTTACATACGCATTCTCTTTTAAAGCAATATAAAATTATTTAATAACACGTCAAATTTGCTAATCTCATATTTGGGTTATCCACTTTCAGATATTACTTTATAATATAGTGATGTCTTAATTCACTTTTAGATTTCAGGGGGTTTCATGTAAAAGTGAATTCTAGCTTAACAGAAAACATTATCCCCCAGATTCACAGACAAGGCTTAAACTAGTCCCAGACTAAATTGCATGTTTGACCTGTCTCAGATGAAAATTTCTTGCTCTGACATATCTTAAAACATGTCAGTGTCATTGTTTAGTGTTAAGATGCACACCTGTAATATTTTCTTATAAGGCATTTTTGTAAAAGTTGCTTAAATATCTTAATTTAACTAATGCTTAGTCCTGGCTTAAGCTAAACCCAGTTTGTGAAACTGGGCCTTTATTTAGTTAGCTGTGAATATGAATCGTAATGTAACATATCAAATATTGATTTGACAATTATTGTACTTTTGGAACTTGCCAGTAAAACTGTCACTGTATTAAAACTGTCAAAGCATTATAAGTATAAGCTGATCACAATGGATTAGTCTTTTTTCAGGAAATGCAGGACATTCTGCAAAATGTCATCTTTTGTATTTCAAAGAAGAAAAAGTGGACTTACATCAGGGCAAATAAATGAAGACACAATTTTCATGAGAATGAGAAAGAAACTGAGAGATCTGTAAAAACCCTTAAATGGAGTTCCAGATGATAGTTTGGGAGGTGGATGCTCATATAATCTCACCAATCACAACACAAAGGACATATAAACTGCCTCTTACTGCTCCATATTCAATTTGACAACTCTTCTGGCATTCCTCATTTGTCCCACCTCCTCATTTAATTGTAAATCAGCCCAGGGGAGAAATTTCAAGCTGGATTTGAGTTTCATGGTCCATTGAGGACAGAAATCCAAATGTTTACTATCTTTCTTTCATTGCTTATTCAGATTAAAATGTGAACATTTTATTGTTTCGTCTATGCACCTTTTAACTCTTTTAGAAACTCTTTTCCCGTTCTCTCTCTCTCTCTTTGATTAATGCTGAAAACTCAAAGAAAACTCATTATGTAGCTAGTTTAATGTATTAAGAACAATGTCTCTGGACTATAGAGCACACGTTCAAGGTATGTTTCCAGTCATCTAAAAAGTTTTAGGGGCTAAATTAATAAATTATGAATAGTTGTTTACCAAAAATCTTCATTGACACATCATTGTCATTGTAATCCTGTATGCAGTATTTCATAATGGGATGGAATATATTTTAAAGATATATAGATTTGGAACTATTTGAAATTTACAAGGACAGTTATGTGGGACTAAAGCTTCAAAAAGAAAGTAAGGAAAAAGATCTGTTCTGTTTAGGCTATAAAATATATATTTGATGGTGATTGATAAAACGAGGCAGATAAACAACCGAACGATAGAAAGATAGACATATAGATGCCAATTTGGCATCCTACAATGTCTAATGTGAAACATTGCGATGAACGATGGCATCTCTGTCGTAGGTTACGGTTGTTGGGGGGCCAAGCCCCACGACAGACAAAAATAAAGCAAGAAGGTGAGTAAAGATCAAGCGCAGGAATGATCGCGCACGAGGGTTTGAAATGAGATGGCAGGCCCCGTTTCTTGCATGTACATCTGTTTTCCTCTCCCGTAAATGAAAACCCTAAACCTACCCTTACAGTAATGAAGACACATTAAATATTGTTGTTCAGGTTGAGAAAAAAGAATGCAATATCGACGTGCGCGTGCGCAATAAGCCCGGGTAGGAAAATCTGGCGGGTAGGAAAAAATGTCAGAACACCTGTTTCCAGCACAGCAAAAATAGACTCTGTGCCGAAACGATCGCGGCACTGCTGCAAACGCACCGCATCTGGAACGCACTGTCGGACTGCAGCCGCGTGCAGTGTGCACGCTCTGATCCGTTAACATGGGTGCGGAAACAAATACGCAACGCAAACGAACTGCATACGGAGTATGCGTGAAACAGTGTGTTTTCACGAGCTGGTTGCTGCTGCTGCGGCGTGGCGGGGGATCGCGATCGCGGACCTGCTCAGCATCAATAGATCCCATTCACTTACCATTCTAAACAAAGATTAATTCATTGTAACTAAATCTTTAAATAATAATAATTATTATACTATTTACTTACCATTTAGGCTTTAAAATCTCGTAGAACGACAGAAAGCAATAGATGCTTGAAGAATCATGGAGGGACAGGTGGTGATAAGTGGGTGTGTTTATAAGTGAATCATTGAATCATATCATTCACTCCGCGAATCGATTCAGGAAAAACAACAGCAGGCTGCTTGGAAATTTGACGGTTGCTGTAAGTTTATATGGAACTGATTTCATTGATGACACAGTAACGCTAAGTAACTGGTGCTAAAGTTTACTTAAATCCTTCTGAATAATTCATTTGAAGAACCGACTCATTTGTTGTGATTTGAACTACAGTCGCTATTTGTTTAGAGCTCGACGCATTTTCTCATGCTTATTCAGAGTTTTTTTTAATGACTTTCAATGCTTAAAATTCATTCACAGCCATGTGCTTTGTAGCCTATCTTATCTTAAATGTCTTTGGTAGGATTAGAACATATTATGATGTTAAATGGACGCATCGAGCAGCAGCCATGTTTATTTGCACCTCAACATTTTATTACTATTATGACATCATGTTTTGGAACGCAGCCATGTTACCATGGTAAAGGATTGTTAGGTGACAACATTAACAAGGTAAGGTAAGTTAAATAAACCACAAAATGTATTAAAATATAAAATCTGTATATTTGTAATAAAAAATTAATGTACTTCTGATACTGGTCTTCTGTGTTTCTCTGCTTAAATCTTTTCATCTACATACCACTGTTCGAGGCTTTAGCATGGTTAATGTGGGTGACAACATTAGCTTAATAAGGTATGTTGAATAACCCAGATGTTGACTGTACTATAAAGTCTCATTGCATTTCATTTCAATACACCAAGAAATCAGTTTTTCAGATACTGGTCTTCTGTGTTTCTTTCTATACTTCATCTACATGGCACTGTTTTAGCCTTTACCGTGGTAAATATGGGTCTGAAGACAACATTAAATTAACAAGGTAAATTATGTAAACTTAACATTTGTTATAAAATCTGTATTCTTTTTTATACACCATAAAACCAACATTTCTGATATTTGTCTTCTGTGTTTCTGTGCTTGAATCTCTTCATCTACATATAACTTTGAGCCTTTACCGTGGTAAATGTGGCTTATATGACAATATCAAGTTAACAAGGTAAGTTAAGTAAACTTAACATTTGCTATAAAATCAGTATTTCTTTGCACATACGCTATAAAACACGTGTATTTCTGACACTGGTCTTCTGTGCTTGAATCTCTTCATCTACATGCCACTGATTGAGCCTTTACTGTGGTAAACGTGGGTCAGGGGACAATATTAAATTAATACGGTACGTTGAATAACCCAAATTTACTACAAAATAAAACTAGAATGTTTTTCATATACAGCCTAAAATCTGTGTATTTCTGATACTGGTCTTCTGTGTTTCTGTGCTGGAATCTCTTCATGAACATGCCACTGTTGGAGGCTTTACCGTGGTAAATATGGGTCTCAGGACAACATTAAATTAACAAGGTAAATTAGATAAACTTAACATTTGTTATAAAATCAGTGTTCTTCTTTTATACACCATAAAACCAACATTTCTGATATTTGTCTTCTGTGTTTCTGTGCTTGAATCTCTTCATCTACATATAACTTTGAGCCTTTACCGTGGTAAGTATGGATCGGGTGACAGCATTAAATGAACAAGGTATGTTGGATAACCCAATATTCATTGTAATGTAAAGTCTTGATGCATTTTATTTCAATACACCACAAAATCAGTGTACTTCTGCTACTGGTCTTCTGTGTTTGCCTTGATTCTCTTTATGGCACTGTTTGAGTCTTTACCGTGGTAAATGTGGGTCGGGTTTCAGCATTAAATTACAAAGGTAAGTTTAATTACTCAAATGTTTTTTTTTTTACTGTAAAAATTACAATGTTTTTCATTTAGGCCTACATCATAAAATCCAAATATTTCTGATACCTGTCTTCTGTGTTTCTTTATATTCTTCATCTACATGCCACTGTTGGAGGCTTACCGTGGTAAATATGGTTCAGGTGACAACATTTCATAAACAAGGTATGTTGAATAACCCAAATATTTATTGCAATATGAAGTCTCAATGCATTTCATTTCAATACACCATAAAATCAGTGTACTTCTGATACTGGTCGTCTATGTTTCTTTATATTCTTCATCTACATGTCACTGTTTGAGTCTTTACCGTGGTAAATGTGGCTTATAGGACAATATCAAGTTAACAAGGTAAGTTAAGTAAACTTAACATTTGTTATAAAATCAGTATTGTTTTTTCATAAAACCAACATTTCTGATATTTGTCTTCTGTGTTTCTGTGCTTGAATCTCTTCATCTACATATAACTTGAGCCTTTACCGTGGTAAATATGGATCGGGTGACAGCATTAAATGAACAAGGTATGTTGGATAACCCAATATTCATTGTAATGTAAAGTCACAAAGCATTTTATTTCAATACACCACAAAATCAGTGTACTTCTGATACTGGTCTTCTGTGTTTGCCTTGATTCTCTTTATGGCACTGTTTGAGTCTTTACCGTGGTAAATGTGGGTCGGTTTCAGCATTAAATTACAAAAGTAGGTGTAATTACTCAAATGTTTTTTTACTGTAAAAATTACAATGTTTTTCATTTAGGCCTACATCATAAAATCCAAATATTTCTGATACCTGTCTTCTGTGTTTCTTTATATTCTTCATCTACATGCCACTGTTGGAGGCTTACCGTGGTAAATATGGTTCACGTGACAACATTTCATAAACAAGGTATGTTGAGTAACCCAGATATTCCTTGCAATATGAAGTCTCAATGCATTTAATTTCAATAAAGCATAAAATAAGTGTACTTCTGATACTGGACTTCTGTGTTTTTGCTTGATTCTCTTCATGGCACTGTTGGAGGCTTTACCGTGGTAAATGTGGGTCAGGGGACAACATTAAATTAACAAGGTAAATTAGATAAACTTAACATTTGTTATAAAATCAGTATTCTTTTTTTTTATACACCATAAAACCAACATTTCTGATATTTGTCTTCTGTGTTTCTGTGCTTGAATCTCTTCATCTACATATAACTTGAGCCTTTACCGTGGTAAATATGGATCGGGTGACAGCATTAAATGAACAAGGTATGTTGGATAACCCAATATTCATTGTAATGTAAAGTCTCGATGCATTTTATTTCAATACACCACAAAATCAGTGTACTTCTGCTACTGGTCTTCTGTGTTTCTCTCTGAGCTTCATCTACATGCCACTGTTCAAGCCTTTCTGTGGTAAATATGAGTCAGGTGACAACATTAAATTAAAAAGGTACGTCAAGTAAAATAAACATTTATTACAATATTAAAACATCAGTATATCTTTTTTTTCATTTACACCATAAATGATTTGTGATTAAAAAAAAAATCTTTATTTTTGTAAGAATGTTTGTTTTTTGTAAAAACTCTTATGTGTAGACTGAGTCTGAGCAAATGACAATAAAAATAGAAACGCAAAGACATCGTGTGTTTTATATAAAGCCCATCAGTGTGTTGCTGGTGATATGAAAGAGTCATTAAAATGGTGCTTGGTTAAAGTGTATGGTTCTGTTGCAAGAATTTCCTTTTTAGAAAGGAGTGTAACATTTTGATTGCAGTGTTTCATTTTGGCGTAGATGTGAGTGCTATGTCTGATCATGTTGTATGTAGTTTTGACATAATTGGCCAAATTCTGCAAAAAAGTGTGTAAGCAATAGGCAAAAACTGTGACAGCAGGTTAAAAAAAATCTGTCAAGGCAGCATATCAGCTAACCAAAACAATAGGTCTTTGCAAAATTAGAGCGACCCATAGGTTATAGTGGCAACACAAATCCTGCAAAAAGTAAAAAACCATTAATTATTCATTACTGATTATATTTGTTATCAACAGTTCAGAAGAAGTGAAATAAAGCACATGTATCCATAATAAAACGAGAAAACAAAACAATATGCCATTCATAAATTAGAAGCCCAAAATGAGGATTTGAAAAGAGAAATGTCTGAGGATATAAGTCTGAGGATATTCAGTATAAGTCAAGATAAGACTTATTTTTTATTTCTTTGCTCCCGCATTTCTCAGAGACAGGTGAGATATGCCTTATGCCATTGGCAAGAACACTTCCACTTACCACAGTCAGCAGAAGTAAGAGAAAAAAAATTATTACATTTGAAATATGGATATCTGTCTTACAAATATGCATGGATTTGCTACAGGAGGCCTATTTAACCCCCAGAGCCATAAGGGATGTTTTATTATGGATGCAGGCACTATTTCACTTCTTCTAAACTGTTGACAAAAAAACGCTTATCCCCATTGAAAGGCTTGGAGGAGCAAGGACAATTTTTAGTAGAACTCTGATTGGATTCTTCCGAAAGAAGTAGTCACATACACCTGTGCTTCAAGGGGGAGTAAGACACATTCATTTTTGGATGAACTAACCCTTCAGAGAAATTGTAAGTCATATGCATCTTGTACTTAGACATCCAAAAAGCATTTTTTTTAAATGATCAGTGTTCAAGAGTGTTCAGGCATTTGTGGTTTACGAGGACACAAATGTGTATAATGACATGGGTACTACAACGTAAACTTGGTTTATGAGGACACTTGTGTCCCCGTAAAACAAAAGGCTTAAAAAACATACTAAACAGTGTTTGATGAAAAGTGCACACAGTTTCCTGTAAGGGGTAGGTTTAGGTGTAGGGTCAGTGTAGGTCAATACCACGTACAGTTTGTACAGTATACAAACCATTACATCTATGGAGAGTCCCCATAAACTACAAATGCAAGTAAGCATGCGTGTCCATATCTTCAGACAATCTGCTACCCATAGTAACTTGTCAGGAGGGGTGAATGATTTGTGATTTGGTTGTTAATGCTTAGAAGAGTGTCTCGCAATGTGGACATTGACACCTTTCTTTACCTTACAGATGATATCTTATCACACTACAGAAGCACACTTTTTGATATATTTTCTTTTCATAGATATTTTATAGGGATTCATATTTGGAGAGGCAAGCACAGTCTGATTATGCAGTAAAACTACATATTTTGTTAGAGTTGGGAAATGTATAAAAAGCACTGCTGTAATCAACATTATCCTCTTGCAGTGTGACCAGTTGGATGGAAAATTTTTTTAGAAGTCTTTCAAAAGTAATTAGAAATTTAAAAATAAACACTTAACATGCCAAATACAGTGAAAAGAAGGTTTTTGAGTCAAGAAAAAAAGGGCTCAATCCTACAGCAGTTCACGAAAAATGAAACAAACGTGCATTTTGTATTGGTGAGATTAACAGTCTTAAGAATAACACCCAAAAGAAACAGATTTTTCTGCAGCGATCTCTTATTTTTTTCCAGAGCTGTAGGCTTATGTGTGGTGGTGGGCCGGCTGGACCATAAAATGCCAGGGCCGATTTTTACTCCCAGTCCAGCCCTGCCCATCAATGTTTAACACATTAATTTAGCACAAATTATTGTCCTGTAAAAAAAAATTAAATGGCCTGTGTGCTACTATTCCTACAGCATTACTTCATATGTGGATTAGTAAGTTCTGAAAAATTCTAAAAAGACATCACAATGAGGAAAATATGCAACAACTCTCTTCAAATTACTCTTTAAATGTTTTATTTAAATGAAGACATAAATAAAGTTATTGATTTAAAAAAAAGGTTCTACTAGAGTTATGTGTTCTGCATGATTAAATTGTCATTCCATTTCAACCTACTGCTTTCTTTTTCATTTATTTTTTGATCTTGTAGTGGCAAGTCATCAGTGCCTTTCCTGTAATTTAAAACAATAAAATTCTTAGAATAACAAAATTATTATTCTTAATGGTTCTGTTTTCCAGACTAAATCTTTTTACCACATAACCATACCTGATTCCCTCAATATCCTCTATAGTTTCTGGCAGACACCTGCCTCGTGTCTCGGGTAACAGATAAGCCACAAAAGCACCAGAGAGGCCAAGACAAGACAAGGTGACTTGTGAGAAATGGCTCCATATATCATCTGACAGCAGGATCAGAGGAGCCACAGACACACCAAGACGTGCCACGAAAGAGGTATAGCCCATCCCATTTTGCCTACATTTTGCATTGACAAGTATATTTTTAATTATCAACTTAAAAAAATTACAATAAAAAGTCTTTACTATTTAATAATAGTGTTCGAAAATTTAAAGCAACAAATCAAGATCTTAAAATGATTTCTGAAGCATCATGTGACATGCCTAATGTCTGCTGAAAATTTAACTTTGCCATCAGAGGATTATATTATGTTTTATTGTATTATAAAAAGTCAAATAATATAATATTTGCAATTGTATTTCACAATGTAGGTGGTTTTACTGTATTTTTGACCCAAAAAATGCAGCCTTGTTGAACATAACATATTTCTTTCAAAAAACCCCAAACCTTTCAATTGTAGTGTAATTTCTGGCATTAGATCTCACTTTTACTGTAATAATATTTTACTATATTACTATAGTAATATTTTGAATGAAACTGGTTTTCATACCTGACAACAGTGGGGTAAAGTTCAGAGCTGTACAAAATAACTGTGCCAAAAGACGTAGCTGAGCAACCTTTTCCCAGCACAGCAATCACGGTACGAACCACTGACTTATCTGAATAGCAAGAGAAAGAAAGCATTGTTGCACTGGATCTTGTCATAGGTCAAAATGTCAGTGGAGAAACTGTAAATATTGTCATTTCACTCTTTATGTTAAAGGGTTGGTAAGTAGTATGTCTCTCACCTCTGGGAATGAATATGTTAATCATCAGGCTGATTCCAACACACAGCAGTGATCCAGCCTGAGTTATGCGTCTGCCAAACTTATCCAGCAGATAATAGATGCTCAGTTTAGCGGGAATTTCAATGGCTCCATACACGAACTGAGTGAGATACATATTTAGCCCAAAGCTTGAAATGTTGAAACTAATTCCATAGGCAACCGTGGCAACAGCAAACCTGGCAGTAAAAAAACAAGCAAAAACATGAGATTTATCTGAATGTACTTTTACTGATGGTTGTGATTTGATAGTTTACTACACACCAAGTGATTCCTGTGAGTAAAGCCAGTCTCCTCATCTTGGGAGTCCTGATCAGATCCAGGTATGAATACTTCCTGTTTCCTCTGTCAGTAACTATGATTTTAGCCAAATTCTATAGAAAAACAAATATTATCAAATATGTTAGCAAACTATGCCAAAATAAAAGCAAGAGAGTCAATTTGCTGTCTCAGACATGTTACTGATATTTTTATTTTAAACCATTTTTATGACCATTTTATGACTATTTTCCTGTGAAACAACAGATTTCTCAGGAGACATGCCTGACTTCTCCAAATATGATGTCTTAAACCCTGTCCTTTTCTTACAGTCTGCCTCCATCAAATCAACAAACAATGGATAGAATTCAGCCACTTTTTTCATGTTCAATAATCTGTTTCACTTCAACTGTAACAAGTATTGAGAATGTTTGCAATACTGTGCCCATTGTTAATAAAAAATATATATTTCTGGTATTTTAAAATATCATATATTTCTTCACTGACATTTGAGATTTTCTCACAGAAATTCAATGAGATTCTCTCACCTCAGGTTTTATGTTGACATTAACATCCTTTTTACAATTCATGACAGCACATTTTTGAAGATAGTAATGAGCTTTATCTGCCCTCTTATTAGCTATCAGCCACCGTGCTGACTCTGGAACCCACCTATAACAATATCAAAATTCATATTTATTTAATGTAAAGCAATTTATATTGAGAATGTGCAGCATGTATGTGATGTTTTCAGTGACCTGTATTTATACTCACCACCAAGTGATTATGGATGTGATGGTGGGTAGTGAGATGGCAACAGTCAGCCATCTCCAGTCCCGAACGAAGTATGCAATCATTGGAAAGCCCATGAAGGCTAAAGTCCAAGCAAGGCTGTCAATCACCCCCACAAGTTTTCTGTGTTCAATGCTCACCCATTCCACATCTGATGAAGACCAAAATCAACAGAAGAATACACACATTCATTACTTTATTTTAGAAACCTTATTGTATTTTAGAGCTACAATAATTATAAAGACAAAACAATTTAGAAAGAGAGTCATTCTCACTGAGTATAGTGGAGATGATGGCACTGCCAGTAATGGTGAATCCAGTCAAGAATCTCAGCACCACAAACATGATGAAGGAGGAGGAAAAAGCACTACACAATCCGAATCCCATTCCTAACACATATGACACTAGCAGCATGGGTCTGCGCCCAAACCTGAGCAGAAACAGACATGTGTCCACTTGAAAACACCAAACACAAACACCAAATATTTTTTTGATTGATTAGATTATTTGTTCAGTGTGTTTCTAATGCAGCTTAGATTAATTTAAATAGATAGTTTACCCAAAAATGTAAATTATGCTGTTCAAATCATGTATTAATTTTTTTGTTCTGTGAAACATACATCTATTTAAGCAACTGTGTTTGATATTTTTCCCCAATTCTGAACTAATATTTGATTTATGTAAAGCTTAACAACCTCCTAAACCAATTTAGTTGTACCAACATTGCACTCAAGCTTCCAAAGGCAGCTGCTCCAAACATGACCCCAATAAAGAAGATGGTGGTTGTTAATCTGCTCAATGCTCTTTTCTCACACACTAAATCCCACTGAAAGACACACAAAAAAGACAGAGGTCCCAACTCGTGAAAAGTACACAGGATATCATTAGACATAAATAAAAAAACAAGAGTCTTCTCACCTGTGTGGCGAGAGTGCTGATGAACGTGCTGTTGTCATACTCCCATCCATTCTGGCACTGAACTACAGAAACCTCTGAAGGACTGGAGGAGTTTGACAGAAGGTGGAATTGAGGATAAGAGAACATGTGGCAGGATTCAGGAGTCCCATCATCCTCTATTGGAATACTGACAGTTAGTCTTTCCTCCCGACTCAGGTTCTCAAAGATCTCATCAGCCAGATAGCTGATGCTGCAATGGTGAGAAGGGATGACAGTAATAAAGTTGCCTAGCAAGAAATGGCAGGCGAGACTAAATCGTCCAAAGAAATTAATGCATAAGACCATCTTCTGGAACCTTCCAAATCCATTCATTTCTGAGAGAAGATCTTCAAACTTCATTCTTGCGCTCTGATGTGTTCGACCTGGTTGAAGATCTGTCTCAACTGGCTCTTTTGTTTATACCTCACAGACATACCACTCTAAAAAAAGGAAAATTGTTAACAGATGGAATGCCTAAATCTTTGTGGAACATTTGTAAAAAATTAAACCCTTTGGTTGAAACTTTACATTGTGCTGATTTTACAAGAGATGCTTATTCTTGCTTTGTCATTGTGAGAGTGTCATAACTTTGCCTTCAAGGTAGCTAGATTCTGTTGACTTGTAACATGAATTATGTACTGTAACATGAGTTTTATCTTTGCTGTGACATCTGGTTTCCGTGTTTCTTTAGCACTATTATATTCTAACCTATTATTAAAGTTAAACAACTGAAAGGGTGGAGAAAATCTCATTATATAAAAAATCTCATTTAAAAAAAAAAATTAGCAAACCAGGGAGAGAAGGAGCATGACATTGTCCAGCTAAAGGCCAAATTTCCTTAATCATCCATCACAAGGAGTAAAAACCATTGTGCAGAACAAGAGTGTTGAGCTTCACAAAATAGAAAGCTTTAAGACAAAAGCTAAAGCATTGAAAAAACACATCTCCATCATCAGGGCAATAATGAACAGGTTCCGGTCAACTTAGGATGTTTCAAATCTGACTGGAAGAGAATGTATTTCTATTCTGTCCTAATGCACAGTGAGGAGGGGAGTTTGAGAGTTTGGAAAACCTAAAAAAAATATCAAACAGCCCCTATCGTTACATATTTTTCGGCAGAAAAATGTGTACATATGGCTTTTGTAGTTTTTCCACAAGAATAAGTTACTGAATTAAGACAAAGAGAGTTCAGTGATGAATTAGATTTTTATTAGATTCATTTACAGGTTAGATTCACTTTGTCTGCTTGTAAAGCTCCATTCCAAGCTGATATTCAAGTTGTGAACACACTGATCTTTTCCTGAGTAAAAACATATGAAACAAAAATGTGTTATATTTTTATATCAAGTTCTTCTAGAACACTGCAAGATATTTTAAGTAATTCATAGAGCAATTAAAAAGATTCTAGTAGTAGCCCTAGTAAATGATTATTCACCTATTTTTCTCAACATCCTCAATAGTCTCAGGGAGCCTCACATTGTGGGTCTCAGAGAGGAGCAATGCAAGGAGCCCTGAACTGACAGCCACAGCGCAAAACAGGACCTGGGGCAGAGGGAGCCAGACCTCGTCCAGAAGACTTACAAGAGGTGCAAGAGAGACACCAACACGACCAACAAATGAGCTATAGCCTAATCCATTCTGCCTAAGGTCAGAAGAGAGAGAATTTTAATGACCCCATTTTTTTTCATTTTATGTACAAAAACTAGTAGTTTTTTTGTAAATGATAAACAACTGACCGTAACACAGTTGGGTAGAGCTCAGTGGTATAGAGATAAACACATGTGAAGGAGGCCTCTGAGAATCCTTTACCCAGCACAGAAATTATTGTACGAGCCAGCCACAAATCTAAAGACAGGACCACAAACGTCACCTGGGCCATAAATTACATGACAGAAATAAATGATAAAAATATGATTAATATCCCCAGATCCAGCTGAAATTAAATTGCTACTAACTACTTTTGAATGGCATAAATGGAAAAAAAATTGTGGCCAGAATGAATGAATGAATAACTTCTAATTACATTTAGTCATTCACAACATTGGCATTCTAAGTAACTGATGTTCTTTTTTGTTCTTGATTGTGATGTCATAATAAATGACTGACTGTTATACAAAACATTCACATATTAAATTCAGTGAATGCCAAACGTTTGCTGGCAACATTACAATAAATGGTTGCTCTGTAACGGAATAAACTAAAAACAAAGATTCACAGTTTTAAAGCTGAGTGTCAATCACATGATTGTGGCAGCATGATGTTCTCTGTCTTTTACCTCTGGGAATGAGAACAGTGATGCCAATGCAGACCCCTGTTGTAACCAGCGTGCCCACCTGGCTGTATCTGCGGCCCAGTTTATCGAGACACAAATAGGCCACCAGTTTTGATGGCAGTTCTATGGCACCATAAATAAACTGGGTCAGGTACAAGTTCAGCCCAAAACCACTTATGTTCAAACTGATGCCGTAGTAAGTGAATGCCACTCCGAACCTGTGAAAACAATTTCATTTAAAATAATTTGTGGAGGAATAAATAAGTATATTAATGAATGTGAATAAATATTGTGATTAGATAAAAATGAATGAACCAGGATTTGAAAAGGAAATCATAATTTTAGCCATTATAAAGACAAAACATTCCCACCAGGTAATGCCAGTAAGCAGAGCCAGTTTCCTCATCTTAGAAGACCTTACGAGATCCAGATACGAGTACTTCCTGTCACCTCTGTCCTCAGCAATTATAATGCTGGCAAGGGTCTGAAAGGTCATGTTCTGTAAAGTTTAGGAAAAGGCAGAAGATCGCTTCCTCGATATCCCACATTAAAATGTTACCTCTGGTTTGATATCTCTGAGGATGTGTTGTCTGTTATTGGCTGAGGCACATTTGCTCAGGTAAAAATGGGCCTCTTCCAGTCGTCCATTGGCTATGAGCCATCGTGCAGACTCTGGGATCCACCTAAAAGACAGAAGTGTAGGTGATTTGGGAAAACCAGAGTCAATCATAGTAACATCTTACCTCCATGTGATCACTGCCAGTACGAGAGGAGCTGTTACTGTGATGACAAGAGGCCTCCAGTCATTGACGAGATAAGCAATGCCAGGCAACATCATAGTGCTGATAGACCAATCAAAACTGATTATAACACCAGCAATTGTCCTGTGTGGTATATCTACCCATTCTACACCTGATGAATAATAATAATAATAAGTTATATTATTTAAAATAGAATGTCAGTCTGTGTATTAGTGGCATGGATTTTTAAGGGACTTAAGCAAAATTTTCATGATAGCACACTTTATGAGTAAGTTTTTCAATCATTCATTTAACTAAGTTGTTTTAGGCCATTTGTCTTGGCCACTGAAGCATAATTTTTTATAAAAATCATAATATATAAATACAAACAAATAATATTTAAATAATATAAAATAAAAAAACACTTAAATTATTATTAATTAGTTATATCTTAAATGGCTACAATGAGTTAATCTGCTTAATCTGGTATTAAACAAGTGCTGATCTCTGTAAAATATGTCTACTTAATACTACATTGTGTTTGAAGCATATTAATTATAAAATACATATTAAATGATCACCCACAGACACGTAAAAAAGCACTCACACAGGACAATAGAGATGATGCTGATGCCCGTAAGGCCCATTCCAGTGAAGAACCTCATTATTGCAAACATAATAAAGGACTTGGAGAATGCACTGGCCACCCCAAACGAAATGGCTATCAAGTAAGCCACCATCAGCATTCGTTTCCTGCCATACCTGGAATAAACAAAATCCATGAGAAATACCTTAAACTGGTGTGTTAAAGTACTTATTCGCAAGTAGCTTTATTTGCAATGCTGGATATTCATTCCACAACTCTCATCTTTTTTCTGTATTATTATTAACACTTATACTGTGTTCCAGACAACCTGAGTTTTTCCAACCTTCTAACTGTGAAAGTGCACTGAATCACTGCTCAGTATATCTCTTAAAAGTCTCACCTGTCACTCAGCCAGCCAAAAATGGCTGCTCCTACCATCACACCAGCAAAGAAGATGGTGGCTGTGGCTTTATTCAGACCTTTCCTGTTGCACACCAATCCAAACTGAAAGACATTGTAAGAAAGACATCATCTTTCTTTTGATCAGTGTTGTACATTTGAATTGGACATTAATCAGAATTACAACTATGCTTCATTCCAGACTGCACTAGTAAGAGAAATAAATGTACACCATTGACTGAGCCAACTGTTTTGGGAGATCAACCATTAAAAATCAAAACTTTAGGCTGATTATCTCTGAATTACAAATAAAGTGAATTACCTCAGTAGCCAAGGCTGATTTAATTGTGCTGTTGTCATACTCCCATCCATTTTGACACTCCACTACAGGAAGGTCTGAGCTGCTGGAGGAGTTTGTCAACAGATGGAACTGAGGATAGGAGAACATGTGACAGGAAGCAGGAGTCCCATCTTCCAGTGCAGGAATACTGACAATCAGTGTCTCTTCTCGACTTAGATTCCCAAGGATCCCGTCAACATTCAGAGAGCTGATGTCACAGTGATGAGATGGGATGGCAGCGATGAAGTTGTTCAATAGGAAGTGAAATGGCAGCGTTACTCTCGGAATCACCAAAAGAGCAATGATACTGATCTGGTATTTTCCAAATCCCCCAACCTCAGCCACCAGATTCTCAATCTTCATCTTTGCTGATCAAGTCTTCTGATGTGACTCAAAAGAAGCAATGAGTATGATATGGACTTCAGTTTGTCCAATCATAGTCTACTACACATTCACTGCCCTGGTGTAGATCATTAACCTCTCATATACTGACATGAGTGACATTCATACGTATTCTTCTTCGTTTTCATCTCTTTTTTCTTAAACACACACATGCACAGTGAAGTATGTTGACTTGACACACTTAAAATAACTTAAATTAACAAAAACATACTGAAGAAAACAGTTTATATGATTCACAAATGGACAAGGACAGACACTCTGCACAGAAAAATTGTACTTTAGTGTTTTCTGTTAGTAAATTAACATCTAACACAGAGGGTGTTGAAATGATGCTGGAAGCCTTGAGCCTCCACTAATCATTTTGTTGGATTTCTTACTGCTTAATAAATGACAGACGTTGAATACATAATTAAACTGGGGACAAAGGCAGGTCTCTAAAAAGGTATATTAAATATTTATATATTATATTATATTATATTATATTATATTATATTATATTATATTATATTATATTATATTATATTATATTATATTATATTTTGAACTATCATGAAAAAATTATTATTACAATTCAATACAAGTTTTGGTTTATTTTCATACATACAGTATATTTAAATCCCAGTTTATTCCTGCAATGTCATGATCCTTCAGAAATCATTCTCAGAAGTGATTTATTATTATTTACATTAAAAACAATTGTGGAAACCATGATGAAAATATATTCTCTAGGATTCTTTGATAAATAAAAAGTTCAAAAGAACAGTATTTATTTTAGAACAAGTAGAAGTCTTTAATGCATACAGAACTAGCTGAATAGAATTAATTAATTATGTACCTCCAGTTAAATAAAAATGTGACCTTCTTGACAGAACAACAAACTGGAAAGAGTCCAAGTTGTTCAGCCACATGTAAAAAATAACTACTCTTTCTCCAAAACCAGTCACTTCAACTGCCATCTAGAGTTTCTCTAAAAAGGTGCAATTGTTAGAAGGACTGAACAGTAACAGAAACTTTCATCAATTATGTTCAAGCAAAGCTTTTCAAACACAAAAAGCTATAGGTGTGAAACTAACTTTCGTATCTCACTCTCTGCCAATACAGTAGAATACATATTTGGTCAGATAACCTGTTAAACACAAATAGTCTATTTGCTTATATTCAGGAAAATAGACTATTTCATTTTAATAGATATTTTCTATATAATTTGATATTTACAGCAGTAACATTTATTATAAAGTTTAGATACGCTAAAATGTTTACTAAACATTTTCTGAATGAGATGACACATTAATTTTGTGTAGAAATCAGAATAATAAATAGTATGTTTTCAGTAATGTCTTTGATTGGATGTGATTAATTGAATATATTGTGGTTTGTCCTATAAAAACTTTCAGTTTTACCATCCAATTAAGTAGAGTTAAGTCTTGAATTACTCATTTTATAGACATGCATTTTGTTTGTGAATATGTGTGATATGTTGGTTTTTGGTGGAAGCTGTGAATTATGGAAGAGGCCTTCCACAGCTTATTAAGAATGGTCAAATTTAGGTAATGTGGAGTCCAGATACAGTACTAATTCTGGGGCTGTCCATGGTGCTGTGTGCTTTTACAAAGGGTTAAATTCAGAGATTAACTAAAGGGATTAATTAAACATGTATCTAAAGGTAATGCACAAGCAAAAAGACTAGATTTCTTTAATTCTAAGAAAGCAAGAAAAACACCAAGAGTCCATGATTTAAGAATTAGAATTTCGGAAATCTTGGGACATCTAAAAAATTTGAATAAAATTAAAACTAAAAGAATTTCAAATCACATGAGCCAATATTTTATTCCCAAAAGAACATAGATAACGCAACAAATTTGGTCCCACTTTATATTAGGTGGCCTTAATAACTTTGTACTTAAAACTTAACTTAAATTGTGTAATTACTACATGTAATAACATCTGTAATTCATTTCTGTATTTATATTTATAATTACACTGTTGACCCATCCCTTATACCTGAACCCACCCTTAAACCTACCACCAAAGCGGTCCCTAACCTTACCCTTAACAGCTGCAAAAGTGTCTTGCAATACAGTATGAATACAAAAAGTACATTGTACTTATTTTTTGATGTAAGTACATAGTAGTACATAGGCCACCTAATATAAAGTGTGACCCAAATGTTTAAACTGAGAAATTTTACAATTACATGCACAAAATTAGCTCATTTCAAATTGTATGCCTGTTACAAGTCACAAAATAGTGGGATCGGAGCATGTTTACCAAGTTGTAGCATCTCCTCTTCTTTTCAAAACAGTTTGAAGACATCTGGGCATTGAGGTTATGAGTTTCTAGAGTTTTGGTGTTTTGAATTTGGTCCCATTCTTGTCTGATTGGGGTTTCCAGCTGCTAAAGAGTTTGTGTTCATCTTTGACATATTTTTCATTTAATAATGTGCCAAATGTTCTCTATAGGTAAAATAACTGGACTGCAGAAAGGCTTACTGCCTTACAGCATTCAAAATGGCTTCCAAAACATGTAAGCTGCTCATAACATATGCACTTACACTTCCCCATACCATCAGAGATGCTGGCTTTTAAATGCTGATAACATGCTGGAAGGTCTCCCTCCTCTTTAGCCTGGAGGACATGGCATCCATGATTTCCTACAAGAATTTTTTAATGAGCCATGGCCCACAGGACATGATTGGACTTCTGGACCGTGTTCACGTATTGGATGGCTTCCTTTTTGCATGATAGAGATCCAGTTGGCATTTGCAGATGAAACAGCAGATTGTTTTTACCAACAGTGGTTTCTGGAAGTATTCCTGGGTCCATTTAGTAATGTCAATGACAGAATCATGCCAATGAGATATGCAGTGTCATCTGAGGGCATCCATCAAAAGGTTTTCGGCTTATGCACAGAGATTTCTCCAGTTTTTATTAATGTTTTGAAGATGTTATGGACTGTTGATGATGAGATTTGCAAACCCTTTTTTGATGCTGAGAAACATTTTTTTTTAAGTATTTAAGAGTCTTTCATTTATTATGTTCTATTGTGAATAAATTATGGGCTGGTGTTATTTAAAAGTCTTTTAGTTTTAATTAAATTTAAAAAATGTCACAACATTTCTGGAATTCAGGATGTACTTAATGTAGGATCTGATGTCAAGTACAGCTTATAAAAAATGTTACTATGGCTGGATGGGTTTTTTTGCTTGTGAAGTGATTAGCATATCACTGTGTTGTGTCTGCACAGATGAAATTTCACTCTCTTTTGCAAAGCAGATAGGTTTCTTTCTGTCAAAGATAAATAATAAAGGAAATTATTTTGAATTTTAAAAAGAAAATAGATAGTTACTTTGGATAAAAGTGTTTGGAAAATGACTAAAAGCTAAATGCAAAATACAAACATAATAACAAAGGCGGTTTTATGTCAGGATTGTAAGATGATTTTTTTTTTTCTTGTACCTCATCTCTTCAATATCTTCTAGGGTTTCTGGCAATGTTGTGTTGTTGGTTTCAGGGAGAAGCCAAGCGATGACACCAGATAAGATAGCCACCGTGCAGAAAATGACCTCTGGGAGGAGCTTCCACATATCTTCTAAGAGCATGATCAGAGGAGAAATCGATGCTCCCAAACGTGCCATAAAACTAGCATAGCCAAGTCCATTCTGCCTATAGACGTGAAGGAGAAACATTTTAAAAACTGAGTGAGCTTAATAATTGAAAAGGAACATGCCATACACTAACCTCATGACTGTTGGATAGAGCTCAGTGGTGTATAAAAACACAGTTGTGAACGAAGCCTCTGAAAGTCCTTTACCCAACACCACAACCACAGTGCGAAAGGTCCAGTATTCTAAACCCATAGACACATTTACATAGGAGAGGCCTGTGAAAATCATCACGTAACACAAACTACAAGTACACAATTCATAAAAAATGTGCAAAGCAGTGGTTGCAACCTGACAGGGTAGGTAACATGGGTTTTCCAAAAAATATCTTAACTGCAGTTTGTAATGTAGCTAAAACAGTCTAAAAAGCTGTTAATCAAAAAAGTGGATGATAAAGAAATACGTTGGGCGAATTCCAAATGGCTCTTTTGCTCCCTTCAAGAGTACTTCGGAAAGGGGACGCCATTTGTACGAGACGTGAGAAAGTGAGCAACTGTTTCCCTTCAAAAAGGGCCCTTCCAGAATTCTGTTAGAGAAGGGAAAATGCCATGATCACTTTACGGAAATGATTTCCATTTGTGATCATGTGATCTTCAGTTAGGAGCTGCATTTTAAAACAAAGTTTGGATTAAGTTGCTCATGCTACCACTAGAGTGAACACCGCCAGCACTCAAAAGTGACCAAAACATCAACCAGAAAGAATATGAACTGAATATGAAGTGGTCTGTGGTCTTGCCTATATTACAGCACAGTTGGGGAGTACTTTTCAGCCAGAAAAAAACGTTGCACTGTATGTTGCACCAGCTATACTACATGTGAAATGTCAAATAAAGAATCTTGAATCTTGAGTCTTAAATCTTGCCTATAATTTCCACCTGTTGTCTATTCCGTTTGCACAACAGCATGTGAAATTGATTGTCAATTGATTGTCAGTGTTTCTTCCTAAGTGGGCAGTTTGATTTCACAGAAGATTGATGTGGAGTTACGTTGTATTGATTATGTGTTCCCTTTATTTTTTTGAGCAGTGTATAATTTAAGACGGTAGTGTAAGCAAGTCTTAGAACATTTTTTTGGAAAACGCTTAATAGTAAATAAGACACAGTTGGACACTATTTAAATAGAATAATAATAATGAAAATAAATGTTTATTTGTGACAACTTTTGGTAATGTTTAGTCCATTGCTCCCTTCACCGAGAGAGTTGCAAACGATTACACAAGACAGTAATGCCCTACACCCTTAAAAGAACACACTTCAAGGGCTCTGCCCTTCGAAGGGAGTAGGGCATAGGGATGCTCACTTCTGTTTGGAATTCGCCCAATGTCTCTCAAAAGAAGGGGTCGACTTTCAGGGCAGCAGAATACGGTTGTCAATCCTGTTTTTGAATCCTTAATACGGTTACGTTCACACATAGTTTGGTTATTTATGGATGTGACATCCGCATTCTATAACTGAACTCACCCCTGTAAATTTTCAGAAATCACAACCACATTCTCAGAACACAAGCTCTGTGGGAACAGATCAGGAATGGACAACTAGCTGTCTGTCATGTCATTCACTGTGAGAGAGAGCAGCTCTGCCACACAAACGCACGTCTATTGTATAGTGCGTGTTTTTATGTGTGTTTTCAGCAACTTATAGTGATGGAGAAATAAGCTATGATCTGAAAGTTTTATCCTGTTCCCTCGTCAGCTTTGTGTTCTGCGTGCACCGTGCGATTCAAATGCTTCTCTCTCCGTCCAGTTTTAAAAGCTGCTGTCAGTTAATGACAACTTGAAGAAAAAACTTGTGGCTGAATTAGACTCTTGTTGTGTAAAAAGTGATAAGACTTTCAGTTAATAGACGTCGCCGTCTTTGATATTACTTTGATCCCTGTCGCTATGGCTACTGGTAAGAAATACGGGTTTGACCCCCGTTGCACATTCATACAGACAGGATTCTAAACACAACTGAAAGCTACTGTGTGAACGAGGCACACATCAGTAAAGAAAATACGGTTGTCAATCCTGTATTCTACTGCTGTGTGAACAGCCAGAATCGCCTTAATGAGTCGTTACATTTTTTTATCTTCTGCCTGTTACCGATATATGTCATTAGGTAACATATTTACAAAATCCCTGCATGCCTGCAAAAGAGGAACAAAGTCTGATCTGCCCACAAACACTTCTGCTAGTCCGTTTATACATCATGTCAATAAGAAGCTGTAAAAGCAAGTGTGTTTTACAATATATTTATTGTGAAAAATCTATTTGTGGCAACCAATCAAAACAGACTTGGCCAACTGACCAGATCAGAGCAGAGTTGACTTATGGAAAGGAGGGGTTTAAGATCTTAAGATCTGAACTGATTTAAACAAACCGTAGCAACGTCATTGCAAAATGATTCTAATATTAAATGCATATTCTGAGAAAATGCAATGTTTTCTGACATTAGATGCATTTAAACCTGTTTTAGGGGATTCCAACATATTATATTAGGAAACTGAAAAATACCACATTACCTCTCTTTAAGGCTGATTTTTGCATAAATTTGTTGAATTTTATACAAAAACAGTATTTTTAGAAAAAAAGCATTATTTAGCCCCACCCCTAAACCGTTTAATTGTCATAAACAGTATTAAAACTTCCTTAAAAGGAAAGTATTCTGGAATTTATCTTAATGTTAAATTATTGTCATATTAACATAAATTGCATACATTTTATTAAGGGACAGCATGTGCTAATTGGGCTAGCTTCTTTAACGTGGAAAGTGATTTCTCCCCCTTTTAAAAACTATGCAAAAAATTATATGGTAATTTGCATATTGTAAATGGCTTTTAGCATAGATTTTTCCTGTTGGTCTTGACCCTGTCAGAATCGTTATGGTGAATTTGTTTTTTGGTTGAGGATCATTTATTTAAAGTGCACTTGAAACTAAAGGGCTGTTTTGTTACATTTTCTCACATTGGATCTACAAACCTGTAGGTGTGATGATGTTGATGAGTATGCAGAATCCTGTGAGCACCAGTGTCCCTGTCTGAGTGCTTCTACGGCCAAACTTATTGAGAATAAAGTAGATAAGGATTTTTGCTGGTATTTCTATGGCAGCATAAATGAAGTGTGTCAGGTAAAGGTCAAGCCCAAATCCGGTGATGTTTAAGCTGAGGCCGTAGTATGTTGAAGCAACTCCATACCTACAAATTGGAGAAAGGAATGTAGGTTATGTGGTTCCACATATTCATAAGCACATTCTTTGTATATGAAACATTTAAAATGGCATACACAGAAAAACCTACCACACTATGCCAGTGAAAAGTGTGAGTCTCCTCAGCTGTGGGGTTTTGAACAGGTCTAAATAAGTGTAGCTGTGATCCTGGTGTTCCACAGATGTGGACAAAGCCTGTGATGGAAACAGGGAGAAAGTTTTAAACCCTTGTTGAAACGGAGGTCTCTGCAAATACATATAGAATGTCAAATGAGGCCATGTTTACCTCTAGTTTAACTCTAGATGTAAAGTCTCGTCTCCCGTTAAAAGTAGCACATTTTTTCAGATACTTGTATGCTGTTTCTGACTTTCCATTGGCTATTAGCCACCGTGCTGATTCAGGGATCCACCTATTAAGGTATTTAACAATTATTCTGTCTTTACTACAGAATAAGGTTGAAATTATTTTTTAAATCATAAGCTAAACTCTGAAATTGCACACTTTTTATTACAAAATTTGAGTTGAGGCAAAGCAAAGAAAATGGAGAATTAAGTGGTCAGTAATAGCATAAAGAACAGAACTCTCTGTGATATAACAAGGTGTCAGAAGATACAAAAGCTCTTAAAGATGCAGTGTGTACATTTTAGCGGCATCTAGCGGTGAGATTGTGAAATACAACCAACAGCTCATTCCCCTGCTAACCCCTCCCTTTAGAAAAGCTACGGTGGCCGATGCAAGATTATTATATTATTATTATTGTATTATTGTTGTCATGTCTGTCAGTGCTCGGCAGAACAACATAGTGACCACGGAGGTAGGCTATACTTTACAAATATGATGGCGACTTCCACTTAAGGGGACCCGCGGTGTATGTAGATTTAAATAGCTCATTTTAAGTTAATAAAAACATAACGATTTGATTCGTAAGGTCTTTTTTTCGTGCACCTCTGAAATCATAGATACAATATATTGCATTTCTGTCAACAGATCCTCCTAAATATTACACACTGCACGTTTAAGGTGATTTAGGACAAAGGGGATTTGCAGGAGCTCATGTATGTAGCCAGAAATACACATGAGTTTTATTATTGTTGAATGTACTGAGAGGAACAAATGAAAAAAAAAAAGATATTTCCAGCTGAGAGAAAACATGACCTAACAAACAGGCCCTGACTGTGAGAAAGCCTCTCATAAACAACACTTTTTTTCTATGAAAGCAATAATGGTGCCTCCTTACCACCAAGTGGCTGTAGCAATAATAAGAGGAGAAGTTACAATGAAAATCAGCATCCTCCAATCAGTGGCCAGATAGGCAAAACCAGCCAGCAGCATGTTGCCTAAACTCCAGGAAATACTGCCGAACACACTGATTAAAGTACGGTGTTTAGTGTCTACCCACTCAATACCTGCACAACAAAACACATTCATCAAACATCAGAAACATTTTTTAAAAAATGTCTCACAAAACACTTACAAAAGATTTGATATATCTACAGACATCATAACTCCATTGGTGCCAAAATCTCTACGATGATGCATTTGCAGCCTGGTCTCATGTTTATACGTAGATATTAATATGTAACATTTACAAGCACAAAACTTACATTTTTGTACTTTTTCTAATGCTAAAGTATACTATTTAGATGTATTTCAATCTTTAAAATGTACAAATCGATACAAATTTTTTGCTAAAAAAACTTTACTTATCTTTTATATAATTAAGGTATTACTGAAAGTAAGAAGACTTACTGAGAACAACTGATATGTTGACGATTCCGGTCAGTGCAAATCCGGACAGGAAGCGGAAGGCAGCGAACATGATGTAGGTGCTTGAGAAAGCACTAACAATGCTAAACACTATAGATGACACATAAGACACCAGCAGCATACTCCTACGACCATACCTGAGCAACAACACACAGATGAACAATGAGAACATCAATAGTGCATTCATGATACAATAATGTTTCATTGATATATGTCTATGTTATACATTCTCTCACTGTATAATTTACTAATACATACTTTTAAAGTACAATTATGTACTTCTAAGACACAAATATTCTGTATAGTATTTTGGGGTAAATACAGTACAAAGATTAACCTTTTAAATTTTGTACATTAGGGTACCACCCTACTGAGACCTTTGTACCCTTGCTTCAGACTTGAAAGTTTCCAAATGGAGGTTATTGGTGTTTTACCTGTCACAAAGCACTCCAAAGAACACAGTTCCAGTCATGATGCCAGCAAAAAATATGGTGGCTGATGTTTTGGCCAGTCCCCTCTTCTCACAAACTAAATCAAACTGAGAGAAACAGAAAAGGGGTGATGAGAGAGCTGAGAAGGAACTACAGAATATGCTGTCAATGAGCTTTACCTGTGTGGCGAGAGTGCTGATGAACGTGCTGTTATCATACTCCCATCCGTTCTGGCACTGGACTACAGCAACCTCTGAGGGGCTGGAGGAGTTTGAGAGAAGGTGGAACTGAGGATGGGAGAACATGTGACAGGAAGCAGGAGTCCCATCATCCTGCATTGGAATACTGACAGTAAGTCTCTCATCTTCACTCAAATTTCCAAAGATTCCCTCAGAGCCCAGTGAGCTGATGTTACAATGGTGGGATGGGATGGCGGCTATGAAGTTGTTCAGCAGGAAGTGACATGGGATTGTGATTCGAGGTATAAACATCAGCAAGACCAGTGCAATCTGGTATCGCCCAAACCCATCTAACTCCTTCAGAATGCTCTCAAACTTCATTGTCACCTGGAATGTCATACAAAACATCAATATTATATGACTAAAAAAAAAGCGATATCAAGTGATTAGACAGTTCAAATGTTTGGGGTTCAGTAAGATTTTCTTTTAAGGAAATTAATGTTTTTCAGCAAGCAAATTGATCAAAAGTAACTATAAATGCTTTCAAAATGTTACAAAAGCATTTTATTTAAAATAGGGGCTGTTCTTATGACAATTAGGAAATGGTTGAAACCATCTGTGAATCCAACTCTGTAATGCTGTATCAAATTATTGTGGTGGTAAACTCGGAAAACTCTGTGAACCAACATGAACTCACTTTAAGCCCATTCCTTCATCCTACATTAGTCTCATAGCAGGCAATGGACCACAGGGGGTACAGCTCTCTGTTTGAATACCGTGTACAGCTGTGGAGATACACACCAGCTGGAAAAAGACATAGCCTGTCTTATCCCACTTATGTGTATATATGAAGAGCTTGTTTACAAAAACAGACAACTCTGCTACAAATAAATGTTTAAAATGTTCAAAAATCATGTTTTTATTGTGTTGATAGTTTTTTTTTGTCCAACAGAAACAAACTAAAAAACTACAGTGTGATTAAGATTAATTGGAATGCACAATGAAAAAACATAATTATTAAGAAGTAATAGTTAAAAATGGAGTTATCTGTTTTTGCAAATTAACTGTGTGTGTGTGTTAAGAGTCACTTAACAAAGTCCGTGTTGAAAGTGTTGATTAATTAGAGGATATTTGAACAGAAGGGTAAACAAATAGAAATTATATTGTAAAAAATATATATAAATGGCAGGAGCTTTATAGGGCATGTCCTGATTTTGTTCAATGTGTCCCTAGGTCAACATATTTTGTTGAACCTGGAACAACATTTTAACACAAAAATATAGTCTTGACCTTATATCTACACCTAAACCTATACATAAAATCAGAGGAAATGATAGATGACTAACACTGAAGTACAAGCAGAAAACAGTGATTGTAAGCCTAAACTTCACAAAAGGTGTGAACTATTTGATTAAATCTGATTGATTAATCTCAATGTTGTCCCAGGGTCAACGAAGACGGTGACCCAGGGACATGTTGCACTTGGTAAAATCAGGTTAGCGCTGCCGCTGATATAGGGGCCATACATAAATACACTAAGTGACTGGAAGCTGGAAGCTTTCTTCAGCTTCTTGTCAGTCAGTCTCTGCTTTTTCAGTTATAAGCACAACACAAACACAGTGCTGAAAAAATCCAAAAGTGAAATAACACTCACCTCTGCTTTAAATTGATTTCTGAAATGTGCCGATGATGTTTGTAGAGTGCAGTGATGGTAAAGAGCTTCAACAAGCAGAGTCAAATAGACTACTGAAGGATGTGAATCACCAGTACTTCATATATAAAGGCTAAGTGAAGCCCTTCCCCAAACATCCTTCATTGTTCCTCCCTCTCTTCCCCCTTCAGTCTTAAAGAGATGCTGTTTTGATTGAGTAACTGACAGTTTCTGTTTTCACTATCCATTTTTTCATTATACACTTTACAGTGCAATGTCTCTAGTTACTATACTGTCATGATAAAAATAATAAGCAGAATAAGGGTTTAGCATCAAAGCGATTGCTGTACAATCCTCAGAAGAAATGGGGAGAGACATTTAACCATGGGGGTTCAGTGTAGAAACCCTTTACACTAAAACCCGATGGGGGTAGGATTATGACAAGAAGTTATGCAATCACTGTAATGGAAACTGACAGGTACTTTACAATCAAATCATTACACAAGACCAGTTCAGCTAAACAAAATGACCAATTGAAATTTTCTGTTCAGAGATTAGACTTTAAAATGACCTTTTTAGTGAATGAGTGTTTTAGTTCAAACATTTTTTAAAAGAAATGAACATACTGAACGTTAGTAACTCAATGAGGATATTTATAATGTTACAATTTTCTGGAGATTGGAGTACTGACTGAGGCTTTGCCATCACAAACGGTATTTTAAAATAAATTGAAATAGAAAATGGTTACTGTTTGTACAACGTCTCTGAGCAAGTAGACTTAATTTGAATTGCAGTACATTTCTAGGACAGCTATTGTATTCCCACCATTATTAATGATCTTTAAGGTCAAACAGAACCATCCAGCTTTTAATAAGTTATTCCAGAACTAGTCTTAAGGACAGTAAGATCTAAGATGACGTGCATAGTGTTCTGGACAGGACATGCAGATTCCCTATGCAGAACATCCACTTTTGTTCTGGAAAGAAAGACACAAACCATCAGTCGAAAACAGTGATGGAACTTGCATTTATTGAATGGTATCATTTATACTTTTTAATTGTATAACTCAGAAAAGTTGCTCTTTAGTATAAGTTAGTCAATCGTGATTCATGAAACGCATTCATGCAAATTCTCTCTATCTCAAAGCAACTCACTGAAGAGAGATCACCAACCAGGAGATGTCTTTCCTCATATCTTGTTGATATTAGAGTCTTTTGGGTTCTCCACAGATGGAACATTCTGGAATATACCGTAGAGTATTTTCCTGTTATTTCATCCAAACAACAGCATGCAATGGTTCTGCAGTGGGCATGGTCCAAATGAAGCACTTGCTTTAAGTTAACTCACAAATAACACTGGCTAGTGTGCACTAGGACATTTTTCTCTTCTGTTAATGTGACAATCTTCATGGATGTTCGGGTTTTAATCCAAGCACAGGACGGAAAAAAACACCAATGACTAGAGCAGGCATGAAGAAACACTCTTTGATAGCACCTTAGTCATTTAAACTCCAAGACATGCTGTGGACACCGCATTAAAATAACTTCCTAGAGCACATTTACAAACTCCACACATGCTGCTTCAACACACATTATTGGTTCCTGCTGCTTTATCCTCCTTGGTGTGTCAGATTTTTGAGAAGCTTTCATGTTCTCTTCGACCTTCATTCAGCTTCCTCAAACGTTCTTTGAACTGTAAAGTTTGCATACAGATCAGAATGGTGCATTTTCAGCCTGAGACTGAGGCAAATGCCACTAATTTTCATCCATTAATCATTTTTGTTATTTTTTGGAACAAAAATATAACTTTGTTTTTTCCAAAAGTACTGCTTACATTATCTACAGTTTTGCAAAATACAATAAACAGAAGCGGACGAGCATTTCCAAATGCATGCCGCTGGTGTGGGATCCGCTTACAAATAAATTTAGCAGATGAGAGTCACAGATGGAATGACCCAATCAGAAGGCGTGGCCAAGATGATTGTATGATTGACATCAAACTGTAGCAGCAAGGTTAGTCACTTTAGTTCTGTGTAGAGATTTAATTCAGAATATATTTTCTCCATCTTCTGCACAGAATCACCATATTTTGGTGCATATGACTATTTATTAATATTATTATTATTATTATTATTTGAGATAAATACAAATTTCAGCACACACAAATTGACTGCAGAAGTTGATATAAAAGTTTGTCCCAAATACAAGCTTTTTGAGTAATAAGTGCAATTGGGACTTTTGAAACATTTATGGTTTTTGTAAATTTAAATAAAGCTATTTTTTTCCAGATTCGGATATTGTGATGTTGGTCAAAAACGTACGTTTTGGAAGTAATTTCAATTGTAATAAATAGTACTGTAATGTATTTAAAAGCTTTAAAGCTGCAGTAGAACCCGATACTAATGTGTACAATGTAATTGGTTGTACTACCGAACATGATAGTGGCATTGACAGGAGGGTAGAGCCTGTGGAAGCTTTGTTGTGATGGCAGCAATTATTATTTTAAGGCATATGAGGTGTGTTCATCTGTCCAACACACTTCATTAATGACAACTCGCCCGCACACACACACACAAGTGTGTGTGTGTATAAATGTCAGAGGTTCTCCTCATTAGAGGTATTTCGTAGCTGCTGCAGTCACTTGGCGGAATAACGAACACATCCATCCATATTGTTTGGCTGAGTTTGCTGTGTTTAATGAGAAGTCCACCACTCACCATTCAGAGTGATTGTGATAATGATGATGATGCTGAGGATGAAGATCACCTGTCTTAATTATCTTGTTTTAGTCTTGGACTCCAGTGGATCTTTCTTTGCCTTCTGTGATGAGGTTGATGGGTGGGTTTTGCTCTTTTTGGGGGTGGAATCCTGAGGTTTGGATTTGGACTGCGTTGGGTAAGGAGGTTTGGGCTGCCGTTGCATTTCATTGGCTGCAGGCTGTCGGCGAATGCGCTGAGGCGAAGGGCTGTCGGTGCGAGAGGTGGCGTAGCTCCGAGGGGAAGTGCTGATGCTTCGGGTGGCATTAACAGCTGAGGTACGAGTAACGGTACGTGTGGCGGCCTGACTTCCTTGTGACTGGGAAGGGCCTGAAGATGGAGGAAGGGGTGGAAGTGTTTTAGAGGGACGGAGCTGAGGTTTAGGCGGCTGCTGATGGATATTTGTGTGCAGACTTGCAGACTTTTGAATTCTGTGATTGACAGAACTGTTGGCTCTGTTGTAGAGAGGAAAGATTGAATCATATCAGTCAGAGTGTTATAGCACAGTATGGATAATTTTCTTTATATAGTTTGTCAGTAATAATGCCAAGCAATGTAAAATATGGGATTAAGTATTAATAAACAGATGTTAATAAAAATGTTAATATTAATGCTAATAAGCAACCAGTTAATAGTGAGATTAGGTCCCTATACTAAAGTATTACCAATTCATGGGTTTAATTATTGCAAGTGAAGAAATTAAGATGAAATTCTGCTCCACCCACCTGTACTGAATGAAAGACACAGATCTCTGGGTCTGTGGAAGGGTCATGCCCCCCAGTTGGTCGGATGACCCCCTGATAGGTGTGACTGGACGAGGGATCCTGCTCCTAATTTTGCCATCTGCTCCTCTCGCTGAGTCATCTGATTGGTGGGTTTCATCTTCAGATGCAGTGGTTGAGAGTGTTGGGGAGTGCGAGGAGGCAGATCGAGAGCGAATCAGGTGGGTTTGTTTGCGCTCCAGGACGAGACGAGCCAGCTGTTGTTGTCGGCTTTTGCGAGTTCGCTGCAACTGCTCATGACTCGTCTGCGATGACTTGTCCGAGCCCGTTTCCTCCTCTGACATAAGCACAGGGATACGGCTCCGCCTCTGTGGGAGTGGCTTTCTATCAGGTGACTCTGCCTCTGGTGGAGACATATCCTTCTCATCCTCCACCTCTGCATCTTTGTTTTGTTCAAGTGTTTTGTTCAATGGACTCTCTTCCTGCTCCTGTTCCTTTTGCTGTTCCACTTCTGGTGAGACACCTTCTGGTCTGACTTCTAGTTTGGCTTCTTTGGAGACTTCTTCTTCCTCAATAACAGTAGCTTCTGGCTGGTCAAGTGACTTTGCTAAAAACAAGGCCTCTGATTCCTCTCTGTCACTCTTCTTTACTTTTTCTTCAGCTTCACTCTCTTCCTTTTTTCCCTCATCCTCTCCTCTTTCCTTTCTCTCTCGTTCACTGACCCTTTCTCTCTCCTCTTTCTTTCCACCTGCCTCCTCACGCTCAGTAGACATCAGCTCCTCCAGTCCCGGCGGACGGTGTCTGGCTGTCATGACATTGAGATGTGTCGTCTCAGCGATGTGGATGAAAGTGCGTTCCACCTTGGTGAACGGCGGTGAGGAAGAACCGCTGGTGATCACAGCTGCAGATGTCATAACTATAGGCCTGGGCTCTGACCTAATGATGGAGGAGAGAGTCCCAGGTTCAGATTCATCCGGCACGGGTCGCTCTCCCTGTGGTGTCAATGCAGCAAGAGTTCCCTGCCCATCTCCAGGTGAAACCTGCCCATTACCAGCAGACACAAGCACCAGTGTGCGTGAGCCCTCTTCCTGGTCATGGTCTCGGTGGGCCGGGGCGAGTAGGGTGGATGCAGCACCCTCTGGACTTCCTTCACTACTCCGAGGGCTTCCATCACTGCCTGAGCCTCCAGTCTTGACTCCATCCTCTCTCAGATCATCAAACATCAACACACCAGACACAAAATCAACTCGCTTCAGACGTGTCTGAGAGGAAGAAGGTGAAGGTTCAGCCACTGCAGCCTCCTGTAGGAACGCAATAAAAATAGTGAATTAATTAATGATGAAAGAATAGGAGATATTTAAATACATTTGTTGCTAGGTTTTCAATGAACTTTCAAATAAAAACCAGCACAGCATGGCACCTTTAATATACTACACTATACTATACTAAAGTACCTTTAATAAAAGCATATAGACAATTTGATTTAGCTTATGGTCTGATTCTTTGCTATACAGTATATTATACAA